>CM016721.1:2466358-3667537 GCA_005771605.1 Scutellaria baicalensis | reverse complement strand
CGATCTGAAAAGCTTGATGTGAGAGAGAGGAGTGTGAATTCTGTGAGAGAATTGACGCGTCAATGTTTTCAGCAACACCTCGTTATTAAGAGAAAATTGCTCCTTGAAAAGGATTTGGTTGACAAAACTGCTAGATTTCTTGGACTTGAAGAGGAATCTCTCGAGCATGCGCTGAGTGAATTAGAATTCAGGGAACAACGAATGAGAGAACATAACCAACACGAACATACCGATAACCTCAACTCCCCTGTGGAGACTGAATCAGATGAGTCTGTAGACTTAAAGTTTATAGTGAGAATGGATGGTAAAACATTGCAAATGTTCCTAAATGACCCTGAAAGGACTTGAAATCAATGGGTGATGAAATCTGCAAAGTTCTTCACCTATCCTCAGATCCCGCGAAGTTAGTTCTAGATGCAATGGTAGGATTCTACCCACCCCATTTGAGGAAAGGAGACGTGGCGATTCATGTTAGGAGAACTTGTGTTACTCTGTTGGAACAGTTGATTAAAATGTGTACAAAAGTTAAACCTTGTGTTAGAGAAGAAGCAATCAAACTTGCTATTGAGTGGAAGTCTAAAATGAGAGCCACTGCTGGAAACACAAATTCACTGGAGGTGTTGGGATTCTTGTTCTTATTGGCAGCTTATGGTCTAGCCTCCTATTTTGACAAAGATGAGATTTCACATCTTCTGATGATTGTTGCTCAACATATAGAAACGTTGGAGTTATATCGTGTTCTTGGTTTTGCAGAGAGCTGTACAGGTGCATTTTTCTTGTCTTAGATTCTCAAGATTTGCTGAATTTTCCTTCCTCGTATGTTTTAATGCTTAATCATTTTTTCGAGATAGGTGATTAGTTGGCTATCTTATATTCTCTCATTGAAGTGTTACTATTAAATACGAACCAACATTGATGGTAGTGTGGATAACAAAAAACAGGGACGAGTGGTGTTCTTCCAACAGAAAATGAGAATTACTTAGTAAAAACACTGTTTTCGACCCAAATCTAGGTTAGATCATGAAATTGAAATAGATAACCTTGGTTAGATCATGAAAACATCTATAGATCATGAAGCTAACATATTCACGAATTTAGATCATGATGGTTAGATCGCGAAGCTCAAATAGTTCACGACGGCATCATGAAGATCAAATAGATAGATTACAATGGTTAAAATCAAAGGCGAAACAGATAACTTAAGGTTAGATCATGAAGCCAACATAGATCACAAAGCTATTATTAATCACGAGTTTAGATCACAATAGTTGGATCCTGAAGCTCAATTAGATTGTGATGGTTAGAATCATTAGATCACCGAAAATCAAATGGATAGCATAGGTTAGATCACGAAGCTAAGAGGATATTTAAGACATTTGAAAAGTTATTGGGTAAAAAACTTGTTTTCTTATGAAGTGGATAAAAAACTTGATTTGTTTTGGCTATTGGTTAGCAACACAAATTTCCAGAACAAAAATGTCAGTTATTACCATTTTCTCTCATCTAAACTAAAAGAAATCAGTTTCCTTTTAGTGAATGTCTCTTAAGTTGGTTGATAGATCCAAATTTAAATGCCATTTCATCCGCTACAGTTAGCTCGAAAGCAAATGCAGTCACCCCAGTGTCTCAATCCTAATAAAGGGATAAAGTGAAGTATGCCATTACTCTCAGCTGTTCACTCTTGATCAAATGGTTTCCGGGGTGGGTCGACGGACTCCTTATTTAAATCTTCTAGAAAGAGTCGACGGACTCTTCTAGTCTCCCCAGTCACTGAGGGTGGCAACCCGCACAATGAGCTCTTTCTCTTCGTTGAGATATGTTAGTGTTTGTTAGGGAGATAGTTATGGCAATCATGTATGTAAAACATTTTCTAATTATGGACTTTGAAGTTATACTATTGTAGCATATTCCAACTGAGAGTTTATAAAAGTATCCTTCTGAATCTATACACCCAGTGGGATGCACCATGTTTGAATATACTGAGGTACCTAACTGGTCTAAGTTGGCTAAACTCTAACAGAACATCTAACATTAAAGTGCTGAATGAGTTGCCCAAACATATGAGGGAGGTTGTGAATCCAAGGAAACACACCTGGAATCGAATTCAAGAGATGAGCTATTATTAAGGTACGACCACCTCTCTGTTTATTCCAGATATACGTTCAAAGTGCAGAGAAACTAATGGCTATTGCCACAAGATATCGTGTTAGTAATGATATCATATAAGATATCGTGTGGCTTGCTTCACAAGAAGAGACAGAACAAACAAGCCAACAACTTCATCCATTGCCAAGGAGACGAAAGAAAACAAAGGTAAAATGTAAGTAGTTGTATGCTCGTGTTGAGGAGAATGACTGATCTTAGATTCATCATGCAACATATCGTTGTAATTATTTATAGAGTTCATTCTTGAGAATCAAGGAATACATTTTCATCCTCATCTTCTTCCCATGATGCATTAATTATCATGGTTTTACCTCAACATTGCTAATATTATGCTGCTGTCATAGTTTTGCTATTTTGTATAGGTGTTTGTTGATGAGGCTTTTTGGGTGCCAATTTCTTAAATAAAATCATTTCCCCAAATTGTAGATTTATCCCTAGCTATTTTTCAGTTGGATATTTACAAGAGTACGGTTATACACACCCATCCATTGCATAATACATCTCATTTAAAATAAATCGAAAACATATATATTAAAAGACATACATGCTCTTACTATTTATATTATTAGGTTTGAACCCGTGTAATTCACGGGCTTCATTTGGCACTTATTTAAATGTTGTTTTATAAGTAGTATTCTTGCATGTGTGTTTGTGATTTATTCATAGATACGATTATTTATTCTGTATCTTAAAATAATTTTTCTCATTTTTTTTTTATCCTTTTCATTTGATATTTAGCACAAAATTGTTAATAGGTAGTTCTTTATGGGTGTTATAACAGTATTTCCATATCTTTCTTTAAAAAAGTATAGATAAATAAACATTTTTATTGTTCAATAACATTTGTTTTGTTATGATTTTACCTTTTGAGTGTTTTTTTTTTTTATTAGCTTTATATGATAGTTTTATTCGCAATTGTTTTCTTTTTTGTGTTCTTTGTGTATTAGCCCCTTTGTTACTTTTGTTGTTACAATTTTCAAATGGTTTAAGTGAGTGCTTGGATTGGATGTCAATCTAAATTTTGGATGGACAATATTCTAATCATTTTATTTATTAGATTTGCATGATTAAAAATCATATTACTTTAATTTATTTTTCTAGTTTATCCACTTTTTTTACAATTCTCATTAAAAACATGTGTTTAAAAAAAAATAATAATAGAATATCATCTATATTTTCAGTAATTTTTGATATGATGTGATATATTAACTAAATCCTTTCTTATAAACTCTCATAACAAATATAAAATTATCAAATTCTATCATTTTCAAATTAATTCACCTTTAAACTTGCAAATCTACCTATATCTCAATCCAAACATATTCTTAGGTTTTCTGTTAAACCTGTTTTTTGTTTTTGTCATTAGTTTTGCAAAAATGAATTTTTTTTTTTAAATTTCATTTGTTTGAAATGTTGAAAAAAAAAAACTATTATTCAAATTTAGAACCAAATATTTCTTGTATAAAAAAGCCAAAACTTGAATCGGTTCTTCTTATGCAATTTCTAAACTAAATAACCAAAACTTAAATTGTTTGATTTCTTGTAAGAGGTTTTATTGAAAAGACATTTGACATGCCTGTCGAGCTTCAAATATATATATATATATATATATATATATTCATCTATAAAAAAGTCAAAACTTGATTTCATTAAGGGGCTTCATTGAAAGGACATTTGACATGTTTGTGGAGTCCTAAGTGTCATCATTTGAGAGTTTCAAACCTCATATATATATATATATATATATATATATATTATGGCAAAAACTTGCGTACCCCCGGTGCACCGTACCCCTAAAAGTATTATTAGTTATATACTCATGAGGTATTATTGGTGTATTCATAAGGTATTAGTGGTATATCCTTAAATGTATTGGTGATATACTTATAAGGTATTAGTTGCATATTCATAAGGTATTACGTGTATAACTGAAACATATGTTTTAATGAATTTATTATTCAAGGTATTATTTGTTACATGTTAATGTATTAATCATATTACTTAAAGGTATTACAATAAATGTTTGGAGGCACGGTGTCCAGGGGTACGTAAGAATTACTCATATATTATATATATAAAATTTTATATTTGTATGATGGGAATTATAAGATTGTGGCCCATGTTTAGAAATTTGATAATATTAAATCGTTTTAATCGGGAGTGGTTAGTTGTGGATGAGGTGCGTATAAAACAACCAAGTCATGTTTCTTTATTTAAACTTTTAAATTTATATGGTTAAATGAAAAACATAAAAAAACCTAAAGTATTGGTTTTTTTCAATTTCCAACCTAAATTTTTTTCCTCATCAAATTACAACTTGAACTACTAAAATTTATTAAATTGCAACTTCCGACCTATTTTTTGACAAAAATGTGAACATGTGACAACATGTTGAAAACATAAGAAATATTTCTGTAATCTTGTAATTTAAGATTTTCCTCATATAAAGTCAACATGAGTGTTATGAGTTCACGTTTTTGCAGAAAAATAATTCAAAAGTTACAATTTGATAAATTTTAATAGTTTAGGTTGCGATTTGATAAGAAAAAAAGTGTAGGTTGAAAATTGAAAAAAGTCAATAATTTAGGTTGTTTTTTTTTGCATTTACTCTAATTTATATGACAATCCATTAAAATGACCATTTCCTAAATCTAGAAGGCATTTTCCTAAAAAAATAAAAAAGAACGAGTATAACTACCATGAATATATCAAACATATATAAATGGCCTAATGGTAAAAAAAATCCAAACCTTTATGAGTATTTGTTATTTTGGCCAATTCTTTAATTTTTATCAATTTATCTATGTTTTTGTTAATTAGGTGCAATTATAGCCAATTATAAATTTCGGTCAAAATTATATGATAGATAAAAGACCTGTCAGACACATAAGCATAATTTTATGACACATTATCAAACATAGTTAGCTTCTTTTTTTATTCTACTTTTATTTTGTACATCAAAATTAATGTTTCTCCACCGTCAACGATTCCCAGTTGTTGCAGAAACAAGATGAAGAAAACTAGAATACCTAGATTTCCTATGGCTACATTAATTCCTTACCGTGGAGCCATTAACCTCCTTGCCACTCCCAATAAAACCACTTTGGCTATATATATATATATATATATATATATATATATATATATATATATGAGAACCAACATTATCCAACGACTCCACACTTAATAGTTAATATACCGTCGAAGCAAGATACGGTTGATGATAACAGATTCTCTTCACATCAGCTGCTCAAATTAAGTTGTTATCTTCGTCATAAACCATTCCAGTCTGCAAGAGGAAGAGAGAAAAACGATCCATGATTGTATCCAAAAAAATCAGAAGAAAATTTGTTAGCATTTAGAGATAAAAGATTAAAATTTCTCACTGAGCTGGTTCTCCGATGGGAACACCATCACATTCTACACTGCCTCCATTAGTATACAAGAACACCCGGATAGCACGATTACTGCCATTTATGTAGCTAGATGCATTGCAGAGGCAAGTGGAATTAATGCATTTCATACACACATCTCTTCCTGGGTTCCAAGTTGAAAGATGAGCATCAACCTCAGCTTCGATGGATGAGGTAGGTAGATGATGAATAGTAGAACTTCATTCTTTTTTCTTTTTGCCACATAAGTGTCATGTAATCTAATTTTGATTTAAATTTAAGTTTGGCTAAAATCACAACTAATGAGTAAAATCATGGAGGAATTGACAAGATTACAAGAATTGGCTAAAATGACAAAAACTTGTAAAGCTTTGGATTTTTTTGGTTATTTGGCCTATATAAATACATTTTATTTAGATAAAAAAATTACAATATGAAATTATTACAACAGCATAAAAATGCGATTTCCTACAATAGACTAGAAAAGGGGTTCTTATGAAATTATACAATGGAGTGCAAGAATTTGATTTATACAATCATTCAAATGTAGGATAGTCATTTCATTGCATATAAAATGGTCTAAACGATGTAGAAATCGCACCAACGTCTAATATTCAATTTAGTGATATTTGAAGGTTTTAGGGAAAAACGTAAATTTTTTTATAACCTACACTACTAGAGAGTGCAGCTAATTGACTGCTCAGAGTTCTTTATGGCAAACTTAAACTTTTGATAGAGCTTTTTGTTTCAAATATGCACTGATAAAATGCACTTTGATAAAAATGGATGTGATAATATAGCAGATAAAAATATGCATGCACAAATGATCCAATGGTGGTTTGATCCTTCTACGTCCACTCTACTTCTTTCCTTAAAGAATGTTTGGATTTCAGCTCCAAACAAACACTAGGCTTAACAAAGACACCCTAAATCAATCAACTCAGAACATGCTTTTAGTCTTACCTTCACCATGAACCTCAACACGACGAATTATGTAAGAGATTTTTCCCAGCTATATCAACAATAGGGACTTCTTCTAAGTCACCAATATCTTCAACAATAGTCCTTAAGTATAATCGAACAGGAATTTCACCTTAAGAAAGCAGCCAACTTTTATTAACAGATTAGAGTATAACACAAAAAAAAAAGAGAGACTAAAGTTAAGTACAAAATGGAGATGCTTTTGACATACACCACCAATAAAAAGATATGGCCACTCTTAATCACCAGTAAACAAATTTTCCTTCTGATATCAATGGAATACAAGTTCTTTATAAAGACTCAGCAAGTAGAATATACTGCTACAAACTAAAGATTATCACATATTGAAACTTAGAATGAAAATTCTCACCGCAATTTAGACAGGAAACAGTATCTCTACATTAATGTCAGCTCCCTTGGATGAATCAGTCAAATTATGCTAACCAACTTCTTATGGTTTTCTTATTCCTCACTTATTGCATCAAACTTATCCTGGAGACTAACGGTTCTCGTCCTGGACATTCCACATTTTTTCAGAAAATACCAATTTAAATTATAATATATCTCTACATTAGATAATGGGATATCCATTAAACTACAGTATAACCACTTTACAGATACTTGGAATGTTTTACAAGTTCCAAGAGTTGCTACCCATCCGAGGAGTTAACTTGAAACCCAGGTTTTGTCGACGAATATGAGGTGGTGCCATATGCTGTAGGGTATGATGGGATATGTCCATTTAGATTGTGGAATAGAGAACAAACTGGTAGGAACTATAAAGGGGTTTGGGACACTTTAGGGAATGAGAGAATGTGCCACTGAATTTCAAAGAAAACAAGGGGAAAATGGACACAAACATGCACCATTGCACCAGATAAATAGAAATAGTATAACATGCCACATATCAAAACAAGATTGCACCTTGTAAATATGTTAGCAATTAAAAGTTGATTTTTCGATATATTTGCAAGATGACAATTATAAGTCCATGTTTCATTATTGCGATATCATTAGCTTAATTTTGACATTAATTCTTCTCTTTCTTTTTCTTTTATATCATTAATTATCACATGTGTACTTCACTTATGTAATAGGTGTTAAAATACCAAACTTTGTCACCCTTTGTGCATTCATGAATTCAGGACAAATGACCAAGCAATTTTATATCAAATATAATAAGATCCAACAACATACTTAGCTACACTATGTAAAATGCATTAGCTTCTACATTCCAAAACCCATTAAATGGTCCTATTTTTGTCCTTCTTGGGTTTATGGAACTTATTTTGGAGCATGGATAAACCCATCAATCTTCATGTGACCACATAAAAATCCAGCTCAAAATTCTTATGGAGCAACCAATATAATTACGGTAATTGGGTTCCTCAGGGTTCATAACCTAATACTTTCCAACATTTTACCTGCCCTGGTAGCTTCTGTATCAGAAATGCTTTAACAAGAAGTCAATTTGAGGGAAAAGCCATCTCCAACTACATCAAGTTTAAGTTTGGAAGAAACACGAAGATAAGAATCCAGCTGACCTGAAACATAACATCATTTTGAAGTTACCCCACTATGTTTAAATGTTATAGGTGAAATAAACACATCAAAATGAAGAAACAAAAAGTACAATTACAAAATTTCAGAACTCTAATACTTCAAATCAAGAAACAAAACACCAGGTAAGATAAAGAAGAAAATGCAAGAAAATTACTACTTCAAATTACCATAAGTCTGAAAAGGAGAAAGATTATTTATGCACTAACAGAACAACTTCAGGACCCTGCCTGTGTAAAGTCTAGAAATAAAAGGCCAGCAATAGAACATTTAGTGAAGAGCACAGCATAATAAACACTGACTTCTTAATTTATGGCATTATTAATATAAGAAAGGAAAATGGGGAATATTTCTGACCAGAATTTGGAGGAGAGAATTTTTCTCATTACTTTGGTGAGAGCTCACAACGACAGCTATACAAGACTGGGCAAGTACAGGGTCCAAAAAATCTAGGTAGCTGTATGTCACACACATAGGCTTTCTTGGGCCAAATATTATATAAATTGGTTGACTTGGAGGTTTCCACCAACCCAAACCCACATTTCTTAGCCCATCTAAATGACTTTTCCCAACTGTTAGATCAAATTAATCTCCCCCAAGTGTGTATGATGACCTAGACAATGTCTAGAAGTCTGTTTGTAGTGTCGAACCTTAAGATCGAATTAATCTCCACATAACTGTCAGATCGAATCAATCTCCACCGGTCATTAGAGCTTGTACTTGTATAGATAGGTGTAGCTAGAAGTAGGGTGAAGTAGAGGGATTCAAGTAGGAGGGCAAGCCATCCAGCAAATCAAAGAGTTAAAACATAGTACCACTAAACCTCAAACTACATTCTCAATATATTGGAAGTTGTTCATCTACACAGATTAAATATCTTAAAAGATATTATATATATATATATATATATACACACACACACTATATATATAGTGCACATATATAACAACCCAAAAGCTAAAGAAAATTAATTACTTAGTACCCACCATTTAACTCAGAGGGCCAAAGTTCTGTTTGATCAGATTGGGACATATTCATTATATCCTTGCAGTTGCCATAGATTGTGTACACTGCCTACAAAAGTTTGAACCTATGTTATCTAAAACTAGTCGAGATAAACACTCATCATCACCAACTCCACCTTAAGGAACTTGTATTTAACAAGTTACAAAATGTTAGGCTGATGGGAGAAAATAAGAGGTTCAAAAAAATAACAACAAATGAATTAGCAACCTACAGAAGTACAAATTACAAAATATTAACAGATGGGAACCCAGTGTGAAACATATCCATCCACCTAAATGTCCTCTAAAGAGGATAAAGTTAGAAAAGCATACAAAAATTATACCTAACCTCTTTCAGTGAATTAATAAAGCTCCACTTTTCGCTCTCTTCACCTTCACACGGGATTAATACATTTCCCGGTTATCCTCTAAAATGTATCTGCATAAGATTTGAATAAAGATTTAAGAAGATTTAAAAGACCAGATAAAAAATGATCAAGAATGACTAAAATTTATCAAAATGATTCCAAAATTGGGGTATGGATGCATCTCTACTTTGTAAGCCAAATATTTACACATAGAAAAACATAATTTTGTGACAATGCAGAATAAACATAAATTCTCTCTATAGTTGATTTAACTCTAGTTCTGTTTTTTCCTTATCTAGTAAAGAAGAGAAAACGAGATAAAAGATTTTCCCACACAACAATATGAGTTTGCGACAGGAGTAAATAGAAACAAATAATCTCTATGTTTGATTCACTTTACCTCTATTTTTACTTATCTAGTAAAGAAAAGAAACACAACAATCTAATCATGCAATAATTCAATAACTAATGACTGTGCACACAGCAGATAGATTATTACATAAAAAATATTGATAATGCTGCTCTTCCACTTCCAGGATTATTCAATTACAAGAAACAAAATATGAAAGTTTTGTACCATAGGTTTTATCTCTCCAAGATCGTCCAAGAATAATGAGAATCCTAACATGCTGAGTAGCCTTGCTTCTTTAGCAACATAAGAGCATATCAGGACTCAATAATGTTACCAATAATCCCCACAGGAACAAAGCCCATCTCTGAAGTGGTGGAAACGGTTAGTATCTCTAATGATGATTTCCCTTGATACTATCTTAGTGATGTACTTGAATGCTGTATGGCAGTCCAAACAAATACGAAGGTTTTTCTTCACCCTAATAGGAGCTCCAGGTGGGGTGGCAATCAGTCCAAAGGCCACAGCAAGCTTTTCACTATGATAGGAGAGAAGAATCTCTTTTTCTTTCTTTTCAACATGATGCAGATCAATCTCCAACATAGGAACATAACCAGCTTTGGCCATCAGATGGCCCAACTCCTCAAGTTTTGAATATATTTCTTCACTTCTAGGGTGAGTTTTGTCTCCAACAATGAAAGTGTATATCTTATCTTTTACCTCCATCCAGCTCATCCCGGGTTCCTTCTTCACTCTGTTGTCTTTCATTAATCTTCGCACCTCTGCGACATTTTTCCATAATCCTGCTGAAGCATACATATTAGCCAGAAGAACATGGGTGCCGGATTTCTCTGGTTCAAGAGTATACAGCATCGCAGCAGCATGTTGTCCTAGCTCTATGTCCTTGTGAAGTTTGGCAGCTCCAAGAAGTGAACCCCAAATGGCACCATTAGCTTCAAATGGCATATTATTTATCAGGTCCATTGCTTTATCCAGATGCCCAGCTCGGCCAAGGACATCAATCATGCAAGCATAATGCTCTTGCGTTTGTTCTACACCAAATTGCTCCTTCATTGTATCAAAATACCATTGAGCTTCATCAACAAGACCAGCATGATTACAGGCAGAGAGGACACTAACTAATGTCACATGGTTAGGAGCTACACCATCTTTAAGCATGTCATTAAACAAGTGGAGGGCCTCTTTAACGTGGCCATGTTGAGCTAGTCCACCAATCATTGCGGACCATGAGACAACACTTCTCTCAGGAAGCTCATTGAAAGCTTGACTTGCGTCCTCTACACTTCCACATTTGGCATACATGTTGATAAGTGAATTCCCAGCAAAAACATCCAACATAAACCCCATTTTCAAGACATGAACATGTATTTGTTTCCCTTGTTCATAAGCTGATAAAATTGCACAAGCATTAAGAAGAGAACTGCAAACAAAAGAATCTGGTTTCATATCCATATCTAGTAGCTTCAAGTAGAGCTTCAAAGCTTCTTCGCCTTCTCCAGATTGAGAATATGCCGTCATTAATGATGTATAAGATGGTAAATCCACTGTTGGGCATTCTTCAAAAACTTTAGCTGCATCATGAACCCGGCTACATTTTCTGTATGAATCGACAAGACTGTTTACAATAAAATTATCAGCTTGGTAACCTGACTTTGTAATAAGTGCGTGAACTTGCTTGCAAATGATGATAGCCTCCGAGTCAGCAGTTGCATTAAGGACTGCTAGTAAAGTTGCCTGATCAAATTCATTTCTTTCTCTATAAATCTCCAGAAATAGGCTAAGAGCTTCTTCGACCTCCCCATTCTGAGAGAGTCCTGAGATCATTGCATTCATTGCAACCAAGTTCTTTTCAGGCATCAAATGATAAACCATTAGTGCATGTTTCAACAAATTACATTTGCAATACATGTCAATAAGGCCCACACTCACAAATGGATCCTTCAATGTCTCCCTCTTTATCAATTTGGCGTGATATTGTTTACCTAATTCTTTGACACCTAATGACGCACAAGCTTTAAGAGCACTTGATAACGTAAACACATTCGGGCTTATCCCAGACCTCTCCATCTGATCTAACAATTCCAAAGCTTTATCATGATATTCATGAGATACACAACCAGCAATGAGAGCATTCCAAGATACAATATCAGGTTCTGGGATATTTTTAAAAACAGTTACCGCATCTCCAAGATCTCTTGCTTTTGCATACATGTCAACTAGTGCATTTAATGAGAATGGATCAGACTCATATCCAAGCTTTATCAGATAGCCGTGAATATTCTTCCCATGACCAATATCTCCTAGACCTGTTGCAGCATTCAATATGGTTGACAAACTAAACTCATCGGGCCTAATTCCACTGGCAACCATTTCCTGAAAAAACCTCATTGCTTCCGTAAAAAAATCACTCTGAGTATAGCATGACAACAAAGCATTCCAAGAAACCACATTCCTTTCAGGAATATCCTCAAACAGTCTCCTGGAATCTAAAATATGACCACATTTTGCATACATAACCACCAGAGTATTTGAAACAAATACATCTGACTCAAACCCAGTTACTACTACAATTCCATGGACTTGTTTCCCGAGTATAAAGTTCTTTGTGCTTGCACACGCCTTGAGCACGCTGGAAAAGGCGAACTCGTTACACTTAACACCCAAGACATGCATCTCATGAAAAGCCAAAAGGGCCTTCTCTCCCAGGCCATTTTGGACATAACCAGATATCAATGACGACCAAGAAACCAAGTCTGGTTCCTTACTTTCTTCAATTAACTTGCGTGCATGGAAGAAATATTTACACTTAGAATAGAGATTTATCAAATGGTTTCGGTGTTTTGGGTCATAAGACAATTGAAGTTTGATTAGGTGAGCATGGATCTGGAGGCCTTCCTTTAAGGACTTGGTTTGGGCAAGTTGTGACAAGTGCTTCAAGTAAGAAATATTAGTCGATCCAAACTTTGGGAGTGCCGGAAGAAGCATGTACTCCAGCTGGAAAAGAAAAGAAGCACAAAAGCTAGTTATCAGTTTTACATCAAATTTTCAAATGTAAATAGCAAATAGATGAATTCAATCCTTGTTTAGCATCAAAATCAGCAATATGTTATGAGAAGTTGGGAACCAATAACTTTCCAAATTTAGTTCTCCAGTTGGGAAGTTGGGTCCTGGCATATATTCAAGCAATTCTTGCAACTGTTACAAAATGCATTTTCATATACCTTCCTCTTTATCATTACTCATAAAACTTATTTCTCTATAGAAATGCTAGTGGTTGGATTAAAATAATTTTCGTATCTATGATCAAACATAATCATAAAGAAGAATTCATGAGAAACCCAATGTAGTCATCAATTTCGCTACATCAGCTATAGCAATCATCCTAAGTATACAGAAAAATATAAAGCAAAGAAGTTGATTGGACATCAAATTTAAGAACCAATCACAACACTCAAATAGCTTATTACCCTAAATTTATATATCTATCCATAATCAGATAAAACTCTTGCAAGAATATAAAAAAGAGCAAAAAAAAAAAAAACGAATCAAACTCACCGTGCAGCGACGGTCAAGTTGAAACACGGGTGTCGCCGGCTCCAACAAGGCGGTCCTGGAGGGTTGGGGAGTGGAGACGGCGGGTTGTGCGGTGGCGGGTTGTCAAAATTGACACACGGTGGTCGCCGGCTCCAACACGCGGTCCTTGCGGGTCGGGTAGTAAATATCCTTATAACTTAAAATTTATTTATTTAAGATATACTACTATATACTTTAATTTCCATTTTCAGTGGGGATAAAATTTCCGAATTTTATGGAAATTTCGATATCTTGATTTTGTGGAAGTTGCGAAAATATATTCCAGGGAATTTGGATATTTGAGTGAGTTTTTGGTAGAAATTTCGATATCGAAAGTTAAATTTTACTGAAATTTTATGAAACATTTATTGTTGAATTTTAGGGTATGTTTGCTTTGTAATTAAAAGTGGCTTTTGCAAATTTGAATTTGAACTTTAGAAATATTTTATGAATATGAATTTTGAAAATTTTGTGGGTGTATAATTATGAGTTGGTCTCCTATGCAACTGGTGCACATACAATTCGGGTCGGGTTCAGGTCGACCCGGATCCACGTACTTTTATTTATTATTATTTTTTTAATTTTATTTTTTCACTTCATGTTGTTACTTTTATGTTATATACATGTGACATTTATGTTATATAAGTGTGACCTTTATGTATAAATGTAATGACCTTTATATACTCTAACTTAGAAAAAAATGAAGAATTTTAGCAAAATTTGTACATATTTACGTTTATGTAATATTTAGCTGCACATATATCCATCCTTAAAATCCACTGAATTTTGAAAATTTCAATTTTTTTTGAAAATTATGGATTATAAAGGTCATAATATTAGTACATAAAGGTCACAAGAATTGTACATAAATGTTACAACAATACAACATAAAAGTCTTAATTTGAAGCGAAAAAACCCAAAATCTTCATTTTTTCCTAAGTTACTGAACATAAAGGTCATAACATTTATATATAAAGGTCACACGTATATAACGTAAAGGTCACATCCTTACAACATAAAGGTAACAGCCTGGAACGAAAAAAAAAGAAAAAAAAATCTAGGTGTGCGGATCCGGGTCGGGTCGGCCCAATTACACCAATCCAGATCCGTGCACCTGGTACACAACAGCATTTGCCTATAATTATAATTAAATATCACTTTCACATTTGGAAAATATAGAGAAAGTATATGTTTTTTATTGGGAATTGTAGAAAAATAGAAAAAATAGGGTAGGTTTGTATGATTTTATAAATCACTAGTAGTGCACCCGCACGATGCGCACCTTGTTATATAGTCTAATAATTTTTATTGTTGATGATATAGTGTAATTTATATTGTATCTAAAATGTTAAATCATTTTTTAATGTTTTGTGTAATCTATATTGTTATAATGCTAATTTTTTTTTTTTTTTTGTAATGCAATTACTTATCAATTGATTTGAATAATCAAGATGACAATAAAATTAGTATTGGTAATATCTCGTTATATCTGAAAAGACTTCCATCTCGATTTTTTTCTTTGATATTTCTAACCTTCATTTCATGCTAACTCATTCTCATTAAGTAAGAGTGGATATATATGAATTGCTTATATAGTATAATGGTTTTCATATTGATTTTTCTTCTTTTTTCAATCACTAATTTTTTCTTTTCTTTTGATAATTCTATAACCTTCATTTGATAGCAGTTCATCCTAATTAAATAAAAGTTATTATATATACATTGCTTGTATACAATAATTTTCATCTCAATTTTTCTTCTTATTTTCATCACTAACTTTTTTTCTTCTTTTGATATTTCTAACCTCCATTTCATCTAATTCATTCTCATTAAGTGAGTAGATATATATACATACATTGCTTAAATGCAAAAATGATTTTCACCTCAAATTTTCATTTTATTTTCATCACTAATTTTCTTCTTCTTTTGATATTTCAAGCTCCATTATTTTTCTTTTTGTTTTGATATTTTAAACCTCCATTTCAATAAGCTAGTTCATTCTCATTTAGTGAGACTTTCATCTTCATTTATGCATTGCTTATATAGAGGTAGGACAATGGATTGTACATAAAGTCTAATTCTAATGGCTTGGTATGGAAGCTTAATTCAAAATTATTAAATTAATTTAGAAAATCAAAATGAAATTAAAAAAACTATTCAAATTGTCCAATAATTTTTAGGAGCTTGTTCATTAAGATACTCAAAAGTTTTTCTATTTTTTTTAGTTTGCTTTTTCCATTTTTTCCTATTGGCTAATAGTTTTGCAATTGAATGACAATTGGTAATAATCACCAACTATTGTCATTTTAGATATAGTATAGAAATGAATTTACATAATTACATTTTTCATATTCTTTTATGTATATAGTAATACTAAAAAACATCGAATGCTTATACTTTATTCTTACATTACACATTACGTAGTATATACTTCTAACATAAAATACTTTCGTATTAACTTCTAACTTCATAAAATTTTACATATTTATATTATCTTAAACATTTATGTTTAAGTACATGAATTTCAAAAATTCTATTAAATATTTTATCACAAAATATATATTAAAATAAAAAAGACGTTTTAAAAAGAATACATGTGAATATGTTAATATGAAAAAACAAATTTTCTACAATAAATTATATGATATAGATTTTATTTACTTTATAAACTTGTAACTTAAGTGATCTTTTATAATTTATAATTATTTAAACAAAAATTTAATAGTATGCGTAATACAAATATATAAAAAAGATATTTTTTTTCTCTTTCATTATAATGTATTATTAATAAAAATTTATATATATATTTCTTTTATTTTTTATTATAATATTTGATAGTTTATCAAGAAAGTCATGTAATTTAAAATTATTAAATTAATTTAGAAAATTAAAATGAAATTTTGAAAAACTAAAAGAAAAAGAAATTATTTTACACATCATCAAAATGATGTGACATTTTTAGGAGGGAAAGTGACAAATTAGAAATTTTCTCCAACTTGCTTGCTTTTAGTATAACTAGAATTATACCCGTGCGATGCACGGTTTATAATTTAATTTATTAATTTTAAATTTTTTAATAATATAATGTGATAGTATTATCGTAACCTAAATTATATATCAATAAGAATTTAGACATTTTATCTCTACTATTTCTCATTTTAAATACTATTATGTTTTTAAAACGCAAACAATAATATATATATATATTTATATTTTTGTTGAACAATGAATTATAAAATTTATATTTAAAATATGAAGTTGTTAAAAATGACACCAATTTTATAAAAAAAAATTTAATTTAGTAATGAGAAACATTTATTGTGTTATGGATGTTAAACGATAATTGATATTAAAAAAACATTTTAACTCCTAAAAATATGTTATGCATGTTGCAGTTTATAATATAGACATAAGTGTCATGATAAATATATTATTGTTTTTTTTTATGCATGCTTAATAAGTGTTTAATTTTATTGACAAAACTGCATATTCCCTGACGTTCACAATTATAAATTTCCTTGAAATTTTCGGTCTAATCAATAACTTAATTATTTATAGTTAATTAAAAAAATATATAAATACCTAAATATATTGCTATATATATTCAAATAACGTAGATAACTGAATATTGAACCCACTTAAATTGACAAATAAACCAAACAATTATATAAAAATGTTTTTCATTATAATCAATTTCTCCAAAAGTCTAAAACTTTGTATTTTAAAATTTATTTTTTTATTTCCTAATCTTTGTTTAATTTCGTCATTTGTTTTTGTATTTCTAATTGTGTTAAATATAAATATGCACAAAAATTTAATATCAAATTTATACATTATTATTTTTTACGATGCAATGTAAATTAACAAATTAGAATTCTTAAAAAAATGGTAAATTTGATATATCATGCATTAACAACAAATTTTAGATGAAGAAACTATTTAATTTGAAATTATGATTTGTTAAGAAACCTACATCCCTAAAATTGTCTCATGGTCTCATTAAAATTAAAAATTAAAACTTACAATAAACAAATTATAATAAAAACGATAAAACTGATCAATCATATATTAAACATAAATGAATAAATGAATAAATCATTTAATTTGAAATCATGATTTCTTATTTAATATGCATTAAGTATACACTCATTCACTTATAACCCACTTGTTATCAAAATTGTGAATACAAAATAAAAGGAACAATTAAATTCTAGATACAAAAATGATAAATTTGATATATCATAGATTATAACAAAAATTTAAATAAAAAATGATTTAATTTAAAGAATGTGATTTATATAAATATAAAAAAAGACAAAAATAACTTACATAGTCTACCAATAGGCTATAGACCAACATAGTGGACCCTACAATCCTTAAAAGTATAAACTTTTTTATTTTTGATTTTTTTAATTCTTGTAACTAACTAATTCTTTCCAATTATAGTATGTAAATTTAGGAGGGAAAATTAGTTATGCTATTTTTATTGAAGGTTCTGTTTTTATATATACTAGTAGTATACCCGTGCGATGCACGGTTTGTAATATACAATTGATTAGTTTTAAAATTTCTAATACTATAATGTAATAATATTATCTTAACATAAATTATATATTAATAAGAATTTAATTTTGTATCTTTAATGCGTCACATCTTAAATAATATTATAATTTAAAAAACAAACATAATATATAAATGTATATATATATATATATGTCTATGTCTAACAATGAATTTTAAATTTTATATTTGAAATATGAGGTTGTTAAATAAACATCAATTTTGTAAACATGTCTATTAATATTGTAACTTAAAATAAATTGAATCAAATTTAATATTGAGAAACATTTATTGTAAACGATAATTGATGTCTAATAAATATGTTACTTCACAAAGATATATGTGCATGTTACAGATTAATATAGATATAAATATCATGATTAATATATTATTATGTTTTTTGATTCCTACAACAAATGTGTTAGTAAATAATTCTTTTGCATTCACAATTATAGATATCTTTAAAGAAAAGATATAAATCTCATCAAATAACTAAAAGATCTTGATATGTATTAATAACGTAGCTAGTTCAATATATCAAACAATTATACTAAAATATTTTTCATTGTTATTAATTTTTTAAATTTTGCACCAAAATGTAAATATAAAATTTATATTTTTCGTAAACATTAATTTAAATAATTAATTTAAATATTATAATTTATATGAAATAGGAAAAAAAAGATAAAATATACTTCATAATCTACCTACCTATAGGTATAGTCTAACCTAGTGGACCTCACAACCCTTAAAAGTATAAATTTTTTTATTTTTGATTTATTTAATTTCTTGTAACTACTTTTTTTCCATTTATAGTATGTTAATTTGGGAGGGAAAATTAGTTATTGCTATTTTTATTGAAGGTCTTCTTTTTATATATACTAGTTTTGTACCCATGCGATGCACGGGATCAAGTTTATTTTTAAAATATAATTATAAATATTTAGAATTAATTGAAAAAGAAATCGGATATAAATTTAATATAATAAAATTATTGATCTAGATATTTTATATATATAATTAATGAAGATTAACCTTGTATATTGACAATAAAAATTATTATAATGTCTAAACTTAATTTAAAATTTTAGAATTAAATTATATATAATTAAAATTAAAGGTGATTAACAAAATCAAGTAGCTTTAAAAAAAATTGATACACTTGGGGTGATGATCATTTTCTGAACCTATCGCATATAATGATATTTAAGTTGAAAAACAAACGAAAAACCAACTATAAAAAAACATCAAATATCCATGAAGTAGAAAAAAGAATAGTAGGCACCACTATTTAGAATACAATTTCATAGGATTCTCAATCTTTTTCATTCTTAATAACAATCTTCAATTTCTTCATACTGCTAGAACTTGGAAACTTTTCTTTCAATTTCCTATTCATTTGATTTTTTTCCTCAAAACACTTTCACAATATCATCACCTTTCTTGCCTAGCTTATAAGTGGTAGACACCTAATATTTAGAAGAAAAAAATTAAATCTATTTTTTATTTGAAACATAAATCTAGATTATTGATTAACAATTTTAATAATGCTTAAAAAATAAAACTTCAATATTTTCATCATTTTCAAATTTTGCTTGTTTCAATCTTGATAATAGATCAAATTCTTTATCATCAAAAAAACTAACACAAAAAGAAATAATAATATCAACTGTCAACTTAGCAACTATATAAGATCCTTTGTTAAAATTGCCATGACAATTTTCTTGAAATCCATTTTGTACAAAATTTTCTTTAAACCAAACTTTCAATCTCTGAGGGGAAATGTTTAGTACTCCATGCAATTTTATAGCGTGTCATGTATAAACATGAAAAATATATTATTAAGAAAAAATCAAAATAAATTTCCTACAAAATAAACTATCTAACATATACTTACCAATTGTGCCTCAATTCAAAACTTGTCTAGACAATTACTCGATACATTCTCTATTGCAAAGAGTAAATATTGAATAACCACTCGAAGACTACTTTTATAGTTAATTACATGATTCATTTTTTTTAACGCCAAATAAAATTATAATTTTTTGATATTAAGTCATCATATTTCAAAGTCCATGAAATCAAATAAAGTTAAAAATATCTATAATTACCAGAAAATAAGAATTATTACATTCCCCATCTAACTTCTTTAAAAAATGGCCTATATGATGAATACCAAAATTTACCTATATACTCAATCACCACAATTCTACAATAAACCCCAAACAATTTGCAAAGACACCCTTATTAAATTTACCCTAATTAAAAACTATATCATAAATAAATATATATATATATTTGATTATGAATATATTAAAAAGTTATATAATTGATTTTATATAAAAATAATTTTTCATCAATTCAGAATACTCATGAAACATTACATGATAATAAAATTACCAAATGTGAGAAGAAAATTGATGATATATAATTCAAATCAATATTTTTCCACTTTGAAACTCATTCCTTATAGTACCTACAAACATGGTCTAAATTATGAAAATTTTAATATCACATCATCTTAAAGTTCAATCTTATTAGTGTGTAAACTTTGAATACATTTATATCATAAACGACATATAAATTAAATTACAACAATTTAAGATTTTGCATAATCCATATTTTGTATAATGTAACAATCCTGATGTATATGAAAATTATAGATATTGTCCTAATCTCTCATAGGATAAGTGATATCTAAAGCTTTGGCCAAACATACTCAACATGTTAAAATAACATTATTTTACAAAAAAAAAAAAAAACATATTAATAAAATCTATACAATTTGAAACATCATTTATACAATTTATTTTCTAATAGATTTGCATAATAAACAGAATAATAAACATTTTAAATTGAAATACAATGAAAAGAAATAACATACTACCTAAGAAAATCTACAAATTCATCATTGGGTCCATCAAAGATAGTGATTTGATTGTAAGTTAATTCTCCCACACTAATAATGTATGATTTGTTTGCATGATTATAATGTATAATTTGTATGGCATAAATTTATTGATTTGTTTAGTTACTCCGATTGCCTGATTTCATGGTTAATATAAATGCACATTTTTTCAATTTTCAAATCTCTTTTGATAACAATCAATATGAAAACGTATGTAAAGTGAGAATATGACAAATTTAAAGATATTTGATTATAACAATTAATTTTGAAAATATTAACATAAATTTTCAATATGCGGTTAACTTTCTTAATAAATAGAAAACAATTGATCAAATAATGTACAAACTCCACCTTGTAGTGTTAATTCTTCATTCTTCAAGAACTTTACAACTTTATTTTAATCAAAAATTGACAATTCTTACTTTGTTTTCTTCATTGTATTCCTGCATAAAATAATTAAAGTTGAACAAAAATAAAACTACATTACAGTAAGATCAATAATTCATATTCAAAAATTTAATAAAATAAATCACATTTAACATTTCAAACTTAAAGTATTTAAACTAAATACATGACCAAACCTAAAAAAAAAAAAAAAAAAGACCATCCATGAGAACAGATCTAATATTGAATTTGAGAAATTGCATTGTGAAGAGAAAGTGTGAGTGAATTTTAAGTTTATTCTCTCAAATTTATAGTGTGAAATTAGTTTAAGAATATGGAATTAATGCATTAAGTGTGGCATAAATAATGATGTTCCTAATTTATAGAATATTTTTTTTTCCAAATATATTGAAATATATTGATTGCAAATAAATAATGTCCATTATTTTACTCCCATGAAATCACATTTGCCATATCAATTGATTTAATTATAAAGCATGCCAATTGAATACTCTAATAAAGCAATTATCATGTACGTTAATATTATTTATTTAATTTTTTAAAATAGAAAAAGTGGTTTTCAAATATATATTTATATTTATATTTTTATATATTCAAGATAATACCGAAATCACATTTGTCTTCTTACACCGTGTAGTGAAGTTAGGTAGATAATTTTCCTTACTAATTGCCAAAATTATTATGTTATTACTATATCTTATTTCATTGATTGAAAATATTCATATTTCAATATTATTAACATGTATTATGCACATCACTTGATTTGGTGATTGAAAGCAGAGTTCCATATTCTATGATATTTCCATATATGAATTAAATAAATCATATCTATATAACTTTTTTAATCAAATGATTACCATTAATACGGCCAACTACCATAATGAGATGATATCCTTAAATATAAATGTGGATTACCATGTTAATATTCTTTTATAATTATGATTGAGCATTTAATTTAGGCGTAAATTTGTCAATTTATATTTGGTAATGTTCTTGTTTATATACATACATATATATATATATATGATATTAATATCAAAATTAATTGGATATGATATTCAGTTTATTATTTACAAATACAATTATCCAATCCAATGGAGTCCTTTAATATCTTTCTATATATATAGTATATTATTACTAAATCTTTTAATTTTCATATTTAAAATTATCTAATTACTGACTTTATGTAAATATGTATATGTCTTCCGCATAATTAATGGAATCTAATTATCAATAATTTGACTTATCAAAATAATTATCATTC
Source organism: Scutellaria baicalensis (assembly GCA_005771605.1). NCBI lineage: Eukaryota > Viridiplantae > Streptophyta > Magnoliopsida > Lamiales > Lamiaceae > Scutellaria > Scutellaria baicalensis. The sequence goes on along the minus strand of CM016721.1, from coordinate 3,644,986 downwards.
TAAACATGGAAATATTAAAAAAAGTAATTAATTAGCTCATCTTCTAATTGAGACATATCACGTATGTACATGTAAACTAAATAATTGTCATAGTATTAAATATTTGCCAAAATAATATTATTCCTTGATGTAAGGCCATATACAATAAGTTTGTCCTATTTGATTTGGTTTTAATTTTAAATGTTAACTTTACATCATAATATATATATATATATATATAGTAGAATGAAGTATTAACATATATTATTTTTATGCATATATATTAAAATCATATATATATAATTTATATGATATTATAAATAATGATATTTCTATACATTATGATATTATTTATATGATATTATATGATGTAAATTTATATACATATACATTGTTTAAATTATATCATAAATATATCAATTGGAACTGAATAATCAAATTTGATTTACCATATAGACAAATATGTGATAATGTTTTTTTGTCATATATATAACTTCCTTATATATATATATATACACACACATATGTACATCATTAAAAATGATTTATTGTTTATCATTTATTTAATAAATAAAATTAATTTCCATATTTGGCAAGGTGTTTTTGGCGGGAAAAACTTACATTATTATTTGAGGAAATGTTTGTGTTTTTATATATATAAAGATATATAGATATAGACTAGCAGTGTACCCGCGCATTGCGCGTCTTGTAATATAATTTCCCAACTGTCCTGATATTAGTATAGTGTAGATAATTTTTAATATGGGCGAGAAATTTGTAGTTCTATTTATTTGAAATAATTTTTAATATATTACCTAATATTATTATTATCAATATTAAAAGAATTTATTAAATTTTGTTGATTTTTATAAGATAGGTAAGTGAGTGTTGTTAAATGAATAAACATTCTTTATATAAGGCAATGACTTTGAAAAAAAATTTGATTTCAATGGCTTGAGATGAAAACTTAATTTAAAATTACTAAATTAATTTAGAAAATCAAAATGAAATCTTGAAAAAAAATAAAAACAGTTATTTACACAAATTTATGTGACATTTTATATAGTATGAATATAGATATAGATTATTTTATAGATGAAAGAGTATGTTGCAAGACATTCTATTGATTTCTCTAATAAAAGTTGTCTATAAATATCTATAGACTATAGACATAATCATAACTTCTACTTTTTAATATTATTTAATTGTTGAAGAGTATCCTCCAAGCCAAACATTAAAATAACTAATAATAATGATCAAATAAAAAATAAGAAAGAAAATACAATCAATGTTCAATCACATTTTGACACTTGGACAAAAGGACAAATAATAAAATGGGCGGGAAAATGACATTCTTGTAATTTTTCCCAAACATTTTGCTGTTAGTATAGTATAGATATAGATTTCCAAACACAAATAGGATTGATCTCATCCAAAATCCGATTGTGTTAAGTCCAGTTCAAACATTCCCTTAAGTCATATTCTACTAAAATTTGATTCAATATTCAATATTCAAATAGGTTAGAAGTTTTTATTTAACTAATGTGTATTGTGTGTTAGATGTTAAAAAAAAAAAAATTGTGATTGGGATATCAAGAATAGGAACCTCTAAACGATTTAATAGTATAATATAAGGAAAATCGATATTCCAAATCTAGTTTAACAAATTCAGTTTGTTACATGTAATTTATATCTTAATTTAAAAAACATATAATAAACTCATAATTCAGAAAAGAATCTATCCAGTATCCATGTGATATTTTGTATTTATAAGAATTTCAAACAATACTTTCACCAATTTAAATATAAACTGTTTTTATTTGAAAAGATAAAAAGGGTTGAGTTAAGCAAGAGAGTTTTATAACTTCCTCAAGAAGAGGTTTCAAGATTTCATCTTAAAAAAACCCTAATTTCAGTTGCCCTTAAAATCTTGTTGACATTGATGATGAGTTGTGGAAGCATGCATAGTTTGTAGTGTCTGCTTACTGCGCTGGAGAGGTGGAGGCGGTGTGTGCTTCGCTGCATTGTGTAACAATGGCGACATTGGAGCAGCTCAAGCAAACGCAGGCGAAAGATATTTGCACACCGAGTTCGGTTCTTGATATGGCGCGTGAATGGAAAGGTATGGGCGAGAATCTGTTTAACTCTTTAGTTGATTGCTTTTCTGGTATTGAGTCTAGGGAGAAAGCTCTAAGCGTGGTTAGAGAATCGGTGGAGAGGCGGTTGAAGGATTTGGAGGAGAGAGAGAGGGAATTCGACTTGTATCAACAAGGCAAAAGGGCGGAATTGGAATTGAGAGAGGAGAAGTTGGATGAACAATTGAAATTGGTTGGTGAGCATATTGAGAGGTTGGAGGTTTCGCAGAGTGAAGTTGATGCTTTGCGGCTGCGGAATTGTAAGGAGTTGAAGGAGATTGAGAAGAGAGAGAGGGAAGTTGAATTTACTCGCGGGTCGTTGGATAAGCGATTGAGAGAGTTTGAGAAGAGGGAGAAGGATTTTGAGGCATTTCGTAGTGGGAAATTGAAAGAATTGGATTTGATAGAGGAGGTTTTGAGAAGGAATAGAAAAGAGTTTGTTGAGGAGGTTAATTTGACAAATGAGAGACTTAGGGAGAAACAGAAGATTGGTTATGGCTTAATTAAAAGGTTGGAGATGACATGGAATACGCTAGAGGAAATGAAGGTTTTGATAAATGATAGATTTGAGGAGATCAAGTCTTGGGAGACTTCTGCCCATGAATCGCTGACTCATAAACTAAACGAAGCTGATTTGATTCAAGAAGCGCTGGAGAAACGATTCCAAGAGTTTGAGGAAATTGAGAAGACACACGGATTATTGCAAGGGGGGATGACACAAGTGATGGCGTCGAAGAAGGGTCAACTTGGTATTCTGAAGATGGAGCTTCTCGAGGATATCAAGTTAAGAGAAGAAAAACAGAGCGAGCAACAGATGTTGGGGAAACAGCTTTCAGAATATTTGGAGAATATGGTGGCTAAGAACCTTAAGGAGATTGATTCCTCTGAGGAGCTTATTGTGAATGTAGCATGTGAAGCATTGGATGCTAGTGCAAAACGTGCTGATTTAAGTAGGGATTCAGTGAATGAAGTGTTGCAAGAACGTGGGAAGAGGGACGAGAGGAAAATCAGAGAAATTGATCCTGATGCTCATTTCACAGTTGACCCTCACACATCTGTGGACTCGAAACATGCACTGCAAAAAGATGTGAAAACTTTAGAGTGGTTCATTAACAGCATTGACAAAGACTTCGAATTGATGGATGATGAGATTTTTAAAATTCTTTTGCTGTCTTCTGATCCAGCAAAGTTTGTTTTAGATGCAGTGGAAAGGTTTTTCACAGGCAGCAAGGAGTTCAAAGTGAGAAGAGTGGCTATTCTTTTGTTAGATCAGTTGACTAAAATGTCACCAAATATTCAGCCTTGTGTTACAGAAGCAGCAAATAAACTTGCTTGTGAATGGAAGTCAAAAATGTGTACTACTGCTGAAGACCCATTGGAAGTGTTAGGGTTCTTGCATCTCTTGGCTGCGTACAATCTATCCTCCAACTTTGACAAAAATGAGCTTTCAAGTTTTGTGAAGTTAGTAGCCCAACATAAACAGACACCTGAGTTGTGTCGCATTCTTGGTCTAGCAGATAATATACATGGTAATTCTTGCCTCCTCTCCTTTTCAGGTTTTACTATGTGAACTTGGCTGATATCTGGACTTGGAATGTTTTTGCATTATTATCTATCGCTAATTTCCAGTTCTGAGATAAAATGCATTGGTTTTAAACAATGATATGATGCCTCCATAAGATTTGCTTCAATGATTTTACTAAATTGGAAAGTGTGATGTTTCATGAATGCATTTTATTGATTACAAATGTGCTCAACAATGATGGTTATCTCCATAACATATAAGTGTAATCTCATTGAGAGGCTGCAGTCAAGAATGATGGGCGATTTGGGGGTGGGGGGCATTTTCTGATAAAAGAGACAAATTAAAATATTTGACGGAAAAACCCATAGCCAATTTGGTTGGATTAACTGATTATGTTGGTGTCTATCAAATATGGTTTGCATTGTTACTGGTATCTGAGGAATCTAACCTGAAACATGGAAACCTGATCCAGTAATAATGCCTATCCCTACCTCGAGGTGGAAAATTATCAAAACGATTTAAGGGGGCCAATATGAAATGGATGTTATATGATTATAAATGTGTTGTGTTTATGTGTGTTATACATTTTTTAAAGCTTTGATTTTTGCCGCTTTTTCTGCAGCAGTCACATCTATACCGATTTTTGCCCTGTTGTACTGTACCGACCCATTTTCAACTGAAATCAATTGGCCCATTTTCACCTTTGTTGCCTCACCAATTTAGGTTCGTATAGTAACAGTGGTGGATGTAGTTCTGTAGTATTTATTATCCTGGTACTTGGGAATACAGTCTCTTGCATCCTAGCTTCTCTGCCTCACTGCTGTCTTTTGTTCGATAACTGTTTTGTGTGTACCAGGTTTTATCCAGAGTCTGATAAATGAGAAGCAGTATCTTCTTGCTAGCACCTTCATATATGAATGTCAACTTGAGCACAGGTTTCCACAGGCTGCTGTCCTGAATTATTACGTGAGGCACGCAAAGTTGTCAGCAAAGGCGAGATGTAGAAGGGAACATAGATCCTCTGAAGCACAAGTATGGTGCTACTCCTTAAAACATCTTCTTCTAAGTAAAACTATTTAGATGATTGCTTTTATGATGCTCATATATTGATGTATCAGGATAAGGCTATTGACAGTGAAATTGCTGATCTGCGTGTTGCAATTGAACATATTATCAAATATGGGCTCGAGTCAGAGTGCTCACCCGATGTCCTCACAGCAAGAATAAAGCAATTAGAAAGGAATCGAGCGAGTGGGAGACCTAAAAGTCCAACATCATTGGATGATGTACAAAAGCAGGGCAAAAACAAAAGATGTTGGGATGCATATAAAAGGAATAATGGTCCAATGGCTCAAAAGCCTCAGCAGGGTTCAGAATGTTGGTCTTCTTCGCCTTCTTTGAAAGCTCTGGATCGGCATAATAAAATGCAAAGGCATTCCCCCGTTGCTTTTTGGAAGTGTCGGGACCTTGCAGTTGTAGATGACCACCCAAGTAGTGCTCACAAACGACGGAAAGATCTGCAGTTCCGTGATGGTTGATTAAAGAAATAGATCCCTTTCTAGTGATTTTGTACAATTTGCACTTCCACTGGTGTGGAGAGCTAAAACTCATGGAAACTTAGATGCACAGTTTAAGTCAGCATGTGAATATATTTTTTTAACTTGTTTCAGTTCTTGAGGAGTGATGCTACATCTATATATGATATATGTAGAGTATATTTCATGTACTTTTCTCAATGTTCAAATTACCAAACTCATCAGGAAACTTGTGAAGATTAAATACCCTAAAGCAATTTTGACTATGATTTTGTTTTTTAAACCCTTAAAATATATAGTAGTACTTGAAAAAAGCAGAATTAAATGAGTGATTTTACATCATGGTAAAAGTATTGGGTGCTTAGATTATATTTCATCAACCGAGATGCTCAATGTTATTTTTGTTGAAATATTTGAAGGAACCATACGAGTAATTTAATCCAAACTTTTTCTTTTTTATAATACTATTATATATCATTCAGATGTTAAGGTTTCATAAGTTGAAGATTTGAATGTCAAGGGTTCTTATTTTAATTTCCATCAACACTGAGATTTGTTTGTGATTTGGTCCAATCCTGTGAAAGGTAATATTCAAGTGATTTGAGACTTTAGAGGCCAACAAGTTTTTGTTCAAGTTATTTGAGCTCTGAAAATAAGAATGATTTTTTGCATGTCAAGGCACAGTTCGAAGTAGAAAATAAGATAGAATTATATTCGACTTTGATTGGAGATTTCATTTGATTAATCAATATTGACCCACTTCAAGTGAAAACCCTACTCAAGATTTTATGGTAAACATACATTTCACTCAACATTTCAGATCTCCCAACTCAGATTTTGGTCAAATTACAAGTCCAAATGACTTGCTAAATCTGTGCAGAGAGCATCAAGGGTTCCAAAACATACATCTAACAACAAAAGCTAGAGCAAAACAAAATCTTCGTCGTTTTCTCACCGTAAGTGATGTACCAGTTCATATCGATCCACTCAGTAGCACAATCAGCTCATTCTTTTTCAACTTAGAGAATCCTTTCATGCCACGTGACTTAGCAAGGGCTCTCAATTCAGCTACCTTCATTCCATGCAAATCACTTGCTTCAACCAGATTATGTTCCTCCTTCACAGCATCATCATGCTCTGATTCGCTTATTTCATCTGCCAAGATGTCATCAAAATCATTTCCTTCTGCTATCAGAGGTTCCACATCAGAGTCCGAATCATATTCAATATCCTGAATCTCCTCACCTTCTGGTTCTAAACTAATCCACTTTCTTGCATTATCCGAAATGTCATCTGAGATAGAACCAACAGGGTCCACAGAATACACGGGCTGAAATTTGGTTTCAGGAACTGGAGATCTTTTACGGAAGGCTGATTTTGGCCTGCTAAGATGTGGTTTCGAGCTTTCTTCTGGGCTTTCTTGCATCTCATTCTTCATGCTACTAGATGAGTCTGAGATGCTTGTGCTTCTCTCTTCAGTAGATGGGACAACAACCTTTTCATTCTGATCAAAGATGAAGTCCCTGTCGTCAGTATTGATGCTTATTTTCTTCCCTTGTTGAACCGAATGTTTCCTCAAAAGCTTCAGAAGAGAATCAACAGTGTCACTCTCTTTGCTTTTTCCTTGAGGCTCTTCCATTTTCCTTCCTTCTCTTGTTGCTGCTCTTTCACGAAGTTGCACCTGCACCTTGCGGAATAATTCAACAATCTCCTTTTCTCTAGGACCTGGAGTTGGGGTTGCTTGAAATTTTTGGTTCCCGGAAAAGGAAAGCACTGGTCCATTTCTAGAAGAGAGAGTTTCGGAGTCTTCAAGGTCCTCATATTCTTCTCTCACTTCATTTTGCCTATTCCTATGGCGAGAGAATACATGCTTGTTTTGCCTTGAGAAATCTGGGTTTCTCCTATAGTTGCTAGAATTTGCATTACACACAGAAGATGTGTACCTAGAAGCAATTTTCAAAGATAAAAACTTCACATCAGAGATAAGTTTGTAGTCACCACAAGAGGAGTTGGGTGATATGCTTAGTGCTCTTCCAGAAACTCCAGAGCAGGGAAGACGTCTACCATCAGGTGGGCCACAACCTGAAATTCATCCGGAAGTATTTCAAAACTTTGTTAATTTGTAGTTAGGAAGTGCTGACATGATACGACAGATTCCCAGAATCACACTTGATATGGCAACCTAAGTATAACATCCGAACAAGACAACCTCAGAGTGTTATCAACCAACAAAGAGACGTTAAATTTCATTACTAGGGTTTATTCCTCATAATACTCCCATCAACGCTGCAGAAACTACTCAACAGACCAAACAGATGGTTCCTCATCAATGATTAAGAAATTACGTTCAATAAGCATTTCATCAAACAGATGGCATGCGTCACCAAAAAAAAAAAAACACACACACAAAACAAAAATTCATCCACAAGTAAGAACAAAATCAAGAAAGGAGATAATCTATAACAAATGAAGGAATGCAAAAATGAAAACTTGAAACAGAGACACTAAAACCACGAGTCAGCTAACTGCAGAATGCTTCCAACGTTCTACGTTAACACAAAGCATATGTAAACATTCAACATCTTTAAGAATATAGAACTCATATTTATTTTACCAGGAATGCTTTTGGAGATGAAATGAATAGAGCGTGACATTCTTGAACTCGGCGTAGCAAGCTCAAGGCCTTCAATGGAGGTTGTAAACGAAAATTAACAGCAAAAGTGGGGGGTTATATATACGCCGGCAAAAGGTGAAACGAAAGGATAATTGGGCCCATTGTTGGGTTGGATTGGATCATTTATCCATACTAAAAGGCCCAAGCCCACTCATTCACCAATTTGTTTGGGTTAAAAACTAGCTATTGACTTTTTTTTTTTTTTATGGAAATACTAATCTTTGTTTTCAATCAACTGATTTTAGAAATTACAATATATGATCAGTTGTTGATTGGTTCTTCCGGATTTATATTCGAGCGAAAGAAGGGAAGCAATGAGTGTATAATTATATGAAAGTTTTATTTTGGATTAAGAATTTGAAGTTAGGGAAGGTGGTTGTTGAGATGGATGCTAAGACAATATTTGATAAATTTAAATTTTCAAACCTTCAAATTTCGACTTCGGCGATATTATTGAAGGGTATAAGCATATAATGCATTTGTATTCTCATTTTAGTTTGAGTTAGGTTAAACGAGTTGTTGATTTTCTATCACATCATCTTGTCAAGTTTGTTATGAGTCATGATTGTTCCTAGTCCTCATTGTTGGGTCGAGTTTCTGCTGTATGTAGATGACCTTTCTAATATTACTTGTTCTTGTTAATCAATTCAATTCTTCATTTAAAAAAAAAAAAGATATATAAACCTACAAATTCTCATCTATTTCCTATGAAAGGGTTCGAAACATGTATGTTAATCTAACATTTGTTTTATTGATTTATAACAGAGTCTTATATACCTCTGATGTACGTATTTCAAAAGTATTATGAGTTCGATATTAGTTATATATTTATAAGGTATTAGTGATGTATCTAAGATATTAATTACATACTCATAAGATTAATTGTACACTTATACAGTATTACTTATATTACCGAAATTTAAGTTTCAATGAACATATTAATATTATTAGATATTAATCGTTTACTCATAAAGTATTTACTTGCATAATTGAACTATATTTTTTATTAAATATATTAATAAAGTATATTCATTACATGTTAAGATATTGTTTAAAGGTATTAGAATTGGGATGAGAGGTAAATTGTACTCCAAAGGCATACATGTGCATATATTATCATGTAATATTATATACACATGTCTGATAACTGATATATCTATAAAATATGCTTGTATTGTATTGAAATTCCAAATACTTTTTTGTGGTATTCAAATATTTCTTGGAAATGCATACCCCCTTCATCCCATTTCAAAAATAAAAAAGAAATTTCGTTTTAAATTGTAAAATAAAAACAAGTATAAATGGAAATGGTTGAAAATAATATTTTTCTTAGAAAAACCCCATCAAAAGGTAACAATTTGTTCATTTCATTTCAATATAAGAACCACTTCCCACTATTTCTATAGTTTAAATGGAACATCAAAACAGATAAGCTCAGAGTAACAGATATCTTTAAATTCCCATCAACCCTAAAGAAAATACTCAACCAACCAAACAAAACAGATGATTCCACATCAATCTCTGAAACATTGAATGATAGAGAAATTTAGCATTTCATCAAACAGATGGCACGAGTAACCAAAAAACGAGTATAAAACACAAATTCATCCACAAGTAAGAACAAAATCTTGCAAAAATGATAATCCATTTCCGAATGAATGAAACCTTGAAAATGGAAACACTAAAACCTCGAGTGAGCTTAGTGCAAGAATGCTTCCAATGTTCTACCTTAACACATAGCATATGTATACAGTCGACATTTATACGTATATATTGCTCATACAGAGTACTCATTTTTCACCAGAAATGCTTTTGAGTATTAAATGGTTTGAGCGGGACATGCTTTAACTCAGCATATCAAGCGAAAATTAGAAGCAAAAATGAATATTTTTTCTCCCTAAAAGAGATCATTAATTATGATCAAGAGATATGAAGAACTAAATTCACACAGAGACATACAAGAAAAGTACACAATGAAGAGAATGTACTCAGAAGCGAAAGCATTTGGAAAAATGTATATGCAAAGAATGTGCATTGAGTTTGACAAAGATGATGAGCAGTGTTAATAGACTAGTAGAATTACTCTCAAGATCCGAAAAAACTTGAATCAATGAATCAATCCACCTTGTTTGAAGCAGAGCCTATTATCCATCGTTTCGTCCTAAACATCTACAAAGATACTTTCATGCTCGATTATACCAAGATACGTTCTCTATGCTTTAAAACTATTCACCATTTCTTCAATATCCAGTTCCACTTCCAGAATAGCTGAGTCTTTACTTTCACTAAGCAGGCTGTAAATTAAACAAGGCTTTATTCATAATATTGTGTAGAATTTAATTAGAGTAGCACGTAAACGTTGATAGTATGGGAAAATTTACCTGTTCCTTACAGGTTCATGATCCACAGGGCTTCGAAGACAGTAGATGGGGCGCCCAGATATGTCTTTCATCGCAACTGGACCAAATGCTCTGCTATCATAAGCATCCTGTTGTTACACCCACAAACAATAGAACATTAGCTGATTGTTTATTTTATGCTAAATATAGAAGAAGCATATATGTTATACCCCGGGTTTCACTGTTTTATTGTCGAGTAATACCCAGCAGTGACCCGCTGGAAGGCGAAAAGGGTCATCGTATCTGTTAGTAGATAACATCTCGTGTCCTTCAAAAGCAGCCAATCTTCTCACAAGAAATTTGTCTTTGCAGTTAGGGTCACGCATTAACACCACATCTCCAATGCGGATTCTCCTGCCATTTAATCACCCCATTCAATATATGAACTGCATTTTCTTCTTACAAAAACAATCTCAGACACCTACCTAGCATCTGGAATTGGAAATTTGCGAACAAGAAGAGTTCCTCCTCCCTTGATCCCAAATATCGAACGCATCTCTTTTCCTCCTTCGTCCAAATGCATCATTGTTAATCTTCCATATAGAAACTTCCTCTTTATCACCTCAAGCACTTCATTTTGCTCTATTATACCTTTTAAAAAGGCCTGCAATCACATACAACAACTTTCTCATATTATATTCAATGTTCAAACACAATCCCCGTATGATATGCCCACGATCATTCACATAGACAACAGGGTAATAGAAATAACCCCCAAAGTGACACGGTAATGAGTTCGACAGAAAGTATAGTAGACATCTTAAGAAAACCAACCCACTTGTATTAATCACAAAGTGACACACCAACAACATCCCAGTGATGTTCATTATTGAAATTTTGCTAAATAAAGATTCAGAAGTTACCCTTACATAACCTAATTAATTAATCCCTTTTCTCTATATCAACAATTTCACATCCAAAAGAAATTCATTAGAGACAAGATGTAAAGAACAATACACAAAATCACATAATAACTACACGAAAATATGAGAATAATTATAGGGAAAGCCATCAAGAAACCCAACATCAGAATAGTTGAATATAACAACTTTAACAATAATCCAATGTCTTCTTTCGCATTCACAAATCACAAACAAAATCAAGAATCTAGCTAGGATGAAAACGATAGAAATACATCAGAAAATCTTTAAGCCAATCGCATGAAACCCACCAAAAAAACGCTCAAAATGACAAAAAAAATGAATAAACCATCAAAAAACGAAACGCCCACATTAGGAATCAAGAAAAATCTGCAGAAACAAAAGGTTGATAATCCGAAAAAGGAGTTACCATTCTCGCGTAACAGACAGAATAATCGACTTTGGCAGCAAGGTAGCGGAACCATGTTGAAATCGCAACCATTTCGAAGCTCTAGCCTGCAATCAATCCAGCTTTTCCTTTCTTTCTCTCTGAATTTTTTTTGCACCCTTTTCCGTTTATAGCTAAGCTAAGATTTTATAGTGTGGTTTGCAAGCGATTTTCAAATTTATTTTCTTAAAAAAAAAAAAGTAGTTTGCAAGTGGTTAATGTAATTAACTCATCCGCCACGTGTACATTATTTAATTTGTGTGTAATTATCTCCAAAAACAAATTTAATTGCTATAAATTATCTAAATCTTTTTAAAAGGTGCATAATTAAATGAAAGTATGTAAATAAAGTTGCTTTACCTTAGCAATTCTCATATATTTTCCAAAATATACTAAAGATATCAATTTCATTTGAAAAATTAAAATGAAAGTGTAAAAATGAATTTAAAATTTACAATGATTATTGAGAAGCAACTTATATTTATCGGGCACAAAAACTTGCGTGAGATGATTTCATTGATAATTTTTGTGAGACGAATTCTTTTATCCATATATCAAACTCATATCCTTTAATTTATGAGTGACACTTGTGTGCCCCAGGGGCATTGTACCCCCAGAATAATCATCAAATGATATTAAATATGTACTCTACAAGTATCATATATATACTCTTCAGGTGTCACATGTATACTCTTATATTCATATGATACCTGTAGAGTATATTTATAGCACCAGAAAATATAACACTTATAAGATGTATATATATAACACCTGAAGAACATATATATAACACTTAAATCTGTGCTCCTATATTCCCCAGTGTATATAAGTTTTTGCCTTAATTTATATGTGAATTGGGAAGTTTGGATTGTGGGTCAACCCGTTTCACATAACATGATTTGTGAGACAGTCTCGCACAAAACACACTCTTTATTGGGAATTCTTTATTACTTCTTAAAATAACTTTTTTTTTTATGAATAAAATGGAATATTTTAAACTATTTTTTCCTTTTTCTTTTAATATTGTAAATAAAACAGAATTTGAAGATCAAATTCCCAACAAAAAATAAATTTAAAGATCAAATTGCAATATAAATAACCATATTTTCAAAAGTTGCAATTAATCTTAAGCTTTTGTAAAATTAGCAAAAAGGTCAACAATCTTCATTCATGGCTGCAATTCGAATTATAAATCTATTCATGGTGATCTAAGTTCATTTGTTCAAATAAATTAACATGCCGGATGCCACACAATTTTGAAAATAATCTATCTACATCATTAATGTCATTCAAATGAGGGATAAATTATATGCACCAAAGATTGCTTATTAATCTATCTATATATATACTAAAAGAATAACAAGGAAGGACACATGTCGTCCTCTGGTTATTCATATTTCTCACTTAAAATGTTAATTTAATTAATTCAATTTATATTATATTTCATTTCTCTTTTTGCTTTACGCTTGATTTTTTAAATTTGGTCATGACTTTTATATTATGTTAGACACACCTTTATGTTATGTTAAATATATATTTATGTCCGGATTTCATACTTTAACTTAAAAAAAAGACTAACTTCGGCATATTTTGTATATGTACATTTACGTAGTATTAGTCATACATTTATATTATGTTATATATATAATTTTATATTATATTATACATATTTTATATAATATATAAATATATGAATAAGATAGCTAAAATGTATGACTAATAGAAATAAAAGACATGTCCAACATTACTGAAAATATACGAATGTATAATTGAAAATTATAGGGATCGAAAATTAGGATATAAAGATACGATTAATATAACATAATAATAATTGAACTCGACTCAAGAAGATCGATTGGCATGTTTGACTTTGACCTTATTACATAATCTGGAGAGTGAGAGGCAGACCCCCACAGAAGAAAAGCCACGCGTATCTGAGTAGTAAAATCCACCGTCGAAACAACAAAACCTTGAAAGTATCCACACTTCACAATCCCTTTCCTAAACTCTACCTTAAACTGCATACTTCCATGGAGAAATTGGATTTATCCAAGCTCAAGATGGCCTCCTCTTCCCTCGGCGAACGAATTAAGACGAGCGGCGCTCAGATGGGCCGCACCATCAGCTCTAAAATGAAGGAGATTCTACAAACCCCAACGCCGGAATCCAAAATCGTCGACGAGGCCACCGCTGAATCGGTTTCGGAGCCCAATTGGGGCCTCAATCTCCGCATTTGTGCCATGATCAGCCGCGGAGAATACGACGTCGCGGAGATTGTTAGGGCGATCAAGAAGAAGTTGCTTTCCTCCAAAAATCCGGCGACCCAGGGTTTAAGCCTTGAGTTGCTGGAGACGTTGACTTCCAATTGCGATAAGGTGTTCTCTGCGGTGGCGTCGGAGAAGGTTCTGGAGGATATGATGAAGGTGATTGATGATCCGATGGCGGACCACGGGATTAGGGTGAGTGCGATGCAGCTGATCAGGGCGTGGGGCGAGTCTGAGGATCTCGATTACTTGCCAGTCTTTCGTCAAACATACATGGTCAGCGCCTATCTCTCTGTCTTTCTCGTTCTCCATTGCTTTAGGGTTTTCTCTGATAGAGCTTCAGATTTAAAATAACTATTTATTGGTTTATATCTAAAATTGATGAACTCTATGGTCGAGGCTGTGCTTACTTTCTTCGGATTAATGGCTGGACCAATATGTAGATTTGGGGTACTAACTTTTTGTTGTGGAAAGTATGCAAGAATTGTGTTTTGAACTTTGTTGTTGCTAAATTTTATTCAATCTATACATATGAAGACCCCTGGTGATTGTGGGAGGAAACAAACTTGTATTGCTCGTTCAAAATTGTTCGTTTTTCCTGATAGTTTCACACACACAATACACACATACCTACATATATATTTATGTGTGTGTGTGTGAGAGAGATTACTAATTAGTGTTTTGGCTGTATTATGATTTGTCTAGGAGTGAAAGAGAACCCAGATAAATGGACAGGCTTCACTTCTCTTAGAATAGATGTTTATGTTGACGCTTCGTTTTTGTAAACTGCTTGGCTTGGCTCTTAAACTATTGAAGATAGTTAACTATTACCTTCGAACTCCTAAAATACTCTGAGCAAGAGCTGAAATTTGGTGCTTCCATGACCTCCTTTTCCTTGAGACTGTATAGTCATATAAAACTCATCAAGAGTAAAGACAAATCTGTCATTGATTTGGAATAAGTCAAATCTGGTTCATGTGACCACAAGAGCAGATATCAATGTCCCCATCATAAAAGACGTGTGTAATTTATCACTCATGTTTTTTTATTAAAGCACAATAAACCTAACCGTGGGAAAACTTTTGTGGGTGTTTTTCTGAATAAGGCTAGGAACAAGAATCCCTTAATACAGCAAAGCTGCATTTCAATCCCATGAGGAAGTGTATATAAATTTTCCCATCGTAAAAGACATTCTGTATAATTAACTACTCATGTTTTCTATAAAAACACAATAAAGTCTATATATGATGTGAGAAGACGTTTGTGGGTGTTTTTTCTATATAAGGCGAGGAATTAAGAATCCCTTTATACAGCAAAGCTGCATTTAAATCACATGAAGAAGGTGGAGCATAATGTGACCTGGCAGACTAAATGAGGTTGTCTTAGGGTCTTAGAGCCTGTGGTATTCAAAGAATTTCAGGCACTGGGGAACACCTTGTACAAGAGCATGCATTATCAAAAGTTTACTGGAAGGCTGAAACAGTTAATTGTCATTTTGTTTTTATGTATGACTGAGCTGAACCGACTTGTAGAATTTGATTTCTTTTTTTCTCAATCAGAATGTGAAACTTTGTGGTTCTGTATGTTTCTTTTAATCCTCCCTTTTCTCCCCACCTTTTATTTATTGTATGATCTTTCCAGATTCTGTGTTTTAAGAGTTAGATGTTTCTTTCTATTTGTGTAGTTTTTTGCTTCGTTGGTAATTTCAAAAGATGTACTCTATTATGATAGAGACTGATGGGAAACAATGGCTTCACTATCAAGACTTTTTCTTGAATGAATGCACAATCTGTAGTTATGTTTAATTTTTGAGATGTTTACATTTTCTTCTCTGGATCTAATTTGGCTGAATCTGGCAGCAACTGAAATCTAGAGAAATCCCTCCATCTGCACAGGGAGAAAATTTTCCGACCATGCAAAACAACTTGGAGTCTTATCTTGGTGATCAGGAACTATCACCTCCTGAGAGTTACCCCATCCCCAACACTGGTGCAGCAAACGAAGCTCCGACTTTCATTAGTTATGGTTTCCAGTCTATGGAAGAGAAAAAGGAGCTTCTTCTTATTGCTCGAAATAGTCTTGATATCCTCTCCAGCATATTGAACTCTGATACAGAAACAAAACCCATCAAGGTGAATTTATTCTCCAATTTTCAGCACCATAAGATTTTCAGATATTTATTTCACTGGTCTGTTATTTCCCTTTCAGCTGATACTGTTTACTTTCTCATATTTCTGCCTCAAATTCCTATATCATGTACACTATAGATGAGACGGCTTACTATGTCGTGTCACTCATCTTAATTTTTCACAAAGAACTTGTATACTTATGGATGGCTGTCATACTCATAATAATTTTGTATGATCTTCAGGATGTGTGCTCTCCAGCCTTTGTGTTTCCTGTCGTTTATTCCTTTGTATAATGAGACATATACATATGTTAGAACTTGTGGTCTCCATTCTTTGGTAGGGGCGATGGGGCCTTGTTTGGTAGCCATCACTTTTGTTTACAAGAAGTTTGGGTGTTGCTAATTACTGTTGAAATTGGGGAAACAAATCAGGCCAATTTGGCGTGGTATTTTTTCCCGTATATGAACGAACAGGGACTAAATTGGATTGGACGAAATTGCCCTATTTCCTTCTAACTTTTAGACATGGTTGGGTTAGGTTAGTCCTTTTCTCGTTTGCTGCCAACCCAACTTAAAGCTTTTGTTGTGGTTTTCTGCAGGATGAATTGACAATCAGTATGGTAGAGAAGTGCAAACAATCCCTTCCCATTGTTCAGACAATCATAGAAACCACATCTGATGATGAAGTGATGCTTTTTGATGCTCTAAACCTCCATGATGAGCTTCAACTTGCCATTTCCAAACATGATGAGCTACTAGCTGCCTCTGAATCTGGCCACACGAACGACCATAATAAGGTAGAACTTTCTGGTGATGGAGCCACTTTGCAAACTGAAACAGCAGATCACTCTCAAGCAGGAAGCACTGGATCCAATAAACCGAGTCATCAAGAAGAGGATGCGGATAAAAGCAGCTGAGTTAGAGAGCATTCGACAGCAGCCCAGGTTTCTACCCTTAGAAATCGATGTGAGTTGTAATTATTGAAAATGGTTTTACTTGTTTTTAGGATATGAGATGATTGTACCTATATATGCTTTCTGCTTTCATTAACAGGGATACTCTTGAACCAGACACTTTCTTTCCACATTTCACTACTGCTCATGTTTCATTTTTTTTTTT
Organism: Scutellaria baicalensis; assembly: GCA_005771605.1. Classification (NCBI taxonomy): domain Eukaryota; kingdom Viridiplantae; phylum Streptophyta; class Magnoliopsida; order Lamiales; family Lamiaceae; genus Scutellaria; species Scutellaria baicalensis. Next base: position 3,627,920 of record CM016721.1, on the reverse strand, counting down.
TTTTCCATTTATTATGTAATAACAAATTCTCATGTATTTGTATTTTTTTCTCATCTTTTGAAGTGTTGTCCTAAAATCCCCTTATGTTTTAAAACATAGATTGTACTCAGTGCTCGACTCTAAAATGGTGGCATTGTTTGGTTTCACCATTATGTGTAAAATTTATGCAGATTAGAATTCTTCAATACTTCAAAATGAATCTTTTCAAAAGATTTCCTACTGTTTTCTATTTAATTAACTCTCATCATGTATAAAATATCCTCTTATTTAATTTATAAACCTGTCACATATTTAATTTTATATTTAGTAAATGGAAATCATATGTCTATATAATATTTAAGTATATACAGTAAAATAAATATTATAAAATTTTAATCATTTGAACTTATGCATATTTTGTATTGCTATATACAAATTGTTACATTTTGTCGTTCATAATTAAGATGTGATAGAATTTTCAATGGTTTTTGTCCTCACGCGTCGTCAGCCACGCATGTTGTCTTCCTCCCTTTTTTTTTTCCCTTCTCTCTATGTGAAATAAAAAAAAAAAAAAACTTAGAAAACTGTATGTGAGAGCAAAATGTCGAAAATTCCATTGTTGGACATGTAGCTCTACATGATAAAGTTATAGGAAATTGTATAGCTATGAGAGAAAAAACATAGTAATGCAAAATAAAAAAGGTTAATTATGAAAAAAGAAATACACATACTCAAGGTTTAGCTTCAATTATAATATGAAATTTTTGACTGACACAAAAATCATTCAATTTTAACATTTGTTTCAATTAAAAGCGTGTTTAGATTTTTCGAGCTTCAATTGCTATTTGCTGACATAGAGTCCATATTGTACAACCTAATAGTAAACGTGTAGTGTTGAATATTATCATCATCTATATATAAATTTAAATGTTAATAATTAATTATCTTATCTTATATAATTTGGACTCCACGCCAGCAATTGGAGGGATTGTCATCGTCTATAATTTTCGATTGCAATTAACCTAAAAAAAAACCCATATAATTCCAAATGATGTCTCTAATAGAAATGACATATTATATAATTAAGAGTTGGATATGAATAAATAGGGTAGAAGCAATGGATTAGAATCCCAAGTAATAGGATAGCATTTAAATAAATAAAGTGAGTTGTTGGATTGAGAGATGAAAGAATGGGGTAATTAATATAGTAATGTGAAGTTGAAAGCATAAGAAATTATAGAAAATCTGATCTGAAAGCTGCACATCCCATAATTGCCGCCAAAGTAACGGTTGGACCAAGACATGTCTATTCCTAGAGATTTCTTCAACACCACTTGTTGAATTTCTTCTCTCTTCCACTATTATACCACGAAATCTTTCATTTGGGTTGCATCGCCGCCCTTCATAATCGATCATTCCTCTGAGTTTACGTTTTCCGGCGGGTGCTTCCTCGCCGGCCGGAGCTCGGACCGCCGGAGATCAAGATGGTGGAAGAACGGCCTCTTGACGACATCAGCGATCAAGAAAGTGAAGAAGAATGCGACGCAGCCGAGATGAAATCCAGGAGAAAAGCCCTGCTCGAGTTTCGCCTCAGGGTGGAGGAAGCGATTCATGGCGACTACCTGTTTGCGAAAAAGCCCCAGAGAGATTTAGAAAATGGTGAGGATGGGAATGGGGAAATTGTTACGTTGTGGGGCGTCCCTTTGTTGCCCAGTGAAGGCCACGAGGGCACGGATGCGGTTCTGATGAAGTTCTTGAAGGCTAAGCGCTACAAGGTCCACGAGGCCTTCGCCTTGCTCCGGAAGACCCTGAAATGGCGAGGGGATTTCATGCCCATGGAGGTTGCTGATCAAGATTTGATCAAGCACCATTTCGACAACGAGTGGTTTGCGAGTGGGGTGGACAAAGAGGGGCGTTCCTTGTGTTACTGTGTGTTGGGGAATGAGTACCATAAGAGAATGATCTTGAGCCCTGGTGGTGGTGATATCAACTGCCAAGATTACTTGAGATGGAGGGTTCTTTGTTTGGAAAGAGGGATTCAGAATCTCAGTTTCAGACCTGGTGGTGTGGATTCAATCATCCAAATCATTGATTTGAAGAACGCCAATGGAGCTGCCACCAAGGAGGTCAAACTCATCTGCAAGAAGATGATCACCTTGCTTCGAGATCATTATCCAGGCCTTGTCCACAAGAATGTGAGTTTTTAGTCACTGGTGAATTCATTGCATTTTTCTAACTGGATTCAATGGGCTTATAGTGGTAGCTGATATCTTATCATGGAATGCAGTTAATCATAAATGTTCCAGTTTGGTTTTTGACTTTAAACGCATTAAACCTTCGGCTCATCACCAAGAGAAGCAAGAACAAGTTCATTTTTGTGAAGCCATCAAGAGTCACAGAGACCCTTCTCAAGTAAAGATAATGTTTAAGCCCATACTCTTGAACTCATATCTCTTCTTTTGCTATTTAATAATCTTTGATTCTATGACCAAATGAAGGCATGCCACCATAGAGAACATACTAGTACAATATGGTGGCTTGAAAAGAGAAAACGACACCGAATTCTCAACAGAAGACAAAGTCCTTGAAGTGAATATCAGAGGAAATGCCACTGAGTACATACAGATACCTGCAAATGAGGTATGTCAATGATGCATCCTATTTACACATTATTTTCCTTTTCAGATCAAATGCAACTCCTTGTTCGTTGTGAATTTCGTACTATAGGTAGGGGTTACGGTGATGTGGGACGTAACTGTGGTTGGATTTGAGGTGACATACAAAGAAGAATTCATACCAGATGATGATTGTTCATACAAGATACTGCTTCAAGAGAGGAAATTGGGAGAAAGCATTCGAAATTCGTTTCATATCAGAGAACCGGGGAAGATTGTGATAACTCTAGTTAATGCTTCATATACTAAAAAGAGGGCTTTCTATAGGTACAAGAGCAGGCCCAGTGTGCCTCTCTATATGTTCATCAACTCATAGTATTTTCCATGACTTACTATGGTTGTTTACTTCAGCATTAATGCTTTTTCTTGTTTCTCCTTTGATTTCAGTTTTTGATTTAAGAGAATCAGCATAATCTGTGATTATTTTTCATTAATAAATTGATGATAAAACATTACTTAGTGTTAATCCTTGCATCTGATTCTTGCTTATTGTCTCTTGCTTTATGTTTACTAAAATTCTTGAGTGATAAAAGAGATTGTAATGAGATGTTAAGATCGAATTAGCAATAATCCCTAGTGATCTTTGTATGAATTGGGCACAGGAGCAACATTATGAATTGAAGCTTTCATTTAGCAGTAGAAAAACACGAACACGAGTCATGAACAGTAATAACAGAATAGCATGATAAACTTCATAGAACAATAAGAAAAACATTGCTATAATTGATTAAAACATAGATGAGGTTTTAGGCTTCGACGTCTCTTCAAACTGGTGGTAAAATCATAGTCTGGTGCATTAATCTTAAAAGAAGGAAAAACATAGAGAGAAAACATGGTTCAAAAAGCAAAGGCGTTTGTTCTTCTCATCTTATACAATGCAGATGAATATGATTCATGTGAGATTGTCTTACGAAATTAATTTCATGGAGTGGGTCACCCACAATCCATGCATGACCCATGAAATATGCATTGCCTTGAGAATATTTTTGTATGAATTATTATAATAGAGTTCTGCCTTGCAAAATTATAGGGAAAAAAAGTTTTTTGGTCCTCCAACTTTAACTCCTTAGATTTTTGGTCCTTTATATTTCACTTTATGATTTTTAGTCCTCTATGTTTATAATTTATCATTTTTTAGTCCTCTGACCTATTATAGCAGATAAATTACAAATTTTAACTTGTTATAGCAAGTAAATTACAATATTTTTAATTAAAAGTTACTTTTTAACACTAAACATTTTTTAATTGAGACCAAACTAACTTTTTTTAATTAATATTATGTATTTCTAAAATGTCTAAACTAATATTAATAATTTAAAAATAAACTTTTATTTTTCTATGTTCATGATGTTTATATTATTTTAATATTGATAATTAATAAAAAAATACTATAACCCATATATCGAGATAAAAAATGATATTTAATTACAATATTAATTTAGACATATTATATGAGAAATATAAATTTCTAATTCAATTTTTGTAAAATCTATAATTATTGTGAAACAAATGAAAAATATGTAAAAATAGACTACAAAAAAATGATAAATTTAGGCAAGTGTATGTTGTTCTCAAATTTTTTGTACTTCATCAAAACTTACAACTTTGTCTTGGCTCGAAAATTTATTATTCAATTGTAATTTAAAATGTATCGAGAAACAATGTTGCTAATCATATTCATGTAATGGTAATTTAAAATATATATCTAGAAAGTGTGTGCACATCCAACATTACAATATACTCATATTTTAAAAGGTAATCTAAAATTTAAAATTCATTTAGAAACACTTCCTACTCATCTAACATTAGAATACAAGCCTTACAGTGACATTAAAGTGATCTAAAATATTAAATATATATCTAGAAGATGCCTACTGACCGCGCTGTCGTGACGCGATAAAATTAAATAAAATTCTTCCTAACCTAACTAACTAGTAGATAGGGCAAGTCGGAGTCGATCCCACGAGGAGTGAAAATTTAACTATGCTACCTAGGTTCAATTCAAAGAAACATAAAAGATGTGGGGTTTTGGATTTGATTATCTATCACTAAATTAACTAAGAACCTAGAAAACAAACTAAACAAGAAATAAAAGGATAGAAATCATTCCAGTTAACAGTTCAGTTATCCCCCAATATCAATTATGTCTTAATCAATGTTACACACCTCTCTCAGATTATCATGGAATTATCACCCCTAATCTAACAACAAGCTCTGTTAAACCGAATCGTCTTTTAAAATTAGTTAAATTAGGATAAGATCACTAATTAACCATATTCAATTGAACAACTTAGAAAAAGCTCTCTAGATTTAATTTATCAAATGCATTAATTACTAAGATGATAGGATGAACTAGACTCCAAATACACATGCTCGATTTGATAATCTAGGATTATGCTACCCTAGAGATGCGTGACCTCTAGTTTACTACTAATGAAAATTAAATCACAACAATTAGGATTCATGATTTAAGATTCTAGCAATCAATTATCAAACACTTAACCTAGGTGATCAATCTAAATAAAACATCAATAATCGAAATCATTCAACACAGATAGCATAATCAATTCAATCAAACATCGAGAAGGGAAACCGAATTAATCAAAACATAAATAAATATATGAGTTCAAACATCCTTGCTAACCGAAATTAAAGAATTATCCAATCATCCTTGAAATTGAATCCATGAAAGTAGAATAATAATCCATAAGAAAAGAAATAATCTATTAAAATAATTTTCTCTCTAGAGTGACTTGGAGAGAAATAAAAGAAAGATCTCCCCCTCATTATGTGTGTGAACATATCTTTTTAAGCTCTTTGGAGATGAGCTTAACCCTATTCCGGTCCAAAATCTCGTACACAATCTCGCTGGGCTAGGCTGCAGACGGATCATATTGGCAGACTGGGTTGACACTGGGTGATTTAGTGTGATGGGCTTCTGGGCCCAAACTGCCCCAACTTCGATTTGTGTTCATTTCTCGGCCCATGAACATATTTCTTGATCAAAATATACTCCAAAATTCCTGAATAATAGTGAAAATGATATGAAATATTTTGATACAAAAAACATATATAGATACGAAAATAGTGCATTCAATCACATAAAAGATTATAAAATCTCAAATCAAACCACAATAAAATGCACCAATTTTCTACCTATCACCTACTCATCCAACACTCGCATAACATTAATATTCAGTTTTTGTAAAATTTGTACTTTAATTAAAAAATATATTTCTTATATATATGGCTAAATTAATATTGTAATTATATATCATTTTTTATCTCGATATATGGCTTATAGGTTTTTATTAATTATTAATATTAATAATATAAACATCCTCAACATAGAAATTTTTTTTATTTTTTAATTATTAATATTAGTTTAAAATTTTATTTTTTATTTTTTAATTATTAATATTAGTTTAAACATGTTAGATAATGAATACACAATATAATTAGGAAAAGTTAGTTTTGTCTCAATTTGAAAACAAAATGTTTTGTGTTAAAAGTTACTTTTAATTAAAAAAAATTGTAATTTACTTACTATAGACTTAGCAGGTCAAAATTTGTAATTTATCTGCTATAGTAGGTTAGATGACTAAAAAATGGTAAATTTTAAACATAGATGACTAAAAACCAAAAGGTGAAAGATAAATGACAAAAAATCTAAAGAGTTAAAGTTAGAGGACAAAAAAACTTTTTTTCCCTTATATTAATGAGATTGTCGCATATAAGTTTTTATGAAAATGTATTGGAAAGGGGTCTTTGTCCTCAAACTAGGAGGGTGTTTGGTTAAACTTATAAGCTTCTACATCTTATAAGATGTTTGATTTTAGTTTAAAAATAAGTTGATAGAGTGTTTTGATAAATAAGATGATGCAACTTATAAAACGTTAGTAATGACAATTGTATAATTTAAATGATCAAATTTGAAGGTATTTAAAAAAAAAAAAGATCTTATTTTAAAATTAAGATGTGATTTTCTTCTTATCAAAAAAGAGTTTATAAGCTCTTTATATCTTATTTTTGGATGAAATAAGATATTATTTTAAAAACTTAACCAAACATTTTTTAGGATTTATATAATCGTTCGACGGGGATTTAGGAAGACTTAGTGAATTTGGGTTTGAGATTTGTGGATTATAAAAATGTGGATATTAATAATTGTATACTTCTTTTGGTATTTTATACGATATGATTAGAGTAACACTTATGTGCCTCTGGGACACGGTGCCCCAACTGAAATCTGCATGATGTTAGATATATACACTTTCGATATCACGTGTATACTCTTAAGTTATTACTTACATACATAACAAAAAATCAATATTTAGTGAATAAACAAGTAATACCTCACGTGATACCTAAACATTATATATCTAATACCTATCACTGAATAGAAAATAATACCTTAAGAGTATGCACGTGATACCGGAAGAGTATATGTCTAATACCACGTTTGAACATGGAAAAGTAATACCTTAAGAGTATACACGTGATACCCGGAAAGTATATTGAAGTATCACGTGATACCTGAAGAGTATATGTCTAATACCACGTTTTAACATAGAAAAATAATACCTTAAGAGTATACACGTGATACCCGAAAAGTATATTGTGGTATCACGTGATACCTGAAGAGTATATGTCTAATACCACGTTTTAATATGTAAAAGTAATACCTTAAGGGCTAGTTTGGATTGAGTGTTGGGATTGTTTAGGTGGGATATAGTAGGTTTATTTTAACTCTTGATGTGACATATTTTTTTGTTTGAATTGTATGTTTAGTCTAGTATGATTAGTTGAAGTTTTTGTTTGGATTGAAGTACTGTGACTTTTTTTTTAGGTAGGCTTAATTTTTAACTTTATGTTTGGATTGTTTTATTATTATCATATGTCCCTAAAATACCTAAAATGCCCTTCATGAATCTACACAAAAGTTCACCCCTATTTCTTGTGTGTGTTTTTTCGAAGTATCTTTGCAATTCTTTTGTGACGCGTCATCCTAAATGTAAATAACATAAATTGTGTATATTTTTCTAAATTAAAGTTTTTCTAATTTCCTTAGTTGAAATTTACTGAATGAAAAGTTTTTCATTCATTTTTTAAAGATACTGTCTCAATTTCAAAACTCGAAAAGATCATGTCCCTAGATGATGTAAAGACTAAAGTTAATGTGCTAAATTTGTAATTTCGACTTATTTATTAAATTTATTTAATTAATTGATATTTCACCATAAAATTTGTATGTAACCATAAAATTTATATTTCACCTTATAGATATCTCAATCTATATCTGTATTAAAGAAATAATCAAGATGAACACATATCGCAGTCCGGTTAATTCTAATTCTAATTTTTATTTCATTTTCAACTAATTCACTTAATATTTCTCATTTGTTATAATTGAACATTAAATGATATAATGCTAATTTAAAAATAAACGGTTTTAATAATTATGATTGCTCATATTATGTAACTTAAGAAATTTTACTCAATTTTTTAATTAAAATTGATTGTTGCAATTGCGTTAAATGATAGTTGAAAATGTTTGTCATAATTAAATTTCATATATATATATATATATATTAAGTTAAGAATTACTGGTAAATTATTATAATAATTAAGTTTATTTATAAATAATAATTTCAAAATATCAGTGTGTTGTACAGGGGTTATACTAGTTAGATACCTATTTGATGACATTATTGATTTTTTTGGCATGCATTTTATTGAATTTAATTAGGTTTCAGTAGAATTTCAAAATGGGTTGATAATGGTTGTGATTTGTGAACTATTTATATGAGGTAAAGTAGATATTTCAGCATAAGGAGTGAGGACATTAGTGTAATTTTCTAACCTATCACTATTGGGCTAATTCATGAGATTTTAAACCCACCAATTGGGGTGAGTTTAATAAACCCTTCACCAACCCGCCCACATCCTGCCAGCCCAACACTTTTTATTCCGGGCCCTATATCAAAACCGGGCCTAAACCACAATCCAAATGCACTTTTTGGTGGGTTTATGGCTGGTATATTTTCCCAACCTGAAACCAAACTAAGTCTAAAAGTATACACGTGATACCTGAAAATTATATATGTAATATCACGATTTAACATGGAAAAGTAATACCTTAAGAGTATACACTTGATACCTAAATAGTACATATGTAACATCACGCACTAGGGGTACGAATCTAAGATCTAAGGGTGGGTATACCGAAAATCTCATACCGATACCGTACCAAAAATTCAGTATCAAAATATTACCATTACCGTACTGAAAAATTCGTGATACCAAAATTTCGGTAAGTAGTCATACCGTTTCATACCGAAATTTTCGATGTACCGTAATGCCGAAATGAAAAATATATACCGAAACTTCGATATATCGAAAATACCGAAATTAAAATTACATACCGAAACTTTGGTATACCGAAAATACCGGTATACTGAAATGAAAAATATTATATTTATTAATTTATTAATATGAAATTAATATATATATATATATATTATATTAATTTCGGTATTTCGATATATACCGAAATACCGAAATTTTGAGAATAATCATACCTACTCCGTACTGAAACTTTCGGTATATTTTTTCGGTACGATAACCTCGGTACTTTGACATTTCAGTATTTTTGTCCACCCCTACTAAGATCTATACCCAGGATTATATAAGTTTTTGTCATCTAATTATGGTTGAGATTACGCAATCACATTGAGAATGATAGAAAAAATAAATATTTTTATATTATTTTATTTCAAAAAAATAAAATAGAAAAGTAGGGTAGACCTATAAGATTATAATCTCATGACAAATATGGATTGAGATTTGGCTCATCCGAGATGAGCTAGTCTCAATCCAAACAAAGTCTCAAACAATTTATAAGATGGAGTTTTAAGAAGTTTATAAGTTCATTCAAACACCTTTTGAACCGCGGATCATAAATCTTAATTTTTAGGCTTACAATGGTTTTTGTTATTTAAGATAGAGAGAATGCAAGGGAGTGACACAAGCTTGCAATGGTTTCCTTAAATAAGCTAGAGAGAGTAGAAGGAAGTAAGATCATCCCATTTACATTTTACAAAACTCGTGCTGAATGGTTAAACCAATGTCTTATGAATCTATTCCAGGCTAGCTCGTTCATCTATTCAAATCCAACACTACCCCTAAAGTAAATTTAGAGCACCAAACTCAATAATATTTTCAAACAAAGTAAAGATGCCTAGATTACATACAAGGTACATAAATTAGGCACCCACTTTCTCAATTAAACACTATTACTTGCCAAATTGTCATAAACAACTTAGAAGTAAGAGAACCATTCAAAAACTACTCCTTGCATCTCTGACACTAGCAAAAATATAGTATGTGCCATCATAATACAAAAATATAGATCATAAAAACCCAAGTATATGAAATAAAAGACTTGACTAAAAGAGCAAATTTCAATTATTGATCTTAATTAAACCTCTATTAACCACATTTGAAATAATAGCTCAAAACTAACTCATACACTAACCATACTCGGTATGTATACTAAAATGGCCAGATTAATTAATTTCTCAATCATTTTTAACAATTGGAGCTCAAATTAGCTCAATTTTACAGTTTAATGAACATGAATTGACGAGAATTTCGAGAAACCATGGGAAAGAAAGAAAGAAACAAAGTTGAGCAGACAGAAACACACAAGGTAATTTAATTTGTAAGATTGTTAGAAAATGAAAGCCAGCTGGGCTTGCCAAAATCGTAGGTGTATGGCAAATGGAGGTGAGCAAACATGCATAATGCAGAATGGCAAAATCCCTCTGCTTCAATCTTGCATATGTGTCAATTGCTAAGCCCTCTTGTTCCCCTATAAATACCAACTCACCCGAGTCGCCACAATTCAATCCAATCCAATCCACCATGGCTAAGCTCTTTCTTTCTGTTCTAAGCCTTCTTCTGCTCTCGGGTTCGAGCCTTGCTCTTCGGGAGCAGGGCCAGTGCCAGATCAGCAGCATCGAGTCCCAAGAGCCCTCTCACACCCTCAGATCCGAGGGCGGTGAGACCGACTTCTGGGACTACAACCACCAACAGTTCCGATGCGCCGGAGTCTCCATCCGCCGCCACAGGATCCAGCAGAAGGGCCTCCTCCTCCCTGTCTACCACAATGCGCCTATCTTAGTCTACGTTGAAAGAGGTTTGTGTTCGTTAATTCAGCTCCTATGATCAAGAAGAATGTGTGTACATGTAGTGACCTTGGTTGTTTCATGCAGGTCGGGGCATTTACGGGCTCATGGTTTCGGGCTGCCCCGAAACATTCGAATCCTCCCAGCAATTTGGGGAGGAGGAAAGGAGCCAGAGATTCAGGGATCAGCATCAGAAGATCGGAGAGTGCAGAGAGGGTGACATCATCGCCATCCAAGCAGGTGCACCTCACTGGGTCTACAACGACGCTGATGAGGACCTTGTTCTTGTCGTCTTCCACGACAATGGCAACAACGCCAACCAGCTCGATCAGAACCCAAGGGTGAGTCATGATCTAATTCAATCCAAATGGGCCTAGACTCTAGTATTTCATGAATATCTCATATAGGCTCTAATTCTGATGAATGTATACTATTGCATGCATGAAGTCATTCTTCCTGGCCGGAAACCCGGAGAGGGAGGAAGAGAGAGAAGAGCACGGGCGGCGAGGAGAGAGGCAACGTCAGCTGGGCAACGTATTCCGAGGCTTCGACGATCACACATTGGCTGAAGCATTCGGAGTGGAGGAGGAGACGGCAAGAAAGCTGAGGGGTGAGGAGGATGAAAGAGGGCACATCATCAGAGTGGAGAGAAGCCTCCGCGTGATAAAGCCACCGACGAGAAGGGAGAGAGAGGAGGAGGAGGAGGAGGAGAGAGGGGGCTACAGAAATGGGATGGAGGAGACCATATGCTCAGCTAAGAACAGGGAGAATCTTGACAGGGCCTCACGCGCCGACATCTACAACCCACAAGCAGGGCGGTTCTCCACCCTCAACTCCTTCACCCTCCCCATTCTCCGATTCCTCCAACTCAGCGCTTCCAGAGGTGTCCTTTACAGGGTACGTAACTAATTCGATTTTAACCACAACTGAAAAATCGAAATTTGAAATCAAATTGGCTCCTAAAATGATAGATAACCCAAAAAGTTACTGTGTATTTAGCCTGATTACATCATTTGCTTGGTTAAATTTACGGAAAATATAAAGAATGACCATTTTACATTGATGGACAGAACGCGATAATGTCACCATACTGGCACGTGAACGCACACAGCATAATCTACGTGACACGCGGAGCGCTGAGAATGCAGATCGTGAACCACCGGGGGCAGGCGGTGTTCGACGGGCAGGTGGGGAAAGGGCAGGTGGTGGTGGTGCCGCAGAACTTCGCAGTGGTGAAGCAGGCGTCGGAGCAGGGCGGCGAGTGGGTGGCCTTCAACACCAACGACAACGCCATGATCAACACCCTGAGCGGCCGCACCTCCGCCTTCAGGGCATTACCCGCCGACGTCATCGCCAACGCCTATCAGATCTCCAGAGAGGACGCCGAGAGGCTCAAGTATTCCCGGCGAGAGACCTTCTTGTTCAGTGGATCGTCTCCGGCCAGGCCAACACTTGCTTCTGCTTAATCAATAAAACATCAATGTAAATTTTATATTTCAATAATGGATGTATGTAGCTGTTTATCGGCTTTCTACACTTTTCTTCTGAGTTTATATCAATAAGACCTTTATTCCTACACCTTCATTTCCACCTCCATTTTCTTTCATATAATATTCATATTCTTCCACAAATAATCAGATTAATTCCATGAATGTGAAATAACTGCACTAATTATTATCTAACGTGGGTGAAACTATCACACGAATGGAATGATAAGATAATGGAATGATAGGATAGTTGATCAAAATTCTAACATTTATACACAAATATTCTACCCACTAACTTAATATCATGCTGTGAAATATAACTAACAAGAATACTAAAAATGAGGTACTAATTCAATAAGTTGTATATCTAATATGTAAGTTTATGAGATTATGCTTCTAATTTTTGACTTAAGTCCAAAATTCCAAGCAGATGTGTAGTTCTTCCACTTTTCTGGCTTGCTGGCTTGGTTCAAACTACTAGGTGTATATCACTTATTTGAAACAAATCATTTTTATCTCCAAATCAAATTTATATGTGAATTGTGAATTATGTGTTAATCTGCTTCTGTTAGACGAATCACTTTTACCTACTAATAAAATTTAATCCTACATATTTATATATGAATGATAAAGTTTGAATTGTGAGTTAGGGTCTCATAGAAGCACACAATTAGCTTTTGGATAAGAGATTATATACATTTACGTATACAAAATGTCACAACCCATAAAACACTAAACACATCTCAATTGTATGAAAATAAAAGATATAAAAACTAAATTTTTGGGACTTTGGAAACTCCCATCCTCTGAACTTTATTTTTTACAGATTCAAAAATAAAAATAAAAATTCAATTCCATATTACCCCCAAAGATTTGATTGTAAATTTTCGTAGTCGAGTATGTTAAAGCCCATTACATAAAGTCTCATCTGCCTCATCAAATCAGTACCAAAAATTAGGGCAAGAAATCACAACACACTGAGTGAATCAACTTCAACAAGTTATGTGCTTTTTCGTCTTCGCCGGAGAGTTTGATCTAGTTTCTGTTATTTATTTTCCGGTGGAAAACCGACTACTCAATCCCCTACTGCCTACTGTACAGCAAAGGCTGTCGTCGCAGCGTGATGCTTTCTCCATTTCTGTTTCTTGTTTCTTTTTAATTTTTTTAATCCTTTCATTTTCATTCTTATTAAGAAAACCAGTGATCTAGGGTTGCGTTTCTGTTCTTTCCTCTATAATCCTGCTCTGTCATTGTCCGGACATTTCCTCCATAGACCATCTTATTAGATTCTTGCTGTATTGTGTTGTTAAACAGAGGTTTGAGAATGACACCAAATGAAGGGCCTTGCAATTGTAATGATTCTTGGATTATTAAGTATATTGGTGTGGTTTTTTTATGTTTAAGGGGTCTTACTTTCATGGCAGCTATTTCTGTGAAGTGAGACTTCTTATGGAAAGGGTAGTTAATCACTTATAGATATCAAGAAACACTTTTGCTTATGCTCGTTAATTGAAATTCAGAATCTTTGTTTCTTCTCATGTATTATTTGCCTATCTCATTTGTTTGTACAGTATGGTAACCTAAGTATGGACATTGTGTGCACTAATAAGAAATGAAATATTATTGAATTATAAATAAATTTGTCTGGGAAAGATCAAGTATTCATGATTTTATGAATATGTATGTCTGTAAAAACTCTGATCAATTAACCATAATGTATATGTGCAATAGAGTGTACTAAACTCCGATTTTGGAATGGTGTTGCTATTGAACCCTATCAAATTCCTTACGCTTTCCGTTTGTCACATCTTTTATCTTGAATTCTCTTATGGCAGATTTGTCCCTGGCTGTAATGAGGATGTAGAGTTGATTCGGTGAATCATATGCTTTTCAGCAACACTCTGATCGGGTTTATCTGAACTATGTTTGGTTGAGAGATTTCTTAGGGATCGAAATACTAATTTCATTGCAATGAAAAATCAAAAGGCCTATGTCCTCAAATGAGGTTTTAGGATCATGAAAGTTCTCTTAATAACCAACACTTGAAAAGGACCATTTCTAGCCAAATTAACTGAATTACCCTTTGGGCCATCTATCCTTTCCAATTTTGATCCTTTTGAATTTTCTCACCGACCTCTCACCTTCCCTGGTCCTCCCAACTTGTAACCCCCTGCCCCGCACCCCCAAAAAAAAAAAAAAGTCCCGCACACGCTTTAACCTAAAAAAAAAAAACTCAACCTACTATTTTGAACAAGGTGGATTGTCTATTCGAGATAATGGAAGAGTCCATCATCCATGGAAGGATATGTTTTCGAAGAGGATGTTGAAAGTGACATCGAAGCTCCAGTTGATGTACAAGAGGTGAAGTCTGAATCTTGAATTGATTAACTTATGCAACTGTATTCTCTTCTTTTTTTTACATGAAATCAATGTATATTCGAATGGCTTGTCCGTTAACTTGGATATTTTGGCATGAGCTAATAAGCTCTTTTTACCATAAGATTTATGTCTTAACATGAAATTGATGTGTTCTGATTTGCTGGTCTTGTGTTGCTTGTGTGAATGACACAAACCGTTTTTAAATGTTTCGTATCACTTCAAATCTAACCATCGTCGGTTGCTCACTATGATTCTTGTCATGTTATGGTGCCTTTATGTATGGTTCATATCAACAAATGTTTTAAAATGGCTCGTGACATTATTTGCTTGGTTTTTGTCAATTAATTTGGAATGACTATTACATTAATATCAGGAACCATGGTGCATGCATGGCTGGTCATCACACTAACTACTTATATTATGATATGTTTTATATGTTTATTTAAGAATTCTGTTATATATCTTTGTTTTAGATGTAAATTACTTTAATTGGCTATATTGGTATTTGTCAAATCATATATTCATGTCATCTAGGTTGCTTGGTCATGGAAGAGAGAGGCATTTCAGAGACAAAAAGCTGGTATTATATTTTACGTGACATACGCACTGAACTGGAGATTGTTGGTGATGATGTGTTCCAGGAGTTTGTGAACTCCTGTTGCATGGAGTTCAACTGGAAGGGATACTCTTCTAATGCCACTCTTCATGCACTTATAGCTCAAGAGATGGATTAGAATGGCGAATGCTCCAGATGATGAGTTGTGGTTTCGCAACATATTAGATTTTCTAAGTAGGAGTGAGTTTGCAGATTGCGGTTCGGTGATTCAGCCTTTGATCCTAAGGTACACCATAATCCACCTGAGAGCGGTGTATATGTTAGACGATTACAATCTTTGGGTCGCCTTTCCATAGATCAGCTACGTACGTGATCGTTTTAGCAGTGGCCTGGCGATGCACTTAAAGTGGCGAAGGTTTTGTTCGTGTACTAGTATATTTTATTTGGTGTGGATGGTGGGAAGGCGGTCGATGGATATATATGGACATTAGTTGAAGATCATGAAGAGTGGGAGAACTTTCCATGGGGAAAGTGTTCATTTCAAATTCTCTTGCGTTACGTTAATGCTAGCTCTTCCTACAACGCTACACAAGCCTAGTCGTCGCCCGCCGGTTTATCATTTTTACGGATGCACTTTTCCGTCGAGCTATTATTTATATTTTTTCGACCAGGTAGGTATGGTTTGCATTATGTTTCATGAATCGCAAAATTAACAGGATCAGCCATTGAGGCTGCAAAAGGTGGGCCCATCAGAGCAGAGTGGCGGAGCCGGTGTCGAGTGTCGTGCGAGATATCTATCGTGCAAGACGAGATCGGTAGATTAATGGAGTGTAGCTAGCATTCGTCGTATATATGGTTCCAAATGAGATGAGACATATGTTTCATTATTGTTCCAGGACTTGTGTAACTAAGAAAAATATACCCAGGCCATTAACAAGGGGTCATCAGTTGAATTTCAGTGCACACTCGGTCGGTTGTGTTCTGATATGGTGGTCTTAATTTCACAGGGCACACTGTGAGGCTTGACCTAACCAAACCTCCTAAATTTTCATCTAATATTATCTATATACACATATCTATTCTACTACTTGTATAAAAGTATGGATATTTCTTATAAAATATGAAGTGTCTAGCTAATATATTTTTAATAAACATTACTCCCCCCGTCCCATGAAAATTAGCCTACTTGCCATTTTCGTTTGTCCCACTTAAATCTGCCAGCCTCAAAATGGCAAAGAAAATTTTACTTTCTTACCCCTCAATTTCTTTCATTTTACAACTTTTGCACTAAAAAAGTTGGTTTAAATTACAAAATTGCCACTCAAAAATATTAAAATAACACATCCAATCAGAGTCAACAGTTTTTTCTTAATATTTGTGCCGGTCAAAGTAGGCTAATTTTCATGGGACGGAGGGAGTATTATTTAAGTTATAATAGTAATTTAGGATTTTCATATTTAAATAATTTTACATTACAATTCTAAGTTAAAATCATATAGAAGATCTATTCTAAGTAAACCATTATATTGGAACTCTAATTTAAAATCAATACTTTTGTTATTAAATCAAAATATTTGTCAAGTAAGTAATTAAATAAATATTATTTAATTGATTAATATACATTTTCAAATTAAAGATGCATTAATAGTAAAATTAAATAAAGAGTATTCTTGACTGTTATTAAATCATAGAAACAACAAATCTGAATTAATTTAATTTTCAAGTTTCATTCTTACATCTAATTTTTTGTTACCGTTTTGCTTTTTAAAATACTAGAAGATCTAAATATTTTCAATAATACATTGAAACTTATTATTGTGTTTATATTTGTTGGTGTTGCATTCTTCCAACAAACATTGTAGATGAAGAAAAAAAAAAAAAGCATATTGAAACTTCATTTATTTACACAATTTTTTGAAAGGAAGATATATTTTTTTAATTTAAATTTATCATTAAAATAAAGTTAAATTTAATTTTTCTCTACAAACCCATTTTTTATATATATAGTTCGTGGGGTCCCAACCCAAGATGTGAGGACTGGTGATGATACTATTTTTAGATGGGATAAATGTGGAGCAAACATAGAAAGAAGGAGTGGAGACCACTCTATTATTTCATTTCATTATTAACTTGACTCGATCACTACAAATTATTTAGTGGACATCTGAACATAAACGTCATTAAACTCAACCTCGAAAAACAAAGGTTTTTCTGAGACACAAAATGGATCTAATACTGCTTTCCATGGAGTGGAGATAGCAAGTAACTCTGGCTACCCCTGTTCATCTTCAACGCCTGTCCCTCTTTGGGTGACATCTCATACGCATTTGTGATCACTTGAAGCGGCATTGCTCTCATCACCGACGTGTATCCGGCCATCGGATTCCTCATTGGCCACCCGCTCGTCTTGAACGCCACCCACTCGAACCCCTCGTTTCCGGCCTGCGCTGTCGACGTGTAGAACTGTGGCACCACCAACATGTCTCCCTCATTCACCCTATCATTCATCAGAGCTTGCCCCTTTTGATCCACAATCTGAATCTGAGCACCGCCTCTTGTCACGTACACCACCGAGTGTCCCAGCGTCGCCCAGTGTGGGCTCAACAACGCATTCTGCACTACTTATATATCAGAATTTGGAGAGATCGATCGAGATTCTTGAAAATGAATGGAATTAACTTACAGGGTAAAGATTGCCTTTCTCGGCGCTCATGTCCATGAACTTGAGAATGGGGAGCTTATGCATGTCGACGACGTTCAGCTTTCCGGCTTGCCTGGAGAAAATGTCGGCGTCTCTTGTCTTCTCAATGTTGGTTCGAATGTTCATGCTGCAGAATGTTTCTTCGATGCCATTCTTGGAGTACTCCGACGAGGGTCGTCTCCTGAACTGCTCTTCCTCTTCCTCTTCGGGGACGATGAACCTCATGGGTTCTCTCACTATCACGCTCAGCCCTCTCTCCTCCTCCTCGCTCTGCATCCGCCGGATTATCTCCTCCGGCACGTTGAACGCCTCAGCCATTAGGCTGGCGTCGAATGCTCGGAATATGTTGTGGAATTTCTGCTCGCCTTGCTCTTGCTGCTCGCTTCTCCTCACTCCACCGGCCAAGTAGAACGCCTATTCAAATGTATTCAGTCAATCCTACGTACATATATATATTGATATGTGTGTGGAATGTGTGGATGTATGTTAATTACTCTGAATTTTTGGTCTAGTTGGTTGGACTGGTGGTTGAGGTCGTTAACGGAGACGGCGATCAAATCGTCGTTGCCGTCGTTGAAGCACCAGTGCACAGCGCCGGCGGGGAGAGCAACGATGTCTCCTTGGCGGATACGGTGCACCTTCTGGTGCATGTCACCGTGCTGCTGTTCCACAACTCTCTCTCGGGTGAATTGACTCTTATGCCCCTCGAATGTCTCGACGCACCCTGGGAAGGTGATTCCGATGAAACCCTGACCTGCAAATCAACCAACACACACACATTACACCCACTGACAGTGTGCATGATATATAGTGTGTAAGAGTGAGTACCTTTTTCGATGTAAACGAGGCGGGGAGAAGGGTGGTAGTTGGGGAGTGAGAGGGCGTTGGGTCTGAGGATGTTTCTCATGGCGGCGATGCCGGCGCACTGGAACTGGGGGAGGGTCTCCTCCCAGAGCTCGGTGACGCCGCCCTCTGACTGGAGGCGGCGGCGGGGCTGGGCGGCGGAGATGCGCTGGAAGCGGCATTGCTGCTCCTGGCTCAGGCGTGGGATGGTGCTTCTTTCTGCGAATGCACAAGAGACGAGGAGGGAGAGAGAGAGGGCGAGAAGAAATGGAGACGCCATTGTTGTGTGCTGTGAAGAAAGATGGGATAGAGAGGTGGGGTTTTATAGGAGAGTTGTGGAGTGAGGTGAGAGACAGGTTGCAATGGAGTTTGTGAAGAGAACAAAGAAGAGCATGTGGGGATTATACGTGGTGATCAAATGCTTCTTTCTTTTGCCAACACCTTACCATGCTCTTCAACACTTGGCTATGCATGCCTCCACTTCCTTTCTACCTCGTTTTTTCGGATTGAATCCTCCATTGTTACATCTCATGTTTCATCATACTTGATTAAAGTCATTTGTTAATTAATGATATCATTATATGAATATGATGTGGGTGATTATTTTGAAATAGAAGATGTAACACAAAATGCAATATAACATTTCCCGTAAACTTTGCAAGACTAAGGTACTATGGTTACATATTCTATGTATTTAATAGAAGCTATACACAGTGTATAAATCATTTATTATATTTAGTACGTAGTAATAGTTTGAGAATAGATGATTAATTAAATACTATTTCAACAAAAATTGTCATGTACTATTCAAAGGGAGGACAACTTAAAAATGGTAAGGACTAATTAAGGCCATATGAATTGAAGTTCATTTCATTCAGTTTGTAAATATCAAACCAGATCCCTGTATCTTACATTCTTATACAATACAAGTGCCACATTTGAAAACACATTAGATTAGTTTATAAAACAAGCAATTACAAATCATAAGGGAAATGAAATGGGGTAAACTAGTGAGGATTTTTATATGATACGGGGTTACATAATTAGTTTTGTACGTATATTTATTTGTCTTGATAATTATCAGTTAATCATGTGTTAGCAAAATAGTATAAAAAATAAAAGGAGTATATTTTTTGTAATAGGATTTCCAAATTTTTGATTATACATGACATCCTTTGCTTCAAGCAGTTTCATTTACTATATTTTTAATTTCATTCCCCTGATCTCATTGTATTAATATAATATCATCAATATAATATATATATATATATTGTATATTGAAAGTATTTGAATAATAGATGAAAATGAAACATGATTTATATAAGATGAATGGACCTAAAGTCCAACTCAAGCTGGTCCATTTGTTGGGCCAAGAAGAAGGTGGATTTTATCAAGATCCTTTAAGAAGTTGGGCCATCAAAATTAATATTTATATGTCGTGGGTCCAATTCGAAGGACAACAAAAGTTTCAATATTGATAATATAAAATTTCATCTTTATAAAATTTTCATTAGAAAAATATAACAAAAGGCATCAAACTTTATCAATCAAATCCAGTGGATGGAAAATTCTCTGTTATCAGTGAAGTGGAACTGATTCCATCAATATCCACTAGGATATTTTTCTTGTTAACAAGATTGAGACATATGATATATCTATGAAAAATATTTTCATAAAAATTGAAAGTTAGATCTTTTTAAGATTTAATATATGTAATCCATTAAATAAATAATGTTAATAAGTGAGTACATATATATGATGAGAAGCTGCGCACAAGAGAGATTATATTTCAAAATAATCGTCTCATAAATTATATCGTTGTTTAAAATATGACTTGTAATAAATGTTATAAATCATGAGATGTAACACTAAATGTTTATGGGTGTTGATTGGCGAACGTAAGTTGTAAGCAAGAAAAGAATCGGCACAAGCTGGAAAGTGGTAAAAAGATCAATGTTAGAGAATATGCAGTTTTTCAAGTAATTGCTATCCACATGTAGTACTTTTATTTCCTCTCTATTTCAAGAAGAAAATCAAAAGGAAATGATCTTTTACTTATTTATTCTCTTAACCATTAAGGCAAGAAAAAATAAATTGACAACAAAATAATAAACAAATAAATAAAACTCAAATCCATCTGCTATAAACAAACCTAGCTCTCATGCATTTCTCCACAACATGTCTGTTAATTTCACTCTCTCTCTCTCTCTCTAGAGATAGATGTCTTTCTTGAATCTTAGGAAACTGGTGTCCCCAAGATTGAAGATATGGAAGTCTTTGAGAAACAAATTGCAAACAAAAATAGGTAAACTGAATAGATCAAAGGCTATAATAATCCACAAGGCAAGCAAAAAGAAATCATGCAAGAGATTGAAGAAACTGAGGTGGCCATTCGAGAAGAAGAAATTGAAGCCTAAACACCATGCTTTGATTCATCTAAACAGAATAACACCTCCATTGTATCACGTGGACCCTCTCTTTGTAAAAGAAAGTATGAGTTCCCCAGTTGCAGCCATAGCCAAGGAATCCAATTACTACAACAACTATAGAGAGAAAACCAGAAAGGAAGCAACAAGAAGTGATGACGACGACGACGATGATGAGTCGGAAATTAATGAGATGGCGGAGGAGTTCATTACCAGATTCCGGGCTCAGATGCACCACCATGAAATGCTCGCTCGTCATTTCTAGATCTTTATGTGTGTGTATATATATATGCCATTCTTTTCCTTTTATTTGTGTCATGCATAAATATTTGTATAACAAGTATTTTATATAGTTCAAAATAAGGATGGTTTTGCATGCATGCAATCACAATTTATTTAATTGTAATGAAAGTAATGATTTCAAATTCACATCTATCCAAAACAACATCGATGAGTTTCTTGTGAAGTTTGTAATCTCTCCGTCCAGAATGAAGCCTAGCTATATATATATATAAGATGACATGTGAAATTTCTTGTAAGCTGATAATTTGTACATGCTTTTCAAGATCCAGAATTAAATCTGTTCTTAGTATATATATATTTCTGATCTATATAATTTAATTCAGTAATAAATCAAATTCTGGCATGGGTGCAGCTCCAAGATGAGAGAATGTAATAAATCAGATAAAAGATGGAATTTTCAAATTAAGTCCCAAAAATATTTCAAACAGAACTGAAATAACATCCTAAAAGTCCATTGCATCCATCAATATTTAGTAGTATATATCTAATTAGAGTAATTTAGAAGAAATAAATCATGAGGAGGTGCAAGCCCTGCCTTGGACTCTGCAGCCTACCTGATGATCTTCCAATTCAACCCACAAAATTGAATGGTCATTGGGCACTTAAATATATATATATATATATATATATATATATATATTGCCCCTCTTCATTTGGTCCTCCATCTTTAAATATATCTAATTGCTAGCTCTATTATCTCAAGGATCTTTTGTTCTATTTCCGTGTTTCATCCGGTGTTTCATATTGAAAGGACGTTTGTGAAAAGAAGATTTTAGTATTCTTACTTCTAATCTTATTTTGAAATAAAATATGATTTGCTTAAATATTTATGGAACAATTTTAAGAAGTTTATAAGGTTTTATACATTTTATAAATATTTCAAATTGCTTATAAGTTGAGTGAAACACAGCCTTAGAGTTTTTTAAGCTTATTTTAAAATCTTATAATGTTTTATTGTATTTTAAAAATGCTTTGATGTAGAGTTTGGCATTTTGCACATTAAATCAATTAAATATTGAAGCTTAATTTTAAGATATATGTAATGTGAATTGTATGGATTAAAGGATATGATTTGAAGGATTTTGTGAAAATACTATGGATACACCTTTGATTTAAAATTTACAACATTGACATGAACTAACAATTGTTACAATTTTGAAATCTTTTACTATCTTATAGGGTTAATTTCAATTTTCATCATGTATCTATAACATTTTTCATTTTTTAACAACCAAGTATACGATCGATTTCTAATTTTAGTCCTGTATGTTTCTACTTTTTTTCAATTTTGATCATATATGTTTCACATATTAGTCAAATTTTCCAATTTTGGTCCCGTATGTCTCAAATTTTTCCAATTTTGGTCCTGTATGTTTTAAAATTTTCTAATTTCAATCCAGGATGGCTGTCTGGAAATCTTATGTGGCATCGACGATTTCATAATTCCGACCGAAATTGGATTGAAATTGGAAAAAATTGAAACATATGGGACCAAAATTGGAAAACATATACTTGGTTGTCCAAAAATCGAAAGGGTCATATATACAAGACCAAAATTGAAATTAACTCTATCTTATATTTACTTTATACCCTAAAATTTCAAAAAGTTAAGAAAAAAGTTAGATAATGTTGTTCTTTTAATGAATTATTATATTAATTTATTTAAAATTCAATAATGAAATAAGTTTACCCAGAAATTTAAATGTAATAATAACTTTAATGTAAAATTGTGAGAGAGATGATTGAGTGGATTGTAAGTCCCACAAATAATTTATTAGATGAATAAATATAAGTCATGTATATATGTTTAAATGAATGAACTGATAAGATAGATAAAGCTAGCATAAAATATAGTAGATGCATATATGGTGAAATAAATTAAAATATCTTGGATCCACATGAAATCATAGCACAACTTGGTGTTATCATGGGACTACTAGATTTCCACTCTTTTCTTTTCTTTTTTTAGTAACACTTCGATGTATTTAAAACGTGAATTAATTACAGAACTGATCATGTAGACATTTTGAATGTTTGATGATACCTTTTATCGTTTTGTGATGGAAAAGTATTATAATTAAATTAGATGTTTTTAATGCTTAGCTGAGATCGAGTTGCAACAATGATCTATATTTATTTTAATTAATGATGACTGCAAAGTTCTAATATTCTATTTATAAAAATGAAATAAAATCTCGTCTTTGTAGATCTACTCGGGCCCCCAATTATTACATCGAACGAGTTAGGGATTTAAATATTTAACTAGTTTGGGTGTAATAATGGAATTTAAATTAATATTTAACTATATAGTTAGCTAGGGAGTGATAATGGGATTAAAAATATAATGGCATTAATTACTTAATATTTAACACCTATTCCAACCATATCTGTGTGAGGTTGATGTGTGTCCAAATTGTGAGATGTAGTTAACTCAGAAATCACCTGCAGGGTTCAGAACCGGAATCAATTCGAGGAAAACCGGACGAAATCGAACCGAACCGGGTCAAGATTGTTCTCTGCAGATTCGGCCCAAGACAGTTAAGTCTGTTAGGTTTTCTGCGCAGTGAACGGGACTTGTAACAGAAATTCGCGCTTGATCGTCTGGAGTTTCTAGAAATTGACAGAGGGCTTTTACTCTACATATATAAGGGTGTATTCAGTTGTTGATCTCATTCAATTCCGTTGAGTATACAGTGAGATTAGATTGTATTAGGGTTTGAGTGTTCTTGAGAGAAAACCCTAATTCTGGGAAAATCTTGTAAGCTGTAATTTCGTGCGCTTTGCTTAGTGAATTGTTCTGATTTCGTTTCCAGTGGATGTAGGCTATGTGATTTAGCCGAACCACTTAAATCGTGTGTCATTTTCATTGAGTTTGATTCGTTTTTCGATTAGGTCTTCATTGAAGTTCATCTCCATTGTTGGAGCTTGAAGTCTTGGTGTGTTAGCTGAGTTCTTGGATCAATTCCATTACAATTGGCGCCGTCTGTGGGAATCGAGCACGGCCAAGATGAGTGGAATGAAGATGGACGTCGAAAAATTCTCTGGAGGAGGTGACTTCAACCTGTGGAAAGTCAAGATGGAGGCAATCTTGATCCAGCAAGGTTGGGAGGATGCGATTTGTGAGGAATCGCTGGCATCTGATTCTTTGACTGAAGAAAGGAAAATGGAGATATCGAAGAAGGCTCGCAGTGCCATAATCCTGTGTTTGAGCGAGAAGGCATTGAGGGAAGTTTATCAAGAAAGAACCGCCATTGAAGTCTGGAAGAAGCTCGAGTCGATTTACCAGACTAAATCCTTAGCTAATCGGTTGTTCTTGAAACAGAAACTGATATCTTTCAAAATTCCCGACGACAAGAAGATTCTTGAGAAGCTCGATGAGTTTAATCAGATAATCGACGAACTTGAAATTGTGGATGAGAAGCAGAAAGATGAAGACAAAGCTCTTCTTCTTCTCAATTCTCTCCCAAGATCCTATCAGTCGTTTAGAGATGCGTTGGTTTATGGAAGGGTGGTTCCACTAACTTTAGAAGAAGTTCTTGTTGCTATCAGATCAAGGGCCTTATCAGGTGTGATCGATCAGAAGAATCAGAATGTAGCTGAAGGGTTAAATGTGAAATTCAAAGGCAAGCCAAAGGGGAACTTCAAAAGGAAGGGTACACAAAAGGGAAACCAAAGCTCTAACCAAGGTAATTCTGAAGAGCAAGAAACCAAGAAGTGCTATGGGTGTCACAAGGTAGGACATATCAAGAAAAACTGTCCTGAGAGGAAACAAAAGGCTGCAACAAACGCTACCCAACAAGCTGCAGTTGCTGAAGAGTATGAGAAGGCAGACATGCTGTGTGTGGCTGAGAAGGAAATCTCAAATGAATGGGTGCTCGACTCTGGTTGTTCTTTTCACATGTGCCCTATCAAATCATGGTTCAGAGATCTTAAACTTCAAAGAGGAGGCATGGTGCTATTAGGGAATGATCAGGCCTGCAGGGTCCAAGGAATTGGAAGTGTCACATTAAAGCTTCACAATGATCAACTTAGAACACTCCCTGATGTTAGGTTCATACCAGAACTCAAGAGGAATCTTATATCACTTGGACATCTTAATGAATCTGGTTATGAGTTTAGCACTAACAAGAATCAGATTCACATATCAAAGGAAGGTAAAGTAGTGATGATGGGCCAAAAATCAAATGGACTGTATACTTTGATTGGAAGCACAGTAGCAGGAGCTACGGGCTTGGTCATGAGCAAAGAGGAGACTGAACTTTGGCATAAGAGGATGGGACACATAGGAGAGAAAGGGTTGATGAAGCTGGCTCAACAAAAACTACTGGGAGGAGCACAGATTCAGAAAATTGAAAGGTGTGAGCAATGCATCCTTGGGAAATCCACAAAAGCCCCTTTTCCAGAAGGCCAGCACAACACTCAGGGAATCTTGGAGTATATACACTCTGATATATGGGGACCTTCCAGAGCTGAAACCCATGGTGGCAGCAGGTATTTTCTAACCTTTATAGATGATTATTCTAGAAAGGTATGGGTCTATACTATGAAGCACAAGAGTGATACTTTTATGAAGTTTAAGGAATGGATAACACTGCAAGAGAACTTAACTGGTAAAAGAGTTAAACACTTGAGAACTGACAATGGATTGGAGTACTTGTCAGAGGAATTTCAAGCTTTTTGCAGGGACAAAGGAATCTCCAGGCATAGAACAGTTGCTGCTAACCCACAGCAAAATGGAATGGCAGAAAGGCTCAATAGGACACTCTTAGAGAAGGTGAGGTGCTTACTCATTGATGCAGGGCTTCCAAAATCATTTTGGGGAAAAGCCATAGCTACTGCAGTCTACCTCATTAATAGAAGTCCTTCATCTGCCATCAACTTCAAAACTCCTAATGAAATCTGGTATGGAAAACCTTCTACTTATGCTCATCTTAAAGTATTTGGTTGTTTGGCTTTTGCTCACCTGAAGCAGGACAAGTTGGAAGCAAGAGCAATGGGGTGTGTATTCATTGGCTATCCACCTGGAGTAAAGGGCTTTAAACTTTGGAGTTTAGAACCTGGAACACAAAAATGCTTCATAAGTAGAGATGTGGTGTTTAAGGAGTCAGTTATGGGTTATAAGCAAAGAAATCAGATAAAGGAGAATCAAAGATCATCATCTGAAACTGAAGTAGATACTCATCAAGTTCAGGTGGAGTTTGGTGATAGAACTACTGAAGAAAACACTGAATCAGAAACTGAAACAGGAAGCTCAGATGGGGATCAAACTGAAATTCTGGAAGATGGAGCTGAAAATGCAGGAGAATTGACAGATTACCTTCTCACCAGGGATAGGGTGAGGAGGAATATCAGACCACCTATTAGATATGCTCAGGCTGATTCAGTTTATTATGCTTTGAATGTAGCTTTGGAAGTTGATTCAGAAGAAAAGCCTAATAGCTACAAGGCAGCAATCTCATCTAAGGAGAGTGAAAAATGGATCCAAGCTATGAATGAGGAGCTCATGTCTCTTGAGAAGAATGACACCTGGATTCTGGTAGATAAGCCACAAAGTCAGAAGCTCATAGGATGTAAGTGGATATTTAAAAGGAAAATAGAAGTCACAGGAGGTGAGCACATCAGATACAAAGCCAGATTGGTGGCCAAAGGCTTCACTCAAAGAGAAGGTATAGACTACAATGAGATCTTCTCACCTGTAGTCAAGCATGTATCTATCAGACTACTGTTGTCTTTGGTGGTTCAAGAAGACATGGAGCTACAACAATTAGATGTGAAGACAGCTTTTCTTCATGGAAATCTAAAGGAAACTATATACATGAATCAGCCGGAGGGGTTTGCTCAGCCAGGAGAAGAAAATAAAGTGTGTCTCTTAAAGAGATCTTTATATGGTCTGAAGCAGAGTCCAAGAGAATGGTATAGGAGGTTTGATGCGTTCATGATAAGCATTGGAATGACAAGATGCAGCTATGATAGCTGTGTATACCTTGAGAAGAAAGAAAAGACAGTGTTGACTTATCTTTTGATCTATGTAGATGACATGCTTATAGCAAGCAAAAGCAAGGAAAGGGTGAATACATTAGAGGAGAAGCTCAAGTCACAGTTTGAAATGAAAGAGCTAGGAGATGCTAAAAGGATCTTGGGTATGGACATAAGAAGAGATAGAGATCAGAATAAGTTGTTCCTGTTCCAAACTGATTACATTCAAAAGGTACTTAGAAGATTCTTTATGCATGAAGCTAAAGATGTTACCACTCCACTTGGAATTCAATTCAAACTCTCAGTCAAACAAAAGCCTGAAATAGAAGAAGATATTAAGTACATGAGGACTGTGCCATATGCTAATGCAGTGGGGAGCATGATGTACACCATGATATGCAGTAGGCCAGATATTGCATATGCTATGAGCATGGTGAGTAGATTCATGTCTGATCCTGGGAAGCTACATTGGGATGCAGTGAAATAGATGATGAGATACTTAAAAGGAACATCCAATCTTGGTCTCATGTTCACTAGAGTAGCAAGCACTGAAAATATCCTTGAAGGATTTGTTGATTCTGATTTTGCAGGCAACTTGGATACAAGAAAATCAATGACAGGTTATGTGTTCAAGTGTTTTGGGACAGCAGTCAGCTGGAAAGCCATGCAACAATCAGTTGTTGCTTTGTCTACTACGGAGGCCGAGTTTATTGCTATGACTGAGGCAGTTAAGGAGTCGATCTGGTTGAGGGGGATACTTAAAGAGCTGGGAATTAATCAGAAAAGGGTGGATATATATTGTGATAATCAGTCAGCACTTCATCTAGCAAAGCATCAAGTGTTTCATGAGAGGTGCAAACACATTGACATCAAGCTGCACTTTGTAAGAAACATGATAGAAAAGGGTGAAGTAATGGCAAAAAAGGTTAGCACTGAGGATAATCCTGCTGATATGATGACCAAGGTGTTGCCAGGAGTTAAATTTGCTCTCTGCCGAGATCTGATCAAGGTAGAAAGCTGGAGTAAGGAACATGGCTAATATGTTATATTCTGAGGATTCGAAGTCAGGGTGATTTGCTAGTTAAGGTGGAGAATTGTGAGATGTAGTTAACTCAGAAATCACCTGCAGGGTTCAGAACCGGAATCAATTCGAGGAAAACCGGACGAAATCGAACCGAACCGGGTCAAGATTGTTCTCTGCAAATTCGGCCCAAGACAGTTAAGTCTGTTAGGTTTTCTGCGCAGTGAACAGGACTTGTAACAGAAATTCGCGCTTGATCGTCTGGAGTTTCTAGAAATTGATAGAGGGCTTTTACTCTACATATATAAGGGTGTATTCAGTTGTTGATCTCATTCAATTCCGTTGAGTATACAGTGAGATTAGATTGTATTAGGGTTTGAGTGTTCTTGAGAGAAAACCCTAATTCTGGGAAAATCTTGTAAGCTGTAATTTCGTGCGCTTTGCTTAGTGAATTGTTCTGATTTCGTTTCCAGTGGATGTAGGCTATGTGATTTAGCCGAACCACTTAAATCGTGTGTCATTTTCATTGAGTTTGATTCGTTTTTCGATTGGGTCTTCATTGAAGTTCATCTCCATTGTTGGAGCTTGAAGTCTTGGTGTGTTAGCTGAGTTCTTGGATCAATTCCATTACACAAATATATATAGATTCTTTGCTAGTTTAACACCTAGTTTTTACCCTTTTAATTATTGCAACTTATATTCCTTTTCTGTCGTTGATTCATATTCTGATAAATAAAATTTGATTAAAGATATTTTCTTAATATATCATGGATTCATATGGTAATAAATTATTAATGTGGAATTAGAAAGATTTGTCTTTATAAAAAATAATTAACATAATTAATATACTTAATAATAATAAATTTTCAACTCTTGAGAGTATGATACACATAATTCTAGTTGACCACAAGCTTTTAGCAATCTCAATGGCATAACATACACACCTTTTGCAATGTAAGATATAGATTGTGTGATGGTTAGAGTCCAAACTCGAGATCATGCAATTCTTTTCTAATTTTTATTTCCTTTTTTCCACTCCCTCTGACTTATTAGGAAAAAAATGTATCATCGCATTCTTCCTTTATAAATAAAAAGATTACATGTGCATTGTCTTTAGTAAAAAGTTGATCATGTCGTACATATACATTTTTTGAACTCATGATCAAGCCACTAGCTAGACTAATTATTTATTTCAATTAATATATCTCGAGATCTACATGACAAAAGGTGTATGTATGTGTGTATATATATATATATATATTAATTACTATTCAAATATATATGTCATGTGTGCGTTATGTTATTATCACTAAAATATAATTTATTATGATGCAAATCATTTACCATTAAGTTGGAGGTATTTCATATATTCCAAATTAACCGGAAAGTTAAGCAGAAAAAGAAAAGGATGAGTAGCAAATAAATAAGATATGAAAATTAATTAAGATAATTGTACAAGCTGGTCTTCAGCCCTATTAAAGAGGTTGCACCAAAAATCCATGCTCCTATCCACACTCGAATCCGACCCAAATGTGTAAGAAAATTGAAAGAGAGAATCATATTTTGGAGTTGAAAAATGAGTACTAGTACTATCGTCCCCATACAAAACCTCCGACCAGAAGCTTTCGTCCATCTCCGCCGCATTTTCCGGCGACGTGTCGGCCTCGGCCGCGGCGGAGGAGGAGGTGGCTTCGCTGGATGATGCATGCAAAGGTGAGTTTGGCTCCGAATTTGTATCCACATCGGATGATTCGGTTGTGGTTTCGGGCTCGGGCTCGGGTTCGGGTTCGGGCCCGGGCCGGGATTGTTTATTGAGTCTCTTCTTCAAGTGGGTGTGCCATATATTTTTTATTTCGTTGTCTGTGCGGCCCGGTAATCTAGCTGCAATCACTGACCATCTGCAAACACAAGCGATAATATAAACTACTACTAAATTGTAAGATTTGGGAATTTATTAACAACATAGATTTTCTCAAATCGAACCAAGATTCCAAGCAAATACTATTAAATTACATGTTAATTGGCTCAAGGGCATTAATAATAAAGGCCCATATAGCAACAATAAATATTGTTATGTAACTATATAGAACTTATAATACTTAGGATGTTCATTTGAGTACATTTTAATCAACTTATGAAAAGAAACAAACCTGTTTCCTAATTCATGGTGCAAATTAATGATAGTTTCCTCTTCTTGGGGGGTGAAATTTCCTCTCTTGATATCGGGCCGTAAGTAATTCATCCATCGAAGTCTACAGCTTTTTCCACACCGCAAGAGCCCTGAAATAAAAAAAATACGGAACCAAAAATGAAACAGTGCTGTTCCTGAACGAAGAAAATTAGAAGAACTAAAAAGGGGCAGAAAGATGTTGATCACTTGATAAACAAGAAGAATGAGAGAGAGATGAGTACCGGCCCGTTTAGGAAGGGCCCGCCAGTTGTCGTGGCCGTTGTGGGTGATGTAATTGACGAGGATGAGATCTTCTTCACCAGTCCACGGGCCCTTCTTCAATCCCATTTTCTCACAGCATGGAGCCCTCCCCATCTTCTTGATCAATCAATCTATCACTCACGTATTCTATTATATATATATGTGTGTGTGTGTGTGTGTTTCTTTTTATGGATGTTTTGAGATTGTTGTTTGAAGATCTACTAGGGTTAATGTGAACTCTATGAGTTGAATCAATATGGATTCATTGAAGATTGGCAATGGCTATATATATATGCGTGTGTGAGATTTTATGGGATTGGAATATATAATAAAAAAGAAATAGATAAATGGGGCCATTATCATGTGAGTAAATGGAGACAATAATGATTTCGGGCTTAATTTATACGAAAGTATGCACGCTGGAGAGATGGGGCTTCGACGAAATGATTGACCAAATGTTAATTAAATAAAACGTGGCCTTTTATATACATTGTTTAATATTCAATTTTCTTGACTAAACTGTCTTTTTTGTTATGTTTTAGAACTTTTGTTTTTTCCCAACTCTAGACAATACAAAAATCAAAATTTCTTGGATGAGTTTTTTTCCTTTTTTTTTTTTTTATGGACTTGGTTCCTTTATAATGTTCTGATCTGATCTATTTACTCGCATATATATCTTTTGGTTGATGAATGATGATCAATAATGCTCATTCAGTTTAGTGATACTAAATTATAATGAATCTTGCTATTCATCCTACATTGAATTATAACTAGTAAATTAACCTAGTTGTTATAGATGATCAAGAATTAATTGCTCAATGTAGAAGCAAATTAAACAGAAATGTATATCCTCAAATGTATAATTATAATACACAATTATCATACTGTAGTAAAAAGAATTAAAGATTGCAGAGTACTTTTGAACCTTTTGAGCTAAAAGTCCTATACTTTTCCTCTCTTCCTTTCTTATAGTAATAATACTCTAGTATATGATGCTACCTACTTGTACGAATAGTATTATACCAATTAATTATACATATTTATAGATATCTTTCATATTTACTATAGTAACAAGCATCAAAGAATACTTTTCAATCCTTCAATTTTCTCATATATATTAATTTCTTTTTCTATTTTACAAATAAAATTTATTTAAATTTAATTAATATGGATATCTAACGATATCAATTATAAATAACTAAATATAAAGAAAACTAAAATAAACGTGGGTTGGTTAAAATGGGTTCATTATTCAACTATTCAAATTTATTAATTAGAAAAATTGAATAGCTTTTGTGAATATATGTGATTCAAAATAAACTATAAAATTTATATGAGAAATATAGACTTTCATTTTTTCTATCATTTGATTGGAAAGAAAGTTTGTCGGTTGAATAATTTAATGATAGATATAACGATATAAGAAACTATTTATATTCTTTTACTATTTACATTCTTATATTTCAACTATTAGCCAGGTACAGCCTTCATCAATGATCTCTTCTTGTGTTGGATTTCAGGTTAGATATTTCATCAAAATTGAGTTTTATAATATATACCAATTTGAATTCACATTGCACAATGATTGTGGAATTTTTAAGTTGTACAATTTAATTAATACCAAAGAAAAGGAAGTCAAATTAAGTGAATAAAAACTCAAATCCCAGAATTTGTTTAGTTTGATATTATTATTCTCTACTGAGGAAGAAACATAGGATATTTGTTCTTGTTGCTCATTTTCTCGATTGATATAGGAAAAATTAGAATAGTGATTTTCATGGTTTTCAAATTCATTCTTGTTCAAACAACCGACAGGATATTTTGGAAGTTTGTGTATGATATGGATAGGGGAAAGGGTTCCCATATAATAAAGTTAGAAGAATAAAAAAGATAATCAAAATACTCCATAAAGGAAATTCAGCAGAGCATGTGTAGGAAAAGTTCCAGCAGAGCACGTGTAGGAGAAGCTTCAGCAAAGCATATGCAGAGGAAGTTCCAGCAGAGCACGTGTAGGAGAAGCTTCAGCAAAGCACGTGCAGAGGAAGTTCCAGCAGAGCATATGCAGAAGAAGTTCCAGCAGAGCACTCCAAAACCAAAACCAGCAGAGCACGAACAGAACTCAGCAGAACAGACCCAAGGAACGACTGACAGACGAACGGATGCAGACGAACGAATGCAGACGAACGGATGCAGACGAACGGGAGCAACTGAACAGATTTCGTACACTCAAAGTAGAGGATAATAATGCAGGAAACAATGATGAAAAGCATGCCCTAGGGGTCTACTGACGGGGACAGGAAGAATAACAGAAAAAGGAATATTCTAGAGGAGGAAGTGGTGTACATAGAGCTATAGAAGAAGTACCCAGCCAAGAAAACAAGGAAAATGGCTTAAGGAACAAGGAAAAAGAGAGGAGAAAATGGCAGAAATGCCCTCCCTCTGCCTTTTTTAGAGAACTAGTATAAATAGAAGGAAATTTGTATTCCAAAGGGACTTTTTTTTCTACAATTTTTATCTTCAATGCAAAGAACATCCTTTCAATTCTTGAGAAACAAGTTATCATTTACTATTTTATTAGCATTCATTCTTAGTGTTATACATTTTTGATTATCCATGTTTATGTTCATTTTTGTTGACATCTCAACAATGGCGCCGTCTGTGGGAACTGTGGGAGAGAAGTGAGTTTCCTTCTTGTCCTGCTTGATTCCTCTTTTTACTGCTCCTTGCATTGCACCTTTCTCTTCTGTTTTGCACATCTGTTTGTGGGAGGGAAAGTTAGAGAAATCGATTTAAACCGATAGAAGTTATAGCTAATCGAATAATTCGAGACCTCGACGGAGATTTTCAAGAGGTAGCACGGCCGGAAACATCGAGAGCAGGAGGAAGATCGGAAGAGGCGAGGGAGCCAGCTGCCCCGAGCTTGTGGACTTTCACCCCAGAACAGTTGGATGGCTTCATCCATTCCGCTGTGCAGAAAGCCCTGGAAAAAGCGGCTGCTGAGAAAGATAAGGGAAGAGAAAGGCGAGAAGCCACGGAGGTTAAAGGTACTAAGATTCCTGTGCAGGGAGTTCGATCGGGTCGGCCAGAAGTAGCTCCAGAGCAAAGCGCAGATAGCCACCCATCGCAGTGGAAATACCCGCCTCTCGAAGCATCATCTGCAGACATCTCCATGCAGCGTACGCAAGACTTGGAGGTACATAAACAAATGGAAGCAATGCAGAGAGAAATACAGTTGCTGCGGCAGAGGATGGGCACTGCTAGCCAAATCCAGATTCCAGGTGGAAGTCCTTTCGCGATGGTGGTTCAGATGGACGAGTTGCCTGCAAGTTTCAAGCCTTTAACCTTCGAGTACGATGGGACAACCGATCCGTACGATCATCTTCTGCGGTTCGAAAACGTTGCTTTGCTGCATCAATACACCGACGGGGTCAAATGTCGGGTGTTCCTCACCACGCTCACACAGGCTGCTCAGAGATGGTTTGGGCAGCTAGCGGAAGACAGTATCCACTCATTTCGGGAATTTAGTTCGGCTTTCTTGCACCAGTTCGCCAGTGCGAGACGACAGAGGAGGACCTCACAGTCCTTATTCACTCTGAAACAAAACACGGAGGAATCCTTGAGAGCATTCATTAAGCGGTTCAGCACCGTAGCCCTCGAGGTGCCCTCAGCCACTGCAGAGGTGAAAATTAGCGCGTTAGTGCAAGGGCTGCGGGAGGGGGATTTATTTCGATCTCTAGCCAAGAAGCCCGCCACAACGTTTGAGGAAGTCTTAGCCCGCGCTGACAAGTTTATCAACCTGGAAGACGTGAGTAAAGCAAAACGCGCTGAAAGCAGATCTGTAGCCCCAGCGCGAGAAAGGGAAGGTAATAGAAGAATGGTAGCAGCACCTCCGCACACTAGAGGCGAGCAGAGGACAGATCCGGGACGAGATAATTATAGCCATTATACACCGTTGAGAGTTCCCAGATCCCAGATTTTTCAATTAACAGAGAAGTCTGTTTCGTTCAGGTTCCCACCTAACCGATCGCTGGCACCTACGCGACCAAAGGGAAGTATTATTGCGTGTTCCACAACGACTATGGACATGACACTAATGCCTGCAGGCATTTGAAAAATGAGATCGAGAGGCTAGTGAGGTTGGGAGCGCTTAAAAGGTTTGTCGACGGCTCACATAACAGAGATGGAAAATCCAGAACAGAATCGGAGAAAGAAGAAGATGAAGAAGCTACAAAAGACAAACAGAGGAGAGAGGAAGATAGAGAACTGCCTCCCCCACCAAAGAAAGGGTCTATCAATATGATAGTAGGGGGTCCATGGGGTGGAGACTCGAATCGAGCCCGAAAGTCAGCGGCTAGGTACACTCAGAGATGGCATAAAGTAGAAGTAGGTCCTTATCACACCAGAAGGCCCACTCGCAGAACCGAGAAAGGAAAGGCGGAAGAATACTACGAAGAAGTCATGGAAGTGCAGCGCAGACCTGATATAATATTCGGTGAAGATGACGAGTCGCCCCTCCTCAGACCTCACACCGATTCTCTGGTGGTAACAGCTGAGGTGGCGGGATACGATGTGTCTAGAATTTTTGTGGATACAGGAAGTTCTGCGGATATTATCTTTAAAGAGTGTTTTGATAGAATGAACATCAGCACGAAAATCAGGCCTGTACAAACAGCTCTGTATGGGTTCACAGGAGGGGCGGTACATCCCCTAGGAATGGTGACGCTTCATGTGTTGGTAGGAGCATGGCCTAGACAAAAGAGACTCATGACTGAATTCCTGCTGATTGATTTGCCTTCCGCATACAACATCATTTTTGGGCGACCTATCCTCAACGAATTGAAAGCCGCTGTGTCCACTTATTACATGAAGGTTAAATTCCCGACTTCGGCGGGCATAGGAGAACTGAAAGGACAGCAGATCAGCTCGCAGAAGTGCTATGTAGAAGCAGTAAGGACTGCAGACAAATTGGCACTTCCGCGCAGAAGTGAAGGAGATGTGACAGAGGTGGAGCAAAAGAGGCAGAAGTTGGTGGATACAGAGAAAGAAGAAGAACTGGGAAAAATGGTGGTGGACGAGGAACTAGCAGTAGTGGAACTCTTTGTCGATAAAAAAGGTTTTAGCACTAAAATCGGAACACAAATGGAGGAAGGAGAGAAGGCAGAACTGATTAGTTGCTTGAGAAGAAATGCAGATCTCTTCGCCTTTCAGCCTGCAGATATGACGGGGATCAAACCAGAAATAGCCATACATCGTTTGAATATATCGTCTGCTACCAGACCAGTAAAACAGAAGCTTCGAAATTTTGGAAAGGAGAAGGATGAGATAATTAAAGCAGAGGTGAAGAAGCTGATGGAATCTGGGCATATTGTGCCAATACAGTTCCCAGAATGGTTATCCAACGCAGTGTTAGTTCCCAAACCAGATAAGAAATGGCGAATGTGCATAGATTTTCGAGATCTAAACAAAGCCTGTCCGAAGGACCATTACCCATTGCCAAGGATTGATCAATTGGTAGATTCCACAGCTGGGTGCGAAAGGCTGAGCCTAATGGACGCGTACCAGGGATATCATCAAATCAGCCTTGACCCCGCAGATGTAAAGAAGGTATGTTTTGTGACGGCTGGAGGGACTTTTGGATATGTACGTATGCCTTTTGGGCTAAAAAATGCGGGAGCCACGTACCAGAGGATGGTGGATAAATTGTTTAAGCCAATGCTGGGAAGGAATATGGAGGTATATGTTGATGACATGTTAGTGAAGAGCCAAAGAGCAGCAGAACACATAACAGATCTGGAAGAAGCATTCCAAGTGATCAGGGGAAGCGGGATGAAGCTCAATCCAGAGAAATGCAGCTTTGGAGTCACCTCTGGGAAATTTCTGGGTTACATGGTCACGAAGCAAGGAATAGAAGTAAATCCGGCCAAGGTTAAGGCGATCATGGAAATGAAGGCACCAAAAAGTATAAAGGACGTGCAGAGGTTACTGGGTAGAATTACAGCGCTAAATCGCTTTGTATCAAAGTCAGCGGAGAGGAGCCTTCCCTTCTTCAAAATACTCAGGAAAGGTTGCAAATTTCAATGGGGCGAAGGATGCGACAAGGCGTTTGAAGAACTGAAACAATATTTAGCCGACTTGCCATTATTAGCAAAGCCTGAAAAAGAAGAAACCCTATACATGTACCTTTCAGTGGGCGAGGCTGCAGTGAGTGCTGTTCTGCTACGGGAGCAGGAGGGTAAGCAATGGCCTATATACTATGTCAGTCACATGTTACAAGGACCTGAGATCAAATATTCAGAAATAGAAAAGGCTGGTCTGGCAATCATTACCACAGCTCGAAGGTTACGCCCCTACTTTTTATCTCATCCTGTGATAATCCGAACCAACTACCCATTAGGGCAAGTGATGGGGAAAATCAGTACTTCTGGGCGAATGGTGAGATGGGTTGTAGAACTGGGAGCCTATGAAGTAGAGTTTGAACCAAGAAAGGCGATCAAAGCTCAAGCTTTAGCTGATTTCATCCAAGAGTCTGTAGGTCAAAATGATCAAACAGCAGAAGAGTGGAAAATATTTGTGGACGGCTCGGCTACCAGAGAGGGGTGCGGCGTTGGTATTTTGATGGAGGGGCCAGAAGGAGAAGTATTGCAATATGCTGTCAAGTTTAACTATGCCGTCTCAAACAATGAAGCAGAGTATGAGGCGATAGTCAGGGGAATGCAGATGATTGTAGAGGTAGGAGGAGAAAACTTGATAGCATTTACAGACTCGCAGCTCGTATACCAACAGTTCCATGGAGGTTATGAAATCAATAAAGAATCTTTTGAAAGGTACCTAGCAGAGATGGCCAAATTGAGAAACCAGTTGAAAAAATTTGAGCTTAAACAAATCTCCAGAGCTGATAATGTGCAAGCTGATTATCTCGCTAAGTTGGCCAGCGCATACCCGCTCTTACAACCGCGAAAAATCACCCTACTGGTAGCAGAACCGCTCAGAGCAGAAGCTGATGTAACTGAGGTAGAAGACAGAGAGGATTGGAGAACTCCCATTATAAATTCCTTGAAGGAGGCGACAGTGGCAGAAGAAGGAAAAGGACGTATGAAAAAAGAAGTTTTGAAGTATTGCTTGATAGGAGAACATCTATACAGGAGATCTTTTACTCAGGCATATCTTAGATGTATTGGGAAAGCAGAAGGAGAAATAGTCCTACGAGAAATACACGAGGGATGTGGAGGAGACCACGCTGGATACAAATCTGTAGTTAGAAAAGCTCTAAGGGCAGGGTTCTTCTGGCCCAACATGAACGCTGACGCAAAAGAACTAGTGCAGAGATGCAAGGGCTGCCAGATGCACGGGTCACTCATTCACTTACCTGCAGAAGAGTTGGGCCAGATGCATTCACCATGTCCGTTCGCAAAATGGGGAATTGACCTGGTTGGACCTCTACCATTGGCCAGGGGACAAAAGAAATTCATGGTGGTCGCCATTGATTACTTCACAAAGTGGGTGGAAGCAGATGCCTTAAGTAAAATAGACGAAAGTAACATCATAAAATTCTTGTGGAAGCAAATATGTTGTCGATATGGGGTCCCCCGAATACTGGTGTCAGACAACGGCACTCAATTTAATGGGAAAAAGATCCAAGGATGGTGCAGAGAAATGAAAATTGAGCAAAGGTTCACTGCGGTAGCCCATCCACAAGCCAATGGTCAAGTCGAAGTCACTAATAGAACAATACTGAATGGGCTGAAGGCCAGAGTTGAAAGGGTGAAGGCGAATTGGGTTGATGAGTTAGACTCAGTATTGTGGGCTTATAGGACCACCCCCAGAACTACCACTGGAGTTTCACCTTTTAACTTAGTGTATGGCGTCAACGCAGTAATACCAGCAGAAATAGGTATGGAAACACACCGAATCATGACATTCAACGAAGAACAAAATGACCAACTTTTGGCAGAGAATTTAGATATGATCGAGGAAGAAAGAGAGTTGGCTAGATTAAGGGCGGACAAAATCAAAAGTCGGGTCAAGGCATTATATGACAGCAAAGTAAAAATCAGACGTCTGCAGCAGGGAGATCTGGTAATGCGAAGAGCAGATGCATTGAAGTCGAGGGGAAAGTTGGAGCCAAACTGGGAAGGTCCTTTTATCGTAACTGAAGTCTTAGGTGGGGGAGCATATCGCCTTAAAGACGCAAAGGGAAAGGAGATCCCCAGAGCATGGAACATCTGCAATCTTAAAAAATATTTCGCTTGAGAAGAAGAAACTCTGCAGGTACTTGTCTTGGTTTACAAGAAAATTCACGTATGAAGTTATGGATGTCAATATACTCGAATCCTTAATCGCCCTAGAAAGCAGCCCTATTGGTTGTCAGACCTCCGGGTTAATCGACCAGCAGAGGTGGGGCTTGAACCCTTAATCGCCCTAGAAAGCAGCCCTGCTGGTTGTCAGACCTCCGGGTTGATCGACCAGCAGAGGTGGGGCTTGAACCTTTAATCGCCCTAGAAAGCAGCCCTGCTGATAGCCAGGCCTTCGGGTTAGTCAATCAGCAGAGGTGGGGCTCAAACCTTTAATCGCCCTAGAAAGCAGCCCTGCTGATAGCCAGCCCTTCGGGTTAGTCAATCAGCAGAGGTGGGGCTTGAACCTTTAATCGCCCTGGAAAGCAGCCCTACTGATAGCCAGCCCTTCGGGTTAGTCAATCAGCAGAGGTGGGGCTTGAACCCATAATCGCCCCAGAAAGCAGCCCTGCTGATGACCAGCCCTTCGAGTTAGTCAATCAGCAGAGGTGGGGCTCGAACAAATAATTGCTTCTCGGGCGCAACTCAGCTGATGGCTTAAAGAGGGAATAATGATCGCATTTTGTTTCTTGAATTCAGGAAAAGAGAAGGCGACAAGAGGAAAACTTTTTAAGTTCCTGGAAAAGATCTAAAGGATCCAGTAAGAAGAGCAAAGAAATGAGGCATTGAAATCCCTAAAATTTCAGATTGATGTACAAGAAAGAACTAAGCTCTTTCTTTGGAGATTTATTCTATGAATATTACCCTTGTTTACTTTTGTCGAAATTATGGCGTATTAAATGTTTAGGTTGCACCTACACAGTAATAGTTATGCATGGCCAAACAAAACAATGGTATTAACCAGGCACATTCATTCCGCAAGAAATATAACATCATCACATACTAAAAGTTAACCAAAATGATATAATCATAAACAGAGGAGTAAAATGGAATGTTCACAAGAGTAAGATAAGTAAAAAGATCAGATTGTTTGTAAAACAGCATAAATAAAGAGATAGATCGTTTGTAAAACAGCATAAACAGATTTGTTCTTAAGATTCAGCCACAGTGGGATCAGCAGCGCTTTCCAAAGGAGCAGAGGAGGGACCATCAGAAGAGCCGACGGGAGGAATTGCAGAGGCTTCGACTCCTTCAGAAGGAGGAGGCACACCTTCAAGAAGAGGCGTCTGAGGATGGTGGGCATCTTCAACGAGCATAGGGGAGACCAGGTCTGGGGAGTCCTCGCGGACCACAATCAAATCAACTTCACCTCCCGGGGCAGCAGGAGCCTGATCAATGAGCAGAGGATAAGAAAGCTGAGATGGGCCTGGCATGGCCTTCAGGTCCACGGGAACAGAGCAGAGGGTGGCATACGCCCGTTGCAGAACAGGCAGCCACCAGGGTGCCTCAATATCTTCGAAGGGGTCCCCTTGAAAATAAGGAGAAGCTGGCAAATCTTCTAACGGGCCACTGATATCAAAATCACCCTGAAAACCCTGTTCCTCTGTCTGCTGCAGCGCGGCGTTGAACCCGAAGCCATAGTAATGGCCAATGCTGGGGCCAAAGTCCGCCAGGGAGCAGCTGCTCTTCAAGTAGGCCGCCCTCAAACCATCCACTAACTCTTTTAAGAAGCTCTGCCCAGCCTCAGAGAGAAGAAGCTTCTGGCGACAAGCCTCAATCCCCTCTGCATATCTCCTTTCTCCATAAAGACGGGCTTTCGCCTTTTCATCCGCAACTCGCTTCTTCTGAACGCCCACCTCATGCTGAAGCTCATTCACACGTCTAGAATGAGCCTTCTCCTGGGCAGCCAGTTTCTGCTTCAGCTCCTCCACCTCTGCATCCTTCTCTGCCAGAGCGCGAGATGTCTCCACCTGATGAGAGGCCGCCGCCCTAGCTTGAAGTTTACTAAAGTAAACAGCCGCCTATGCACAACAAAATATGATAAGTATAAGAATAAAAGAAAGAAAAAGACAAGACTGAGCCAATTCATAAATGAAAGCATAACAAAAAGCGGCTGTACCTTGGTCATGTGATGGGCCCCCATAGCTAACTCATTGTCTAGCGACTGCTGGCTGAGGAGTAAATTGTCAGCAGAAGTAACAATGAGCTTCAAAAAATGACGAGCCTCGTCAGCAGTTAGCTCCAAGATAGACTTGGGCAACTCAAGAGTGAACGAGTCGTTGGCAGAGGCCCGGACACGGTTGGCTCGGGAGCGATCGCGAGAGGGGGAGTGAGTGCGTTGACGGCGGGCATCAGGCAAGGTGTCAGAAGTCGCCAAAGCTCTTTTTCCCTTATCGGTAGCAGATCTGGGAGCATCAGAGGAACCTGCTGCGGGACGCCCGTCAGAAGGACAATTGGGACGGCGGTCAGAACCGGGGGCAGATCGAGCAGAAGGAATAGTGGGTACTCCAATAGTCCGCTTCCAGGATTGATCTGCAGAAAGCAAAAGAGAAAAAGGTTTAGGATGTCAAGCATAAAAGTATATTGAAACAAGACTCCTAAAACGAAGAGTAAAAATACCAAGATTAAGCAGCAGAGGAGCTTCTTCTGGTGAGAACCCAAAAAAGGAGAATAGGGCTGGCTGCTCTACCAGTCCAGCCAAATCAAAAGGACCCTCATCAAAGAAAGACTGGTTCAATTGTTCTATGAGTACCAGATCAGAGTCAGGAGTAACATACTCAAAGGTTTTATCCAAAGGGGGCTTATTGTATATCCAAGTATCTACAGGGAAGCCCCAAATGTTCCCAGGAGTCCCAACAAAAAAATATTCATCCTTCCAGTTCTTATCCCGGCTCTGCGGTTTTCCTAAGAATTTTATTAAGCCTCGAGGGCCAGCGCTGACGTAAAAAAATGGGGGCTTAAATTTCAAAGGAAAATGCGAGTAAAACATCTCGGCAGTAGGGTTACCCCCATGACCTTTGAGGAGGATGAAGAAGCCAATCATCATTCGAAAAGCTGAAGGAACAAATTGGTTCAGAGGAACTTTGTACAAGAATGATAATCTACATAAATAATCAGGGATGGGAAAGCGGAGCCCCGCTCGCAGTTGACTAAACCAGAACGCCAAATTACATCCATAGGGAAAGTTCGGCCTCTGAAAAGAGGAGGAGTTATACAGAGCATAGTTCAGCGGAATACTAAAGGTAAGCCGAAGCATATCTAGCCTATCCACCTTCATCAGAGAAGGACCACAAACGGCATTGAAGTTAGGGTCAGACGAAGAAAAGTTCAGAGGGTCGGCAGTGGAAACCGACTCCTCCCCATCTGAAGAGATGAGTTCTGGAGTCTCGGAAAGATGAGCACTTCTAGTAGGGCTCATTGATTCAGAGAGAATGAGACTCTCTAAAACCCTATGATCAGGAATACCTAAAGAAGCACTACTATCGGAAGAAGATAAAGATGTAGAAGAAGCCATAGATCCAAAACCCAAAACACAGAAACTCAACAAGGCAGAATAGAGATATGCACAAATGATCTAAACCAATAAACCTAGGAAGCACTTTATTATATACTACTTTACAAAAGTAAAATCAACGAACAAAGATCAAGGGATTAAAGGTTACCTTTCGCCATGGGAAAAGGAGGAAGCGAGAGGTGAAGAAATAGAGACAAAGGAGAAAAACCAGGATGGCCGGAGGGACTACTGCACAGAAGGGGAGAAGAAGACCACCGGGGAAGAAGGACGAGGATCGCCGGAGAAGAAGGAGGACGAGGATCGCCGGAGAAAAAGAGGACTGAGACCGTCAGAGGAGAAGGAGA
Source organism: Scutellaria baicalensis (assembly GCA_005771605.1). Classification (NCBI taxonomy): domain Eukaryota; kingdom Viridiplantae; phylum Streptophyta; class Magnoliopsida; order Lamiales; family Lamiaceae; genus Scutellaria; species Scutellaria baicalensis. The sequence continues at coordinate 3,584,925 of CM016721.1, read as the reverse complement.
GGAGGAACGCCGAAAGAGAGGAAGACGTAGAGCGTCGGAGAAGAGGAAGACACACCACCAAAGGAAGCAAAGAAAGAAGTTTTGTTTGACTGCGAGAAAGAAATTAGGGTTAAGGTGGAAAGAATCTGAAAAGGTAGAATTTGAAAGGACGTGCCTCGAAAAGACGCGAAATATAAGATCAACAAGTTCCTGGAGTGACACGCGTAGGGTAGAGATGGAATACATACGGATAACTACAATAAGGAGGGAAAAATGAAATTTCGAAAACGCAGAGGAAAAATACGAGAAATGCTGCGCTTGAACAGCTCTGTCATACCAGATCTGCTCAACCGCACCAGGGGGAGTAGCTAATGGGAAAATTAGCTCTCTGCTCGAGAAGAAAAAAATACAAGTGCTGCGCTCGAACAGCTCTGCCATACCAGATCTGCTCAACCGCACCAGGGGGAGTAGCTAATGGGGAAATTAGCTCTCTGCTCGAGAAGAAAAAATACAAGTGCTGCGCTTGAACAGCTCTGCCATACCAGATCTGCTCAACCGCACCAGGGGGAGTAGCTAATGGGGAAATTAGCTCTCTGCTCGAGAAGAAAAAAATACAAGTGCTGCGCTCGAACAGCTCTGCCATACCAGATCTGCTCAACCGCACCAGGGGGAGTAGCTAATGGGGAAATTAGCTCTCTGCTCGAGAAGGAAAAATACAAGTGATGCGCTCGAACAGCTCTGACATACCAGATCTGCTCAACCGCACCAGGGGGAGTAGCTAATGGGGAAATTAGCTCTCTGCTCGAGAAGAAAAAATACAAGTGTTGCGCTCGAACAGCTCTGCCATGCCAGATCTGCTCAACCACACCAGGGGGAGTAGCTAATGGGGAAATTAGCTCTCTGCTCGAGAAGGAAAAATATAAATGCTGCGCTCGAACAGCTCTGCCGAACCAGATCTGCTCGACCACACCAGGGGGAGTAGCTAATGGGGAAATTAGCTCTCTGCTCGAGAAGGAAAAATACAAGTGCTGCGCTCGAACAGCTCTGCCGAACCAAGATCTGCTCGACCGCACCAGGGGGAGTAGCTGATATGGATAGAGGAAAGGGTTCCCATATAATAAAGTTAGAAGAATAAAAAAGATAATCAAAATACTCCATAAAGGAAATTCAGCAGAGCATGTGTAGGAAAAGTTTCAGCAGAGTACGTGTAGGAGAAGCTTCAGCAAAGCATATGCAGAGGAAGTTCCAGCAGAGCACGTGTAGGAGAAGCTTCAGCAAAGCACGTGCAGAGGAAGTTCCAACAAAGCATAGGCAGAGGAAGTTCCAGCGGAGCATATGCAGAAGAAGTTCCAGCAGAGCACTCCAAAAGCAAAACCAGCAGAGCACGAACAGAACTCAGCAGAACAGACCCAAGGAACGACTGACAGACGAACGGATGCGGACGAACGAATGCAGACGAACGGATGCAGACAAACGGGAGCAACTGAACAGATTTCATACACTCAAAGTAGAGGATAATAATGCAGGAAACAATGATGAAAAGCATGCCCTAGGGGTCTACTGACGGGGACAGAAAGAATAACAGAAAAAGGAATATTCTAGAGGAGGAAGTGGTGTACATAGAGCTATAGAAGAAGTACCCAGCCAAAAAAACAAGGAAAATGGCTTAAGGAACAAGGAAAAAGAGAGGAGAAAATGGCAGAAATGCCCTCCCTCTGCCTTTTTTAGAGAACTAGTATAAATAGAAGGAAATTTGTATTCCAAAGGGACTTTTTTTTCTACAATTTTTATCTTCAATACAAAGAACATCCTTTCAATTCTTGAGAAACAAGTTATCATTTACTATTTTATTAGCATTCATTCTTAGTGTTATACATTTTTGATTATCCATGTTTATGTTCATTTTTGTTGACATCTCAACAGGATGGATGATATTCGGATAACCATATACCCGTTTGATTTATAACAGTCAAAATTGAGTGGTTTAGAGTAACAACAGCTTTATAAGCCGCCATCGATCTAATCTCTCGAATTCTTTTTTTTCTCTCTCTCCAAATTCACTTTGCTAGAACTGAAATTATCATACAACGAAGATGCAATAGTTATCAGTCAACCCTACTTTAATAACCACAAATTGGTTGATCCGCAAATCAAGAGATGATAATTAAATTACTTAACCCCACGAGAAAAGAGCCACCACATGTAGCCGGCCAACGACTATAAGGTAGTCAATATTTTATTGGTCATTACTCATCAATTATTATATTAATTACAACTAGATATGACCCGTGCGTTGCACGGGATTGGTTTACAATTTATATCTAAATATTTTTCCTATAAAATTAAATCTTAAATCATCTTTTGTAATGATTTAAATTTAAATTTAGATTTATTTTTTCGTTGATCATGGAACAATTTTGTTATTTAATACGAGATATATTTGACATAATTGACATTAGTATTGAAGTATGTTTGTTATTTGTACATAATTATAAAGAATACAATATTCAACTTCCTTCCTTATGAATGCATAGTGAATCATTTTTCCAAGGTAAACTTAAATCTTCTTGAAAGACCTGTAGTGATGTTACTTGAGAAACAATTTCCTTAAAACATTGTTCTTCTACATTTTTTTATAGATAAATCACATAAATTAATGCATCTTTTTGTTATTTATATATTATGAGAGAAAATGCATAATATACACCAAATAAGCATGCATACATGCATATAATATAACCGTCTTGAACATATTAATACATTTTTAATAATGAAATATTGAATTGTGAATTTTAAAACCTAAACTTTGCGTGAAAAGATATAATCTAAAATGGGTCAAAGACAAAATAAACTTCAAAATATACACCAAGGATCTCATGGATGCTTCTCACCGTTCATAGATTCTTGAAACAATAATACAAAGTTGATCAGAAAAAAAGATTAAAAAAATGAAAATGAAGCATTAAACTAATCCTTCATGAAATATCATACAATCCAATCAATACAATTCTATCACATAAGAATTAAGAAACAAAATGACAATTTCAAAAAAAAAAAAAATCAAAATAAACAATGTTTTTATGACAATGGAAAAGAAAGTCACGCTACGTTTAACATTAGTTACTGGCAAGGATGAAAATATCCCGATATATCTCCGATATATCCCCGATATTTCCATTTTTTCATGTGACCGAAACAAAAACGGGTTGTAACGATATATCACCGATATTTTCATTTTTTTGTAAAAAAGTAAATGAAATATCAATAATTATTGGCTAAATATCGATACCCATTTCAATATCAGTGGTTTCAGGTAAAAATTATAGGAAAATTCATGAATATCAAGCAAATATTGGTAAATATTGAAAAATATCGAAAAATATTGGGAATATATCGGTAAATATTGGTAAATGTAGGGAAAATATCGGAAAATATAGAGAAAATATCGGTATATATCGGTAAATATTGAAAAAATATCGGTAAATATCGGGAAAATATATGTACCGATATTTCCACCGAAACCGATATATCCATCGATATTTCCGTAAAATCAAAGTACCGATATATCTACCGAAACCGATATTTTCATCCTTGGTTACTGGAGATATAAACAATTTGTATAATTCTAAAGTTGAAAAGTGAATATTACATCCATAGCAAGGTGTTCTTAGGCACAATATGTAACTAAGCTACTAAAGTGCTGTTAAGCCACCATTTTGCCCTTTTAAATTAAAGTTATGCACTCAAGAATGAACTTACTATAAGAGAATTACGTTATACAATCAGGAGAATTAACAAAGGTGATTACATCATTTACCTTACAACTTGAGTTCTGCTAAGATCGCTCGTTTGTCACAAAGTAACGCTCCTTCAAAGGTTATAAATTGTTAGTTCTTTCGCATGACATCAACTCAGTAAGACTTTAGATATACCTTCAAGCAAAGTTGGGAATTTAGACAGAACATACCTGAAAAACATCATGATGGGAAAAACAACTATTTTTACAAAAAACTCAAGAAGATAAAGAACATCACGAATTTAGGAAAGTAAAGAACATGAATCTATACATACACACATATATAAATTGAGAGATAAGACTTTTCATATAAATCATAATTAAATTGAGAGATAAAACTTTTCATATCTTCGTAATTAAATTAAGAGATGTAGACTTTTTTATCTCCATTCAACCTTTCATATATTTTCTTGATAAATAAAAAACATAATGACACGTAATATATTACATATAGTGCCACTGGTCGAAATAAGAAGCCTTGGGAATGCTTATTTGTCAAGTATAGGAGATGATATATACATATATATGTGTATATATATAAATTGAGAGATAAGACTTTTCATATCAATCATAATTAAATTAAGAGATAAAACTTTTCATATATTCATAACTAAATTAAGAGATGTAGACTTTTTATCTCCATTCAACCTTTCATATATTTTCTTGATAAATAAAAAATATAATGACACGTAAGATATTACATAGATTGCCACTTGTCGAAATATAAAACCTTGAAAATGCTTATTTGTCAAGCATAGGAGAGACACAACCCTCTCTTTATATATATAGATATGGGCAAAAACTTATATACATTTGACCACGTAGCGGCAGGATCTAGATGTTATTGTTAGGATTTCAGCCTCACTTGAAACACCAATCGAACTCAATTGGCAACACAAACAATCCACCAAAGTAAGATATCAAAAACACAACAAGAATTGCAAGAGCTATGATTTAGAAACACAAGAAATCAACACTCAACAATTTACGTGGTTTGGCTTTGTTAGGAAATTACACCAAATCACCTAACCTATGAAGAACACCACAAACAACAAAGAACTCAATAGAAACACAAGAAATCAACACTCAACAATTTACGTGGTTTGGCTTTGTTAGGAAATTACACCAAATCACCTAACCTATGAAGAACACCACAAACAACAAAGAACTCAAGTAAAGAATTCAAAGTAAAAAACTGAAATTCAAGAGCACACCAAGGGTTACGTGGTTCGGCTTTCAATGCCTACATCCACGGGATAAACGGGGAGGGGATAATCTCATTAACCAAAGAAATCAAGAACACAAGAGTTCTGCAAATCTGCAGATTACAATCACTCAAAATGTGATCAACTAGCTCTCTTTCTCGCACAATTTCTCTCTGTAAGCTAAATGTCAATTCGTAATGAAAACAACCCTTTAAAGCCCTATATATAAGCTACAAAATGCAACAAGAATCAAGTGAAACGGATCTCAAACGAATCCAGGAGAAGATCTTGAAAACTGCTCGATCAAGACTCTGTTTTCTGGACTTGAGCTCTTCCAACCGTTTTACCCGTTTTTCTTGCCACGCGTCGAGCTCGGATTGGCCGCCTGGAGTTGCACTTCTAAGCCAAATGACAAACGCGCTTCTATTAGTGAAAGTGCGACTTTTCCTGGAGTGAGAAAATCCGACTTCCGTTCAATCCAAACATGCGACTCTTTAAGTAAAAACGCGACTTCTTTAATACACAACAGCGGGCCTTTGACAACGCTTTTCAAAACCGTTGTTGTTTCTTTTTATCAAAAAACTTATCTTTTGAACATGCATTTCTACTGCATGATGTTTTGCATGGATTCCAGCCATATCTTACAGGCTTGAATATGCCTACATCCACGGGAAAACAAGGGAGGGGAATTTCTTATTACGAACACACTTTGGATCTCTGTTACAACACAACAAGCTTCACAACTTAGCTAGAAAACCCTAATCTACGCATTAAACTTCTAAGCTATGAACACTTAATGAAAACTGTACAAAATAATACACTGCCGAGCCCTATTTATAGACCTAACTCCAAGCTAACAACAACAACAAGAATCTGGCCAATCGGTTGAGAAACGAGCTCAAAATCTTAGCTGAAAAGATCGACTCTTCAAGATGATATCTTCCAGCTCTAATAACTCCTGGCCGTAGATCAGACTAGGTCCAGATTACACCATAGCTCAACGGCTCTTAACAAACTTCAACCGCCGAGAAAACGCTCTTCTAAAAATGCGCTTCTTTAAGTGAAATTGCACCTTTTCCTTAAGCACTCATCTGGAATTGATCTCGACCGTAGGATTAGATCGACGGCTCAAATAAACCCTGCATAACTAACAAAACTAACACAAAGAATGTTAAAAGAAGACAAGCGCTTTTATAAGTAGTAATGCGCTTCTTATTGTACTAAGCAAATAAAAGAAAAACGAAGTTGAATCCCTACAGTTATAAACATGTTTTTTAAGTATTATATATATATACTTTTATGGTGGTACGTTTTTTGGTGTATATATATACTCTACAGATACCACATGTATACTCTTATATATATATGATAACTGAAGAGTTACGTTTCTTACTGTTATATATATAATTTACAGATACCACATGTATACTTTTATATACATGTAAGTATATATGTGATAACTGAAGAGTATACATATATATGATACTTGTAGAATAGTTAAGTTGGGACACCGTGCCCCCGAAACACACAAGTGTCACTCTACAATATAAATTTGAATTTTCCCTTTTCATATGGGTTAAGTTAATGATATTCGTTTTTTTTTTTTTTTTGGTTTGAGTTCAAACTAGATCTAGCAAAGCATAAAAGGTTCGATGATCTTTTTTTTCTTTATCCGATTATAACCCAAAGTTTACCAGTTTTAAAAAGTGCAATTTAACATCTGCCAACGTGATTTTATAATGATTAATTTCTCATTTCAAAAGATTCAGATTTCAAATTTAAAGAAAAATGTACTTTAGCTTGGAAATTAAAAAATGGTCATAATTTAGGTTGATTTTATTCTTTTGAAAGTTACATGCAAATCACCTAATATGCATTTGTCGGAAAAACTTCGAAAGAAAAACATACATTGTACTAGAAAAAACAAAAAACGAAAAAAACGATTCATTAAATTTTCCACAAATGAATCGGCAATAATACTAATCGAGATATAATATTGCTAACGGCAAATACCCATCAGTAAAAAAGAAATACTCCCTCCGTCCCGGTCGAAGTTGCCTACGTTGACCGGACATAGAGTTTAAGAAAATGCAATTAACTCATACTTTTTACTTACTTTTTGTTTTTTATACTTTATACTTTTTGCTTAGGGAGGTAAGTTTTTATTTTGTCATTTATAGACTGGTAGGTTGGATTGAGACAAACAAAAATGACAAGTATGCAAGTTTAGATGGGACGGAGGGAATATATCATTAAAAAATTTATCGACGAACCAATTTGTCAGTAATGTAGACAAAAATCAAAATGAAAATAATAACTTGCGAATGAATTACAATATGTCGGTGATATAAAATAATAATGATTTACTCATGGATCAAATCATAATACTGAAATATAATTTTTTTTTCAAATTATTCTAAAATATTAAAATTAATATAAAAATATATATTATTATCAAAATTAAGCACATTATGATAAAATTAAAAATTACTAAAATAAAATAACAGAGAATATTATTTTACAAAAACCCGAAAAAATTCAAAAAATATTCATCAAATTCTTCTGAATTGAAGTCTTCTTCGTATAATTGGGATTTTATCTGCCCAAGTAAAGTTTGGACAATTGTTACTTCAATCACTTGTATTGTCAATCTGATGATACATGTTTGAACTCATATGATAAATATATATATAGATAGATTAATGAAGGTGTTAATGTTGGATTTTCCAACAATATTAATTTTCCTTTTTCATATTATCCTAAATTCAAATTTGATTTTAATTGGATTTTAAAATTGGATAAGATTTATTTGATAAGATTTGGAAAAGGTTTTAATTCTCTCACTTAAAGATTTGACTTGTTAAAACACGTGTTGAATAATTTGAATCTCAAACTTGACTAACAAATCTTCCTAAGTTTTAGGAAGTTTGTTGTGTGTTCTCTTTGTGATAGGATTTAAGGAGATTCATGAAGATCAAACACGTTCCACTTAAAGAGAAGCAACGTGCAGTTGAGAAAAACGTGAGGAATATCAAATCAAGAGATCAAGAAGTGGAGTTGAAGAAGTCCAAGATAGTTGAAGAAGATGAAGAACAAGTCCACTCTATATTACCCTTCATGCACGATAGAACATGGGAGATCATGGAGTGATGGAGATCATGGAGCACTCCAAGATCATGGAAGTGGACTCTACACCATGTGTACTCCAAGGTCTATAAATAGATGAAGCTGCTGAAGATCAAGGATACACAGAATCGAGAGCAAAAGCAGTCTAGTATAGGCAGTACACTGGTGTTACGAGTTGTGTTGTTCACACCGTAGGCAACATCGTTTTTCTTGTGTGTCATAGAGGTTGCATACTCTTGACTTTTAGTATAGGTGTTCTTCGGAGTGTTCAACTGAGATAGTTTGTATACGTCCCTAGGTTTCACATACATCTCATAGGACGTATTGATTCAATTGTTCGAAAGAATCTCTTTTAGAGATCTTTCTTTCTCCTTTGTACACATACACATATTCAATAAAGGAGTTTTCGCCCTGAAGGCATTCCACGAGTATTTGTATACTCGTGGATATATCGTTTGTGTTCTGCAACTTTTAATTCGATCTATTTTTCCGCTGTGTTTTACGCTGGTGTTGTCGACACCGCCGACAACACCGTGTACTTTGATTGGGACAACTTTGTTTTTGTTTTTGCAGATCCACGTAGGACTTTCACGTGGTATCAAAGCCATCACTTGACATACTAAGTGGTGGATCTAGCCATGCAGGACGCGGACTATTGCAATCCAAACTTTGGACGCCTTCCAATTTTGGATGGCTCCAACTATGCCTATTGGAAGATTCGTGTTCGATCGAAGATCAAGTCCATAGATGCACGTGCTTGGACTGCCGTTTTGGAGGGTTACAGCGCCCCTATGAAGGAGGTCCATGGTGAAATGGTTCTCAAACCTCAAACCGAGTGGACAATCGATGAGATCCACAATGCCAACTTCAATGAAAAGGCCATCAATGTCATTTTCGAAACGGTGGACTACAAGGTGTTTCGATTGATCCAAAATGCTGCCCATGCCAAGGATGCTTGGGATACTCTCCAGAAGCATTTTGAAGGTGCAAAGTGTGTTCGTGAGGCTCGGTTGCGGCTGATTATGTCCAAGTTCGAGAATATGCGCATGGAGGAGAATGAAGACATTGGAACCTACTTTGAGAGGCTCCGGGACATCTCGAATCAAGCCCAAATGCTTGAAGAACCAATTGGACGCAAGCAACTCGTGTCTAAGGCCATTCGAACGCTGCCACCAAGGTTCAACATCAAGGTATCCGCCATTGAGGAAGTCCACAATCTTTCAATAATGGACTTTGATACACTTCAAAGTATTCTTCAAACTTTTGAGCTCAACCTTCAAAGCCAAATGGAAGCGGGCTACAAGCCTAAAACCATAGCCTTGCAAGCTCAAGACAATGAAGAATCTGGAGAAGATGATGAACCATTGGAGGAAGTCACCGAGGGGCAGAATGTAGCCATGTTGACGAAGAAATTCAACACCATGGTGAGAAAATTCAACAAGGAGAAACCTCGTTCGAAAGGGAAGGAACCATTCAATCGATCCAATGATAGATCCCAATGGAAGCCAACTGGATCATCCTCTCAGTCCAAACGTCAGCCTAAGAAGACATCTTCAGATCATGGATGGAATGATCCCAAACATCTCGATACCATCCAATGTCGAGCTTGTTCGGGTTGGGGTCACTATGCTAATGAGTGTGCCAATACTTTGAGGAAGTATGGTCTGAAAAATCACTGGGTATCCATGAGTGACGATGAGGATGATGAGGAAGTTGAAACTGAAAGTTCCACAGCCCTGTTTGCAAAAATCGCTACTGGTGTTACCGACGGTGTTGCCAACACCGGTGTCATGACACCGCAGACAACACCGCAGACAACACCACAGAGGTATGAACTGTTTGATTTTGCTAACATAACCTGTCTTAATGTTGTTTGTGATGATACAGATTCTCTTGCTGGAGATGACTTAGATAAAGATGAAGCCATTGAAGAACTTCATGGTCTTTATAACTCCTTGCTTAAGGAATGGAAAAAGCAATGCAAGCTAGTCGAAATTGTTTCCAAGGAAAAGGAAGCCATATCCAAGGAAAAGGAAGCTTTATCTAAGGAGAATGATGTGCTGAAAAACTCAGTTGCAAAGCTGGAAACCGCTCTCACCAAGAAGGACATAGAACTTGGAAAGGTGCAATTCAAGTTTGAAGAGACGGAATCCTTAATTGCAAAATGGAACTCAAGTTCTACCAAGGCAAGTGAAATCATGGGATCAGGTAATTCAACAAAATCAGGTATTGGATCAAGTAAAACTGTTGATAATGTTTTTCCAAACCTTTTTGTCGATTCACATGCTAAGATCAACTTTGTGAAAGAAAAATCGAAAGAGTCCATAAAATCCAACGGTTCAGGTCATAGGAAAAGAAAATATGTTTGTCATTACTGTTTTGAACCTGGACATATAAGACCATATTGTCGAAAATTGAAAACTGATCGAGGAAATGGTCTGGTGTTACCTCCGGTGTCACGCAACACCGCCCGCAACACCACTGTTGGACAGAAAGTTTGGGTTCCTAAACAAACTGCACAAGTCTGCCAAGTTGTTTTTACTGCTCTTAAGTCTAACATTTCAGGTTCTTGGTACTTTGATAGTGGTTGCTCACGCCACATGACGGGCACTAAAGAATATTTGTGTAATTTTGTGCCTATTACCGAAGGATCCGTTACTTATGGAGGAGGTGCTAAGGGTAGAATCATTGGCAAAGGAACTCTTAATCTACCAGGTTTTCCCAGGTTGTCTAATGTATTTTTAGTAGATGGTCTTATGGCTAATTTAATTAGCATAAGTCAATTATGTGATGACAATCTTGAGGTAAAATTTACTAAGGATTCTTGTGAAGTTTTTGATAAGTCTAACATGTGTATCATGACAGGTACAAGATCTCATGACAATTGTTATCTTGTTGGAGAAAATATCACATGTAACAAGGCTAAGTTTGATGACACGATTTTGTGGCATCAAAAATTAGGCCATGTGAATTTTCGAACTCTCCAAAAATTGATGAAGTTTGAGGCTGTACAAGGACTGCCAAGCCTCAATCACAATGGTAAGATAGTGTGTGGAGACTGCCTTAAAGGTAAACAGACCCGTGTTCCCCACAGTGTTACATCACACCACGGACAACACCAAGGTACTGTTCATTGTTTTCAACTTTTACACATGGATTTAATGGGACCAGTTGAAGTTGAAAGTCTTGGAGGAAAGAGGTATTCCTATGTGATTGTTGATGATTTTTCCCGATATACTTGGATTTTCTTTTTACGTGAAAAATCGGATACGTTTTCTCAATTCAAGATTTTGTACACTAGGATTAAGACCTCATTTTCTTCTAAAATTTTGAGCATTAGATCTGACCATGGTAAGGAATTTGAAAACAAATTGTTTACTGATTTTTGTGAAAAGAAAGGCATTGAACACCAATTTTCGGCTCCTAAAACTCCTCAACAAAACGGAGTTGCGGAAAGGAAAAATCGAACTTTGCAAGAAATGGCTCGTGTCATGCTCAGTTCTAAGAACCTCTCACGACGTTTTTGGGCTGAAGCATTGAATACGGCTTGCTATATTGGCAATCGAGTCTTTTTAAGACCGGGTAGCAAAATGACCCCTTACGAAATTTTGAAAGGGAAAAAGCCTAATCTTAAACATTTTCATGTTTTTGGGTGTCTTTGCTACATTTTGAATGATAGAGATAATCTTGCTAAGTTTGATGCAAAAAGTGACAAAGCCGTGTTTCTTGGATATTCTTTGAATAGTCATGCTTATCGTGTTTTTAACTTAAGATCTAGAACTATTCAAGAATCAGTTAATATTGTGTTTGATGACTTCTCTGATCTTACAGGTAAATCATATGAAGATGCCGTGACTGATCTAGTTGAAATTCCAGTAATTCATGAAACTGGAAATACTGATGTTGCCCCCAGTGTCGTGACACCAGAGGCAACACCAGCGGCAACACCAGTGACAACATCGGCAGAACCTGAATCCGATGAAAGTGATGATGATCTACCTGATCAAGTTCGAAGAGATCCACCTGCTCGTATCAGAAAAAATCACCCTACCACACAGGTGATAGGGGGAGTAAACGATGGTGTTCGAACTCGTAGAAAAGACCCCGTGAATTACAAAGACATGGTAAGACATGTGTGTATGTCAACCACATTTTCAGAGGTAAAATTCTACTGTTTTGTCTCTCCAATTGAACCCAAAAATGTCTCTAAAGCTTTAAAAGATAATTTTTGGATACAAGCAATGCAAGAAGAACTTGAACAATTTACTAGAAATGATGTTTGGTTTCTTGTTCCTAGACCATCCGATACTAATGTGATTGGAACTAAATGGATATTTAAAAATAAATCGGATGAGTCGGGGAATATTGTAAGAAACAAAGCACGACTTGTAGCACAAGGGTACACACAAGTCGAAGGCATCGATTATGATGAGACCTTCGCACCCGTTGCTCGAATTGAATCGATTAGGTTAGTTCTTGCAATTGCTTGTTATTTGAAAATTACCCTTTATCAAATGGATGTAAAAGGAGCATTTTTGAATGGGTTTTTAGATAAGGAAGTGTTTGTTGAACAACCAAAAGGTTTTGAAGATCCTTATCAACCTCATTATGTCTACAAACTCAAGAAGGCATTGTATGGATTAAAACAAGCTCCTAGAGCTTGGTATGGTCGATTGACCTCTTTCCTACTTGAGTTTGGATTCATTCGAGGCATGGCCGATCGTACTCTCTTTGTTAAGAGAACTGATCGTAATTGCATGATAGCTCAAATTTATGTTGATGATATTGTATTTGGATCTACTTGTCAAAGTGATCTTGATGATTTTGTGCATGCTATGTCATCTACCTTCGAAATGAGCATGATTGGAGAGCTAACTTACTTTCTAGGTTTGCAGGTTAAGCAATTAGATGAAGGAATTTTCATTTCTCAAAGCAAGTATGCCAAAAATTTGGTATCTCGCTTTGGTTTAGAAAATTCTAAGCCTATGAGAACCCCCATGGGTTCGACCCAAAAGCTGTCGAAAGACAGTGTTGCCGATGGTGTTGACAACACCCTCTATAGATCGATGATCGGCAGTTTGCTCTACTTGACCGCTAGCCGCCCGGATATAATGTATAGTGTTGGTGTCTGTGCACGTTACCAATCTGATCCTAAGATCTCGCATCTTCAAGCAGTGAAACGTATCATAAGGTATGTTTCCGGTTCGATAGATTTAGGTATTTGGTATACTAAGGACACTAATCTTAATTTGGTGGGGTTTAGTGATTCTGATTGGGCTGGAGATGTAGATGATAGGAAGAGTACTAGTGGTGGTTGTTTCTACTTAGGCAATAACTTAGTATCTTGGCATAGTAGAAAACAAAATTGTGTTTCTTTATCCACCGCCGAATCCGAATACGTAGCCGCCGGGAGTGCATGTACTCAACTTGTGTGGTTGAAACAAATGCTTGATGATTACGGTTTTGAAAATGAATCTTTGAGCCTATTTTGTGATAATTCGAGTGCAATTAATATTTCTAAAAATCCAGTTCAACATTCTCGAACTAAACACATAGATATTAGGCATCACTTCATTCGAGATTTAGTTGAAAAAGGGTTAATCCAACTTGATTATGTATCCACTGAAAACCAAATAGCAGATATATTTACAAAAGCCTTAGACTTAGAGAGATTTTCTTCCTTAAAGAAGTCTCTCGGATTGTGCATTGTTTGAATGTGCATGCTGTTTTTGCGGGTGTTACCGTTCATGTTGCTCACACCACTCTTAACACCCTTAGAATAATTTTTTATTTTTAGGCTTTCTAGGCATATGTATGCTTGTTTGTATCTGACCAGTGTGTTTCTTATGTGAGAACACTTGCTTGGACACCTATTTTGGTAAAGGCTCATGTTCCATAGTGCACTTTTGTTCGAACTAAAATGCTAAAAGTCACGAAGCACTTGGAGCACGGCGCTCGCTACGACGATGCTTTTCAGGCAGCCTAGTGACTTAATAAAATGTGTTGTGTGACCTCACTGAGTAACTCGGGGCACGGCGTTCGCTGCGACGATGCTTCCTTGTCAAAAGGTGTAAGAGATACCACAACCAAATCGAAAAGAAAAACTTGATCTCACAACCGAGTAACTAGAAGCATGGCGCTCGCTACGACAGTGCTCTCTTTTCAAAAGGTTGGTTGAGGTCAGGTGTGTATGAATTTAATTTCGTGTGCACAAAAGAAAAATTTTTTAAGAGCCAAAAATTTTGTATGGTGTCATCGCAGTGTTACGTAACATCAGGGACAACACCAGTCAGTTACATTGTGTGCGATTTTTGTGGAATTCAAATTCTATGCATCCCTAGGTATCTGCATTTAATCCTAATAATATATAGTGGATATATTTGATGGTTGGATGACTTAATTTCAAATTTAAAATTCGAATTTTGTGATCCCTAATTTTTTGCAAAATTGTTGAGATTTTATGTTCAATTCATATCTATTCAAAATCTCTTGATTTTATCTAATAATTTGAAAAGGCTCAAATATTTGTTTAAATACTGGAAAATCAGGCGTGAGTCTCTTCCACTTCATACTTTTTGCACTCTCTCTCTCTCTCTCTCCTACTCTCACATTCTCTCTCCTGAAATCGATCCCCTTCTTCCCCAAATTCCAAAAGCCCTAATTCTTTTTCTTCTCAAAATCCTCTCCAATGGCTGATTCTTCCATTCCCCCTGCCGTCCTTGAGTTCATGGAGAAGCTCAAGCAGTCGTATCCTGCACTGCTAGCTCCACCCACTGCTGCGGTGTCATCAGCCGATGTGGCTGACACCAGCGCAACACCACCCGCTGCTTCTCCATCTCCCTCCGTTCGCACTGCTTCAAAGGCCAAGGCCAAGAGTGCGAAGGCCAAGGCCAAGGCTGCTAAGGGTGAAGGCCCTTCATCCCAACCAGCCAAGGTCCAATCGGGCGTCGCCTCTGACCCCGTCGATGTGGAGGAGTTCGAACCCTCCAATCGTCCCTTGAACGAAAGGCAGCGACGCTCCCAGCGTCTGCGTGCTTCAGGGAAGGTCACCCCTGAGTTCGTGGTCAAGAAGAGGAAGAGGCCTGTCTCCTCTACTTGCCCTGCTCCGGCCGCCTCTGAAACTGAATCTGAAACTCCTGCTCCGGCAGTTTCTGAATCGGAGATTCCAGCTCCGGCGTCCGCCAAGTCTTCGAGTTCGATGGAACTCGATGATGAATCCGACAAGGATTTTGCCCCCACTGCTGCCTCCGAGACCGATGAGGAATTGGAGAATACCCTCTCT
The DNA here is from genome assembly GCA_005771605.1 of Scutellaria baicalensis. Lineage (NCBI taxonomy): Eukaryota > Viridiplantae > Streptophyta > Magnoliopsida > Lamiales > Lamiaceae > Scutellaria > Scutellaria baicalensis. The sequence goes on along the minus strand of CM016721.1, from coordinate 3,569,537 downwards.
GAGGTGATGCTGAAGCTAAAATCATCTGGTGTCAAGACAGGTGTTGCCAACACCAGGGCAACACCCTCGGCCAAAGGGAAAGCTCCTGCCGATTCTCCTTCCTCCCCTGCCGAGGATGATGATGCCATCCCTGCTGTCCAGCCTCAGGGCTCCCCTATACAGGTTTCAAAAGCTTACTCCACTACCTTTTATACTCGGCCCTCTTCGAGTGTATGGAACTCTTTATGCCAAAAACCCTTCCTTTCCGAGCGTTCCTTGCATGTTGAATCTTTCTCTAGATTAGGTCTAGTTGACTTCCTCAAATCTAGGAGTTTACTGCATTGTGTCACAAATATTCCCTCTTACTGCCCTACTCTTGTGTATGAATTTTTTGGTAATTTGCATAAGCACTTGGTTGATCCGGGTCATGCTCAATTTGGGGTAGTGTATGTTAGGGGTTGTGCTTATTCCTTTCTTTCTAAAGATGTCAATGCTGTTTTTGAACTTCCTGATGTGGTTGAGGATGCTTCTTTGCCTTGTTTAGATGTTGTTGCCTCGGTTATAACTGGGGGGAAAGTTTTGGCTTGGTCTAGAAAATTTCCTGCGTCTTCTCTTACTTCTCTTTATGCCGTGTTACACAAAGTTTGTGTACACAATTGGCTTCCATCTTCGAATTCTACTATGGTCACTGAGGAGCAAGCTAACTTGCTGTATAGGATAGTGCTGAGGGTTCCCTTCAATTTTGGGAGGTTAATTTTGCAAAACCTTAGTCGGTTCGCTGAAAAATTTTCCTCCTCCTCGACCTATTTGATCTATCCTTCTTTAATCTCAGTTGTCCTACGCTTCCAAGGCCTCACATTGTCAACACTTGAGAGCTTTGTTCCTCCTCAGCCACCACTCACCATTGCCAAGGCCCTTCTTCAAGGGAATCGCGTCTGTGATCTACCACTCGCTCCTGGTGTTGCCCCTCATGTTGGCAACACCAGCCACAACACTGGCGCCTCTCTTCTTGCACAGTTGACTACTCAGCGCCGATCTCTCTCTGAGCACATTGATGGACTGATCCGAATCAGGGACAATCTAGATGCCCTTATTTCAGCTCAAAAAGGGGGAGATGGTGAAGGGGCCGAAGCCGAAGGAGCCGACGGTGAAGATGAAGATTGAAGATGTTAGGAGTTTGTTGCGAGTTTGTTGCTGGAGTTATTTTCTTTTGATTTGGAGTATTGGATATTTTTTAATTTCTGTTTATTTTTAGTTTAGCTTGTTAAAACATTGGTCTTTGCATATTTGTTCTTGATTAATTAATGGTGATTATGTTTGCTTGTTTAAAATTCGTATATCACTGTTTTTAGTCTTGATGATTGATGTCTTGCAGGTTTGAGGGGGAGTTTTTAATTAAGGGGGAGAAATTCGAATTAAGGGAGAGAAAATTAATTTGATTTAGGTTTTGAGCTGAAAAAGCAAAATAGGGGGAGATTGTTAATGTTGAATTTTCCAACAATATTAATTTTCCTTTTTCATATTATCCTAAATTCAAATTTGATTTTAATTGGATTTTAAAATTGGATAAGATTTATTTGATAAGATTTGGAAAAGGTTTTAATTCTCTCACTTAAAGATTTGACTTGTTAAAACACGTGTTGAATAATTTGAATCTCAAACTTGACTAACAAATCTTCCTAAGTTTTAGGAAGTTTGTTGTGTGTTCTCTTTGTGATAGGATTTAAGGAGATTCATGAAGATCAAACACGTTCCACTTAAAGAGAAGCAACGTGCAGTTGAGAAAAACGTGAGGAATATCAAATCAAGAGATCAAGAAGTGGAGTTGAAGAAGTCCAAGATAGTTGAAGAAGATGAAGAACAAGTCCACTCTATATTACCCTTCATGCACGATAGAACATGGGAGATCATGGAGTGATGGAGATCATGGAGCACTCCAAGATCATGGAAGTGGACTCTACACCATGTGTACTCCAAGGTCTATAAATAGATGAAGCTGCTGAAGATCAAGGATACACAGAATCGAGAGCAAAAGCAGTCTAGTATAGGCAGTACACTGGTGTTACGAGTTGTGTTGTTCACACCGTAGGCAACATCGTTTTTCTTGTGTGTCATAGAGGTTGCATACTCTTGACTTTTAGTATAGGTGTTCTTCGGAGTGTTCAACTGAGATAGTTTGTATACGTCCCTAGGTTTCACATACATCTCATAGGACGTATTGATTCAATTGTTCGAAAGAATCTCTTTTAGAGATCTTTCTTTCTCCTTTGTACACATACACATATTCAATAAAGGAGTTTTCGCCCTGAAGGCATTCCACGAGTATTTGTATACTCGTGGATATATCGTTTGTGTTCTGCAACTTTTAATTCGATCTATTTTTCCGCTGTGTTTTACGCTGGTGTTGTCGACACCGCCGACAACACCGTGTACTTTGATTGGGACAACTTTGTTTTTGTTTTTGCAGATCCACGTAGGACTTTCAGAAGGAATATAATCATCTAGTATTGAACAAGCCTTAGCCAAGCATTGTATTTATTGTGATAGTAAACTAATTAAGAAACAACAATCTCATTGCATATAGTATGTTACAGCCAAATAGGGGGCCAAGACACATAATTTCAGCTGAGGATAAATTAGGAACACGAACATCTTGACAACCCAAATTTGGAATTGGAAGCTGCCTCTTACAGCAAAACAAAATCGTAAACCTGGACCTGTTTCCGACATGGATCTCTATCAATCGGCAATCTCAAAAGAAGATGATCTTGACACGTCTACTCTCCATCTGAATCATATCAATAATGCCTAGTGAAAGGAAAAGACATGGATAAATTATGAGTTATGATATCCAGAATTTGTAGTCAGCTCATTGTGATGGAAACATTAGCTACTAGTAAGGGTCTCATTTGATATCACCGCTCAAGACAGTTAAGGACCCCTAGATGGAAATAAAACAAGAAATCTGAAGAATAGTGTACCTGTAATAACTCTAACTAATATATCTCATCATCGGGGATTTCTGGTGTTAAAAACATTTTACGATCTTTGCTGATCTCCACGTAATCAAAGTTGGAGGCCTTAACCCTTTCAGGAACGGGCATAAGTGGGATAATGCTCTCTCTATCAATGACTCCATCAATTATTCCATATTCAACAGCTTCAATTGGGGACATGTAGCGATCTGATCTGTCGATATCCTTTTCAACTTGTTCATATGGTCGGCCGGTGCATTCAGATATAATCTGTGTAACATTTCTCTTGTTATGCATGACTTCCCGTGCTTGAATTTCCACATCTATTGCTTGCCCACTAGCACCACCGAGTGGTTGATGTATCATGATACGTGTATTAGGCATTGCAAAGCGCTTCCCTTTAGTCCCACCACCAAGGATGATTGAAGCTGTTGATGCAGAGATGCCTAGTGCAATGGTGGAAACATCAGCCCTCACAAGACGTACAACATCAAAGATGGCCATTGTAGCACTGGAGTGTGGCAAAGATTAGTACTATTGAATTCAGGAAGAAAATGAAGAATTGCTTCCCTTGAGGTGTTCAAATGGTGTCAATCTCAAAGACGCAAAGATAGAGTTGATGGTTAAGTTATCTAAGATCAGTTGAATGAAATTACTATACACTTGTATATTTTAAGGTAACAATCATATAGTGGTAAGCAATAGCATCTTGTGTCATCTCAATCAAAAAAAGTTGACAAGATATCATTGATGCAGAAACCCGAATTTGATATTCAACAGACATAACACTGCCACATATCAAGGACAAAAGAGAACAGGTGAAAACCCATCGAAGACATTCCTAAATGCCTACAATGGTCCTCGTACCTTGAGATCACAAGTAACATAAATAAAGGATTTCCCTAACATAGCTCTTAGTATAATTTTTAAATTCAAAACAGCGAAAGATCTTGAACATTTAGCTTCCTAAATATCATTCTTCAAATTTCTCAGAGCTAATATGGTAATGTCCCAACAGGATTCTAGGTATGAAAATATACTTTGATAGTATCAATTCTTATCACCCCAATTCAAAGGCTAAATCCGCAAAAAGTTCAAAAAGCAAAATTGGCTCCAACAAAGCCATACAGAAATGAAGTTTTGGATTTCTAAAATTAACCACATAGCAAGGAAAGTTACTACCAAATGTTTTCACGCGCCCCCATGCACTCTCACGCGCCTAGTGGGTGCCTCAAACCCACACTAACATAACATGATGACTGACATAACAATGATTCTGAACTAAGATTATAAAATCTGGAAATGAAGATATCACTAACATAAGATAAAGGTATCGCAAACATAACATGAAGTTCGCGACCAACACACGCGAAAACAAAGAGGCGTTGTGGGCTGGACCGGCCAGCACCGACCCATATAAATTTTTAAAAAATACATCATTTAAATTTGTTGTTCATTACAACATTATGGAAAGTTTAATAAATTCTAGTTTTTATACTATGAAAACAATATTATATAACTAAAACAATATTGAAATAAAGAATTGAAGACGATTTTGTTAAATAATGTAATCACGTTGAATTAAAGAATCCAATTGTAAGGAAGTTAAGATTAGGAGGATGTTGGTTGAATTAATGATTATATAATGGGAGGAGTTAGTTTTTTTTTTTTTTTTTTTTTAATATAACACCCATGAGGGTGGGGGATTAGGCACCATCCCCAACCTGTAAATAGATCATAAAAAGATACAATGTCAAGAGTTACACTGGGCCTATCAGAAAGGAATAGGCTAAAAAGGAGAGATCAAAGATCAAAGAAAGATCAAAATTGAGAAAATATCTAACAACATAAGGCCTAGAACTGTCGGGACTCTCGGACTCTGAAGTTTGGGTAGCCAAGCTGATCCATACGAATAAGTGCAAGGATGGGCCTGGGTGAACTATGCTGGTGAAGAATCTGAAGCTGAGACGTAGCCATTCCAAGTCGTGCAAGGGAGTCTGCCGGCCGATTACCCTCCCGGAAGATGTGGGTAATCCGAACCTGCATATCTGAAAGTAGCCTCCGTATGTGAACCAAAGTGTGCTGAATCTGCCAAGGACCAGATCTGTCGGACTGAAGGAGAGAGACCACCACTGCTGCATCCAGCTCAATCCAGATCGGGCGCTGGAACTGCTGTGCCAATCGTAATCCCTGAAGAACTGCCTGCAGCTCTGCATCGAAACTAGAGGTGGCCTGGAACGAATCATCCAACAAAAGGGGGCCATGCTAACATATATATATATATATATATATGTATGTATTCTTTAATGTTTGGTTTCTATGCTAATATTTTACACACCTTGTCCTTCTAAAATACAGTGACATATAAATGTGTAAAACAATTAATTTATCCTTGGATGTAACATTTCAAAAGTATGCAAAAACTTGCGTGAGACGATCTCACGGTTGATTTTCGTGAGACGGATCCTTTTATGCATTAACCAAACTCATATCCACGAGTTTACATATGAATTGTGAAGTATGAGTCATGAGTTGACCCGTCTCACGTGAAATGATCCGTGCAACGTTCTCACATAAAACTTACCTTATATTTTAAGCACATTTTTCTTAACAATGTATTATATTATGTGAAATAGTTAATTATTTTTATTGAAATACTTGGAATCAATTTCAAAATTTATTGATGGATTTAACTAAGGGAAAAGTTGGGAATCAAATAGGCTAAAATATGTAATAAAACTGGATAAAACAAATATGAATAACATTTGGTGATAAACTGTACTTTCTCCTCAAAAAAAGGACAAAAAAAAATACATTTTTTTATATAGAATGAAAACGAACATAATATTTTATTCCAAAATACAAACAATTTGCTTTGTAAGCATAATAATATATGATGTTTTAATTTTTAAAGTTGACGAACCGAGTATGTTACTTGAAATAATATTATGTGTATATAAGTTTTAAAATTGATTTAGGAATTTTTTTTTAAATACGAACAACACATTATTTAATAAAATTAAAAACAAATTGAAAACTCCGTAGAATGAAGATTGTGAGAAATTTACACCATAATTTAAATTTTAGAGGTGTTATACTGTATTTGAATAATCTAATAAAACCAGCAACTTATTTGCAATTCACCATAATATATTCAAGGTGTATTTGAATTATTATACTTTACTCTTTTCCCACATACTAGAATTAAAATGTTACTAGATTAACCATTTTTTAATGATTTTATCTTTTTTCTCTATTTCATATAAATCATAATATTTAAATTAATTATTTTTTATTTTAGATTTTGTTTTAGTTTACGAAAAATATAAATTTTATATTTATATTTTGGTGCAAAATTTAAGAAACTAATAACAATGAAAAATATTTTAGTATAATTGTTTGATATATTGAACTAGCTACGTTGTTAATACATATCAAGATCTTTTAGTAATTATTTGATAAGATTTATACCTTTTATTTAAAGATATCTATAATTGTGAATGCAAAAGAATTTTACTAACACATTTATTAATAAGTAGGAATCAGAAAACATAATAATATATTAATTATCATGATACTTATATCTATATTAATCTGTAACATGCACAACATATCTTTATTAAGTAACATATTTTTTAGCACTAAAACTTGGGTGCACCCGGGGAACGGATCTTAGATCCGTGCCCCCAACCCGACCCGGCGCGTGGGCCATCTCCATGTGTGCCCACGCGCCCCCACGCACGTCTGCAACTATGCTGGTGTGCGCGCGCACACCAGATTCCATTCAGTGATAGGTATTATACACATACTGTTAAGGTATTACGTGTATACTCTTAAGGTATTACACATTTATCTTTAAGGTATTGAGTTTAAAACATAAGGTATTACATATGCACCTTTGAGGTATTACATATTTTACCTCTGAGGTATTACATATGCACATTTAAGCAGGTATCACTGCTTATAGTTTAAGGTATTATGTATTTATCCTCAAAATATTACATAAAATATATTTCAGGTATTACATTTTTATTTATATGGTATTACATATTTATATTTACATTGAATGTATTTGATACTCAAATTTCAGGTATTACATAAGTCTCATTCAGGTATTACATAAATATCTTTAAGGTATTACATATATGCTTATGTGGTATTACATTTATGCTTCTTTGGTATTACATGTATGCTACATGTTTATTGTTAAAATCTTACATACATAAATAAATTTAAGGTATTACATTTTTACCTTTACGGTATTACATAAATCTCTTTAAGGTATCACATTTTTACCTCTATGGTATTGTATACTTATATTATAGTATTACATGCATATGTTTGAGGTGTTAAGCAGTCTGTAATCTGCTAATTAATAGAGAAGAAAAAATCTCCAAAAGACAGAAAGCCACAATAAACTCCAAAACATGAGTCATTCAACCAAAAATTAATTAATAACAATACAATGTAAGCTCTAATCTTTAAGGAGAAAACAAGAAGAGACTGATAATCAACAAACTAAACTAAAAACTGAAAATTTATAAGAAGAAGGGAGAAACAATTTTAATTTGTTCAAAAAAAAAATCTGGGAGGAGGCCGACCGCCGTGACTTGCAAGGCCGACGCTGTCGCCATCTGCATTACCTGCGACCGCGACATACACTCTGTCAACCCTCTCGCCACAGAAGACCCCTTCTACAACACCACTAAGTCCATGGTGACTGGAGCACGCTCATTTGGAGGGGAAAACGCAAAGAGAGGAAAAAAAGAGAGATGATAAATGGAGAAGAACGTTTGTATTGAAAAAGCATTAGGGCTACAGAAAAAATAAAAGAATGTAATGGAGAAGAAGGAACGTGCGCAGAGAAGAAGAAGAAGAAAAAAAAAAAGAAGGAAGAAGAAGAAGAAGGAAGAAGAGGCGCTGTGGAAGAAGAAGAAAAAAGAAGGAAGAGAGAAAGAAGATGAAAAATTAGGGTTTAATTATATATATTGTATCCGGGTCGGGTTGGGGGCACGAATCCCCGCGGCACCCAAGTCCTACTCATTTTTTAGATATCAATTATCGTTTACAATAAATGTTTCTCAACACTAAATTTGATTCAATTTATTTTAAGTTACAATATTAATGGGTACGTTTACAAAATTGATGTTTATTTAAAAACCTCATATTTCAAATATAGAATTTAAAATTCATTAATGTTAGACACACATATATATATATACATTTATATATTATTGTTTGCTTTTTAAATTATTGATAGGTAAAAAATATATGCATTTAATTGTTGACTTATTTGGATTTATATCATCTTTTATTTGATTGGATGCATTATTTTCGCACCTATATGTTCTTCTGAACTCGAGGTACTTCATATTTTATTTTCTTGATTATTGTAGGATTTTCGAAGTATTTTGGAGTTAGTTGGACCGAGGCCCAAAAGTAATGAAGATCAAAGAGAAGGTCCAACAATTAAGAAGCCCACATGTTGGAAGAAATAAAGTTTAAAGAAGAAAGATGGGCTTAAGGATTAAGGGGCCCATATCATTTTATAAAAGAGGGTTTTGATCCAAACTTAATAAGTCTTGGAGGAGGAGGACACGGCAGTTTTGGAGAGGAGTTTTGGAGAGAGAAAAAGTCCACATACATTCTTGTTTTATTTTGTTTTCTTTGATGGTTCAATCAACTACTTTTGTGGATTCGATCAAGATGACGATTGGTTAATTCCTTAATTCCGGTTAGCAGGGATGTTTGAACCCAATTATCTTCTTATGTTTTAATTAATCTCGTTTCTCCCTCTCGATGTTTTGATTGGAAATGATTGTGTTATCTGTGATGAATGATTTCAATTATTGATGCTTGATTTAGATTGGTCACCCAGGTTAAGTGTTTGATATTTGATTGCTAGAATCTTAAATCATGAATTCTAATTGTTGTGGTTTAATTTTCATTAGTAGTAAACTAGAGGTCGCGCATCTCTAAGGGTAACACAATTCTAGATTATCAAATCGAACTTGTGTATTTGGAGTCTAGTTCACCCTATCGTCTTGGTAATTAATGCATTTGATGAATTAAATCTAGAGAGTTTATTCTAGGTTGTTCAATTGAATATGGTTAATTAGTGATCTTATCTTAATTTAACTAATCATAAGAGACGATTCGATTTAACAGAGCTTGTTGTTAGATTAGGGGTGATAATTTCATGATAATCTGAGAGAGGGGGTAACATTGATCAGGGCATACTTGATATTGGGGGATAACTGAACTGTGAACTGGAATGTTTTTTTTTATTAATTGATTTCTGTTTAATTTGTTTTCTAGATCTTTAGTAAATTTTGTTTAATTATCAATCAATCTGATAACCCCATATTTCTTGTTTCTTTGAATTTAGACATAAGTAAACATAATTGAATTGTCACTCCTCGTGGGATCGACTCCGACTTGCCCTATTTACTAGTTAGATAGGTTAGGAAGAATTTTTATTTAATTTTATCGCGTCACGACAGCACGGTCAAATTTTGGCGCCGTTGCCGGGGAGTGATTTAATTTGATTGTGTCATCTTTTGTCTTTTCCTGTTTATATTAAAAAAAATTCAATTTTCTGAATTTTCTGAATTTTTGGTCGAATTTCACTGTTTCCAAGTCTGCTCTGTTTTGATCTGTTTTTCGCAATGGGAGCCCAGTGTGACCCATCTCTTCTAGTGTCAAATTCTGCAGATGGTTTCATCGAATTAGTCTGATTTTTTTGCTGAAAATTTGAATCTTCACACTCGAATTTTGTGATTTCAGGTTGTGGATGCGCACTCGTTCTCAGGGTAATAAGGACCTGGAATTTTACCCTGAAATTACCCGGAGAGATCGAGTTCTAAGGCAACAAGCTAAGCGAGCTTTGGAGTTTACACTACCACCTCCTGATTCCGATATCGGTGATTCCGAAGAAGAAGAAGAGGGAGCAATGGCTGAAGAACGAACCTTGAGGGAGCTAGCAAACCCAAGCCTCACTCAACAACCCCTTTGCATCACTTTTCCTGAACTTCCTAATGCTATTAATTTTGAATTAAGATCTGGTTTGATTCACTATTTACCTTCTTTCTTTGGTCTTGCAGGTGAGGATCCCCACAAGCACTTGAAGGAATTTCACACCACCTGTTCGAGCATGAAACCATCAGGGGTGACGGAGGAGCAAATCAAACTTCGTGCATTCCCTTTCACTTTGAAAGATGGTGCAAAAAACTGGCTCCACTATCTTCCATCGGGGTCCATCACCACTTGGGTTGAGATGCAACGTCAATTCTTGGAGCGGTATTTCCCTGCATCTCAAGCTGCTCATATTCGAAGGGAGATATGTGGAGCCAGACAACGGAAGGGAGAAACTTTGTATGATTATTGGGATCGTTTCACAAAGTTGGAGGCTAGTTGTCCACATCATCAACTTTCTGAGCAATTGCTGATTCAATATTTCTATGAGAGTCTATCTCCAATGGACCGGAATGCAATCGATGCAGCCAGTGGGGGAACGTTGATGGACAAGACACCCTCAGCAGCAAGACTTCTCATCTCGAACATGGCCAAAAGTTCACACCAATATGGCAGCCGAGATTATTCGGATTGGAGCGTAAAAGAGGTAAATGAATCTACTGTTGAGGATAAAATTTCTGAATTAACTGCCCTTGTACGTCAAGTTGCTACAGATGCTCCTCGTATGAAGCCGTGTCGTATTTGCAACACCACCGAGCATACCACAGACGCATGCCGAATCTTGCTTGATGAAATAGAGGCTCATGCCAATGCTGTGGGAAGTGGAAATTATCAAGGGAGGAAATACGACCCCTTCTCGAACACTTACAATCCGGGTTGGAGAGATCACCCAAATTTAGATGGGGAAATCAGCAAGATGCTTTCAATGGAGAGAATAATAGGCCTCCACAACTCTTGAGGAACCCGAATCATCAAGGAGGAAATCCCAATTATCAAGGGCAAGCATCCGGGCAAACTTCGAGTTCATCCTTGGAGGAGATGATAAAGACGCTGACTTCAAACACCATGCAATTTTAGAAGGACACTCAATCAAGCATCAAGAATCTTGAGATGCAAATGAGTCAATTGACGACGGCCGTGAGTCGTCTTGAGGCCCAAAGCGGAGGAAAATTGTCATCTCAACCAGAAATAAATTCAAGGAATGTCAGTGCCATGACCCTACGGAGTGGGAAGGAGTTGGAAAGTCCGAAAATGCCTGCTGAAACTCAGAAAATCGAGGAGGAAGAAGAAGATGCCGAGCAGTCTAACACTGGGCCTCCAGTGTCGAAGCAGTCATCCAGTGTCAAAACTCCGAAGTCTGCAAAGGTAAAAAATGAATTTTCCAAAAAAATTCCTATTCACTTGGTTCCTTTTCCTTCCAGGTTGGCTCGGGCAGCAAAGGAGGATAAGGAAAAACAGATTCTTGACGTGTTTCGCAAGGTCGAGATCAACATACCATTGATCGATGCAATTAAGCAAGTTCCAAGATATGCGAAGTTCCTCAAGGATTTGTGCACAAACAAGTGAAAGCTCAAGGGAGACGAGAAGGTCGTAATGGGAGAGAATGTATCTGCAATTTTTCAGAAAAAGCTTCCTCAAAAGCGAAAAGACCCAGGTATGTTCGTCATCCCATGTCGCATAGGAAATACTAGAATTGAGCGTGCTATGCTAGATCTAGGAGCATCGATAAATGTCATGCCACGTTCCATTTATGCATCCTTAGATTTAGGGTCATTGAAAGATACACGAGTTGTCATTCAATTGGCCGATCATAGCACCGCATATCCTGATGGGGTAATTGAGGATGTTTTAGTTGAAGTAAATGATCTGATATTTCCTGCTGACTTTTATGTTTTGGATATGAATGGTGACCCTTCAATTTCACCACCTATTTTGTTAGGGAGGCTGTTCTTGAACACCTCACAAACAAAAATAGATGTTCATGAGGGAATCCTCACGATGGAATTTGATGGGCAGATTATTAAATTCAATATATTTGATGCCATGAAATATCCTGATAATGAGAATTTTGTTTTTGCTTTGAGTTTGATTGACCCTGTTGTCGAGAATGTTTTTGAGATAAATAGGAGGGACAATTCGAAAGTGGTGTTGACAAAAAACGTGAAATATTTCAACAAAATTTCAAGACTCAAAGCAAGAAACTGGAGAAAGCTCAACAGAAGGTTGAAGATGACTGTGTTAGATGCTCCTACTTTGAAGCAAATTCCAAAGCCTCCTTGGCGATTTGGTGAATTCTGTTCCACACTTTTATTTTTGCTTTAATTCCTACATATATGAGTCTTGTCTTGTCTATATCTTTTGTTGTGTGTTGATGATGAGTTGCTTGAGGACAAGCATGATTTAAGTATGGGGGAATTAGAGAATGTTGCATAATTGAGAAAGTGTGGAATAGCTTACATATCTTGCATATAATTGCTTTAGAGTCATGTAGTTGCATGTAGGTTGTTCTTTCTCTTTTAGTTAGATTGCATGTTTAATTGCTTTAGCACGTTTAAATTTCGTTTGCATTTGCATATGTAAAAAAAAAAAAAAAGATTGGAGCGACCCGGGTCGGGTGCTGTGCAGCCCGACCGGGTCGCGAGTTAGAGCAAAGTGCGCCGAAAGTCGAAGGTGCGACCCGGGCCGGGTGCTGTGCAGCCTGGCCGGGTCGCGTGTCTTGTCCCATGCGCACCAAAGTCGTAGCTGCGACCCGGGTCGGGTGCTGTGCAGCCCGGCCGGGTCGCGGGTTATTCCAAAAAAAAAATTAATTTAAATTTTTTTTTTGAGTAAGTGAGCTTACGATGATGATTCGAGTGTTATTGATCTTATTTTTGAGAATTCGTTTGTGTTGGTTAAGGTGTTGTTAAGCATTGCTTTCTGTTGGTTAAAATTGCTAAATGTCGTCTCGAGAAATTGTTGTTAGGAAGGATAACATTGGTTTGAGAATTAATCTATGATTGTGAGTTGATTTGCTTTGCTTTCTTGTGGCTTGAGATATGCTTTTAATTCCTTGATGGAAGTAGTCTAAATTGAAATTTGTGAAAGTTTGATCACTTTTGATGAACCCCTTGGTTGGAAAAATATTATGGGTATGGAAAAAAGGTGTTGAGTTGAAAAAAAATTGAGATTGGAAATGATGATGGAGGTGTGGAATCAGCTTCCTACTCTTAGGGGTCCACGTTTGAAAGTTAAAATGCAAAAAAAAAAAAAAATCACAATAAACGGACTAACCTAAGAGTGGTGTGGAGCTGCCAACCCCATCCAATAAAAAAAAAGAAGAAGAAAGACGAGAAGTTATCATCGTCTATGAAAAAATAAGTGAAAAAAAAGAAAAAAAAATTGGAGTAATAGGGGTGACTCATTATGTGTGAAGTCTTAACGAATTTTGATTTAGATGAAGGAAATCGTAAAAGGAGTTGGAGTGTGTTGATTGATGTTGGTGGTGGAGTGGATTGATGAATTGTCTATGAAAATTTTGATTTCTGATGTCCTACATAAATTTGTGATTTCTTGAGATAATTAGTCCAACATGTTTTTGTTTGCATATGTTTTGTTTGACATAAATTCGAAGTCCTATGAGTGTAGTAAGGATCTGAGCAAGCAATACTCATTTTGTTGTTTTATCCCGATGTGCTTTAGTTCTTTTGTTGCTCGAGGACGAGCAATGGTTTAAGTGTGGGGGGATTTGATAGGTAGAAAATATATGCATTTAATTGTTGACTTATTTGGATTTATATCATCTTTTATTTGATTGGATGCATTATTTTCGCACCTATATGTTCTTCTGAACTCGAGGTACTTCATATTTTATTTTCTTGATTATTGTAGGATTTTCGAAGTATTTTGGAGTTAGTTGGACCGAGGCCCAAAAGTAATGAAGATCAGAGAGAAGGTCCAACAATTAAGAAGCCCACATGTTTGAAGAAATAAAGTTTAAAGGAGAAAGATGGGCTTAAGGATTAAGGGGCCCATATCATTTTATAAAAGAGGGTTTTGATCCAAACTTAATAAGTCTTGGAGGAGGAGGACACCGCAGTTTTGGAGAGGATTTTTGGGGAGAGAAAAAGTCCACATACATTCTTGTTTTATTTTGTTTTCTTTGATGGTTCAATCAACTACTTTTGTGGATTCGATCGAGATGACGATTGGCTAATTCCTTAATTCCGGTTAGCAGGGATGTTTGAATCCAATTATCTTCTTATGTTTTAATTAATCTCATTTCTCCCTCTCGATGTTTTGATTGGAATTGATTGTATTATCTGTGATGAATGATTTCAATTATTGATGCTTGATTTAGATTGGTCACCCAGGTTAAGTGTTTGATATTTGATTGCTAGAATCTTAAATCATGAATTCTAATTGTTGTGGTTTAATTTTCATTAGTAGTAAACTAGAGGTCGCACATCTCTAGGGTAACACAATTCTAGATTATCAAATCGAACTTGTGTATTTGGAGTCTAGTTCACCCTATCGTCTTGGTAATTAATGCATTTGATGAATTAAATTTAGAGAGCTTATTCTAGGTTGTTCAATTAAATATGGTTAATTAGTGATCTTATCCTAATTTAACTAATCATAAGAGACGATTCAATTTAACAGAGCTTGTTGTTAGATTAGGGGTGATAATTTCATGATAATCTGAGAGAGTGGGTAACATTGATTAGGGCATACTTGATATTGGGGGATAACTGAACTGTTAACTGGAATGCTTTTTTTTATTAATTGATTTCTGTTTAATTTGTTTTCTAGATCTTTAGTAATTTTAGTTTAATTATCAATCAATCTGATAACCCCATATTTCTTGTTTCTTTGAATTTAGACATAAGTAAACATAATTGAATTGTCACTTCTCGTGGGATCGACTCCGACTTGCCCTATCTACTAGTTAGATAGGTTAGGAAGGATTTTTATTTAATTTTATCGCGTCACGACAGCGCGGTCAATTATAATATTATTTAAGATGTGACACATTAAAGATACAAAATTAAATTCTTATTAATATATAATTTAGGTTAAGATAATATTATTACATTATAGTATTAGAAATTTTAAAACTAATCAATTGTATATTATAAACCGTGCATCGCACGGGTATACTACTACTGAAAGAAAAGCATTAAAAAAAAAGGAAAGAAAAGGTAAAGCATTAAAAAAAAAGAAAGAAAAGGTGGGGTACAATACAAACAATCTGGCGCTACAGTAGAGCACGTTTATCAAGAAGATGATATATCGTGATATTTAGAAATATATCGCGATATATCTCTGAAAAACGATATATTAGCGATATTTTGGACGAAATTTTCTGTCCCAATGATAATATTTCAGTCTCCTCATTTTCACGATATTTCGACGATATCGCGATATTTTGATATATGATCCTACGTGTGTAATATGTTTAGAAATTGATCGGGTGTAGAAGTTTCCACCCTAAAAAAACATAATCCCATTTATTTTCTTAGCAACACACAAAAAAAAACTCATAATTTCATTTTTCACTATTCAAATCAAACTTTAGCTGATTGATTAAAGAAGTTGTTTAAGAAAAGTAGTATACCACTAGGACTAGGTTATATTAATAAAAATGCAAGTTGCATAAAAAAGATGAATTCATTGGCCCAGCTTTTCAACTTTAACTTTTCTCAATAAATCTTGCTTTATGACTTTAAAGCTAGATTAGCTATAATAAAGGTGTTGGCATTGCAATGAAGAATTAATGAGATATTATTTGTGTTACTGCTTTTGAATATATTCGCACTCCCAATTCGATTGCTGGAAAGCAAGCATGGAAGATGGCTCACCTTCTGCAGATGGAGTTTCAGCAGACCGACTCAGTGAGTTACCCGACTCGTTGATTATGCAAATCTTTTCATCATTACCAATGGTGGATGTTGTTAGGACAAGCATTCTCTCCAAAAGCTGGAACCACCTGTGGACCACCACCCCATTTCTTGATTTCAAGGATGATGGAAATGACCCGGTCAGATTCCTTAACTTTGTTAATGCTTTTCTCACTCTATGGAATGGGACCAAGATTATCAAATTCAGTCTTTATTTTAGCCTTGATTATGGAATAAATGATGATCTTGATTTGTGGCTGAATATTGCATTAGAAAAACAAGTAGAAGAGCCACATATTAATCTGTTGGGTTGTGAGGATAGAGAGGTATTTTCGACGTCTCCGTACTCCCCACCACAATCCTTGTATTCATCTTCATCCATTACTGAATTATCCTTAGTGTACTGTGATCTGAGTATCCATGGAGAAGTGCAATGGAATCAACTAAAGAGCTTGAGAATCTATAACTATAGGTTGAGTGAAGAGTTGATTAGCCATGTCCTATCGGGCTGTCCCCGGTTGGAAGTCTTGGACTTGCGTGACGGGGATAGCTCTGAGAACTTGACTATCCGATCGACTAGTTTGAAGGAGTTTAGGATCGAAAAGTATGTTGATCTGTATGAAGTTTTTGTAGCTTCAATGGGTATTCTTACTATCTGGGCTCCCAACCTTGTAGATTTGCAAATCTTGGGATGTCTATATAGCGAGTATTTGTTAACCGATGTCTCGTCTTTAAGTAACGTAGCTCTCCACTTGACTTCTTCGACTGAGAGTTCGGACCTCCAACTGCATCAAGAAATGATGATCCGACTTCTTCAAAGCATCCATCATGCTAAAACACTCACACTATCACCATGGTGTCTCAAGGTCCGTTTAATTGATTTGCTTCTTTAATCATTTTTAGTCCTACCAGCTACCATTCATTTTCAAATATCAATTTTAGTTCTGCAATTGAAAAAAAAAAAAATAGTATTGAGGAATAGTGTGTATTAACTTGATGATGATAATGTATGTAATCAGATTCTTGGACGGATGAAGAGTGAAGGTGTGTTTTTACCTTCAACAGATGCCACATTCTTGAATCTACATGGCAGTGAATTGAATAAAATAGTGGATGTTTTAGAGATGTTTCCTAAGCTAAGGTTTTTGGTCCTTAAACTTGATGATCCAAGATCATACCAGGTAGCAATTAAATCTTGAGTTTGTTTAAATTCTATATATACATGTTAATAGCTTAATTAACATCATTAATCTCTTTAATTCAGGGTCTGAAAGAGATGTGTGAAAACTGGTCAGCAGAGTACAACAACTCATTTGAGTATACACCCAATAGCTCAGAGTTTTTGGTGCAGCTAAGGAGAGTGGAAATCACTTGGATTGATAATGATGAACCAATAGATCTGTTTATTGAGTTTCTGAGCAAATATGGTTGCAATTTAGAAGAGATTGTATTCTATATAATAGAAGAGCATCTATACTTAGATGCAGAATCAGTTGAGTCTGATGATTTAGCTAGTGCTTTTGATCCTAATATATGAGCAGAATTCACTTCAAGTTCCTCTTCTTCGCCCAATGTTTCACTATGTTCTTCAAAAGTTTCAGCCCCTTGACCCGTTGCTCTATCTTTTCCACACAATAGAACAGTGGCATCCCAATTATCGATCACTTTATTTTGCATGCCTTTTGCATCCGGATGTGACTTCATACATATCAAGAAAATTAGATATATTAATAAGGTGACACAATAAAGAGAATAATAGTAATGCAATCAGATATTGTAATTCTTAGAAATTGGTCTCATATTTGCAATAAGACACTTAACAGTTCACATAAATGATTCATGAAAAATAGCTTGGATTGCACACAATATGTTTAACTATCAACTCTAAGTTTGCAACTAGTTCAAAACATGACAGATGAGAGGGAAATTAATAATGATAATGGATCTCAACATCCCTAGCTGACTACCAAATCATAGAACACTAACTTATGGTTTGCTTCACATATGCAATAGAGCCATGAGAAACTTAATCATAAAGGTACATGGGAAACCATATTCAGCAAGTATAATTGTATCATAAAATTAGACAAGAAGTATGTTATATGATGAAGTCAGATTAACCAAAATGAGTTTTAATCCATTTTCCACAAGAATTAAAACATAATTAATGTCTAACCTCAACATATGCAGTCCAAGCAATCCATAAATCTGATGTGACTACAATCATTTTTCGTTCATCATCCCATACGAAACCACTCTGATTAGCTTGGATATCAGAAACAACATTGAAGTATTTCTTCCAATTAATTTTTCAATCTGTTTTTAATGTTGTCTTTTGTCAAGGTCAGATGCAGTGTTGAGTTTAAATACGTCACAGCAGCTTGCAGTGCTTGAGGCTTCCAACTATCATTTGCTCGGCCAAAACATTAGCTAAATGATGATCCATCTCCTTCTTCCACGACACGTATGGTTGTTTGTACTTGAATGCTATAAAAGAACATTGCAACAATAGTAATTATTATAAATTCTCATAAGCGATAAAGATAAATATCAAACATTTAAGAAATGTTACCTTGAAGTATCATCACTCACGTGAAGAATTACTTTTGTATGCCGGCATATCCATGCTCATAACTTTAGTATTATCAAATGCTTTAAATCCCCTTTTCATGTTGCTGAATTAATTAAGAACTCAGTCATTACAACAGAGACAACAAGTTCGTTCTCCAAAATGTTAATAAGGCAATATATAATTATTTCATAACATGTTTAACAACTATAAAAAAAGGTATAATAATGTTGCATAAAGTGGATAAACTCAACATCATAAACAAAAATTAAACATAATCCTCTGCAGGCTAATGCTAACATATGCTTTTAAGTAAATCTAAAGAAACTATGCTCTCCGTGTTTGATACTCTTCGAACATTTGTTGAGCAAGATTATCTCGAAATGCACTCCACTCATTTGTAGTTCTAACAACTCATATTTGCTCATCATCAATAGAGACATCATTTTCAACTCTGTGGTGACTTGCTAATAAGGGTGCATGGCTCTTAATGATACACCTGCAGTGTGCCCATCCATGCGTGACTCAAGACTACAAGTTAATGTTAAGGTTGAATGTAAAAATCAACTTAAAGTAAAGTCGTTTATCAATTTATACCTTATCTTGTTCATATGGTTTAAGTTAATGGTATTCGTTTTCTTTGGTAAAGTTATGGCGACGGAGAAATGTTTCCACACCAACTTGGCAACAGAAATGTTTGTCGCTTTTTATTTTCCCAACGGGCAAAAACTGGATCATGGAATATGATAATTTTGAAATATGGATTATGGGTTGACCCGTCTAACGTAACATGATCCATGGTGGTTGATAGATTAATGAAGGAATATAATCATCTAGTATTGAACAAGCCTTAGCCTAGCATTGTATTAATTGTGATTCTAAACTAAGAAACAACAATCTCATTGCATATAGTATGTTCCAGGCAAATAGGGGGCCAAGTCACCTAATTTCAGCTGAGGATATAAATATAGAAACATCAAAATTTTGACAACCCAAATTTGGAATTGGAAGCTGCCTTATGCAGCAAATGTTAAATCATACGTAAACTTGGACCTGTTTCCGACATGGATCTATCAATCGGCAATCTCAAAAGAAGATGATCTCTACTCTCCATCTGAATCATCATATCAATAATGCCTAGCGAAGGAAAAAACATGGACAAATTATGAGTAATGATATCCAGAATTTTTTAGCCACCTCATTGTGATGAAAATATTAGCTAACTAGTAAGGCTCTGACTTGTTTCTCGTTCTTCAGCAGAAGCGGAGTATCGAGCTACGGCCACCACAGTCAGTGACTACTTTGGTTACGGTGGTTATTGAAGGAAATTGGTGCACCCCCAATAGTAGTAACATAACTTCTTGCGATAATCAAGCAGCGAGACACATTGCAAACATTCTAGTCCGAACTAAACACGTGGAGATGGATTTTTATTTGTCAGGCAAACAAGGATAATAAAAGGAACATGAAAACTTTGACAACCCAGGTTTGGAATTAAGCCTCATACAGCAAATGAAAATCGTAAACTTGACATGGATCTATCAATCGATAATCTAAAAAGAAGGTGATATTCGTCACGTCTGCTCGCCATCTCAATCATATCAGTACTGCCTAGTGCAAGAAAAAGCATGGACACACTATGAGTTATGATATCCAGAACTTTTAGTCAGTTCTTTTGTGATCAACAACTAGTAAGGGTATCATTTGACATCATAATTCATGAAACAAAACAAGACTACAATGATATCAATTTTTTTTTCCTAGCATTAGTTTAAATCACATATTAATTATGCCATACAATATGAAATCATATGTGATAACATCATCACTATCAACCTGAACTGATAACATACACAAAACAAAGATATATGTACTTCTCCTAATATGAAAATAGTTGAACAACTTAACAGTGACAAATTTCATCATCCATCACAAAGACATCTTGATAGGTATTTAATAATATTCTGTAAATTAAATGACGAGAGCGTAGATTTGAAATTAAACATCCATAAATTACATAGGCAGGGCATACCATAAAATTCACTAGTAAAAAACTTGCAACAAATTAGGCCATTTTATTGATAAAAATGGAATCACATCATTTGGGCACCTTGTCAAAGATACAGCTTCTTCACTGTGGCAATCTAGGACCATTTGTTTCACATCCTGCCAATATTGAAAAAGATTTAAGTTTTAACATACAAAATATAGTACTAGAGATTTTTCTAATGCAGAATATTTATGGTTCTAGCAGTCAAACTAAGTTCAACACTTGAATATCAATCCCAAGAAGAATGAAACTGTTATGAAATGCAGAGTAAAGAGAATTATTTGATCATTTTCCCAGATTTTTAAAACATACTCCAAGCCATTAAATACAAATTGAATAAGAATAAACTAATTTTTATACACAATTATACATACAAAGATGTAAGTAATGGCATAACATTCCAGCCTCACAAACTTATATTTTTGTAGATGTCTCAATTAAGCAGTTTTCAAGGAATAAGTCTTATCATTCTTAAAAACCACCACAAATGACGTACAAAAATGATATCATTCAATTTACACATAACATGAAATTATATCGACCAATTGTATACAAGATGAAAATCCAAATTGAAATAGAGGATCTTATTCGTAACTAGTGACATCACTAATTATACTCTATTTCTGTGCACATAATCAAAGACAACTATCTAGTATTTAGAAAGTATCCAATCATCTCAAATATCACTTATCAGTAACAAAAAGAACTGCAAATATTATCATAAATACATCATAAGAACTTTTTTAAGCACATAATCCAAAAAAGTCATCGTTCCACAATTAAATCATAAACTTAAATACTGACCTTGTGATCCTCTCATGGATTCCAAGAGGATTTGATCGAGGGGTACTTAACTGAATCATCACTCACAACACAGTTTAGTGATTTGTGGCTGAATGTTGCAATAGAAAAACAAGTATGAAAATAACGGATAGTGAAGGACAAACTATGAATTATGAAAACATATGCTACAACATCATCACTATCGATCGACATCAACTGATAACATAAACAAACCAAAGATATTTGAAACATGAAAATTGTACAACAACTTAATTGTAACAAATCATTTGCAGTCCCAGCTGATCATCCATCAGAATGATATTTGCATAGGAGAGTGTAGAATAGAAATCAAACATCCATAAATTCACTTGTAAAAAGATTGCAACAAATTATGCTATTAAAATCGGGAATCACATCATTTGGTCGCCTTCTCAAACATACGATTGCTTTCACCGTAGCAATCCAAAACCATTTGTTTCACGTCCTGCCAATGTTGAAAAAGATCATATTTTCACTTCAAGAACAACAAAAACATATTATTAGAAATTTTGTACTGCGAAATATTTATGGGTCTATCACACTACATGCAAGTGTAAAAATGATGTCATCAATCTACATATGACATGAATTAAAATCAACTGAATATAAGATGAAAAAACAAATTGAAATAGTGGACATTGTTCGTAACTATTGATACCACTATTTGTACTTTAATTCGACCCTTATTCGTAACTATTGATATCACTATTTGCAACTATTGATATTATTTTGTTCGTAACTATTGATATCACTCTTTGATACAAACTAACTAGTATTATATTTTCTATTTTCTTTAAAATAATTCTTCATATCCTATCTTCCCTATTATCACTTATTAGTAATAGAAAGAATATTTATCAAACACGCATCATAAGAACTTTTCAAGCACATAAACCAAAAAAGTTATCGTTCGAACAATTAAATCATAAAGCTTAAACACTGACCTTGCATGTGATCCTCTCATGAGTTCCATGAAGATTTGATCGACAAGTAGTTTGTGATGTTTTCAGTTTGTATTATACTCTTCTGTATTTCCCTTCCAACTAGAGGATTGCAGTCCTCTACTTCACAACTATCCGCAAAAAATGAATAATCATCTGTCAGACGGAACGTTTTTAAATTGTAGCAATGTTTCATGCTAACTTTCTTAAGAAGTATGAAGCTTGCATATCCCCCTTTCAATATCATTAAATCGAGGTCTTCCATTACAAGACAAGAAAGCTTTGGGAACGCATAGTCTTCCACTGCCCACTCTGGTCCTTTAAAGGCATTGTTTCGCAGTTTCAACACTTCAAGATTTGGCAATGAAGAGATCATGCTCGCTTCTTCCCAAGGATAACCCAACCCACCCAAATACAACTTTTTCAAACTTACCGGGAAAATTGAAAGCGGCACAAGTGGTGCAACACCCTTAAAATTGCAAGTGGGATTTACAATGACACATTTAAGTGATTGTAGTTCTTTGAAATGGGAAATATGATCAAAGCAATAGAAGTGCTCTACTTCATTGGGCATTAACTCAATTTGAATTCCTAGCTTCTTCAAATTAGGGATCCCACTGACAACACCACTAGCGCAACTATTAAAGCTCACACCTAAGAGTGTTAAGAGTTTTGGCAAAAACTTACCACCACTATCAGGTAGGTCGACGCCCATTACTTGAAGATGCTTCAATCTTTTCATATCCCATATCTGTACAGGTAAATATGAAATTTCTCCATATTTCACTCTCAAATGTTGATGGACCATTAAGTACTGAAGTTTAGAAAGTTTGGCTATTGAAGGAGGGAGACTTCCGTTGCAAGTGAGTGCAAGATATCTTAACTTAACTAACTCCAGTATCTCTAAAGGGAAGTGATAAAAACGAACGTGAAGAGCATCAAATTTTTTAAGCAACTTTAAACCAAAACATATTGGCACCGGATATTGATGATAGAGACCTAAACACAGAAGAGAATGGGTAGTTAATGTACAATTTTCCCCCATTGACTTGTACACAGCTTTAATACCAAACAAAATGTTGTTGTGGACAGTCAACCTGCTTTGACTTTTAATAACTTCTTTTGAAGCATCTGTATAACTATCCAGAACATGATAAAAATTATCATCTCTAGCTACTCTGTAGCAAAATTGCCACCAGGAAGAATGGAGACCAACTTTTTTTATTCTCTCAGTTAGATCATCAAACATGATAGTGCTTCTTTGATAGACCATAACGAAACTATGCATAGCTAGACGTTGTAAGATCTCTATACCCGAATCTTCCAAAGTTTCGAAAGAACCTTTTTGGATGATTTTCTCAACAATCCACAAATTGATGAGTTTTGACCTTGGGATCTGGTAATTTTGTGGAAAAACACCCATATAGAGAAAACTCAATTTCAAATCATCAGATAAATTGACATAACTTGGATATAGTACCTTTGATATTTCATCGTATGCATCAACGAAAACTTGATTTTTCTTTTGTGTTGCTACCTGAATCCAGAGCGATTCTTGTGTCTTTGATAGAAATTTTGCAACTGTGACAATTGTAAGAGGAAGACCATCACATTTCTCTGCTATCATCTTTCCAGCTTTCTCGAGTTCAAGAGGACACGGGGTTTGAGCAAACACCTTGTCACATAAAAGATCCCAACTTTCTTGTTTATCCAGCAAGCGCACTGGTATGAGATGATGAGAAAGAGAGTTATCTTGACTCCTACTTGTAAGCAAGACCTTACCTCCATCATTATTGTCTGGAAATGAACTTTCGATAAAAGATTGGCATGATCCCAAATCACATACATCATCTAACACAACCAAGTATCTTTTACCCTCTAATTCTTTTCTCAAGTACTCCTCTGTGGTCATATCTCGTGGATCAAGGTCCATTTGAGCTAGTATGGATTGAGTAATTTCTTGTGGTTGAAATCTCATACCTACTGTCACCCAAACACAATGCTCGAACCAATCTAAGACATCCAAATCTTGAAAAAGTTTCTTAGCAAGAGTGGTCTTACCAATACCTGTCATCCCACAGAGTGAGACAACATGATCATCAACCATGGTAGAAACAACGACTCGTTTGAGTTCACTGTACACATCAGATAATCCAACCATCTTTACACCGAAATCAACATGAGCTTCATCTTCATCTTGTACTTTTAGATACTCCTCCTCCACCTCCTTCAGCGTGTCTACGAAGGAACGGGCCATCTGTCTGAATTCCTCAAGATCTCTACGTAATTGCTCCGGATCCACAATATTTTCAGATTCTAACCCACATGAATAGAGTTGGTTTAACTCGTCTATGTCAGATTGATCTAACATCACTTCAGGTTGATCCAGTAATTTGTCAAAATAGGACCCATGTAATGTTTCCCGAAATTGATTCGTTGCTTGTGTGACTCGTTGAAGCTCAACTTTCATCCTCCTCCTGCTCTTCACATCCAATCCTTCCACAAATTCTTGAAAGGGCTTCAACTCCTTGCCTACATATTGTATGATTTCCAAAAAGGAGGGATGATATTTGGATAACCATATACCCCCATAGTGCATAAAAGTCGAAATTGAGTGCTTCAGAGTAACAACTGCTTCATAAGCCGCCATCGATCTAATCTCTCCAATCGATTTTCTTTTTTCTCTCCAAATTCACTTTGCTAGCGCTGAAATTATCAAAAATGAAGATGCAATAGTTATCAGTCAACCCTACTTTAATATTATGATTATTTTAATAACCACAAATTTCTTAATCCACAAATTAAGGAATGATAATTAAATCACTTATCCCCCTAAGAAAAGAGCCATCACATGTTGCCGGCCAACGACTATAAGGAAGTCAATATTTTAGTTGTCATTACACATCAATTATTATTAGGTAAATGAATATTAGGTAAATGAAAGGGTTGGAATCACTATTTATCCACTTTCATATGGTGTAGGATTTTTATACTTACCATTATAATCTATTATCTTCATATACCCACTATTATAACTTATTACCTCTAAATACTCATTTTCAACTATTTTTTTTGACTTTTTCACAAACATCCAAAATTTTACTAACTTTCAAAATATATTTGCAACCAAAATTTTCCATTTTCCACACCATTTGATTTATAATACCAAAATCCTCATTAATTTGATTAACTGTCAGACCCAACATGCTTCCGTAAAATAAATTAATCCGTTGGAATTCATACATTTCTTTGACCAGAACAGCACCGGGTGAGGTGGTTTGCAACACCACCAGCTGAAAAATTACTGCCCCAAACCACTTTACGAACAGCTCCTCACTGTTCAACTTCACCCTCAGAGAAGTTGGTCTGCAAGTTATCCAGCTCCTTAAGCAACTGCCTAGCACAACCTTGGTTCGTTTCCTACACCAGGTGTACAAGGTGATTCTTCCAATGGATAAACAGATCAAACGGAAACACGTTGAAGCAAAAGCCTCTTTTTTATTAAGAACTAAAATATATTTATTACATAATCTGTAATCTCCTTTTGGGAGGAGAATACTAGATCAGCCTCTCATAGAGATGGCTGTAACTCGTAAACACATAAACTGAAAACTAAGAAAACTTAGACTATTACAAAGATGATTTTATTTTGAAGAAAACTATGGAGAATGGTTGATCTCCTTAACTTCCTTCTGCTCCCTTTATTTATAGATAGAAATCCGAACTTCAAGTGCGGATTTCAAACCTGCTTAAGCCAGTTGTCCACCTTTTCTGAGTGGATCAACCACCGAGTGTGTGATTGCCAGCTTTTTTTATTGTGACTCATCCCATGTGAAGTTGTCGGGGAATCTTTATTTTCTTCCCGTGACTTTCGCATGTGATGCTTGTGGGGGTGTGACTCAACTCATGTTATCTCTGTCGGGGAATCTTAGAAATTCGATCTTCGTGGCCCCCGCGGATAACTTTTCTTTTGGGCAGGCTCTTTGTCATTGTCTGTCCCTCTCTCTCGTCGGTCGGGTTTGGGTCGAAACCCTTTCCCGAACTCGGGTTCTTTCTGCTCTGGGCATGCTTGGCAGACAAGATATGTCCATCGGTCAATATGCACCATGTTGTAGAATTTCCGGTAAGTCTCTTTGCTTGCCGGAAGCTTGTTTTCCCAAATGATCATTCTTTTTGTTTCAAAAAGGTCCTCTGCAAAGCTCGTCGTTGTTCCTGTCATGGAA
Organism: Scutellaria baicalensis; assembly: GCA_005771605.1. Lineage (NCBI taxonomy): Eukaryota > Viridiplantae > Streptophyta > Magnoliopsida > Lamiales > Lamiaceae > Scutellaria > Scutellaria baicalensis. The sequence goes on along the minus strand of CM016721.1, from coordinate 3,543,127 downwards.
TTCAGCAGGAAAGATCCATTTGCCGAATTATAAAAGAACTTGAATGGGTACTTGACCTTGTCCATTTCGGTTAGACAAACTCATAGTCCCCATGCTCGTCGGGTAGAAGCTTCGTCTTCTATGAATGCTCCTACCAGAATTAAAGTATCCTCCGGAGCAGCCGTCTTGATGATTTTCAAGGCGTTTCCATCAGGTCTCCTTAACTTGATGAAATGAAAGGTTTCATGGAAACCCTTCTTGGCTGGTTCTTGAGCTACACTAAAGAAATATAATTCCAGAATATCACCTCTGGCCAAATGTGGATTATTGGCCCAAGTCTCGTGCACCGTTGTCCCAATCCATTTCGGAAGTTTTGAAATTTCTGGGAACCCTGATGAGACGGTATAGATTGAACTAAGAGATCCAAAGTTATACCATTTATGTACTTCGTTTGGATGATTTCCTGGTTTCATTCAAACTCTTGGGTACTTTCCAGAGATATCAATGATTGTTCTCTCTGGATGGATGCCCATCCTGGTGATCAGCTTCTCCCATTGCCTTTGGTAAACCTGCATAGGGGAAACTAAATTCTCGTCAGTTTGAACCTTAGTTTTGTCGGTCTGTGGCCTAAGGTTCAACTCTCCCTCTTTAACCAAGAGGTGCTGGGTTGACTTGAAGGCTCGGGTTTTGACACCGGAGCTTCAACCTTTGTTCCAGTTGGTGCATTCTCAAGGAATGCATCATCTGCAGGACTCTTGGTTATGGTATTTGAATCCATAACAATCAGGTTAGAGGCCCACTCTCTTGTTTCCCTATTTTGCACCATTGGAGATGCAGTCTGAAGGATAGGCCCCTGTAGCACTGTGTACAAATGTTCATGTGCGTACTGGCATGCTCGTATTTGATTAGAGACGAATCTCTGATCAGCTTGTTGAAGTCGCTTGGCGACTTCTGCATTGATGCATAAAGCATCAAAACCTCGTTGTAGGCTCTCCAGGTTATCCCTGAGATGTTTGACTCATTTGACGTGTCCTTCCATCTCATGTTAAGAAATCTGCAAGAACATTTTCATGAGATTTCACAATGACAATATCGTAATCATAATATTGACATTCAGCCTGCCATTTAAGTATCCTAACTTTTTCTGGTTTAGATTCAATTTTGTTTTTCAGAAAAGCTTTGACACTTGAATTATCAATCTTCAAGATGAATTTCTTGGTTAGTAAGAATAAAGGCCATTTTTTGAAAGTCTTTCTGTCTGCAAAGAATTCCTTCTCGTTGATATGTCATTTTGCTTCACTGTCTGCGATAAACCGCTACAGTATCTGCATGGCATTTCTCCATTTGGTGTGGCCTTCATAAGGACTGCTGCCCACCAATGATCACTGGCGTCTGTGTAGAGAACCAGTTCATCCTCGTCTTGGGGTATAGCAAGTTTTGAAAGTTGTTGACAAACCTCCTTAAGTTGCTTAATCCCTTCTTGGTGTTCATCTTCCCATTTGAATATTGCATCCTTTTTTAATAACGGGCTGAACACCTTTCTGTAGTGTGCCAGATTGTTGATGAACATTCCGGCGAAGTTAACAACTCCAACAAAACTCTGAAGTTGTTTCTTGTCTTTGAGGATATCTGGAAATCCTTGAATCTTTTCCACAATATGGCTTTGTAGGATGATTCCAGATTCATCAATCTCAACTCCAAGGAATTCGATCTGTCTCGTAATAATTATTACCTTCTTTTCAGAAAGCACTAATCCTTCTTTGTGACAAACATTTGAAAATATATCCAAATGCTTGAGATGTTCTTTCACGTTCTTGGATGCGATGAGTATATCATCGATGTACACGAACATGAAGCTGAAATAATTTTTAAAAAGATTATCCATCTTTCTCTTATATATCTGGGGAGCGTTTACCAATCCCATAGGCATCACGTTCCAGATATAATGTCCTTGTGGTGTGGAGAAAGCTGTAAACTTCTTACTTTCTTCCTCCATCATAATCTGGTAGAATCCAGACTTGCAATCAAATTTAGAGAATACCTTGACACCTTTGATGTTGTTGACCAGGTGTTCTCTACTCGGGATATAGTATCCATCAAATTCCAAGATGTCATTAATTCCTTTATAATTAATAACAAGTCTTGGCTTTCCTCGCTTGATTTCTCCATGATTCCTTACAAGGAATCCCGGGCTGCTGTATGGAGAAACTCCTTGTGAGATTAGCTTAAGGTCCAGATGTTCCTTAAGTATCTTCTGCATGTCAAACTAAGTTCAACACTTGAATATCAATCCCAAGAAGAATGAAACTGTTATGAAATGCAGAGTAAAGAGAATTATTTGATCTTTTTCCCAGATTTTTAAAACATACTCCCAAGCCATTAAATACAAATTGAATAAGAATAAACTAATTTTTATACACAGCTATACATACAAAGATGTAAGTAATGGCATACCATTCCAGCCTCACAAAATTATATTTTTGTACATGTCTCAATTAAGCAGTTTTCAAGGAATAAGTCTTATCATTCTTAAAAACCACCACACATGACGTACAAAAATGATATCATCAATTTACGCATAACATGAAATTATATCGACCAATTGTATACAAGATGAAATTCCAAATTGAAATAGAGGATCTTATTCGTAACTAGTGACATCACTAATTATACTCTATTTCTGTGCACATAATCAAAGACAACTAACTAGTATTTAGAAAGTACCCAATCATCTCAAATATCACTTATCAATAACAAAAAGAACTGCAAATATTATCATAAATACATCATAAGAACTTTTTTAAGCGCATAATCCAAAAAAGTCATCGTTGCACAATTAAATATTGAACTTAAATACTGACCTTGTGATCCTCTCATGATTTCCAAGAGGATTTGATCGAGGTGTGCTTAATTGAGTCATCACTCAGAATCATACCCTTCTGTATTTCCAATCCAAGTCGAGGATTGCAGTCAATTACTTCAGTGATATCAGCAAGAAATTCATAATTATGTCTCGGACGGAATGTTTTCAATTTGTAGCAATGTTGTATGCTAACTTTCTTAAGAAGTTGGAAGCTTCCACATCCCCCTTTCAATATCTCTAGATCAATGTCTTCCATTATGTTAGAGAATTACACCAGATACTCCAACTCCTTAGAACACACACACCACTACTTTGTATTGTAAAGAAAAACTCAAAGAAAACAACACACAATCGATCTTACGTGGTTCGGCTTTGAGGCCTACATCCACGGGAACAATGGGGAGGGATTGTTTCATTCAATCGAAAAGAAACAGTACAAAAACAATCTGCAACTTTGCAGATCAAACTCTCAAAAAACTGAAGAACAAGCTCTCTTTACACGCAATTATCTCTCAAGAAAGTAAATCTCAATCTAATCTGAAAACTACCCTATACAGCCATATATATAGGCTTTACAAATAATTTCGAATTAGATCGAACGGATCAGAAACGAGATCTGTGGATGAACTTGAAGATCGCAGCCTTGACACTCTGTTTTCGACTTTGCTGCAACTCCAACCAACTTACCTAACTTCCAGTCCACGTGGTAGCGTATGATTGGCTCGAAAGATTTGATTTAAACTCCAAAACTCATTCACGCTTCTATAAGTGAAGTGCGACTTTAGCAGAAAAGAGAGAAAAACAACTTTAGACCAAAACGAGAAATGCGTTTTTATAAGTAAAAACGCTCCACTGTTCACCCTTCTTTTAAATGAAAAATCTATTCCACAACACTTTTGTTCCAATTAGACAACGCTTATAAAAGCATTGTCTTTTAACCTTGAAAAAACACTTGTGATTTTATGTGAAACCAAACTTCAGCTCGACTTCTTCCTGATTCAGCCATACATTTACACAATACAAGACAACAAAGCTTTGGGAATGCATAGTCTTCTACTGCCCACTTTGGCCCTTTAAATGCATTATTCCGCAGTTTAAGCACTTCAAGATTTGACAGTGAAGAGATACTGCTCGCTTCTTCCCAAGGATAAGTCAACCCACTCAAATACAACTTTTTCAAACTTGATGAGAACAATGAAAGCGGAACAAGTGGTGCATCACCCTTAAAATTGCACGTGGGATTTTCAATAACACATTTAAGTGATTCTAGTTCATTGAAATGAGAAATATGATCAAAGCAATAGAAGGGCTCTACTTCATTCGGCATTAAATTAATTTGAATTCCTAGCTTCTTCAAATTAGGGATCCCTTTGATAACACCACTAGTGCAACTCTTAAAACTCACACCTGAGAGTGTTAAGAGTTTTGGCAAAATCGTACCACCACCATCAGGTAGGTCGACGCCCGTTACATGAAGATGCTTCAATCTTTTCATATCCCATATCCGTACAGGTAAAATGAAAATTCTCCATATTTCACGCTCAAATGTTGATGAACCATTAAGTATTGAAGTTTAGAAAGTTTGGCTATTGAAGGAGGGAGACTTCCATAGCAAGTGAGTGCAAGGTATCTTAACTTAACTAACTCCAGTATCTCTAAAGGGAAATGATAAAAACGAACGTGAAGAAATGAACATGTACTATGTTCGTTTATATTCAAAATTGTCGAGAGTTCTTGAGCAACTAGTTTCTGCTTCAGGAAATTGAATCTGCTATGTACGGTTTGGACTCTGTGCCAGGTAGTCTCCGTATACAAAGCTTTCTCATAGATAGTATTTGCCTACTTGATGGTTTGTATACGAGCAAGCTTAAGGGAGTTGAGATGAGAGTCCAATTGCATGGACCTAACTTCTACTATCAGTTTTTGATATTTAATTTTACATGGCTAATTCTATCCCTCTCTTCACTTGGAATGGTCAGTCACACTCTGCATTTCTTTTTAGCTCGACACATTCTTATCGTTGGCATTTTATCATTTTCTATTGGAAAATAATGGAAGGAAAGAAACGTCTCGTAATACTATCATTAATGAATACTGCCTGAAAGCATTTGAAATGAGCTCCCAACAACTTCAATATGCTCACCCTTTATGATGTTTTATCCATGTTCGTTCTGTGCTTGGAGTTAAGGAAATTCACTGTTGATGAATCAAATTTAACATGAGCAGTTCAATCTTCATCACCTCTCATTTTTGTGTGTTCTATACTCCTTCACAGAGTCAATAACTTCTAAGAAACTGACCTTATTGTGTTTACTTTTTGGGATGATTCAAAAGTTACTCATGATGTTTAATCTAATTTAAATATTACGAAGTATTGTTTCCTATAAAAACTGCATCAATTGTAATAAGTAGGGAGTTGTTTTGCGATGGGGTGGCTACGACACCTCACTGCTCTTGAGGAACTAACAATAGAATGCTGCTCGGAGTTAGCCAATGCTCTCGAGGAGATACAATACCACCATCTCCTTAAACGCCTCAGACTCGTTTACGTGGATGAAATGGTATCACTACCAAAAGAATTGCAGCATATCCCGTCGCTCCAATCTCTATTTCTAAACTCACTTCACTGCCGGATTGGTTGTGTAATCTTAGGTCCTCTCTTAAAGAGCTCGGCATTTTCCACTGCCCAGAGGTGCCGTTGCTCTCATCAAGCATCAAAGGCATGACAAATCTGAGGTGCCTCTATATCGACGGATGCCCACAACTGCAAAGACGATGTGAGAAAGAAAAGGGTGGGGATTGGAACTACATTGTTCATATTCCTGAACTCTATATTCCATCTTTTAGAGACTCATAGCAAGGTAATTTGCTGCCAAGTTTTCATCATCCAACCAATCTTGAGACATGTTGAAGTGGACCAAGGATGAAAGAAGTTGCTGAAAAATTGGATGACATTGCAGAAAATTGCCAGAAATTTAATCTGCTCAAAACTAGTGTTGCACCAATCTCAAGCCAGGGTGATTGGATACTCGGGAAGGGATCGATTTTGAATGAGCCAAATCACATCTATGGAAGGACAAAGATGAAGAGAAGATTGTGGATGTGTTGGTGAACCAAGTTGCAAACTGTGACCAACTCTCTGTGTTGCCTATAATTGGTGGTGGAGGCCTTGCAAAGACAACAATCGTCAAATTAGTTTATAACGATGAAAGGGTAAGTCTGCATTTTGACACCAAGTATGGTTTTGTGTTTCTCAGATTTAAGGTCCTTTATTTAAGTTAAAAGATCACCTCCAGCACGCATGATTCCACCTTGATCTCGTTTCTTCTCTCACCACAACACAGTTTAGTGATTTGTGGCTGAATGTTGCAATAGAAAAACAAGTATGAAAATAATGGATGGTGAAGGACAAACTATGAATTATGAAAACATATGCTACAACATCATCACTATCGATCGACATCAACTGATAACATAAACAAACCAAAGATATTTGAAACATGAAAATTGTACAACAACTTAATTGTAACAAATCATTTGCAGTCCCAGCTGATCATCCATCAGAATGATATTTGCATAGGAGAGTGTAGAATAGAAATCAAACATCCATAAATTCACTTGTAAAAAGATTGCAACAAATTATGCTATTAAAATCGGGAATCACATCATTTGGTCACCTTCTCAAACATACGATTGCTTTCACCGTAGCAATCCAAAACCATTTGTTTCACGTCCTGCCAATGTTGAAAAAGATCATATTTTCACTTCAAGAACAACAAAAACATACTATTAGAAATTTTGTACTGCGAAATATTTATGGGTCTATCACACTACATGCAAGTGTAAAAATGATGTCATCAATCTACATATGACATGAATTAAAATCAACTGAATATAAGATGAAAAAACAAATTGAAATAGTGGACATTGTTCGTAACTATTGATACCACTATTTGTACTTTATTTCGACCCTTATTCGTAACTATTGATATCACTATTTGAAACTATTGATATTATTTTGTTCGTAACTATTGATATCACTCTTTGATATAAACTAACTAGTATTATATTTTCTATTTTCTTTAAAATAATTCTTCATATCCTATCTTCCCTATTATCACTTATTAGTAATAGAAAGAATATTTATCAAACACGCATCATAAGAACTTTTCAAGCACATAAACCAAAAAAGTTATCTTTCGAACAATTAAATCATAAAGCTTAAACACTGACCTTGCATGTGATCCTCTCATGAGTTCCATGAAGATTTGATCGACAAGTAGTTTGTGATGTTTTCAGTTTGTATTACACTCTTCTGTATTTCCCTTCCAACTAGAGGATTGCAGTCCTCTAGTTCACAACTATCCGCAAGAAATGAATAATCATCTGTCAGACGGAACGTTTTTAAATTGTAGCAATGTTTTATGCTAACTTTCTTAAGAAGTATGAAGCTTGCATATCCCCCTTTCAATATCATTAAATCGAGGTCTTCCATTACAAGACAAGAAAGCTTTGGGAACGCATAGTCTTCCACTGCCCACTCTGGTCCTTTAAAGGCATTGTTTCGCAGTTTCAACACTTCAAGATTTGGCAATGAAGAGATCATGCTCGCTTCTTCCCAAGGATAACCCAACCCACCCAAATACAACTTTTTCAAACTTACCGGGAAAATTGAAAGCGGCACAAGTGGTGCAACACCCTTAAAATTGCAAGTGGGATTTACAATGACACATTTAAGTGATTGTAGTTCTTTGAAATGGGAAATATGATCAAAGCAATAGAAGGGCTCTACTTCATTGGGCATTAACTCAATTTGAATTCCTAGCTTCTTCAAATTAGGGATCCCACTGACAACACCACTAGTGCAACTATTAAAGCTCACACCTGAGAGTGTTGAGAGTTTTGGCAAAAACTTACCACCACTATCAGGTAGGTCGACGCCCATTACTTGAAGATGCTTCAATCTTTTCATATCCCATATCCGTACAGGTAAATATGAAATTTCTCCATATTTCACACTCAAATGTTGATGGACCATTAAGTACTGAAGTTTAGAAAGTTTGGCTATTGAAGGAGGGAGACTTCCGTTGCAAGTGAGTGCAAGGTATCTTAACTTAACTAACTCTAGTATCTCTAAAGGGAAGTGATAAAAACGGACGTGAAGAGCATCAAATTTTTTGAGCAACTTTAAACCAAAACATATTGGCACCGGATATTGATGATAGAGACCTAAACACAGAAGAGAATGGGTAGTTAATGTACAATTTTCCCCCATTGACTTGTACACAGCTTTAATACCAAACAAAATGTTGTTGTGGACAGTCAACCTGCTTTGACTTTTAATAACTTCTTTTGAAGCATCTGTATAACTATCCAGAACATGATAAAAATTATCATCTCTAGCTACTCTGTAGCAAAATTGCCACCAGGAAGAATGGAGACCAACTTTTTTTATTCTCTCAGTTAGATCATCAAACATGATAGTGCTTCTTTGATAGACCATAACGAAACTATGCATAGCTAGACGTTGTAAGATCTCTATACCCGAATCTTCCAAAGTTTCGAAAGAACCTTTTTGGATGATTTTCTCAACAATCCACAAATTGATGAGTTTTGATCTTGGGATCTGGTAATTTTGTGGAAAAACACCCATATAGAGAAAACTCAATTTCAAATCATCAGATAAATTGACATAACTTGGATATAGTACCTTTGATATTTCATCGTATGCATCAACAAAAACTTGATGTTTCTTTTGTGTTGCTACCTGAATCCAGAGTGATTCTTGTGTCTTTGATAGCAATTTTGCAACTGTGACAATTGTAAGAGGAAGACCATCACATTTCTCTGCTATCATCTTTCCAGCTTTCTCGAGTTCAAGAGGACACGGGGTTTGAGCAAACACCTTGTCACATAAAAGATCCCAACTTTCTTGTTTATCCAGCAAGCGCACTGGTATGAGATGATGAGAAAGAGAGTTATCTTGAATCCTAGTTGTAAGCAAGACCTTACCTCCATCATTATTGTCTGGAAATGAACTTTCGATAAAAGATTGGCATGATCCCAAATCACATACATCATCTAACACAACCAAGTATCTTTTACCCTCTAATTCTTTTCTCAAGTACTCCTCTGTGGTCATATCTCGTGGATCAAGGTCCATTTGAGCTAGTATGGATTGAGTAATTTCTTGTGGTTGAAATCTCATGCCTACTGTCACCCAAACACAATGCTCGAACCAATCTAAGACATCCAAATCTTGAAAAAGTTTCTTAGCAAGAGTGGTCTTACCAATACCTGTCATCCCAACGAGTGAGACAACATGATCATCGGCCATGGTGGAAACAACGACTCGTTTGAGTTCACTGTACACATCAGATAATCCGACCATCTCTCCACCCATGTCAACGGGAGCTTCATCTTCATCTTGTACTTTTAGATACTCCTCCTCCACCTCCTTCAATGTGTCTATCAAGGAACGGGCCATCTGTCTGAATTCCTCAAGATCTCTACATAATTGCTCCAAATCCAAAATATATTCGGATTCTAATCCATACATCTTGCGTCCATCATATTCGTCAAATTTATCAAACATCACTTCAGGTTGATTCAGAAATTTGTCTACATAGGACCCACCTAATGTTTCCCGAAATTGATTCGTTGCTTGTGTGACTCGTTGAAGCTCCACTTTCATCCTCCTCCTGCTCTTCACGTCCAACCCTTCCACAAATTTTTGGAAGGGCTTCAACTCCTTGCCTACAAATTGTAAGATTTCGAACAAGGTGGGATGATACTTGGAAAACCATATACCCCCATAGTTTGTCAAATTCAAAATTGAGTGCTTTAGAGTAACAAGTGCTTCATAAGCCGCCATCGATCTAATCTCTCCAATCGATTTTTATTTTTCTCTCGAAATTCACTTTTCTAGCGCTGAAATTATCAAACAATGAAGATGCAATAGTTATCAGTCAACCCTACTTTAATATTATGATTATTTTAATAACAACAAATTGTTTAATCCGCAAATTAAGGAATGATAATTAAATCACTTAACCCCCCAAGAAAAGAGCCATCACATGTTGCCGGCCAACGACTATAAGGTAGTCAATATTTTATTGGTCATTACTCATCAATTATTATTAGGTAAATGATAATGTATTTACAGTATAGGAAAAACACTTAAATACATTTGGGTGACATAATCACGAATTTAGATGTTATACATATGTTCTTCAAGTGTTATATATGTATTCTTATGGTGTTACGTCTTTTAATGTTATACATATGCTCTAGAGATACCACATGTATACTCTTGTATACATGTGATAAACTGAAAAGTTACGTTTCTTTATATTATACATATACTATACCAAATATATACTCGTGACGGGAATTAGCCTGTAACATTTATGAAATCGTAAACTAAAGAGGGGAATAGGATTGAATCTCTCTTATTCTCTTAGGATATCAATTCATTTACGATCACTCCAGTTTCCACTTTAACTAAAGAAAGGAAGTACAGGAGAATCCAGTAAGAAGTGAGAAGTCATCAAGTTATGGAATAGCCTCCCTGTGGTCAAAACAAGACTTACAGATAACAATCAGAGTTGAAGAGTATATACATGATAATTGAATAGTATACACATGATACATGTAGAGTAGTTAAATTGAGGTATCGTGCTCGGAATCACACGAGTGTCACTCTACAATATAAATTTGAATTTTCCCTTTCCATATGGGTTAAGTTAATGACGTTCATTTTCTTTGGTTTAAGTTCAAACTAGATCTAGCAAAGCATGAAAGGATCGATGATCTTTTTTTTCTTTATCCGATTATAACCCAAAGTTTACAAGTTTTCAAAAGTGCAATTTAACCTTTTTTTTTTTTTCTGCCAACGTGATTATATAATGATTAATTTCTCATTTCAAAAGATTCAGATTTAAAATTTAAAGAAAAATGTACTTTAGTTTGGAAATTAAAAAATGGTCATAGTTTAGGTTGATTTTATTCTTCTGAAAGTTACATGCAAATCACGTGATATGCATTTGTCGAAAAAAATTCGAAAGAAAAATATACATTGTACTAGAAAAATCACGAAGATTATCAACGTAATCGTCTAACACTAATTTCCCAAACAAAAAAAAAAACGATTCATTAAAATTGTCCACAAATGAATCTGCAATAATACTGATCGAGATATAATATTGCCAATGGCAAATACCCATCAGTAAAAAAAGAAATATATCATTAAAAAAATTATCGACGAACCAATTTGTCAGTAATGTAGAGAAAAATCAAAATGAAAATAAGAACTTGCCAATGAATTACAATATGCCCGTGATATAAAATAATAATGATTTACTAATGGATCAAATCATAACACTGAAATATATATTTTTTTCAAATTATTCTAAAATATTAAAATTAATATAAAAATATATATTATTATCAAAATTAAGCGCACTATGATAAAATTAAAAATTACTAAATTAAAATAACAGAGAATATTATTTTACAAAAACCCGAAAAAATTCAAAATATGTTCATCCAATTCTTCTGAATTGAAGTCTTCTTCGTATAATTGAAGTAAAGTTTGGACAATTGTTACTTCAATCACTTGTATTGTCAATCTGGTGATACATGTTTGAACTCATATGATAAATATATATATAGATAGATTAATGAAGGAATATAATCATCTACTATTGAACAAGCCTTAGCCTAGCATTGCATTTATTGTGATAGTAAACTAATTAAATAACAACAATCTCATTGCATATAGTACGTTACAGGCAAATAGGGGGCCAAGACACATAATTTCAGCTGAGGATATAATTAGGAACACGAACATCTTGACAACCCAAATTTGGAATTGGAAGCTGCCTCTTACAGCAAATCAAAATCGTAAACCTGGACTTGTTTCCGACATGGATCTCTATCAATCGGCAATCTCAAAAGATGATGATCTTGTTACGTCTACTCTCCATCTGAATCATATCAATAATGCCTAGTGAAGGAAAAAACATGGATAAATTATGAGTTATGATATCAAGAACTTGTAGTCAGCTCATTGTGATGAAAACATTAGCTACTAGTAAGGGTCTCATTTGATATCATTGCTCAAAGACAGTTAAGGACCATGTACACGGAAATAAAACAAGAAATCTAAAGAATAGTGTACCTGTAATAACTCTTAACTAATATATCTCATCATCAGGGATTTCTGGTGTTAAAAACTTTTTACGATCTTTGCTGATCTCCACGTAATCAAAGTTGGAGGCCTTGACCCTCTCAGGAACGGGCATAAGTGGGATAATGCTATCTCTATCAATGACTCCATCAATTATTCCATATTCAACAGCTTCAATTGGGGACATGTAGCGATCTCTGTCGATATCCTTTTCAACTTGTTCATATGGTCGGCCGGTGCATTCAGATATAATTTGTGTAACATTCTTCTTGTTATGCATGACTTCCCGTGCTTGAATTTCCACATCTATTGCTTGCCCACTAGCACCACCGAGTGGTTGATGTATCATGATACGTGTATTAGGCATTGCAAAGCGCTTCCCTTTAGTCCCACCACCAAGGATGATTGAAGCTGTTGATGCAGAGATGCCTAGTGCAATGGTGGAAACATCAGCCCTCACAAGACGTACGACATCAAAGATGGCCATTGTAGCACTGAAGTGTGGCCAAGATTAGTACCATTGAATTCAGGAAGAAAATGAAGAATTGTACAGTTGAAGTCAATCAATCTCTATTATAAACAACCATACTTAGAATAAGAAAACCAGGCTATAATGTATGACCAGTTCAGTAGATCATAATAAATGGTCTAAGACAAAACCGTGTTTGACTGTACAACCTCCAACAGAAGTCAGTCACCACAATGAAAATATAAAAAAGCACAAGGTTATATATTAGCCTCGAACTATGGAATTCTCGTATTAAAGTAACTGCTTTCTACACTTATTCCATAATTAGAGCATACAGGTTTATAAGAATCACAGAAACAAGTGGATTGAAAAAATGTAAGTAAAAGTCGACCTATTAACTGAAATAGCAAAACCACATAGTCTGCGTTAAGGATTTGATACTTTTGTTCATTAATCCAATCAATTGCTTCATTAGAATTACAATGCAAGTACGAGTATAATCAGCATAAAAAATGAAATGACTGACAGGGTTGGAGGTTGTCCAGTGGTGCATCATGCAGGTGTAATTCTACAGAGAGGATGATTATCTAATTGCTTCGCAATCACTATTAGCAAATCCATGCATAAACAAAATAGAAAAATAAATTTTAGATGCAAATTCCATAATGTACTTCCCTTGAGGTGTTAAAATGGTGTCAATCTCAAAGACGCAAAGATAGAGTTGATGGTTAAGTTATCTAAGATCAGTTGAATGAAATTACTATACACTTGTATATTTTAAGGTAACAATCATATAGTGGTAAGCAATAGCATCTTGTGTCATCTCAATCAAAAACGTCTTCCCTACAACATAACAGAACAGATCAAAAACAACCCCAACAATATAAAACCTACCAATAGAATTATAAAACAAGAAAATCATTGAGCTTGAAACGTGCTTAAGGTAAAGAAAGATCACAACACATTATACTTCCACTCATCTTTGAATAACCCTGTATCAGAAGATTCAGAAGACACAATGCCAGAGTTTACCACAAATTTGGTGTACAAAAAAAAAATTGACAAGATATCATTGATGCAGAAACCCGAATTTGATATTCAACAGACATAACACTTTCACATATCAAGGACAACAAAAGAGAACAGGTGAAAACCCATCGAAGGCATTCCTAAATGCCTACAATGGTCCTCGTACCTTGAGATCACAAGTAACATAAATAAAGGATTTCCCTAACATAGCTCTTAGTATAATTTTTAAATTCAAAACAGCGAAAGATCTTGAACATTTAGCTTCCTAAATATCATTCTTCAAATTTCTCAGAATATGGTAATGGCCCAACAGGATTCTAGGTATGAAAATATACTTTGATAGTATCAATTCTTATCACCCCAATTCAAAGGCTAAATCCGCAAAAAGTTCAAAAGGCAAAATTGGCTCTACCAAAGCCATACAGAAATGTAAGTTTTGGATTTCTAAAATTAACCACATAGCAAGGAAAGTTACTACCAAATGTTCGCCCCCATCTTAGTATAAAGCTAAAAAAACTTGGAATTATTTACAATACTACAGCATCAATCACTAATTATACACAAATTTCAAACTAAAATTACATCCAAATCCCCAATTACTTAGAATTCAATTCAAAGTAGACACACTCTCACCTGAGTGAGCCACCAGGGCAATTGATGAAGAGTCGAATATCCTTAGTTGAATCCTGAGCATCCAACAGAAGAAGCTGACTGATAATGGCGTCAGCAACGAAATCGTCAATGCCACTCCCCAAGAACACAATCCTCTCCTTGAGCAACAACCCCATGGCATCAGTCTCTGCGCCGCGCATGGCGGTTTCCGGAGTCTGCGTGGCCGAAGTGGAGAGGTGTAGAAGGAGGGATTCAGGCGATGTGGAGGAGGACGAGCTGAAAGTTTGGTGATTGAGAGAAGTGAGGGAGCATTTGAGAGGTGAAATTAGGGGTTTGGGAGAGGGGAGGAAGATTGCGTTAGGTGGCGGAGCTTGGAGGAGGGAGGGGCGGCGGTGGGCCGGAAGAGAGTGGTGGGTGAGCGGCGTTGAGAGGGTGAGAGACACCATCGCTAGTTTTCTGAGAGGAGAGAGAACTTAGAGAGAGAAAGAGGAGAGAGAGAGGATAGAGTTACAGTCTACAGGTATAAAGTTGAAGAATTGTATGGGCTTTTCGAAAACAAGTGAAAGCCCGGCCCATTTAACACCTCTTCCTTAGAAAAATCATCAGTTTATCATTCTTATTACAATAAATAAATTAACAAATTAGAAAGCTAGTAAATAAAATTATTCTTAAAAATAAAAGGTTTACATTATGTGAGAACTTTTTTCATAAGTAATTGGTTGGTTTAAAAAGTGTGTCAAAAATTATAAACAAATATTTATATGAAAAAAATAAACGTTTGGTACATAGCCTAAAATCTGACCGAAAAATATGATGATTTATACAATGTAATTACATATATAAAGTGAACATTTTGTGAAATTACTTTTTGAAATGTAGTGGATTGTTTGATTATTTGTGACCCTCACAACTTATTTAAAATACAAGAAATTTCACCAAATGAAAAAGAAAAACTATACAATATACGTATTATATACACGTTTTATAACAATAATAAACTTAAGTTCAAAATGAAATTTAAAAATTAATAATAAAAAATAGTAAAGCACGTGAATTTATGGAACTCTTCCAAGGTTGCATTAAAGTGATGATTGGGCTAAATAATAAGAGAAAGGGATCTAAATGGGCTTCTGAAGCCCAAATCAGCGGTCCGAATCCGAGGCCCATTTCGTGGTTATTTATACGATCCATGGATGAAAAAATCGCGATATTTCGCCGAAATATCGCCGAAATATCGCTGGGAATGAAGTCCCGATATAAAAACGGGGTGTTTTTTTTTTTCGTAAAAATATCGGCGAAATATCGGCGAAATATCGGGAAATATCGGTTTCGGTTTCGGTTTCGGTGAAATATCGGCGAAATATCGGGAAATATCGGAAAATATCGGCAATGAGCAAAAAAATTCCAATTTTCAATCATTTTCTACTCTTTTCAATTTTACCTATTGTTTTACCTTACTTTCACTTTAATGATTTAGAGCAAAAGAAAATAAAGTAAAATAAAATTTCTCATATTATCACTTTATATATTAGTTTATCTCTCATTTTGTTGTAATTATATTTTTTATTTGAAATCTTAACTTCAATTTATGTATGAATGTTAGTTATAACATTATGTAAATTACCAGATATTTTTTCTAATTTTTTCACAATATTTCCGTGATTTTTTTAAAATTACCGATATTTCCACCGAAACCGATAACCGAAACCGATATTTCCGTAAATTCAAAGTACCGATACATGAACCGAAACCGATATTTCCGTCCTTGTTTATACCCCAATTACTGCCAATCAAGCATTCAAATCAGCCTAGGGTTTTAGCCACCGGCCATTGATGCTCTCATCTGCTTGATTCATTTCAGTTTCTTCTTTGATTTTCATGGTTCGTTTTTTATGTTTTGAATCCAATAAATGTTGGAGAATTGCACTATGCATCTAAGGCTTCTTCAATATTCATAAAGAATAAAAATGGAGAGGTCTGTGAGCAAAGAGTGCAGAAATGGAAAGCCGAGCTTCGACTCGGCGGCGGCCAGACAACCGTTGGGATGGATCCACTGATATCCGCCGTTTTCTCTATGGTGCTTATCTACTAATTCCATCTCATATTTCATCGGAATCAAATTTAACTTTTTTTTTTTTTTGGAATTTGATTTTTTGATGAATTTGAGAGAATTTTTTTTCGAGTAGAAATTAATACTTTGTTTAACAGCTGGTTTTTTTATGCGTTTCTGATTTTCAACAGTTAGTGAGTGGCTTTCTGCCGCTGGCGTCTGTTTTTTGATCGGAAAGTGTCATAATTTGAAAATAACATGACCTTAATCTTTAATTAGGTTAAAATAGTATAGTATTTTCACATACCCATTTTATTTAAAAATATGATTAAAAGATGGATAATCTCATAAAACATTAGTTCGAAAAATGTGATTAAAAGATGGATAATCTAATAAAACATTAGTTCGCAAAGCAATGCATATTGTATTATGTGTCACTAAATAATAGTAAAGTTTAATATTATAATAATAGTTTTAAATCACCATATTTTAGAGGGTCGTCTCCACTTTTCCACTTTTCAATAGTTGTAAGAAAAAACATGACTTTTGTTCATGTTGTAATTTATACTAGTACTCACACCCACGCGATACACGTTTTGTGATATAATGTTGGTAAATATTAATTATTTCATAATATAGTGTAAGTAATTTTAGTATATAGAAGACATTCACTAATCCATGATTAATGCTAAAAACAAAAGTATCAATATCATGATTTTCAAATCAAAATTAGAAATTCTACATGTAAAGTTTGTAAGTTTTTTAAAAACTTCTTTATACACAACAATTATAATCGAAACATTTTTTTTATCATTTGTGTTAAAAACTAATATCTTCAGTCACTTATTAAATATACTAAAAAAACTAAAAAAAATTATGAATTAAAAATCAAATTCAATTATTTAAATTAAATACATGTGCATGTGAGTATGTATATATTGAAACATTAATTGATATAGCAATAAAATTAGAAATTTTACGTAGGAACTTGATGCAAGCACTGTCAATTATGTATTTTCAACCTTTTATTTCAAAATAAATTGAATTACAATTTTTTTTATTATATCGCTTAACATCGAAGATGACAGATAATTATTCCTTTATAAGTATCACGTAAATTAATTATTGATATAGCAAGACATTGATCATTACAATTTAAACTTAACACATAATCAAAATGTAGTAGTAGTCTACGATCATGATGATGACAATATAATTAGAAATTAAACATATAATTTAAATAATCAGGTGAACCATATAAATTCAAAATGTGCACTCTCATATAAAAATATACGAAGACCTAAGTGTAAAGTAAAAGACTAAAATTTTATTTGATTATGAGATATTTATAATTTAAAAAATATTTAAGATGACATATAATTCAGACTAAATACATACTCCTTCCAATTTTTTTTATATGTCTTTTCAAACTTTGGAATTATATTCAAAGTATATGTCTTTTCAATTTTTTTTACCAACAATTAATGACATTATGCCTTTTTCAACTTCTCCATTAATTTAATTTAAAGAATATTTATTTCCAAGTATTTAATTCAAAACATTTTATATTCCACATGCTTCTTGGAGTATTAATTAAAGTTAATTTGGGAGTAAAATTTATTCCTTAATCTTGGTGAAGAAACTCAGGAAGACATATAAAACAAATTAGAGGGAGTATTATATATACATATATGTATACACACATCTTTAGTAATGTTATATTTATTTATTAATTTATATTGTTATGGTATAAATTATCCCTATGCAAATTAATATTTATTATTGAAATGATTGTTTGGATATCTATTGTTGATTTTTAATAAATTCTTCAATAAAAATTAATTTAATTAAGATCGATAAAATGAGAATAAATTAAAACAAAATTTATATTATTAGATCAAATGGATTAAATAGTAAAAAATGCAGAATAAAAAATTTATTGATGGGACACTTACAAATATTAATTTAAAAAAATATTTAGAATGACATATAATTTTACACTAAATACATTATATATAACATATATATATACGCATATTTAATAGTGTTACATTTATTTATAAATTATATTTATATTAAATATGATACAATTATCCCCAAACAAATTAATATTTATTATTGAAATTATTGTTTGAACATTATCTATCGTTGGTGTATAAGAAATTATTCAATAAAAAATAATTTAATTAGTATTAATAAAATAAGAATAAACTAATACAATATATATTATAAATTGAATTGATTAAATAATAAAAAATGCAAAATAAAAATATTGTTGATATGACACTTTTTTGTTGAAAAAATAGTAATTCTGTAAATATCTCAAACTTTTCCTCTATTATTATAGTATAGAAATATATAGATAAATTTATTTATTTACTTTTTCTTTTGAGTTTCTATACAATAAATATAAAATTAAATGTATTAAATATTAATATTTATGTATTTGTTTATTAATAAATTTAAAATAAGAGTTATTAATGATTTCTTAAAATGGATATATTTAATAAATGAGACATTTATTGTAGCTATTTTTGACAAAATATTCTGCTTTTATATATATATAGATTACTTTTGAATTGAGTCAAAGTTTAAAAACATCACTTTTCTTAAAGTCAATTTAATCTCAATATTCCAAAATTTAGCAAAAAAAAGTCACAAATTGAATTTATTCTTTAGTATTTAAATTCATCATGTATACGTCACACAAGGATGAAAATATCGGTTTCGATAGATATATCGGTACCTTGATTTTATTACGAAAATATCGATGGATATATCGGTTTCGATGGAAATATCGGTACATATATTTTTCCGATATTTACCGATATATTGCCGATATTTTCCGATATTTATCAATATATTTTTTTCAATATTTACCGATATTTATCGATGTTTCAACAATATTTACCGATATTTCCTTGATATTTATGAATTTTCTTATAATTTTTACCTGAAGCCACTGATATTGAAATCGATACCAATTTTTACCGATATTTAGCTAATAATTATTGATTTTTCATTTATTTTTTATCAAAAATGAAAATATCGGATATATATCGTGACAACCCATTTTTGTTTCGGTCACGTGAAAAAATGGAAATATCGGAGATATATCGGGATATTTTCATCCTTGACGCCACATAAGCTACATGATTATTAAATTATTTATTTACATCAAAATAATGTCTTATTAATATTTCTCATTTGAAATTTGAAAATTTGATGACCCTTTTTTTTTTGTGGAGAATGACTTGGGTGCCCCGGGCACGGATCTCAACCCGACCTGGATCCATTATATATATATATATATATTTTTATTTCATTGAATCAATAAACAAAAGTAATACCTATAGAGTACATATGTAATACCTATAGAACAAAAATTTTATTGAATGAACACATGGTATCTTAAGAGTATATATACATGTAATATCTATAGAACAAATAATCAATATCTTAATTGAGTAAGTTCTAATATCTATAGAGTATATCAATAGTCAATACCTTAATTGAGTAAGTTTGTAATACTTATAGAGTATACATGTAACACCTATAGAGTAAACATGTGATACCTATGGAACAAAAGTTCGAACAAATAATTCATATCTTTATTGAATGAACACATGATACCTTAAGAGTATACATGTAATAGCAATAGAATAAAAAATCAATACTTTAATTGAGTAATTTTGTAATACCTATAGAGTATACATGTAATACCTATAGAGTAAACACATGATATCTATCATTGAATCTCATGAAAAAAAAGTGTAATACCTATAAGACATACATGTAATACCTATAGAGTAAACACATGATACGTATCATTGAATCTTAAGAAAAATAAGTGTAATACCTCTTAAGAAAAATAAGTGTAATACTTATAGGGTATACACGTAATACCTATAGAGTATACATGTAATACCCATCACTGAATCATTAACTACGGAATCAGATGTGTGTGGGCGCATCCCGAATTTGATATGGGCGCGCATGGAGGCTGCCCACGCGTCGGGTCGGGTCAGGGGGCACGGATCTGGGTACACAAGTTTTTGCCTTTTTTGTGGAATCAAGTTTATTCGATCTCATAAGTTTTTGCCTTTTTTGTGGAATCAAGTTTATTCGATCTCAATTTTTAATTTTAAACTAGAGAATGTCTGTGCGTTACACGCGATTGAATCTTAACAAATATTTGAACATTGTTATATACAATCAAAATTTGTTAAATCAAGTTATTGGGGGAGAATGACAACATATCATCATTTCCGATTGGGATCAGATTTACATAAATACATTAGAATTTTGTATCAAAACGTTCAGTGCATAAACAAAGTATTAACAAACTCAATTAAGAGAGATTTAAAAGTCAATTCATTTGTGGATAGGCCCCTCTCCAGTCTTCAGGAACAACTTGCTACAATTTAAAATTCCAACTTTGTTAGGTGAGGTTGAGAAAACAATAATTAAAAAATTTCGCTCATGATAATTGTATCTATAATTCTGGAACTAAAAGAATATGAAATTAAGTTTATACAAAAGTGAATCAAATGTAATCAAAATTTGTTTACATCGAATATGTATCTATTTGAAACGATAGACATCATTGATAATATGGAGAAAAACAAAGTAGTGGTTGAAGTCCAACAAATGATATCTAATTATAGAAGACCACACAAAATACAGTAAAGAATTAACTGTAAATATAGAACAAATAGTTAGGAATGAATATCATGAAATATATCTCATACATAGCTCTAAAGAATCTATAAACTTAAACAAAATGTGTATAATAATGACAACCTTGAAAGTAGAGCTAATCTATAAACTTAAACAAAATGTGTATAATAATGACAACCTTGAAAGTTGCGACTTAAACTTTTATATATATAAAGCATCCAGGTGCATGATGAAAGAGTAAAAAAGTGAAGATATGTACCACTTTTCATTGAGATTAATGAATGGAGTAAGAATTGTGTACATAGCAAAAGATGATGGAAACATAAACATAAGACTAAAGTGGGAAAACTGGAAATGAATTTAAACAATGATGTAAAAGTGTGACAACAATGAGGTTGCATTAAGGTCTCTAGATGACCACAAAGCAAGGAAGAAGAGCTCTAGGACTTAGCAAATACAACTCTTCAATATTGGAATGAACACCCACTTTTCCGACCAATGAACCAAACCCTGATTGGCCAACTATTGTATATCTTCCAAAGGTCTATGTACTAAGCCTGTTATAAATATGCACACTTTAAAATCTAAATAACATATGGTATAAGAAGATGAAGAGGTGAAAGGACTTTTCATATTCTTAACTCTTTAGATTCTACTTGACACATAGGATGACATTTGGATGACACATGTCTCGTTAAGAAAGCTTCAAAATGTTGATTTGTCGAGCACTTGAGAGTTACAACTCTTCTTTTATATATATAGATTCCTTGATTAAGTGTATGTAAATATATCTAATTTTTATGTTTTTTTTAATTTATAACAATAATTATAAAATGAGAATTAATTATGATGGGATTGGGATAAGAGGAATAAGATATTAACAAATTTCATGTACAAGAAATTGAAACTTGATGAGATGAGTGAAATGAGTCGTATGTATTTTCTAAACTTAATCACAATCATAAGAAAATGTGAATATCATCAATTTTGTTTGATAATCTTATTTCATGGTTTTGCCGTTTTGGACTCTAAAACAAGTTGATAATAGAGGAAGGTGGAAAAAAAACCATATTTTACAAGAAAAAAAAATTGAAAAACATAATAGGGTACTAATTTAGAAATTATTTTAACTTAGATAAACAATTTTATGATTGTATAGTTTATGTGATGAATTCATGATGAATTTAAACACCAAAAAATAAATTCAAATTGTAAAAGGAAGTATGTGGTTTTTTTTGCAAATTTTTGAAAGGTTGAGATTAAATTGCAACTTTAAGAAATGTGATGATTTTATTTTGCAATTTTATTTTTAATTTTTTTTGGTTGGAAATGACGTGACATCCAACGTGACATATGACGTGGTATGTTTGTCGGACACGTGGACTCCGGTTGCCGGAAAATTCAAAAGTGGTCTAAATTGCAACAGTGAACAAAAGTTGTGATTTTTTTATTGTTTTTTTTTTTGCAATTGTTGAAAAGTAGGGATAAATTTGCAAAAGTAGTGATTTTTTTTGCAATTATCCTAAAATATGAACTTTAATACCATGTACAATAAATTTCTCTCCCCAAATGTCATCTGAGATAGAGTACTGTCCCAAAATACCCAACTCTACCCAATCTTATAATTTTTTGGCTTCATATACCCTAAAGTTTAGAATATTGTCCACAGATATCAAAAAAAAAACAAAATTTAGAATATTGTTCTCAAATATCCAATAACAAAAGATCCGAAAAACAATTGTGGTACACATTTTGAAAAGATCAAAGACCCCCCAAAAATGGTACAGATTCTGAAAAGATCAAAAAATTGTGGTATAGATTCTAAAAAAATCAAAAAGGGTACAGAAACGCATAACAATTCAATCCATTTCTAAGTAAAGATCGTAATAGTTCATCCATAAATATGTTTCACATAAGAAGATTTCATATAATTTTTTTAAAATATTTATGCAAAATGCATGTGTACCTAAAACATGGCGTGTTTGGAATTATATTGAGCAATTTTTACATTGAGGTTCATTTTTTGGTATCTTTTAAATTAGATTACTGTTTCTATAAGTATTGAGGTACATGGGTCGGGTCGAGTACTTTTTATTATGTTGATGTAAGAGTTTGGTTAAGATTTTCACGAATTTTGGAATTTATTTGGTAATGTGACCAAACTTTGAGAGAAATCAACATAATTCATTTAAAAATAAAGTGACATTCACCTCTTGTAATAAATAAGTAAACATAAAAATTGATCTTACACAAAAATGTCTAAAAAAAGAATGATGAAAAATCCAATAATACACATTTTAGAGGACATAAAAATGCTTCTTTTTTCTTAATCTAAAACCTTAAAACATCAGTTTCAAGTTTCAATATTAATGACACTAAATGCGTGACAATTACCAAATTCTCATGCTATGGATTAAATATAACACTAAAATACAATCATAATTCACCTACTGTCAAGAAACTACTGTAAGAAAACCACTCTTCCTCACCAGAAAGTTCACTCGTCTTCTTCCTCTTCCTGTGTATCGTCCGCAGCTAGAAGATGATTGAGGGCCACCTTCGTCTTCTTCTTCCCCGACTGGTTTTCCTCGACACCATCTTCATTTTTCCTCTTTAGAGTTCCATCTATCCCTTCTTCAGCAACTTCATCTCCATTCAAGGCAGTGATGTTATCAGAGCCCTCCGCTTCTTTCACAGATGAAGTTTCTGTTTCAGCCTTATCGTCTTTTTCAGTACCATTGAGGACATTTCTACCAGATGAAGATTCAAATTCAAGTAACAATTTGCGGATTTCTTCACTGCTCGCAAGATCAACAGCAGTATTTCCAGCCTTGTTCTTTAAATCCTTGTTCGCGCCTTTCTTCAACAAGTACTTGACAAGTTCAAGGTTAGACCCTTGAACGGCATAGTGAAGAGCAGTCATGCCCTTTCGGTTTGAAGACTTGACGGAGATTCCAGATGCTACAAGAATCTTGACAACTTCAAGATGACCCTTTTGAGCAGCAAAGTGAATCGCACCCATGTCATCCATTGCAGCAGCACCAACATCCGCTTTGTTCTTACAGAGATAATTTATGACTTCAGCATGTCCAGACCATGCTGCTAGATGTAGTCTATGGTTCAATGTAGCTTAGGAATAAAACAGACCAAAATGTGCTATATCAACCACAAACTGATATGAGGATGTAAAGTTGCATATGAAGTTATGAACTAAATGTGACCATGATCTTAGGTTCTAAGAATCTTTTTTTCTTCGTCATATAAAGATTTTGCTCATCATATATTTTCAGCAAACTAACTAAATCTTTTTTCTAATTAATCTCTCAAACTAACTAAATAGATTTTCAGCAAATGGCTTAGTTCATCATATAAAAGATGGAATAAATTATGCTCGATCATACTTTCTGAAGAACTTCTAGGTCACTCTATGGTTTGTTCAAGCAACTCATCAAACAAAAAAAATGTCTGATCAAAGCAAGATGCAAGTTGCAGCATGAAGTCATGTAATAAACAACAGATTCACTCATTTATAATCAGCTGATATCATTAAATCGAGACATACAACAACAAGAATAAAGCAAAATAGCATTATAGTTAAAGACATGAAAGCAAAATTTCCAGATAAACAAATCAGATTTCCAAATGACAAATACTCTTTCAGATTGAGGAAAATCATCAACAGACTCCAAACATATCAATTGCACAAACCAATTGAAATTTCAAAAGTTCCCATCCCATCAATTTCAGTTAATTCGCCATAGCTTATTACTATCAACACCAAACATTAGAAGAAAATACGAAATTAAAACTCAAAAAAAAGGAGTAGCATCATAATCATGCCGTTAAAAAAAGAAAAAAACAGTTAAATCAGGATACGGCGTACGAGAGTGGCGGTCACGTGAGTTGACGGCGAGAGGATTAGCGCTGCATATGATTTGCACCGCTTTAAGGTCTCCTGATCGAGCCGCCACGTGCAGCGCTTCGTCGCCGGAGTTAGGTTTCGCCGCCGACGGCTTCTTCCCCATTTTCCGTTTCAATTGGAGAGGTGAGAGAATACAAGGATAGCAGGGTTTATTGTGCTTGAAGTAGCCATAGCCATGGCTGGTCTTTTGAGAATTGATTTGGGGATTTGAATGTAGAAAGCGCGCTTATACATACATGCGACTTTAGTTCTGATTTTGGGTTGCTTTGCTAATTACACATCAGTCCTTCAAGTTATAGAATTTTGCACTTATAATACTGTAAAAGTCCTAATTTCAAATGATAACACATTTTGTCTCGACTAAATAAAATCTTGCTCAAACTTTTTTTTTTCCCATTAGTTCATCAAATATTGATAATTCAAAGGACATTGGCTATCATTAGTTGATGAAGGTAATTATTATTGGATAATGATTTTCGAAGATCGTCTTATAGATTTAATTTCATATAACGAGTCTGATCTATAATGTATATCAATCGTAATTACAAAATATAAAAAACAAAACTCTGATAACTGAAAGTAATCATACACCACCTAAAATAGCAGAGCTGTCGTTATAAGTTGAGCATGTGCTTCGTATGTGATTCAATTTGACAAAAAAAAAATGATGTTTTGATGGTTTTAAATGATCACTTTTGATTCGCACAAACGTGAGATGGTTAATTACAAAAAAAAAAAAAAAAAAACAGTTAAATGTAAAGATATGCATACAAAATATGGCGAAGTTAAGGTTTTTTTCTAAGCTAAAGGTATAAATTTTGGGTATAAAAGTATATTTAATATAACTTAAAAGTATGTTCAACATAATATAAAATGAGTTAGTCTCTTGTGAGACCGTCTCACGTGCGACGAAATTTAAGTATGTCTTTTAGAAGTATAAATGTGTGTTTTTCCAGCTATAAGTATGTTTTTACACGTATAAACATTAGTTTTAGAAGTATGCCTTTTATACTTATAAATATATCTTTTTCTGCTATAAGTATGTGATCTGAAATTTCATCATACGTGAGACGATCTCACATGAGTTTTTGCCATATAAAATATGCTTAACATAACTTAAAGTCATGACAAAAAAAAAAAAAAAGTGTTAAGCCCGACCCGGGTTTACCTACCTCAAATTGTGTGGATTTTTAAAGGGAACATTTTCAATTTGGGGAATTCTATACACACCCCAAACATTTCTAAACACACCCTATCTACACACATATTCATTTTTTTATTATTTTAATATTCATGTCTATTGTTGGGGGTGTGTTTAGTATTTTTGGGGTGTGGACAGAGTTCCCCTTTCAATTTTCATCACACCTCCAAAGCTCGATGGAGGGAAATAAAATTTGAGAGCTTCCTTTTCAAAGTTGAATCATTACATTTTGTTGAGCGCCGTCTCCGTCTCCGTCTCCGATGTCCAGTGGTGGTGAGCTCCTAAACTGCTGCTCATCAATTTTTCCGATTTCCTATGCGCCATTCATCGATTTGTTTCGACTTTTCCTATGTTTGTTGCATTTGCATTTGGCTGCTTTTATGATCCTATTGCCTATTCATTGAGCTGATTACACGATCTAGGGTTTGAAATGAATCCTTGAAGGAGATTTCTTCTTTTGATTTTTTTTTTTTCTTTTCTGCAGGGGTATTATATATAAAGGACTGCCATAAATTATTGGTGGTCACGGATCTACAAGCCGTGCCGCTTCTTACAGTTCTTGATGCCATTAAGATGGTGTGTAAGGATGGATTTGAACACCTTGAGCCTATAATCATTGCACGAGCTTGGGGAAGTTGTAAGTTATTCCATGTGTGAGTTTTTTTTTTTTTTTTTTTTTCTGCTTTGAATAATATGAATGTTGCATTCCTCTCTATCTGGTTAGTAAAGCATACACAATTCAATATGGTATAGAGTTTTCTGATTGTGTAATCCACTTCAGATTCAAAACCTTCGGTTGTGTTGAAAAGATTTTGTGGAGTGATTTTAATTTATTGAATACCAAGTGAACCAAAAATTGGTAGAACTACCCAAAAAATAGCTAAAAGAGACAGTTCTGCATTTCCAATTCATTGTGGC
The DNA here is from genome assembly GCA_005771605.1 of Scutellaria baicalensis. Lineage (NCBI taxonomy): Eukaryota > Viridiplantae > Streptophyta > Magnoliopsida > Lamiales > Lamiaceae > Scutellaria > Scutellaria baicalensis. Next base: position 3,516,214 of record CM016721.1, on the reverse strand, counting down.
ATGAACTCATCCAAAGAATGGGATGGGGATATTTTTATATGCTTCAAATCCATCTTCTAAATCTATTCAATTCAACTGTTGAGTTATTGATTGGTGATCCATCAACAGATTTATCTCTTGAACTCGTGTACAATGTGAAGGTTATCGTGCCTTTCTTGTCATGCTCTCTCAAGAACTAACTCTCCCTTTCTGTTTTATTGTAAAGCATTTACCGTTGAGTGGATTAACTTTCTGGGCCGACGCTATTGACTCTAATGCTCAAATAATGTCACTGCAGGTCTAGACTTGCTAGATTTAGATACGATACATGCTGTTATCTGTCTCTGTGGATCATTTGAGTTTCCTTATATGTTGCTTCGTCAAATTGCGGGTATTTTAAAACCCGGTGGAACTTTACTTTTTTATTTGAATCGCCATAATTGGGTAATGGTTCTTGATGGAGTGTCTACTGTCAAATCTTTTCAGCATCGGAATGCATAAACTCACGTTTGCTTGCAGGTCTCGTCTATTGAAAGCAAGATAGAGGGCTATGGATTTGTGGACATGCAATCTTCTGATAGCCAGCCTTTTTGGGTGCGTCGCTTCCTTTTTTTAGCCTCAGTATTTTTTTCTTGATATAGCTTGGTTTTCTTTGAAATATTGCCCTGTCAATCTACATGTGATCCATCCATTTCTATAGCTGAAACTTCGTTGAGAGTAGGCAAAGCATCAAACTATGATTTGAACTTTCACCAACTCATGCTAATGATCTTTGTTACATCATATTCATGTTTTCATTATTCAGTTCTTGTTACCAGATCTCCCATTTTGCATGATATGTTAGTTTGTATCCATTGAACCTCAATTTGATGCTGTTACGTATATTGTACTGACAGGTAATGTGTAAGAGGCCTCCAATGGAAAATGGTTCGTTCTCTTCCATCAAAAACGGCCCCCAAGTTCAACCTCAAGTTCAGAACGATGATGATGTAAAACTGATGGATGAGGATTATATCTTGACCAACGAGGACACAAAGAAACGATCAAGATCATCCGATTAGGATTTCTTGCACCCATGTCATCCGTTGCAGCAACACCAGCACCAGGTTTCTGTATTACATCTATTATCACCTCACCATGCTCGGACCAGGCTGCTCGATTTAGTACTCTGCAGTTCAATCTCACCTAAGGAAAGAAGAGATCACTAAATTGTAGTCCATCAACTATGATCCATGTAGTGTTTGTCACTCTTGAGAATGAGATCCTTTCTTCTACTAATATTAGCGAATTTCATATTTTAATCTTTTTTTTTTTTAATTTTTAGATTATTTTTTTAAATTATGTAATTTCTTGGATTTATTTATTTTTATTATATATCTTCTAAATTTGTATTTGGTTTTTAATCTTAAGATTTCCTTTTATTTGCAAGTTTTAGTTGTATATTTATAACAATCTTCACATTTTAATGTTTATTTTGAAATTTTCATAATTTAGTATTCCTAAATTTTCAGGAGTTCTTTGATCACACAGTGTCACAGTGTAAGACATATATCTTTTATTCATGAATAAACCAATTTCTACTAATTTATATCAGAATAATGAATTGTGGGTTGTGTGTTGATTTGTCACACAATATGATTTGTGAGAAGTTTCATATAAGACTCACTCATCTTTTATTTTCTTATCTTGTATTTTTTGTATTTAATTCATTACTTTAAATTTTCATATCTTAGATCGTATCTTCGGAATACTTTAACAACTTTCATATTTATATCTAATTTTGATATTTGTTTTAGATTCATAAATTATTCTAATTTCATGATTTTTTTTTTTTTCTGGAGATATAGTCTTTTAGTATTTATTAGTATTCTGATAGGAAATTTATATATATTTTTTTACGGTAATTTGATTCTTTGTGCATTTATTTAATTTCCTTTAATTTTTTTTTTTGAAAATTTGAACAATTATTGAATTTAATTTTTAAATAATTTAAATTCTCAAACTTTATGCTAGAGTTTCATTTTACTATTTTCAAAATTTATTTTGAAATACATTTTAAATAAAAAATGTTTGTGGCATAAACTCATTTTAAAATTAAGGATTCAAAATATTTAGAAAATGTGAATGCCTGAAATTGATGGAGAAATGACAAATATGTTATTCAAAGCATAAAAAATGGTGAAGAAACTCGAAGAACTTCAAATTCTAAATTAAAAGCTCATGCATAACACATTTGTCAACCTTTAACAAATTAAAGAAAAAAACATTTATTAAATTTCACGTGTAAATGATATTAAGAGTGTAAATGATACTCCCTTCGTCTCGGTCAAAGTTGTCTACTTGTCATTTCACTTTGTCCCAATCAAATTTGCGAGCCCATAAATAACAAAGAAATTATAAAGCAAAAAGTATAAAAAACATTTTTTTAATCAAAAAGTAAGAGGCAACTGCGTTTTCTTAAGTTCCGTAACTTTAACCGGAACGGAGGGATCACTATTCTTTAATATGAGGACGATGCTTGGTTTCCAAAACATGAGAAATTTCATGCATCTTTTTACCAATTATAAACTTGTTGCAAACATCACTCATGCCTAATAAAGGACCTCTACGACGATAAATTTTAAGAATATATTAAAATAATTTAATAATAAATTTTAAAAATATATTAAAATAATGTAACAAGTGTATAAATATTGTCACACATACAAATGCATAACTCTCTCATCTCATCTAATATCATTTAACATATTTTATTATTTAAATTGTAATATTTTATTCAAAAATATTTGCTAAATAAATGGATGCGAAAAGTGTAGTGGGCTTTTAGAGAAGACCTTTCAATGGAGGGAAAGAAAATTTGAGAGTTTGCATTTGAAAGTTTAATCACCACATTCTGTTGCTTGCTTCTCTCTCTACTCCACCTTCTTCTCCCTCACCCATGGCTATAGACGGTGAGCGTCCAAGCCGCTGCCCATCAATTTTGTTCCTGACTGATCGATTAGTTTCTACTTTTCCTGTGTTTTTACTTTTCTCATTCAGCTGATCACATGATCTAGGGTTTGTGTTGAATCGATTTGCATTTTTCAGCAGAGGTATACATAAATGAGTGCCATAAACTATTGGTGGTCACGGGTGAACAAGCCGTGCCGCTCCTTTCAGTTCTTGATGTCATCAAGCTGATAAGGAATGATGGATTTGAACAGCTTCAGCCTATAATCATCGCTCAAGCTTCGGCAAGATGTAAGTTATTCCAAGTCTGATTCGTGTTTCTTGTTTTTGTTTTTCGTTTCTGTTTTTTAATCAGATGAATGTTTAATTTCTTTACTTGATAAGAATAGTATTGTCACAATTCAATTTGGGAAAAAAAGTTTTCTGATTGTGTAGCATCGAGTGTATTACGAGATATATCCACTCCAAAATCATTCTTTGAGTTGTGCTGGATCAAAAAGAGGATATGCTTGAGGAAAAGATTTTTTATGGGATTTTAATTTGCTGAATACTGATTGAACTTCAAATTGTAGCATGAATCATCTAAACAATGCTATGTGGTGTATTATTTCATATGGTTCAAATCCATTTTCCAAATCTTTCAATTCAAATGCAACTGTAGAGTTATTGATGGTTACTCCATCAATATTTGTATCTCTTGAACTCATGGATGGATATAGTGTTATGTGGCTCATAGAATATTTAGATGAAAACACATTTGCATCACTAAAGCACCTAAACTTTGTGAAGGCTTCCGTTTTATTGAAAAACATTTACATTTGAGTGGATTAACTTTTTCGGCAGAGGCTATTGACTTTAATGCTCGATTATTTAATGTCACGGCAGGTCTAATGTGGATTGATTCAGACTCTATAGATGCTGTTATCTGTTTCCGTGGTTCATATGGTTTCCCTAGCCATCTTTTGCTCGGGGCCATCACAAGAGTTCTAAAACCTGGTGGAACTATACTTGTGTATCTGAGTAGCCTTGATTCGGTAATGGTAGTCTGTTAGTGTGTATTGTTTCTTGAAGGACTGTCATTAATCTTCAGCAGCATCAGAATGAACACGTTCACGTTCGCTTGTAGGTCTCTTATATTAAGAAGATGATACAGGCACATAAATTTCTGGACATACAATCTTCTGATAGCCAGCTTTTCTGGGTGAATCACTCTCTTTTTTACCTCGTTTTTTTTTTTCCCCTTATATAGCATGGTTTACTTATGAAAATATTACTCTGTCAATCCAGCTTTGAGCCATCCATTTCAGTAGCTGAAGCTGTCATTCAGGCAAAGCATCAAACTATGATTTCAACTTTCACCAATCATGCTAGTGATCTTTGAATATGTTTGACATGCTACTTTAGCTGCATCACATTCATGTTTTCATATTCTAGTTCTTGCTATGAATTGCTGTTATTAACTTAATCTCCCATTTTATATTGGTTTGTATCTAATCTCAACTCTGATTTTGTTATCTTGTACTGACAGGTAAGTGGTAAAAAGCCTCCAAAGGAAGATGGTGCATCCTCTTCCATTAAAGACACTCCCCAAATTAAACCTGAAGTTCAGATTGATGATGGTGTGAAACAGATGGACGAGGATGACATCTTGACCAACGAGGATGCCAAAAAAACGACAAAGGCCATCTGATGGCTAGGATTTCTTGCACCCATGTCATCCATTGCAGCAACTACATTACTGGGTTTTTTTTCTCACATCTATTGACAAGCTCATGCTCGGATCATGCTGCTCGATGAAGTAGTCTACAGCTCAATCTCACCTAAGGAAAGAACAGATCACTAAATTGTAGTCTATCAACTGTGATCCATGTGCCTTTTGTCACTCTTGAGAATGAAATTCTACTACTGTTTAACTTCCTCTTCTCTCTTTTTCTAATTGATGCACTAGACTCATCAAAAGCAAATTGAATTTATATTCAAGTACTTGATATCTCCTTAATATCTACAATGTATAATTTTTTGGGAATTCCCCTATCTTAAAGGATATGCCTTCTGTTTAGGGGGTGACTTCTTCTGGAGAGCCCCCACTAGCTATTGGATATACATTTTGTTTGTACTATATTGAATTCAAAATCTGTCCCATTTATTTATAAGAGTTTTTGATTATTCAAAAACCAAAAAAGAAAGAAAAAGAAAAAATCCCACTGAAACAAACAACCAAAAATATTCACTTTTAATCTGTGAGTATTAGATAGTTGTAAAGCAACAAGTTCCATGGCTTCAATTGTAAGTTGCATAACAATTCATCAATTTAAGGTTGATTTTTATTTACAATGTGAATTTGCATGTTAAAACCATAAATCACCAACCTGAATTTTATCAAATATGTTATTGATGACATTTCCGGCTCCAACACAATTTTAAAGACTGAAATTTGAGTCTCTAACCCAATCAAAAGTCAAAATTTAGGCATTTTTTACTATGCAATACAAATTTATACATGTATATAATCATATCAATTCGATATAAGTACTATTTCAACTTTGTTAATATACCATATCAATAATTGATGAGAATATGTTTATTAGTTCTTTAAAGATTTTGAATATTAAATGATATATAGAAAATTATTATATAATATATATATAAATATTACATAATTTATTATGTCCGATCCACAATCCAACTCATCCGTGAGACAACAATAAGACCTGCTCCTATTATTGTTATTATTTTGTGTAAAGCATTAAACAAAAAATTGCTATAGAAAATTATTACACAAAAATTTAAATATAATTAGAAGAATAATTTTATTGATTTTCTTAATTTGTACTAGAAAAGTAACAAGTAATACACAATTTGATTGGTTTTATGATATAAAAAGAAAAAGACTATTATTCCGAATAAAATCTTGGAGATGCGACTAAGACATGGATTTCTGAATAAGATTCATTTTTTCGATTGTGTGATGGACACGTGTCATGGTCGGCGATGAGACCCTAAGCCCGAAAGCCCGAACCTATTTAAGTAATGGCGGCTTACATTTCCTGTGTGCTGTGTGCCAAATTTAGTCTCTCTCTCTCTCTCTCTCTCCAAATTCTTCCAAACCCATTTCAGATTTTGACGATTTGCTGCTCGATTTGGAGCTCTACTTCGCCTACGGTGAGCGAGATTTCTGTCCTCATTATTGTTTATTTTTAAATAATTTAGTTGTTAACATGCAATAAATTGTGTAGTCGGATCGCAATTTGCCTCTATATGTTGGGGTTTTTCATGATTGAACGATTTTCAGTTTGTTTGAATGATCAAAGCGCCCTAATTAGTTTCAATTTCCCAATCGCGAGTTTGTTTAATCAAGCACCGGATTTTCTGTATTGGAGGGTTTTTTCTGCAATCATACAGTATAGTTTTTAACCCAGGAAGTTTTCTGTAGGGAAATAAATGGGGCAGGATAGGTTTTTGGTGATCACCGATCAGGTAGCAGTTTCGCTTGTTGCAGTTGTTGATGCTATTAAGGTGGTGAGGAAGGATGGAGTTGAACAACTTGACCCGCAGATCATTACTCAAGCTACCTCGGACAGTAATTTACCGTCTCTGTTTCTTTTCTTGTGGATTAATATTGGTATTTATTGCATTGAAGAAATTAAGAAATGTTGCACGATTGTTATATTGGATTTTGGTGGGAAGGATTTTGAATGGTGGAAGATAGAATGCAGCTATGTAGTGGATAGACTCCGAATTTCTCTCGAGTCTTTGATGGTGACCACCATTCGGATCTGTATCCCCTGTAGCTCTAGAAAGTTAGATGAAGAGTGTTCCAGACTCGATTAGATGCACTTCATCTGCATCAATGCAGAACCTTGATTTGTGAAGTACATGGAGATTTTGTAGGATGAATTTTAGTTGATATATTATGCCCTCTCTAGAATAACTTTACTTTTCCCATGAATAGAAAGATTTACAGCTGGGGGAATTACCTTCCGGTGGGGCTATTGATTTATTTGCACGTTTTATTTCTTTTGGCAGGTTTCACGTTGTTGGAACCCTCAAGTATTGATGTTGCTATCTCTCTTTGTGAATCGGCGGAGTTTCCCAGTGATCAATTACTTGCCAACATCTCAAGAGTCTTAAAGCCTGGTGCGACTGTCCTGCTTCGTCTGGCTTCTCAATCTACCCAGGAACAATTGGTAATTTGTCGATTCATGTTGTTTTTTACTTGGTGAGTATCTAATCAACTTTTCTCATATGTCAAGCATGTAAAGTAAGCGTATTTGGGTTCTTTTGCAGACAAAGTCTTCTCTTGAACGGAAGTTACTTCTGGCTGGATTTCTGGACATACAGAGCCAGCCTCTTGGGGTGCGTCTCTCCTTACTTTTTTTTTTTTTTTTTGGCAGTGACAAACATATAAATTGTTGACGTGGCGTATCTTATTTTAAATATAAGTATTTCAATCTATCAGTGGTTGATCTATTTGAAGGTTACATTAACAGTAGGCAGAAATGTCTATCTGGGATTTGAAGTTTTAACTTACTGTTCTCATTAACATCATCCAATATGTTTGAGACTTTTCTTTTGTTGCTTTTAAAAAAATTGAGTCTTGTATCTTTTTTCATTTTCAAGGTTTCGATGTGAAAGAACTTGAGGGAAGTTTCAAACTGGGATTTTACGTTTAACTTTCTGTTTTTGTTAATATTTTCCATATAATTGAAATCCTTCTTTTGTTGCTTATTAGAATTATATTCTTGTATCTATCTTGTTGAGATGATAGGTATTGATATTGATGAGAAAACCTTATTTCATTGGTTTTGTGTGTGATAAATACAAAATATAATTGTTGTTATGCAACCAATCATATTAATAAAATCCCTACTAATTTTGCTCCATGATTTATTAGTTCGTACTCATGGAACTTCAATATTAAGTGTTTGTTTGGCCATGATTTGTTAGTTTGTACTCGTGGAACTTCAATATTAAGTGTTTGTTTGGTTGTACATATAGCTGTTCAAAACATCTTATGAGATGTTTTATAGCTCATAAGCTCCTTATAAGTGTTTTGTAAAGTTCTTCAAAACTATAAGATGTCTGAAACTTATAAGCTTCTTGTGGAAATGTGGCAAACTACCACTTATCATAAGAAATGTTTTCTATCCCTCAAGATTCATGTTGCCCAGTTTAGAAAACCTCTTCTTTCTCTAATTTAACTTCTACCTAAAATAGCACAGTTCTCGTAAAAAAAAAAAAATATCAATCCTGTGATCTTGAAAGTTCCATTAATTGAAGTTGTACAGCAATACTAACTTTTCTCTTTTAATTGTTTGTATCATTTTAATAATTGTATTTTTACTGGGCTTTTGAAGTTAGGGACTTAAAATTGATCGAAACCTAATGTAGGCGAAGATCTTGTACATTTAGTTGTTGTAACTTGTAAATGAAGAAAACTACTACAAAAATATAGTTGTTCGAGTGGTTTTTGTTTTTAACATATTTGAAATTGTCCCAATGTTGCTTAAATTTGTCCAACCAAACTTGACTCAATGCTCATTTAGCTTTGACTTCAGTAGTCTTGAAACTCATTTAGCATTGCTAAAAGTGTGGTCTGAATATTTATTTGAGTTTGGGACCAAACTCTTCTCAAAGCTCGTGAGCCTCGAAACAAGTTTGGTCCAAAAAAATATTTAAATATTTGAGAGGAAACTTTTCTCGAAGCTGTACAAGTTTGATGTTGATAGGGGAGAGGAAATCTGTTCTTGATTGAAAGCAATGAAACATGCTTTTGATTTCAATTCCCTAATGAAGGGTATTAAAGTCCTTTTACATTCGGTTGCTATTTAAAAGTGGTCAATAACATGTTTCTTTTTTCTTTATTTGGAGAAGAGGGATAGGAAACATTTTTTGTCATGTAGAGTGGTGGTAAAACCTGCGCTTTTAAGTTTTTTCTAATAAAGCAAGGAAACCCATTTAATTTCTAGAATGAGGTCTTACTTGGACAGATTTTCTCTAACTTATAATTTAAATTACAAACTTATCAATACTAACATTCTAAGTTTTTCATCAGCTTATTTTATCCAAACATCTTTAAAAATACTAGGTCTCTTAATGCCCTTTTTTCTGCTCATCTAAGTTATTTCGCAAAGAGGGCTTATAAGTTATATGGTCTTTAAAATTAGCTTTAGCCAAACACCCTTTAATTTTATTATTTGTTATGGACAGGTAACTGGTAAGAAACCTTCATGGAAGATTGGTTCATCCTTTTCCATTAAAAAGACTTTCGCAGTTTTACCCAAAGTTCAGATTGATGATGATATGGATCTCATTGATGAGGATAGCCTCCTGACTGAAGAGGATCTGAAGAAACCCCAACTGCCTGCTGGTTAGTCTTCATGACTTCATTGTTTGTTTATTCTCCGATGAAAATTGATGCTCTTCTGAGACAGATTTGAGATATGCTTCTGCAGTTAGTGATTGTGAAGTTGGAATCACAAGGAAAGCTTGCAAAAATTGCACTTGTGGGAGGGCTGAAGAGGAGGAAAAAGTGAAGCTTGGACTTACTGTGGACCAGATCGATAATCCTCAATCTGCTTGTGGAAGTGTATGTATACTTTATGTTTTACACTGCCAATCTTATTGTTTTGGTTTTATATCCCTCCTTGCAAGTGTCAAATATGAAATGGTTATAAGATTTGATTGTTGGTGGTGTAGCTATCCATGCCAAGTTGTGGTGATTATGAATATTATCTAACGTTCTCTTTAACTCTGTGCCTAGATGGCTGCTCGATTGAGTATGTATAATAATTTAATATTCAAAATTAGCTCAAGTTTCATCTTCAGTTGAATTGTTGCCTCGGCATGCATATCATCAGATGCCTGGCTGAAGAAAGGTAATTAGGAAGTAAGAAACAAGGATCCTGCTAATAGAGTTGATGAATGTAGCTACCCCATGTAGAGGAACAACATAGAAGTTTTATTCTTTTAACATATTCATGCTTCTGTTAAAGTTTCAGATACTTCCCTCACTTATGGTTTTGTTTTGTTGTGCTTGAATAAATGTTTCTTATGCTGTGCTAAGATATCAAGTTTTCTTGAGATGCTAATATTCCGACTGAGATTCTATACTTGTGATGCTATGCTTCTTTTGCAAGGTTGTCTTTTCATTTTGTTTGAACAACCTAGTTTTATGTAATTTCACATGTTAATGCTTTTTGTAGTGTGGTCTTGGAGATGCTTTTCGATGCAGCACATGCCCATATAAGGGTCTTGCTCCATTTAAGCTAGGCGAGAAGGTATGTGGAGAATAAGTTATCCTATGGCCTTCTTTTTTGTTTTTTCTATTGTGTGTGTTCTGTCGGAACTATCAACAGTCCTCGATGAACTGTAAAACCAAGGGATTCATTAGTTAGTTCTTTCCAATTCTCTCCTTCCTTTTGCATCGGGGGGTTTTTTTTTTTGAGGGATTGAATGGTGGAGGGCAATAAGGTGTAAGCTTAAGGTGATTCTGAGTTGCTGACCAATTGACCTTCACTTGGCAGGTCACTTTATCAGGAAACTTTCTTGCCGCCGACATTTAGCCATCAAGAAACTGGAGCTGAAAATTGCCTCGTTATTCGTTTTGCTCATCACTCTTTTCCCAGTAGTTGTTCAGCTAATTGTCTATTGTGGATTAGGTTATAAAGGACAGGCCTGTTCTTTGGGGCATTTTCCCCTTGTCTGCTCTTTCCGTATCATTACTATCGAGTCGAAAGATTAGATGCAAAAGAGTCAGTGAGGAGATTGAATCAAATTTTTCGAGTACTGAAACTAGTTTGAAACTCTCCGTTCAGTTGAGGTGTTCTACATTTTCATTTGTTTGTTAAATAGATTCGGAATAGTACAAAACATGTGAAGGAAGAAATGGTGGACCAAAAAAACATAAAAGAAATGGTACAAAACACAATCACTAGATTAAAAAGGAGTTTCAATGCTGTAAGTAGAAAACATAAATTCTCCAAAGAGAACCTAAACTTGTGAAACCTCACCAACAATTTCTTTACAATACTGTAAGAACTTCAGCAATTCCATTGGTGGATAGCCTTCACCATCAAAGATCAAAGCTCTAAACACCAAAGAAAATCCAACAAAGATCTTTTTGAAATCCATGTTGCCTATCTGCATTAGCAAATCCACCTCGCTACATGTAGAATTATCTTCTATGTTCCTCCCATTGATGATTGAAGCAGGCAGAGAAGCTTAGAAATTGGAAGATGCAATGATATTCTCTCTTTAAACAAACACTTCTCGATAACAAAGAGAGATGTATTTACACGCGTAGAGAATTAAGTAGGTATCAGCAGCAATATTGAAGATGGCAATGGATTTGTCAGTCGATCAAACTTTCATGATCACGAGCAACAACACTACGAATGTCCGGGAGATCAGAACTCGGGGAAAATCTAAGCCACCTCTTCTTCTCACTGAGCTTCAGAATAGGGTGCAATATAAGCCCAAGCATAACAGCAACCATACTAACGATCATGACCTTAAGGGTCGAGAAAGCCAAGACAACGCAGATTAGAATGGTCGGAGGGATGCACATCAGGATGGCAGTGGTTGTCCCCCCTGGTATCTTGTATGGCCTGGGGGCATTGGGGGCTATAAATCTGAGACGCACAAACGCCAGAAATTCTAATATCATTCCGAAGCAATATAAGAAGTTCTCTGCAGCTACGATCTCTTGAAAGCTCAACCATGAAAGAAGAAGCACTCCAGAGGCTGAGAATAAGATCCCAACTAGAGGAGTTCCATGTCGAGATCTCCTGGCAAAGAACTCGGGAAGCATTCCTCTTTCAGCCATACCAAGAAGCTGAAATGAATCACTACTCATTTCAGCAACAAACATCCCCATATTTGACATAGCTGCAGCCCCTTGAATCCACCATCTCAACCACACTCCACCTAGAATCATCCCTACATCTGAGAAGTAACCGTCAGTCCAAGAGTCACGGTGCAGGGGAAGAGCTCCAGTTCCCGTCAGTAGAGGGAAAAAATATCCAAGAACAACAAGAATTAATGCATAAAACAGGGCTTTTGGCAGGGTTTTCTTCGGGTTTTCCACTTCTCCGGCCAGAGTACTTATCGAATCCCAATAATTCAAATTCCAAAAGAGTGTGTTCAGATAGAGATTCCAATCCACATTATGAATATCTACAACTAACCATCTATCTGGCTTCATCTTTGGGATTGAAATGAATCCCATCACCACAAATGGAAGGATGGAGAAAATTCCAAGTAGCACAGCCACCCATCCGACAATGGTTAAACCTCTATAGTTCATGTATGTCAAGGCAATCGTCAAAGCCAGCACCGCTGAAACCCGAGGCAAACCATCACCAAGAGCAGGGATCCCCGATTTTAGATAATCTAGAAACAATACAGGGTAAAGGGCGTTGTCAATGACTCCACTCAACCATTTCATCCACCCCTGTTGGAAACCCCAGAACGGCCCCAAAGCGGACGACACCCACACAACATAGCCACCATTTTCAGGGAACATCGTGCCCATTTCAGCTGTAATCAAGGCTTCCGGCACACTCCATATGAACGGGAAGATCAAAAACCCGGCGAGGGCTAGGAGCGGTCCAGCAGCCTTCACACTATCCTCCACACCAAACGGCCCCCCCGAGACCTCGTAGAATATGAGGAAAACAAGGGGCAAAACTGAGACTTTCCTAGCATTACTTGTTCTAGGAGAAGAACCTTCATTTATGCCTATGTACTCAGAACCATTGTATTCCCCCATCTCTATTGAAGCTTGCCCGTTTCCTCCCTTCAGTTTCTGCATTCATTTTCCAATTGTTAACCTAATTAAGTTCATGAATTCAAAGCAGGTGGCGATTAAACAAAAAACCTCAATCAATTCAAGAACCAATTAACAGAAAATTGAAGCTATGATAAGACAGATTAATAATCAAATCCATGAGAAAAAGCTAAAATCACCAATCACTATAATGTAACCACCGCAGATCCAATCCTAAAACTCCAAAGATAAAAATAAAAAAATCCACTCATTGCCATAGGCTCATCAAATTCCCTAAAACAATAGCACAAATACAAATACAACTCCATAATCATGTCACAAAATTCTCTAGATCTGACCACCGAGAATAAATCAACCACAAAAGGATAGCCATCCGAACAAAAAAAAATGATAACACTAACAATAATGAACATGCAATTTCGGAAAAAGATGACCATGAAATTCAAGTAGAGCTCACTCTGCTTAAAAGTCAACCAAACGCAACCTCCATGCAAAAGCCGCCGGCAACTTATTCCGGCGACAGTAACCGTGTGTGCGTTCTCACACTACAATCACCAAGTGGCTGTAGAATTGCATAGTCATTGCCATTGGAGTGCTCTCCACGTGGTCAAGCAAGATTTTCAACTATCAGAAATTATGGAAGAGCCCCAAAGCTTATAACAAATTATGAAAAAGCCCCATATGGGCCCACTGGGCCCTTGCCCTAGTCTATTACTACTTGTTTGTTGGTTTATTTATTTATGTAATTATGTTTTCATTAAAAAAAATATCACTTTATAAATAATTGAAATATGTTTGTAATTTAGTTACTCAGTCATAATCTTCTTCTTTAGTCATTAAATCCATAATATAGGTCCTTCGGACTTTTCGAATTATGAAAATTTCATTTTGGACCCTTATTTATTATATATTATTCCAATACATTTTGGGCTATATTTATAATTTCAAATAGAATCCTGGTTTCCGTATTTGAATATAATAATTAAAATTAAATGAAGATAATTATTGTTCAATCTACTCTATAATTCCCTCCTTTCAATTTTCACTTTGATTTACCAAATGTAAAACATGAAAAACCCGATATTTTATTTCTAAAGTAAATTAATAAAACATTTGTGTTTATATATATATATATATATATATATTAACTTCGTTATAAAAAATTTAACACAATTTGAATAACCAGCATAATAATAATTATAAGAAATAAATTTATTTAGATCTCTTGCTATTATGGAATTTATGAAATTAAATTTAATATTCATGTTTATTTTAAATATTTTTACAATTTTTTATTCTAATATTCTGAATATATCATATACTTTTTTAAAAGAGAAATTTGAGAGTTTAATTAACAAATAAAGTGCAACAATTTACATGATATAATAGATTTATAGGCAAAGTTTGGTATCTACCTAGTACTAATTTTTTGATAGTTTAGAGCGTTAATTAATTTCCCCTGAAAAGTACGCAAGTATTAAGTTTAGTACTACTTTAAATAACCACTTAATTAAGATGAAGATTATTATCTTATCATGACTAATCCCATTTTTATTATGTTTTAGATGCTATTTCATTTTTCAATACATCATAGATATAAATTTAAAGGTCGGTGGTTTTTTCTTAAAAGTTAAAGTATGATACTAGGTGTATGATATCTGAACATAAAAATATGACTAATATAATATAAATGTATAATTAACATAATATAAAGATCAGAACAAATAAAAGAAAATAAAACGAATTTGATCTATCCGAACCCAAGTCCGACCCGCATGCTTCATGTGTACTAGATATACAGAGTCTCCTCCACATGATATTAGGAGTTCAAATCATTCCTTACTCTTACCTTCGAATTTAAACGAACTTACATGATGAGGATAGAACAATACAAATTATAATAATTTACACCTTATAAAGCATTTGATCTAGAATGCGTTAATCACTAGATGATTAATGAATTAATCCGTACCATAAATATGAACGATGGATAAAAATCAAACCCTTTTCTATTTGTTTAAAGGAAATGTGAAGAAAAAGAAAGGGTTGTAATGGAACTTTAAGTTAATGATGAGTATATTCACACGCTTAGTTTCTTCGATGCCTACTTTACTATAAATGATTATATGCCTAAGCGTGACACAAAAATAATCATTTCTATTATGTTAATGTTATATCCACGTGGTTTTTATCAGATCTTTTCATATACAATTTTTTTTTCTCTATGCCAATATTATGATTTTTAGTACTCATATATGCCAACTCATACAATTTACAAGTTTGGATATTGTTTTGTTTTCAAAAAGCAAAAAAAGTTGGGTTATCATTTAATTTAACAATGTATTTTTCTTTATAAAATATCAAAATTCATCTGTAAAGAAGAATCTTGAGACGTGCATCTACCTAATTGATCATAAAAATTAACACATTTATATAATAATGATAATATATTATCTAATAAAATATGTATTTATAGATAATACTACCTCTGTCCCAAAATAAATATCGTTTTAGCCTTTTACACATAAATTAAGGAATATGATTAAAAGTCTAATCAACCCCTACTTAAGTTTAATTAATGGTGAGTCTTTTTCATTTGGAAAAAATAAATAGGGGTATCTTTGGTACATTGTATATAAATATGCCTTGAAATCCAAAAACGACAATTATTTTTGGACAAATTTGGCTTACTAAAACGACATTTATCTTTTTCATTTATTTATCTTTGGTACATTGTATATATACATGTTTATTTGTGCCTTAATCAATAATAGAAACAAGAATGGCCCTCCAATATCCTAAAATGGCTATATGTTGGAGGCACAATTATGAAGTTATTTAATTATTTATTTAAAAATTGATGATCTTCCCACAAGTTGCAAAAGTGAAAGCTTCTAATAATAATAATTATTATAAAGTGAAAATCTTGATCTCAAATAAGTACTCAAAACATTGGAAATATTGGACATTGTCAAAACATTCCTTCTTTTATGTTTGGTTTATGGGAAGCATAAAACATCAATTATGATATTATCTTAAGTAATCTAGAAACACAACATAATTATTAATTTTCTTAAGAGTGCACTTATCCAAAATTATAATTTAATGTATTTCATTCATGAACATTTTTTTTTTGTGCATGGACAATATGATCACTCATGACTCAACACACCCTATATTCCCCATGTTTTAGTTTAATCATCGTTTATAAAATATAATTTGTTTCTTTCTTTTCTTTTCTTTTTTTAAATGAAGAAGAATATATAGATGTTTTTCCATGCAACTTCACTTACCCCTATCTTGTTTAATATTGTATTACAATTTTTTTTGGTGGAATATATTCATATGCATGCATTGTGTAATTAGCTAGTAGCCATTATAATATATATATAATATATATTACACATAATTAGAATGTGTAAATATTAAACGTAATTTCTAATTTTCTATGAAACATCTCTAGTTATTTTAAAATGAAAGAAGTATATATATTTTAGGTTCAAACATTAATGTGAGTATTTAATGACACAATATTGACATTTAAAAGGCTTAACTATATTTTAGGATCAAGAATAAATTGCTCATATTCTTAGCCAGCTAGTTTAATTCATATTTATTACATACTCTTATGCTAAGAAAATAAAATAATAATACTCAACCACACTTTCTATTCTTAAGAATATATATACAACCTACTTATGTAAAAAAAATAAAAATCCCATATATATCCACAATTTATTCACCAAAATTATTATTCAAAAATTGTTACAGTCAATCCTAAGTTAGATACTACACTATATGATCATTTTCAATTAAAATCTTATTAAACTTATTTTGTTTCAAACAAAATTATTCTTTGGAACATAACTGATCATATATATGCATGCATATATATATACATATATATATATATATCTACCTCATCAAGATGAATATAGGAGGCATCAGTTTTAGTATCGGCTACTGCAGCAGATTGTACTGTTGGCTCGGCCTCAGTCGAATTTCGGGCCCCCGAGATATTGATTGTGGGCTGTATTTCAGGGCCCGATTTGCTGCTCTCTTTCTCTTCTCCAGTTGGAACCACCATTGGTTGGTGGCAAGTATTAATACCAAGAAGGAATTAATGGTGATTAGGTTAAGACTGAAAGAAGCAAACAAGGATTGGGACTGTCAAGATGGATATCTCCATGAGGATTCATATATAATAAAGTTCCCAATTAATTAATTGTTTCTTTTTTGTAGTACCATAAATTAATTGGTTGTAATAATAATGGAGAAATAAAGAGAAAGTGAAAGGTGTGATAAGGAGAGGAGACATTGAAACTAAAGAAGATATGATTTCAATGATGGTTTTGTGAATGAAATATAGGTGCTCATTCTTCTTTATTTATTAATATTATTGTCACATTACACCATAATATCATGATTATATATATATATATATATTGAAACATAAAAGAGTATGGTAATAACCAAAATAATATCTTTTTATATCCAAAATGTTTGCCTCACCCAGGTACCAAAATTTCAAAACCACGTTATATTGATGTAGAAACTATAGTGGTTGCAATTAATTGTTAAATTGATAAAAGATTTATCAGTTCAAAACTATTTAATTTTGATATGTAAGATATTGGTATAGAGGATTCAGACTGGATTATAATCACCCAGGTTTATGTTGGGATAGATGATGTTGATACGACATAATACAAATTGAGCAAGACTTATGTGAGACCGTCTCACGGATCTTTTTTCGTGAGACGGGTCAACCCATGACCCACACTTAGCAATTCATATGAAAAATTGTGGATATGGGTTCAATCCATGGGTAATAAGGATCCGTCTCACGAAAACTATCCGTGAGACCGTTTCATATAAGTTTTTGTGATACAAATTTCCTTGCTTTATTACACTATTACGAGATTTATTTGTTGTTCTACGTACGTTTTCCATATATGAACTTGAAGTCGATGTTAGAAGAATTATAGTTAAGTGTAACTCTAACAAACCACAAAATCCTGTAGCTAGGGTGGGTTCAATTTCTTTATCTAACTAATATTGGATCCAACTCAAATGAGCTATCAATTGAATGATGAAATATTAAAAATAGAACTTTTACCATGCCCATTTATTTGTTCTTCTTTCACTATTGTTTTACTTGAAGGTATATTTTATCTAAAAATAACAGCACAAGAATACTCGTGATTTGAATACCTTTAGCAGAGAATAATAGGAAAGAAATGAAATAAACATGATTCTTGAATATAGAAAGAAAGTAAATGATTCACGCAAAGGTAGTGGAATTGTTGATTAAAAGTTTGCAAGAATGAATCCTTTTGCTCTTTTAAAGAAGCAAAATGGCATGAAAAAAATATAAAAGGTGAGCACGCGTGTGGTGAAGTGAATTATAGAAATGAACCACAAAAGAAGGAAAAAAGAAAGAAAATGACATGTTAATTATTAGGGTCCTTCTGTAGTACACCGGGTGTACTAATACACCAGACTCTCCACTCATTTTCAACCATCAGATCTGAGATCATTAAGGTCAAAGTCAACTATGGTCTCAGATCTAATGACTGAAAATGATGGAGAGTTTAGTGTATTAATACACCCGGTGTACTACAGAATGACCCTAATTATTATTAGCTCCACAATTTCAAAATGGCTTAACTTTGTTAGTGTCACTCTGATTTCTTTTGACTTTATTTTGATAGTATAATTTTTAAATAGTTTTCTCTTTACTATTTAGGCATTTTTGAGTTGATCTAACCCTTTTTTTCTTT
Organism: Scutellaria baicalensis; assembly: GCA_005771605.1. Lineage (NCBI taxonomy): Eukaryota > Viridiplantae > Streptophyta > Magnoliopsida > Lamiales > Lamiaceae > Scutellaria > Scutellaria baicalensis. Next base: position 3,497,713 of record CM016721.1, on the reverse strand, counting down.
TCTTTTTTCTCAAATAAAATCTTTGAAAATGGAAGGATTAAGTCAAATATTCACCAAATTATATTACTCACAACAATAAAGCCATAGTCCCTTGCTCCCTTAATTTCCAACCAAAAAACAAAGTAATTAACAAACCAACCGAACAAAACGACCATTAAAATCAAAAGTTAGGAAGACCTAAATTTTCAATAATAATAGAAGAAATGGCCCACTATAGCACATGTCCTCACACTTTGTGTTCTAAATACCCTCTCTTTTTTTTTTTTTTTGGTTTTTATACAAAATATCATTTTTTTTTACAAATTGTAATGGCATTCTATCATCAAAACTTACGTGACTGCAACAAATGGAGCCCGCATAAGCCACATGCAAACTGAGAAAATGAGTTAAAGACAGATAAAATAACTCATTATACCACCACCACTATATTTAGTGTCCAAATTAAAAATAGTGTATTTATGTCCAAACAACCACAAAATTTAAGTACTCAACATACCACAAAATCTGACATCAACTCCGAAGCTTGGGTGAAAAAACCTACAAAGCCGCCACAATTGTGGGACACTCACAATTCATATATATACATTTTAGGTGAGGCGACAATGCACTCACATCACAACAATATATATTATGAGGAGAGGACAGTGGCACTACAAAGCAGAAATTTGCATTTTCGTGTGTGAATCATGCTTTGAAGAGTTTTCGTGGAATCCTAGAATTATGATTTTCGTGGAACTCTAGAATTTTGCATTTTCGTGGAATCCTAAAACTTGAGTTTTTGTGGAACATTGAATCATGAATTTTCGTGGGAGGTAAAATTTTGGATTTTCTTGGACCTTAAACAGTAGCATTTTTGTATATATATGGAAGAATGAAAGCTAAATTTCTATCAGAACACCAAAAATAACATTTTTGTGTATGGAAGAATTTGAGCAACAATTTTCGTACAACATATAACTGCATAATTATCCTGTATGAAAGCAAACCCTAATTTTAACAAAATCGCTCATACCTAATTTTTTCTAAGTTATATTGTGAGAAAAGTCACCCATGAAAATGATGAAAGAATAATATTGTGATGTCTTTTTTTTTTTTTTTTACTACAGTAACAATCTTGATGTGACAACTGTTAGCGGGTGGTGGATGAGAATTAAATGTCTTTGACTAGATCTTGATCAAAAGTGGTATTTTGAACACATTTTTAAATTCCGTAGTAGTTTGGACATAAATATAGTGAGTGTGGTATTATGGGTATAAATATAGTGAAGGTGACATTTTGGGCACTAATTGTAGTGATAATGGTATAATGGACTCTTGACCAAATATAATGTTTCCTTTTTAATCTATTACAATATGAGTTATTCTAAAAAAAAAAAAAGGCTCTTATGCAAGAAGGTCTCACATATGATGAGATTATATTGATCATTAGGACGGATCAATTCATCCAATATCTCTCAAATAGAGTCTTATGTGATACAGTCTCACGTGAGTTCTTGCATTACAATATTCAATATTTCTAAATGATTGTATTAATGATTGCATTATTATTTTCAATAATTTTAAATTATAGTATGGCTATTTCATGGAATTAAATTGAAAAGGTTTTGTGATCTTGTAACGAATCGGGCCGGACATAAGAACTTATATAATACTTTTGTGTGTATTAGATAATATTTTTCTATATATTAGGTAATACTTATGTATTATAGGTTGATTTTGAGTTTAGTCAGATTCTATGAAAATATGTAGTACTTGTGTATTATAGAATATATGACCTGAATTGGGTCGGGTCAGGTAGAACAAAAATATGCAGATCATTCTAGGGGTGCCTATGTCTTCTTCTCCTTCATGCAAGAGTCTTGTGCAACATGTAATACTTTTATATATAATAGATAATATTTTTCCATATATCAGGTAATTATACTTTTGTATATTTTGTACATACACTACATAATATAAAACAAAAATATTACATGTTACATTAAAAAATATTACTTAATATATAGAAAAGTATTACATAAGTTCTATGTTCAACCCAACCCACATCATCTCATGAAATGAGCTAGATTCGTACGTAAGACGATATCAAGCAAGACTCATTCAATTAAATTTGTGAGATGTTCTCACAATAATCTTGCTTTTAATTTAACAGGACTGCAACCTACATATGTGAATTTTCTAGGGTAAAATTTAAAACTAGGTATTCAAACTATGGGAATTTTGATTAAAAAAAAAATTGTGGGACTTAATTTGGTGTTTTGAGAATGGCGTTTTGGTTCTCTAGAAAAAGAAAAAGTGTTTGATGAATTTGTTTATGGAAAATATAATTTTATATCTAAATATAATTATATATCAAATACTATAATTATTTCACTCCCACTGACTATAGAATAATTATATTTGACAAGATATATTAGATATATAGTAGAAATTATTTTTCAATATTCATTCAAATAATAGAGTCACTCTTCTGTGCATCAGGTGTACAGGTGCAATCAGGGAGAGTTCGAGTTAACTTGGATCCATGCCCCTTATTTGTTGCGTTTTTTGTTATCGCTTCACGTTTGTGATCTTTATATTGTATTAGAGTGACTTTTATGTACAAATATGCTAACTTTTATGTATTGTGACTTTGAAGAAGAAGAAGAAGAATTTCACCACAATTTGTATATATCTGCCTTTATTTTTATATTACTCATACTTTTATATGATGTTATTTGCACCTTATATTGACATATTCCTACCATTATGTAATATATAAAAGTGTAATATTTAACATCACATAAAGGTATGAATAATATTAAGTAAAGATATATATTAATTAAAAAATACACTGAATATTTTTTCAAAATCTCCATTTTTTGTGTGTAAGTTACAGTACATAAACGTCATGTTATTTGGACATAAAGATGACAAACAATACAACATAAATGTCACACTTATACAATATAAATGTCTCAACACGCGAAGCTAAAAATAATAGATAATGTGCAGATTTAGGTCGGGTCAATCTAGTTGTATGGATCTAGATCCATACAATTAGTGCACCGGAGTTTTTGCGAAAACAATATTATTGATAATAGTATTATTCAGCTACATTGCCATTTCAACATAAAAAATGTACCATTGTTGCTCAAATTATATTAAATCACACTTCATATTACATATATCATTTCAAATTGATCATCACACATCATCTAATCAGTAATTAATATGTATCATGAATCTTAAAGTAAGACCAAATATAATTGAAAATTCAAATAATACTCAAAGTATTGCTACATTCTTATTCTTATTATGTTGTGGTCATAGGATTGTGTGTTTTTTCTTTCTAATGACATTATTATCCTTTTTGTTTTCTTTTATATATCTTGAAGAAATGTAATGTTGTAGTGTCAACTATAATGGAAGTTTACAAATCTTGAATTTTATTTTAAGAAGACTTTTTTTTTTTTTCATGTTATTCCCTGCTCAAAATAGGTTCACACAGCTAGGGTTGGATCTGTTTGGGCCTAATTTATCTCCAATGGATTCAAATCTAATTGCAATTGCAAGTAAATTGGGCTGAAACCCAATAAAAGTTTAATTGCATTTCATTTACCCAATTAAGTAACTTTCAAATGGTGAATGAACAAATTAAGTAACTTTCAAATGGTGAATGAAATGGAATTAAACTTTAATTGCAATTAAACTGTTATTGGGGTTCAGCCCATTTTTTTGAGAAATATTTTGAGAAACTATTTCATTTAAAGTGTACCTTTATTTCATTGATCATATACCTTTGAAATAAATAAAATATATGACAGATTTGAAATAGCTTTTATTTTTATTTTTTCAAAATATTACTATCAATTCCTCATTTTTTATTTGGTTAAGTAATACATACATTTTAGGTAAAATAAACTTTTAGATTTATGTTGACCGTCTTGATTCGTTTTGATTGATCATTCTTTATTAACAGTGTATTTATTATATTTGCCATATGAAATAAGAATTTGTCTTATAAAATATACTAGCAAGGCTTATTATCAATGAGTAAGATGAAGATTTAAGATTATATATGGTCTACAAAGTTGTGTTGATCTATATTTGATAAATTTTGAGATTTTGAAATGAGATATTCCATTTTAAGGTTGATACCAACAAGTTGCCTCAAAAAAGACTATGGTATATTGTAGTAAGAGTAAGTCTCTTGTGAATCAGGTGCATGGATCTTAGATCCATGCACCCGGGTCGGATCCGGATCAGGGGGACCGCACCCTCTTTTTTTTTTTTTTTTTTGCTCATGATTTTTGAAAAAAATCACATACCAATAGTATATGTTAGACATACCTTTACGTTATGTTAGACATACCTTTAAGCTATGTTAAACATACCAGTTCTGCCCAGATTTCATGCCTTGTCTTTTTTTGGCTTGATTTTTGAATTTTGGCACATACCACTACGTTATGTTAGACATACATTTACGTTGTGTTAGACATACCTTTATGCATACTTAAACATACATTTGTATATGTTAGACATACCTTTATATATAGTTAAGCATACCTTTATACATATTAGACATACCTTTGTATATAGTTAGACCTACCTACACATGGTTGGTCTAACTATACACAAAGGTTGGTTTAACTATACACAAAGGTTGGTCTATTTGAGCGAATTTTGGATGAGCTTCAGGACAGGTCTTCAGCGCGTGGGAGCGCGTGCATACGCGTGGGAGGCGCGTTTTGGGCGCGTGAACGGGTCGGGTCAGGTGCATGGATCTTAGATCCATGCACCTGACTCATAAAAGTTTTTGCCTTGTAGTAATAAATACAATTAAGAGAAAGAGGACAATATTTTTTATCTTACCACCATGGCAACATCCCACCCTGATTTGATTGTTGATTAAAATGGATTAAAATACACTCTAATAAAATCAATACAAAATGATATGAATAATTAGATCTTTTCACTAAGACAGAGAGTTCTAACATTTACATTTATTCAGCTAATAGAATAAAGTTTGTTCTTTTGTGAAACCCCACATTAGAGATGGATCAACCTAGAATTTGAGCTTCATATTTTATATTTTACTACCGGATGTGAGAAGGGATTTAAAGTTAATAAATTGTTTGGTAGTGTTTAGATGAACGAAAAAACTCAAATGAGGCCTTCTCACGTGTCATGACACTATGTACGGTCGACCGTGTGTGATGGCAACATATAACTTATAAGTATGTCTTTATCACCTTTAAGTATGTGTTCTCTCTTATGATCGTGTCTTGGGACCCGATTTAATAGCGTGCAACAATACAACGTGTGCTTGGTGCACGAATATGATGCAGAACACGATCAATCACGTGCAACAACACAAAGTATAAGTATGTGTGTTTCATCTATGATCTATGAGTATAAGTTTTAGAGCTATAAGTACGTGTATTATTTTATTTTTATCGCGCATGATCGATCATATCCTAACACATGCTCACAAAAAACCTACTCTTAAGTAAATATAAATTTGAAATTCATCATTTTGAACTAGTTATCTGACAATATGAATGAATTATTATTCCTGATTTGTCCTTCTTCAATTTCCTCTTTTTCCGGCGTCGATTGGAATTCTCCGATTTAAAAGGCCTGCAAAAACAAAGAAACACCGGGGGTTTTTCCCGGCGAAGAGACTCCGACGCTCAAGTCAGTAATCTGGGAAGAACGTTGGTATTGCTTTTTTGGCTTAGTAATTGCTATGTGTGATTGTGTGTGAAATAGAAAGTTAAGGGTTTATAAATACCAGTTAGGATTTCTCCTAAAAAAGTGGGAAGTGGCGAGATTTTCGCGATCGTGGCAGTTGTTCCAAATTTAAATTAGTTCGTCCGGATCTAGTTCGACATTTCGTCTTACAGTTCGACATTCTAGCTTGCAAGTCTGATCAGTTCGCTCAACTTTCTTTGTTCGACCAAAATGTTCTCCCTGTTCGCATTAATTATCCTTAAAGTCGATCAGTTTCTCGGAATGGTTCGAATGTGGTCAGTTCGACCACATCAGTACTCCCCCCTTTCGAAGTGCGTGTGTTCACGCACTGATGCAGTTCGCGTTATTGCTAATTACAACTCTTCTTCGAGAAGCATCGCATCCCATCAATCATCTGCCTGCAACGTTTTCCTCCATCCCGAGGCGTCTTTTCGTCTTCGCCGTTGGATCGAACTGCATCCAACGGCTAAGATCTAACTTGTCAGTTTTTATTAATCCCTAGGCACCTCTTCGTCTTCGCCGTTGGATCGAACTGCATCCAACGGCTGAGATTGTCTCCGCTGCTTCGATGTATCCTTTCATATTCGCCGTTGGATCGAACTGTATCCAACGGCCAGATCCACGACTCTTCACCTTCGCCGTTGGATCAATTTGCATCCAACGGCTGAGATTTCGTGTCCTTTCACCTTTTTCCCCGCCAAAACCAAAGACTTCTTCCTTCTCTATATATACCCCCTCTCCTCTTTCATAAAATTCTTCTGCGAAAATCTACGAAAATCTACTCTTCACTCTTAAGCAAGAAACTTTCTCCTGTGATTTCCCAAGTTTTCAGAAACAAACCCAGGTACCCTTTCGTTTCTTTCTCTCCTCTTCGATTATATTTCTGAAATGGCTTCTTCCCCTTTCTTGATCAACCTGAGGGATGAAAATGAATCCGAAGAGGGTTTCGAGGAATTCCCCTTGCGACCTGCTTCTGATTCGCCAGTCCCGAGGGCTTCCTCCTCTGGCCGTCAAGTCATTTCTTCTCCTCCCAAACGATCCCGCAAGAAAACTATTGATAATGTTTTCTCTGCCACTAAAGCTACCCCTACTCATACCATTCTTTTAAGTTCGCTGATGACAGTGGCAGGCTATTCTATAGTTATTCCCAGCCCTGATGAGCGTCCTCATCGGGCTCCCGCTGGCTGCCACACATGGTTTTTGAGACATGTAACTGTAGGTTTAGTTCCTCCTATCCACCCCTTCCTTCTCGAGATCGGTTCGGCATTCGGGGTGTGTCCCAACCAGTTGCACCCGAACTCTATAAGCTACATCGTAGCATTTTATATGGTGTGCAACTGGATGGGGGTCGAGCCGACCTCCGATCGATTTCGTTCCTGTTTTGTACTCAAACACACTAACTCCTTCCGCTTCTATCTGAGCCCTCGAAGCGGAAATAAACGGGCTCAATTTTTATCCCCAGGAGCTGATAAAATCAGCTCCTGGGAAAAATATTATTTTTTTGTTCGTGTCCCCACTAATAGGCCTTTCCGAACCATCCCCTGGGCTGAGAGTTCGAACCAAACTGAGCCTGCTCCTCCCAGAGACTTCGAACTCGCGTCTTTGGACAGGCTTTTTCAAAGAGGGCAGTTCGACATAGTTCGCATGAGTTCATGCGAACAATTGTTAGCCTTCTGGGGGTTTTATCCGAACACTCCAGTTCCTCGTCAGTTCGATCTAGGTTGCTTAAAAATGTCCCTTCATTTCTCGCTATCTTTTTTCGAACTTATCGAACTGTGTATATACTGACTATTTACTTTATTGTGTTGCAGATAAAGAGATGAACAAGTTTTTCGTCTTCGATGATGCAATCCCAAAGGCCCAAAAGACCGCTTTTTCCTCGGCGGACGAAGCGGTAAATGGCAGGCAAGCCGCGGCCTTCCGCGAGAAAGAAGAGAGGCGCCTGAGCGAACTGACGCCGCGAACTAGTCCCGACTTGGCCGAAGGAGACAGTATTTCTGCTGCTTCGCCATCGGCCGTCGCTATCGTTCGGGCTTCCTCTTTACCAGCAACTGTCCCCGTTTCGGAGGGTGCAAACCCTGTCGAGGAGACAACTGAAGAGGGGACCGAGGCTGTAATTCCCCTTCGGCGGAAGAAGAAGGCGTCTTCCAGTTCGCAAAGATCAGCCAAAAAACAGCGAACTGAGGGGGCACCTTGGCTGAAGCGGGGCGGACTGAAACAGAGCCCGATCAGGAGGGGGCAATTGTTCCGGGCAAGAAGGCTGCGGAAGAGGAGGATCGCGAGATCAAAGAGTTCAAGGTCAACATGTCGTGGGTGTCCAATGCTGTCAAGTATTTCGAAGCCATGGGCCAAAAGGCCTTCCGTCGTCGAGATCGTCTAAGGGACAACCTCCAGGAGAAGAAGACTTTGGAGAGCGATCTGAGCCTTCATGCCGGCAAAGCCGAAAACTTGTCCGCCAAGCTGGAGGAAAGGGAGGTGGAGTTGGCACTCGCTCGCTCCGAGGTGGCCAGAAGGGAAGAGCTGCTGCTGGCTAAAGAGAAGTTTGCCATGGAGAAGCAGTCCGCTCTTTCGGATGCGCACGCCGAAATTCGGAGGCTGGAAGAGGAGAACAAGGAGTTGAAGGCTAGACTCGAACTGGAAAAGAGTTCCCGAGTTGAATTCGGAAGAGCCATGTATACTGAGGGCTTCCACCGGTTCGCTCGGAGCCCGGAGATGGAGTTAATATCAGAGTCTTTCCGAGAAAGTCTCATAGCTCGTCTCTGGGACTCCGTCCTCTTCCTCTCGAAGGCAGCTCCCATGGCCTTAACATATTTTAAGGAGGGAGTCCGACTTTGCCAGGAGGAAGTTGGCGAGGCATTCCAGTTCAATGTGAACGAGCTGGGCCAGAAGGTGATGCAGACTCATTCTATTCCTCCCGGCTGGCGTGGGAATCCAGATGAAGATGTGGATGCGAACTGGTGGTCAGGCTGCTTAGAAGAAGCGATAAAGGATGTTCTTCCTGACAACCAGTTCGGCGATCCTGGTGCCAGCTCATCTCTTCCAGCACCTGCTGAGCCCTCTTCTAGCCCGACTACGGATCTGCCTGAGGATATGTTCGATCCTCTCCATCCAGCTGCGATCCAGCTCACTCCTGAATCTTCGCCTTCTCCTGATCACTCTTAGTCTTCACTTGTATTTTTTCTTTTAAAGTTTTTTACTTGTATTTTGTGATGAACCAATTGAAATGAAATAGTTCGTATACGTCAATGTTTTTCTATTCCTTTAATCGTAGAACCTCGAATGAATTCTTTTCTAAGTACTTAGCCATAAAATATCAAGAATGAATTTTTTTTTCTTCTAAGTACATGTATTTTTCTAAATACTTACTCATCGAATTCCGAAGAGGCTCTTTTACTTCGCTTAATCATTAAGTTCGATAGAACCTCTTCAATTTGTCTCAATCATTGAGTTCGATAGAACTTCTTCACTTCACTTCGTTTACTCAGCGAGTTCGGAGGAAACTCCTGCAACTCGCTTAGTCATTAAGTCCCAAAGAGACTTCTTCAATTCGCGCTTATCCAACGAGTTCCGAGGGAACTTTCGTAGTATGCTTAATCAGTAAGTTCCGAGAGAACTTCTTCAGCATGCTTAATCAATGAGTTCCGAGGGAACTTTTTCAGTATGCTTGATTAATGAGTTCCGAGGGAACTTCTTCAGTATGCTTAAACAATGAGTTCCGAGGGAACTTCTTTAGTGTGCTTAATCAGTGAGTTCCGAGGGAAATTCTTCAGTATGCTTAATCAACGAGTTCCGAGGGAACTGTATGTTCGCTCCACAATATGATTTTTAACAGATAAGTAAATCAACAGAGGAAGACTCAGGGATTTAACGTGGTTCGGTCAAATCGACCTACATCCACGGAGTATGAAAATATCTCTTATTCATAAAAGCAACAATAACAATAACTTAAAAGTAAAAAGCAACATACTGGAATTTTGATACTTCAAGTATAAAATTTCTTCAAGTGATTGATGTGCCAAGGTCTAGGCAGTTCCTTTCCTCGTTCATCGGCGAGCTCATAAGATCCACCTGGTAAAACTCTTGTAACAGTATACGGTCCTTCCCAAATGGCATCTAATTTTCCGATCTCCAGCAAGACATCAGACTGCCTTAAAACCAAATCCCCTACTTGGAATTCTCTCTTTCGAACCTTCCTGTTGAAGGCCGCCTGAATACGTCTCTTGTATAATTCATGGCGAACTCTGGCTTCGTCTCTGATTTCCTCCAGAAATAACAAATCAGTTCGGATCAATTCTTCATTTTGCTGCGGATCAAAGTTAGTGATTCGTAGAGCTTCTCCTTGAATTTCAGCTGGGACCACTGCTTCCATTCCAAATGCCAAACTGAAAGGAGTCTCTCCCGTAGTCGATCTAGATGCAGTTCGATATGCCCATAAGACTGATGGAAGTTCGTCCACCCAGTTCGATTTCTCACATTCAAATCGTTTCTTCAGCCCATCTAGTATGATTCGGTTAACCACTTCGACTTGTCCATTTTCCTGAGGATGAGCCACTGGAGTAAATACTTGTAAAATTTTCATTTCTTTACACCATCCTGTGATCTTTTTGCCTCGAAACTGAGCTCCGTTATCTGATACCAAAATCCGGGGTAAGCCAAACCTGCAGCAAATACTCTTCCATATAAAGTGAATCATATCGGGCTCGGCTATCTTGACCAAGGGTTCTGCCTCAACCCATTTAGTGAAGTAGTCCACGGCCACCACCAAGAACTGTTTGTTTCCTCTGGTTTTGACGAGCGGACCAACAATGTCAATACCCCATCTAGCAAAAGGACAGGGCGAACATACTGTAAGCATATCTGTTGCTGGAGTGTGGATTCTCCATCCAAGTTTCTGACAGGAATTGCACTTCCGAACTAACTCTTCAGCATCATTCTTCATTGTAGGCCAATAAAAACCAGCTCGTGCGACCTTCCGAGCAAGTGCTCGAGCTCCCGCATGTTCGGCACATCCACCTTCGTGCGCTTCTTTCAAGACTTTGATTCCTTCTTCTGGGGATAAACATCTCGCATCTGTCGGTAGGAAAGTTTTTCGATACAACACCCCATCAAGAATATAGTAGAATCGAGCTTGTTTCTCCAACTTCTCAAGGTCTTTTGCTAGCCCATCTTTTATTCCTCCTAAAAAACTCAGAAAAGGAGTTCTCCAATCATGCTCAGCCAGATCGATATTCATCACCTCGTTTTCCTTTCCTACTCCCATAACTGTAATACTTCTCTTCGAACAGTCCTGTAACGAACTCCCAATCTTGGCTAGATAATCCGCTTTCTGATTCTCAATCCGAGGTATCTGTTCGATCTGAAGTTTTTCAAATCGTTTCTCCATCTCTCTTACTTTTTGAACGTAAGAAATCATACGATCTTCTTTAACTTCACATTGGTTTCGGAGTTGTTGTGTTACCAATTGCGAATCTGATTTAACTATCAGATCTCGAGCTCCAGCCTGTTCGACTATTTTCAACCCCTGCAAAAAAGCTTCATATTCCGCCTCATTGTTAGACGCCTTAAATTGGAATTTTATGGCAAATTCTAACTCGTCTTTTTCAGGGCTGATCAATAATATCCCCGCTCCTGCGCCCTGGCGGGATGATGATCCATCTACAAATACTTCCCATTTTTTCTTATCTTGTAGCCTGGTCGTTTCCTGAATGAAATCCGCCAATGCTTGACCTTTTATAGCTGTTCGCGGCTTATACTTCAAATCGAACTGTCCCAGTTCGACTGCCCACTTTACTAGTCTGCCTGATGTGTCCGGTTTTCCCAACACCACACTCAGCGGATGATTAGTTCGAACTGTGATCTCATAACCCAAAAAATAGGGTCTTAGCCTTCTTGCCGTAGTGACTAAGGCATAGGCGACCTTCTCCACCTCTGTGTAGCGGATTTCTGCCCCATGCAGAACTTTACTAACAAAGTATATTGGGAACTGATCCCTACCTTCTTCGTGGACGAGTACCGAACTAACAGATTCCTCCCCGACTGCCAAATATACGACCATCACACTTCCTTTAACAGGCTGTTTCAACAAAGGAAGTGTGAGGAGAAACGCCTTCAAGTCTTCAAATGCCTTCTGACAGTTCGCATCCCAACTAAACCGATCATTCTTTCTCAAAATTTTGAAGAAAGGTAAACCCCTGTCCGCCAACCTGGATATAAACCTGCTCAAAGCGACAATGCGGCCAGTTAATGTTTGTACCTCTTTGATGGTTCGAGGAGGCGTCATTCCTTGTATAGCTCGGACTTTGCTAGGGTTGACCTCTATCCCTCTGTTCGTCACCATATATCCTAGAAACTTCCCTGCTTTCACCCCAAACGAATACTTGGCCGGGTTTAATCGCATCCCGTGCTTTTGAATTGTCGTCATAGTTTCTCTCAAATCCTCGGCGTGGGTGTTCGCCAGTATGCTTTTTACCAACATATCATCGACATATGCTTCCATGTTGCGCCCCAATTGATGTTTAAACAGTTCGTCTACCATTCGCTGATAAGTAGCTCCTGCGTTTTTCAGACCAAATGGCATAACTGTATAACAATACGTACCTAACGAAGTAATAAAGGCCACATTGGGTTTATCTTCTGGATGTAGCCTGATTTGGTGGTATCCTTGTGCTGCATCCATCATACTGAGCAGTTCGCATCCCGCCGTGGAATCAACTAGTTTATCGATCCGCGGGAGAGGATAATGATCCTTGGGGCAAGCTTTATTCAGATCCCGGAAATCAATACACATTCGCCACTTGTTCCCTGGCTTTGGGACTAGCACGACATTAGCTAGCCACCGAGGATACTGGATTTCTTCAATGTGTCCAATCTCTAGCAGTTTCTCGATCTCTTCCTTGATAATTTTATTCTGCTGTTCCCCGAAATGCCTTAGTTTCTGTTTAACTGGTCGAACATCTGGCTTGATATTCAACTTGTGAACAACTACTTCTAGGTTTATACCCTTCATATCTTCAGGTTTCCAGGCGAACAAGTCCACATTATCCTGGAGAGCAGCCACGATTTCTCCTCTAACCTGTTCCGACAATTGACTTCCGATACGAACTGAATGTCCAGGCAGGTCCGGGATTAACTCCACACTCATTAGTTCGCCCTCTTCAAATTCCACAGTCTTTGTGTCATCACCTTTTTTCAAACTTTTATCCCTTCCTCGATCAACATCGTCTCTCTGTTCGCTATGGCGCTTGCGAGACTCAGATTGTCGGACTGCAGCTACATAACAACGTAGGGCTGTTTGTTGATCACCATGAACAACTCCTACTCCTACCACTCGCCCTTTCTCATTCTCCACCGGGAATTTCATCATCAAATGGGCAGGTGAAATAACAGCCGCATACGAACTCAAAGAAGGACGGCCCAAAATCACATTGTATTGAGAAGGTGCATCTACTATAAGGAAAGTCATGGTTTTGTTCTGCCTCCATTCCCCATCTCCCAGCACCATAGGTAGCTGGATTTTTCCGTACACTGTTACAGATTCTCCTGCAAAACCATAGAGTGAAGTTTCTACAGGTTTTACCTCCACTGTTGATCTCATTTTCTTGAAACAATCCATGAACATGATATCCACCGAGCTTCCCGTATCCACAAATACACGCTCGATATTAAAGCCTCCTATCTCAGCAACGATCACCATAGCATCGAACTGGGGGCTTTGAATGGCAACACGGTTACGAACTCCGAACTCGATCGCTACTTCCTCGAAAATCGAGTGAACCGAATTCTGTTCCTGCTTGACAGAATTAAGTCTTACCTTTCGAGCTCTATTGGAATCTCCATCTGTTGGCCCACCCATGATCATGTGAATAGTGGGTCTTTCTTCCCGTTCGGGTCTAGCTCGTGCTGGGGGAGGTGGAGGCGGAGGTAGTTCTTGCTGTTCTTGCCTTCTGTCCCGTCTCGGCTCTTCCTGGTTGTTCCTCTGTTCGCGGTTTGACCGAGTTCGACGGACGAAACGAGCCAATTTGTTTTCCCTGATCAATCTTTCCAGTTCATCTCGCAAATGCAAACATTCATCAGTTCCATGCCCATATTCATTATGAAATCGACACAATTTACCGTTACCGAAAGTAGATGGTTTCTTCGGATTAGGACTCCAAGTCGATGGCCATTTCAGTTGGAGCAGGTTCCATATCTCCATCAGTACCTGTCCGGGCGGCATAGTCATGGGCGTGTATTGTTCATACCTCCGCCCTGTTCGATTATCTCTTAAGGGGGTGGGGCAAATCTTGCTCGATGTTCCCCTCCGTCTCTCTTTCGAGCTCCCTCTTGCTCCTGTTACGGCCGGCTCATTCGACTCGAACTCTCCCCTTTCTTCATTCGAACTGCTTCTTCCAAGTTGATGTATTTGGTGAACCTCTGTAACAAGTCATCAAAATTGTTGGGTGTTTTCTTAACCAGCGAAGTATGGAGATCACCTTCCTTTAATCCTTGGATGAAAGCACTAACGACCAAATCGTCCGAAGCTTCGGGAGCTTCCAAAGTAGCAGCTGTAAAACGTTTGACATAGTTCCTCAAGGTCTCATCCCCTTTCTGTTTTACGCCGAACAGGGTTTGAGTAGATCACCTCTGCCTCCTCGAACTGGCGAACTGATGCAAAAACAACTCCGACAGCTGTTCGAAGTTGTGAATCATCCCGTCGCTCAACTGACTGAACCATGTCTGAGCGAACTTAGTGAGGGTAGTTGTGAATACCCTACATTTAATGCCATCCGAATACCGATGTAGCAGAGCGGTATTCTCAAACCTACATAGATGTTTCCACGGATCAGTGGTACCATCATAATCGAAATTCACCGGCCGAAAGGAGGCTGGCAGTTCGTCCTCCATGACCTCTTCAGAAAAAGGATTTCCCCTGGAACTTCGAGGAATACGCCGAACAGTCTTCTGCACCTCTCTCAACTCCTTTCTGAGATCATCCACCTTCTCAGACAATTCGGCATGTACCCGTTTCTGGCCACGGGGGTGATCAGATCGACTTTCTTGCTCATCCATCCGAGACTTGTCACCTTCTTCCTCTTTCCGAGCATGAGTTTCAGTATTGCCTTGCTGTGATTCGGCCCTTTGTTTGCCTAGAGCCTTCTGGACAGCCGCCTCTATCAAGGTTGAAAGCTCCTCCGGTGTCAAAGTGACAGTGCCGGGAGGATTCGCCGGTGCGGAGTTTTGATCCTCATCTTGTCGCACGGATTGTGCTCCTTCGTCCACCCTCCTTCGAGATCCTCTGGTATTCACCATCTTCACAATTCCTCAGCGTCTTAGATACTCAAAGGTACACAAAAAAAAAAAAGGATTCCCACAGACGGCGCCAATTGATTTGTCCTTCTTCAATTTCCTCTTTTTCCGGCGTCGATTGGAATTCTCCGATTTAAAAGGCCTGCAAAAACAAAGAAACACCGGGGGTTTTTCCCTGCGAAGAGACTCCGACGCTCAAGTCAGTAATCTGGGAAGAACGTTGGTATTGCTTTTTTGGCTTAGTAATTGCTATGTGTGATTGTGTGTGAAATAGAAAGTTAAGGGTTTATAAATACTCCCTGGAAAACGTGGCAGTTAGGATTTCTCCTAAAAAAGTGGGAAGTGGCGAGATTTTCCGATCGTGGCAGTTGTTCCAAATTTGAATTAGTTCGTCCGGATCTAGTTCGACATTTCGTCTTACAGTTCGACATTCTAGCTTGCAAGTCTGATCAGTTCGCTCAACTTTCTTTGTTCGACCAAAATGTTCTCCCTATTCACATTAATTATCCTTAAAGTCGATCAGTTTTCTCGGAATGGTTCGAATGTGGTTAGTTCGACCACATCAATTCCAATATATTACAAATTATCATATTCAAATGAATTCTAACATTAAAGGAATAATATGTAGGAAAAGAAGGGCGCTGGTGTATCTACATCGCACCCATACGTTATCAGAAACGAATATGCTCTCCCACTTTCCATACTTTTTCCAACTTTACAATTAACAAAAACTATTATTCTTATGTTAAAAGAAATAAATTTATTATAACTCATTTCACAAATATAATTATAGAAATTAGATAAATTTGAAAGAATTCGTCTAACGAAAAATATATCCGTGAGTCTGTCTCACACCAATTTTTTGCTTTACTTTTATAGCTCATAGAATAGAATAAAAATAGAATAGTTCTGAAAATAATAAGGAAAGTGTATATATGGTGCATCGAAATATCCGTCACTTATTGCAGAGCTAACACCTATATATATAGCCTCACGTGTACCCATCATTGCACACAAATATCAGATCAACAATCAAGATCTCAACGATGGGATTGAAGGTACAATACTGATTTCACTTCGACGCTGTTATTGAATTTTTTTTTTTTTTTTTTTGTGAAACATTATTCGGAGAATTCAGTAGGGTTGAGTTGAATAATTTACGAGCTTGATTTAGATTTTTGTTTCTTCCGGTGAATTCTGCGATGGTTTGTGTAAGAATTGTTTAATGTTTGTTGAAATCGGTTGGAAGATTTGGATAGATCTTGGTGAATGGTTGTTCAGACTGTAATTCAAATTGGATTTTAGGGTTTCACATTCAATCGTAGTTGAATCGGTGCTTAATTTCTTGATACTGCTGTGCGAAAAGATTTCGTGGATTTGAGTGCATTCATTTTATTATGAATCGAACTTTTAATCTGTGATCAATGCTGGGATGGATTAGAACTAGCCTGAGATTGCAAATCTTGAAGTGTTAAATTTGCTGTATTTTCAGGAAGAATTTGAGGAGCACGCTGAGAAAGCCAAGACCTTGCCTGAGAGTACATCCAATGATAGCAAACTCATTCTCTATGGTCTTTACAAGCAAGCAACAGTTGGAGATGTTAACACAAGTTAGTACCCGTGTTTGGATCATGTTTCTTCGTAATTTAACATGTTTAAATCCCGGTCGATTTGATCTTTATAAACTGTGTTTTTTGCGAAGTTGAAATCCATTAATCACCCAAGTACCATTCCATGTACTTTCTCCTTTTGTTGATCCATATATGTTGAATGCCCATCTGATCTTCGAGTAATACTGATGTTTTAAGGCCTTGTGAGATTCGAATGCAAAGCCCTTTTCCTCTGAATCACTTGATGTAAAGCTTAAGTTGGTAGAAAGAGTATCATGTTACCATTTAATTTGGCATCTTCAAGAAAGTTGGTTAACTTTGTATATGAATGCAGGCCGTCCCGGTATGTTCAACATGAGGGACCGAGCAAAGTGGGACGCATGGAAGGCTGTTGAAGGTACTTGATCTGCATGGTTTGGATTAATCTTTCTAGTCGATCCGGAATAACTTTAATTGATCATATTTCTATAACTCACTGCAGGAAAATCTAAGGATGAAGCGATGAGCGATTACATCACTAAGGTGAAGCAGCTGCTGGAAGAAGCTGGAATTTCGTGTTGATCACAAGTTCTCATCCAGGAGTATATTGTGATATAAGTTCTTAAATAAGATTATGGTATAAGTTATGAAATTGTTCGGAGTTATCTACATTTATGGCTGCATCTGTTTATGATTTGATTCGACATGGTTATGTTATTCAGACAATGGTGTAATTGTTGTTATTCAGACAATGCTATAAGCGATAAGTAATGTTACTCAGCAGTGTTGTTGCTTATTCTTTCAATTTGCTTGTAATATGTCACTGAAGTCTTTGTGTATAGTTGCTGTATTTTTAGGAGATTCACTCTTATCTATGGTACTTATAATTATATTGGTATATTGCTTTCATAAATAATAAAACGAAATACGAGATTGGAATACAATATTAAATAAGATAAACCAAGTTGAAGCCAAGTGACTTAGATTATCCACTGCAATTAGGACCACCAACTCTTCCTTTTCCATCACAACATGGAAACAGGACCACAAAGCTTCAATTTGCTAAAAACAGTTGAATGAGATGAACAGAAAAACCATGATGCCTAAATTTTGTCATCATCCCTCAATAGATCAGATGCCAAAAGCTGGCAGGCTGTCATCAATTATATTCCTGAGCTAGTAAAATTGGAGGTTTCACATTGGTCCCAAATCTAAGCTAGTCTTACTTTTTCTATTTTAAATAGTATTTCATCTTTTTTTTTTTTTAGGCCATTTGGGCCAGGTCAGTGGGACCTGATTTTTCCGGGCCAGTAATGATGGCCCCATGGATCGGGCTAAAATTGCCGACTCTATTTACACCCAAAGTGTGTTATGATGATAATGTAATAGAAAAACATCTATTGTAACAGAGGATCTGAATGAACCTAAAATGGTTGAGGGACCATGAAACACAAGCTGATAGGAGATATAGATTAACCTGTAAAACTACCAACTGCTATTCAAGGACCACGGTCTGGACCACGGTTATTGAACAATGAGCAACAAGCAGACAGCTTCGAACAACTTCATTAGCATGAATAAGGAAACGACAATAGAAGGAATGTACATTTTCTTGATCACTACTTGAATAAAATAGTCGAGTCATTATTACTGAATAAAGGGATACCTAGAGACATAATACTCCCTGGCACGAGAAGCCCTGTCTACGGACAATAGTCCATCGAGGTCTCCTCTGATTCTAGCCAGCCATATCTCCAAATTTCTCTGGATTTCTTTGAAGTTGTTTCTGATAGAGTCCAGTGATCGCCTCGTGGCTAGCTTAGCAGGGCCATCAAGCTCTTCTCCATGATAACTCTTTCCCGTCTCAGCTTGTAAGGCCATCAGTTTCTGGTTGATTTCAGATGCTCGTTGCTCCAGACGAAATGCTTCTAGCAGAAACTCATTCTGCCTTTGTGTTCGAAACTCTGAACTCAAGTTGGCTTCACAAGGATCACTAGCTTGCTTTAGAAGAAATAAGCAGATTTAGCATACAATTCTTGCAAGTTTTATATGAAAGCAGGGAGAAAGACATGGAAATAGAATGAATACCATTCTTCTGCAGAGATTATCGATTTTTGCAGCTAATCCTTGATACCTCTTGGCCTGCTTTCGCATTTGGGATGGTACCTTCGATAGATCTGCCTTACAAACTCTTTCTAAATTCAGTAGTTCTTGCTCGAGCAATTTTAATTTAGCAGAAATACCAGTTGAATCACCATCTATCTTCCAAGGGGACTCCCTTCTAAACAAGACAAAGTTGAGATCCTGGCATTAGGATAAGGTTTCGTAAACAGTTGTAAATAGATGATCGTATTTTTACTTACCTTGGTACGTATTGTTTAGTGTGGTAAACCGATTCAAGGGATTCATACTGCTGCATATCCTGCATAGAGACAGACCATCTGATGATATCAACCTCCATTTAGAACACGTAAAAGTACAATAGACATGTCATCATCCTCTACTTTCTATAGTAGCCATCACACAGATCAAGTGACTACAGATACACTAGCTTGATTTCAAGAAAGCCAAACGATAAATGTCCAAATTAAACCATGAAAAGAGTGAACGAAGCTGAGAACATGCGCATGAAAGGAAAACCATAAAAACAAGAATACAGGACAAAGAAAATAACATTGATCAACAGAATTGGACAGCTATAAATGGAAGAAGATAGAGAAAGGTCGCAACTAGTTGCTAAGTTTATTTAAGTAAAATAAAATAACATGGATCGAAACGTCCATGGAGTTATAAAACAACATCATTGAAATCATCAATCGGTATCCTTACAGGGAAGATATGTGCTAACTTTGAGAGCGAAATAGCACAATAGTCTTGCGACCATCAAACCTTCTGTCAGTTTTTGTTCACTCGAATTTTAATGGATAGAAGATAAGACATTAGGCTCCACAAACTGAAACTATAGTTGGCTGAAACAGGTGGTCCAGGCATCATACAGGAAGAAAAAAACAGAGAGCTGAATATGAATAAGTGAACGAAAAATCTTCAGTGAACTCTCTTGTCCGAATATGAATGAGTGAACAAAGAATAAGTTTTAGAAACTGAGATGTAATAATTATCTAAGATAACAACAAAAAAACTTTCAAATTTGAATTTTTAGCGGCAACAAGGCCACCTCGTTTGAAATATAAGCATCATTCTGTCACAAGTTCAAGTTCAGTGAATAAAAAGAACAGTGTCCAAATGCCAGAATCAGAGGCCAAGGCCACTCTGGATTCTTAACAATGGTCTAAATCACAGACAAGGACAAAAACATCTTAATCAAACAATAATTTATGGTTAATCTGCAATCAATTTGTTAATTGAGGTAAAAAAAATAAAACTACTATATCATGGTAGAACTCAGTAACAAATAAGCTCAATTTGCAAGCACAGAAAGATAAAAAAATGAATCATAAGAAGTTTAGAAAACTGCCAACCTGAATTAAAACCACATTTATCAAGAAATAAAAAGTATACCAACCAAATGAGGAACAACCTAGGAGAAACATCAATACAAAGTAACGAAACCCCTTTCGTACAGATCAGCTTAATGAATGCAGAAAAAGGTCAAATTACGCGACGAATTACAAATCAACGATACATGTATGCAATACATAAAAGGCAGTTCTTATGGAGACTCAGCCTCTAACTTGGCTGTCCTCACTGGACATAATCTCCTCCTATTTGCATGATTAGCTTTTACTTTTCAACTTGAAGATGATTTAGAAAACTTTCCCATTAAAAGGTCAAGATTAAAAAGGCATCAATCTATTTAAAAAGATGAAAGTCCAGTGCAAAGTCTCTCCAGATCCCAAAAATCCTACTATACTTTATAAATATCTATAAAGCATAAAGATAACTTTTCTATATCTCCAAGTCTCTGCACAGAAATATTGGTGCCCTTTTTAGCTACTTTTAAGAACACAGTAACACTTTCCATCCACAATCATATGATCAGAAACTTGATGATTTTCTTGATGAAAATTTAAAGAAATTACTACAAATTTACCTGCCAGAGATTAGGTTTCTCAGACCACAACTTGGAAGCAGCAGAATTCAAGAAATCAGAGTTAAAGGCACTGTTGTTACTCTGCCCATACAAAGACCCCATTTCATCTCCAGCAAAGCATTCTTCCATGCCCAAAGGCACCCCTTCTGAAACCCCAGCTTTGCCATACCTCAACCCCATGTCACTGTAGCATTCCCCACCACCACTTTCCATTTCCAAATTGTTTCTACTCATAAAGTTGAGCATTTCATCTCTCTCGCTGATTTCCCTTTTCAAATCTTGAATACTGGCCCTCAACTCGGCTTCAACCCCTTCAAATTCTTCAACTTTGCTCTTCAAATAAGCTATTTCCTCATTGCACTCGTCGATCTGCTGTATCAGCCTCTTCTCTTCCTGCTGCCAAGCATGCCTATGGCTTGCAAAGATTTCAACAACTCTTGCATTTGCCTTGGAGTCCTCTTTCCTTCTCGAGAGAAGCTGCTTCAGCTGCTCTTCTGCTTGCATAAGCTCAAAGGTGAGAGCTTTGTTCTTGTTTTGGAGGCTTGAGAGCAACGGAATTGAGTTCTTGGGCAATAACCCAAGAAAGATTGTGAAACTAAGGCCCAAATATGAGGAGAAGAGGTCACTGTAATGCCCTTCATGATTGAGCTTTTGCTCTTGGTGTTCATGGGCTTCTTCTTCTTGTTCCTGGTTAGCCATTACTCTCAATCTCTTTTTTGTCTCTGCTTGGAAACTCTGTATGAGAGAGAGAGAGAGAGAGAGGATTGAAAGGGGGAGAGTGGTGTTTTGGGTGGTTGGTTTTGCTGAAGTTGGCTTGGTTGAGTTGTGTGTACTTTGTGTGTTTTTAGGTGTCTTTTTTGGCCTTTTCTTCAATGTTTACTACTTTTTGTTTTCTTTTCCTTTCAGTTTCGACTGTTTTTGGTCTCTTTATTTTGGGGAATTTTTCGTTGGTAGCAGTGCAGTTTATTGGAAACCTCTTTTCATTTTGCAATTTGGAATAAAATGATATAAAATTAAATGATGAAACAAACATTAATAGGTTGCGTTTTGATTTGTAGATGGACTTGAAATCCATTGATAAAATTTATTGATGATTAGTTGGATTTATTGATAGTTTACAGTTCTTAAAATCATGATATTAATTTCATTACTTTTGTTGGCTTTACAGTCTAATCTAATTTAGGGGTTCTTCTGTAGTACATCGGGTGTATCAATACACTGGGTATATCAATACACCGGACTCTCCACCATTTTCAGCCATTAGATCTGAGATCATTGTTGACATTGACCTTAATGATTTCAGATCTGATGGTTAAAAATGGATGAAAAGTTTGGTATATTAATACATCTGATATACTAAAGAACCACCCCTAATTTAGGTGAACTTTAAAATCTTCATAATGCAAACTCTTTTTTTCTTTAAAAAAACAAACACTAAAAAAATATCCAATAGGGGTAGTTGCAAATCATATGTTTTCTCAACTTTAAGTGGAAATTTTGGGATTAAAAAATCATATTATATTGAAATTCAAAATACTGATGAGAAATCAAAATGATATATTTGTTTTAAAGAGTATATCGAAAACAATGGAATGCTAGCATTAAAGTGTCTTTTTTGTTCAAAACTGAATACAAATAGTATTTGTTGTATCCTAAATGGATTTTGAATCTCTATGTTGATATCATTTTGTCTGCTTTGGATCAAACCCACACCAAAAAAAAAAAAAAAAATCAATCGGATTGAAATTAACTCTCCATTCTTATGTATTCATGATCTTTCTCATGTATGAATTTATTGGACAATTATAAAATTTCATGCACATATAAGATATATTGAGATCAATTTTTGTTTTGTGAGAGAAAAGATCAAATTAAGGAGCTCACAGTTAGATTTGATCCATTTGAGAATGAGAAGGTCTCCGGTAAACAAATGCATGAATCTGAGATCCCAGAAAATGCACCATTCGACAAAAGTTGTTGTTTTTAGAATTAGGTAAGGTGATTTACAAAGCCTCTTTCATTGACTAGATTTAAGATGCTTTGGTTGTTGTATGGTTATAAATTCCTTAGTTAAGGTAGTTAGCTTAGTAAATTGGAGTTAGCTTTAGGATTAATTTGGGTTTAAACTCATTAATCATAAATCCATTAGATTTTATGTAAGACGGTCTCATGTGAGATTTTATGTAAGATGGGTTTATATGTATCAATAAGGGGTCAACTCATTTAATATGATCAATATCAATCTTCTGTAAAACTATAGAAGATTACCTCTCACTTGAGATCTTATGTGAGACGATTTCACGTGAGTTTTTACGATATTTATTTGGTTTTGACGAGATGCAATAATTTATTGTGAATCCGCTCAACTAGCTCTTTCACTTGATGCGATGTATTCTTCTATAAAATTTTTAAAACTAATTTTTCACACATTCCTTAAAGAAAATGACAAAATTACCCTTTCTATAATTGTATAAAAAGTTGATTCTATATAATCAGAATGAAGTGAAATTGTGTACTTCAGATGTTTCGATATGAAATAACATCGTGTACACGATTCCATTCTACTTATAATTGTGCACATGATTGATGTAAATCCATGTACATGATATTAATACAAATAAATATCTGGAGTACACAAATTGATGTAAATATCTCACAACTTATTCTATAAGGGTGTTATGGGTATAAAAATAGTATAATTTTGTACCAAAATGGAAATTTGAGACTTTTGCAGGGTCCATTTTCTCTCATCAATGATCTTTTTATCTCAAGAAAGGAGATAGGTGGGAAAGTAAATAGGTGAGAGATGAGGGACTAAAATGCAAAAAGATGTTCTAAAAAGTGAAGCTTTGGTACAACGGTCCATTAGTTCATTAAATAATGAAAGCTGAGATGAAAGAGAAGATGCAGAAGAGGTAGCTCAGAGTTTAATGTGTTTTTGGTGAACATTTTAATTATGATTATCAATTTTTAAGGATAATATAGTTGACTTTTTTAATGCTTTGTCTCTAATACAATTAACTTACACTTGGATTATTTATAAATATAAAATGAGATGAATGGGTAATATTTCTGGACATTCCACCGAATATTGTTATATTCAATTTAGGAAAATATTGATGAATATATCAAAACTCGTGTTAGTGTCCATGAAATTTTGAAAGAAATAATAGAAGTCTTTTAAAAATATTTATAAGTTTTATAACAATCAGTAACTTTATTGTTTAAATTTAAGCTGAATTTCAATAATATAAATACATGTGATAAACAAAATAACTGTTATTTAACTATAATATATGAGTCTGTTTACTTTGATGGTCGGGTTTGTTTGGATTGTTAAAAAATGTGGGATTGCACTGTTCATTTAGGATAAAAAAGTGTTAATTTGAGTGTTTGGTATGCATGTTATGTTATGGGTTTAATGTAAATTTTTGTTTGGTATGAATATTTGTAGGTTTGGTAAAGTTGGTTTGTTTATAAAATCTTGTTTGGTATATTGGTTAGAATTGATTAAAAGTGTGAAAAGACAGTTTTGCTCTCAATGCATATTATATTAAAATGGTCAATTGAAATTAAACTGAAAATAAAAATTAATATTTCATCCCCAAATTGGTACACCCCTCTTCATCTTTTTCGAATCTTGTTTTGCAATATTGGAGTTGAATCTCTCACTGATAAGTTTCAGAGCTCTGTCAAACGCGACGACGAAGTCCGCCGCAGGCAGCGAGGGCAGCAGGTAGGTCGGATCGAAGTCGAAGACGATCTTGCAGATGTTGTCGAAACCGAACCTCTGGAGCAAGATTAAATCTCTCACTGATGAGTATGAGGTTGGAGCTTTGGAGCAAGATTTGGGGCTCTTGAGGAGGATGAGAAGAAGTGGGAAGATAATGGAGGAAAGAAGCAAGATTGTTGACAAGTGAAGATCTGCTATTGTTGTTGCAGAAAGAAGAAAGAAAAGAAGAAGAAGATTGTGGAAATGAGTGATGAATAGTAAAGGTAGTTTTGTACTTTCACTATTGCTACTGTTGGGTTTGGACTAAACCCACCAAATTTGGTGGGTTTAGTATTCAGCAAATAAGAGAGCCAAATCCACAAAATTGTCCAGCCCAATCCCTCCATTTTTGTATAAACCCGGGCTGTAAACCCGCGCGCCAAACATGGGTTTAGGCTGTATTTTAATCCCTATCTAGCCTAAACCCTCAAAGTAAACATGGCCTATGTGTTTAGAAATAGAGATGCAAATGAATCAAACTCTTTGTGGACTATTAGAAATTCAATGCATTAAAACTCCAATCGAAATCGTTCATTTTGATTCATTAAAACAAACAAACTCAACTTAATGTTATCTGATTCATTAGCTCTTAGAATATGACACTAATATTTAACATTTTTATATAGTTTTTAAATAATTTTCACTTATGGAACGTATAAACATCCAATTATAGTTATTTTTATAATGAAATTTTAAATTTTAAATAATATATCATACTTTTTAAAATATAAAATTTATTGTGATAATGAGTTGATGAGTAATAAAATTTGGCAAATGCTGTTGTGCACTAGGTGCACGAATCTGGATTGATGCAACTGGGGCGACCCAACCCGGATCCACGCACCTAGATTTTTTTTTTTTTCGCTTCAGGCTGTTATCTTTATGTTGTAAGGATGTGACTTTTACGTTATATAAGTGTGACCTTTATATATAAATGATATGACTTTTATATTCAGTAACTTAGGAAAAAATGAAAATTTTCAGGTTTTTTGGCTTCAGATTAAGACTTTTATGTTGTATTGTTGTAATCTTTATGTACAATTCTTGTGACCTTTATATACAAATATTATGACCTTTATAATCTATAACTTTAAAAAAAAATTGAAATTTTCAAAATTCAATACATTTTAAGGATGGATATATATGCAACTAATATTACATAAACGTAAATATGTACAAATTTTGCTAAAATTCTTCATTTTTTCTAAGTAGTATATAAAGGTCATTACATTTTTACTTAAAGGTCACACTTATATAACATAAATGTAACAACCTGAAGCGAAAAAATAAAATTAAAAAAAAATTAATATAAATAAAAGTGTGCGAATCCGGATCGACCTGGACCAAACCCGAATTGTATGTGCACCAGTTGCACAGGAGACTAACTCATAAAATTTACTTTATTAAGCTCATTTGTGCTCAAGTAAACTAATGAACCATGAATTTATTCGATAATTAAGATCGAATTCACTTGATAAATCAACAAAGCAAACTCAAAATCTCTCACACATGCATGTTATATCAAGTGAAAGAGATAGTAGTGTAGATTATATATGCATATCAGTAACACTAACAGACTGACATTCTACTTTTCCATTTTGTTTCCTCAACAGTTTTTTCAGTACTCTCTACAATTTCTATTACAGGAATCACCCAAACTACATCGTATATAGGGGACATATTATGTACAGCTTACATAAATATGAAGTAATGTTTTCTATGTATGGCGAAGCGAATTCAAACAACTTGAATCGCCTCCAAAATTGTCGTCCTCCCTCCAATAGGTTGTTAATGTACAGTTTGTACAGTACGAACTACCTGTGTTTGTATGAGTAGCCATGTAGAGCCAGTCGAAATAGACACCAGACTCATTATCGTTCACTTAGATAGCCCTTAAAGAAGCATCAACTCTGGTATTTTAGCTTGTACAATTGATCTAAGAAGCTTGCTTCTGATTACGAGAGTGAAGTTTTGCACGAAGAGCATCAATACCTTCCTTTCGAGCAGGAGAATCCTTCCATGCAGGAGAATTAGTTGCTGCTGTTTGCTCCTTCAGAGCTTCCTTTTCCAATTTCTTCTTTTCAGCATCAGCCTTCTGCTCGTTTTCTTCATGCGCCTTATTAAACAGCTTAGTGAAGACGGCTAAAGTTTGAGTAACTGCACAGAAGAAACCAAAAAAATGTTTCACATATTTTTCACAAGCCAAGAAAATTTGCAGCCAAAGAAAACATATGCTCAGTGTGGTTTCATTCCGATCTTCATTTTCATTCTTTGGACATCAAAATGTGTTTTAATTAATATTTCTTTAAGTTAGTTCATTCTCCCAAAATATAATTTATTTAACATCCATCAACTACACAACAAAATAGTGCCTGACATAGGATTAACTATTGCAAATGTTTTTGACTAACCAAATAAAATAATACTAACATGATCAAAATATCCCTCAAGAATATATTGCTTCATTTTTATCCAAAAAAAGATCTCTCATTTTCATTTTCAACACATTTTCCGACCCCACAACCAACATATGTTCTCCCAGAACAATCTCCTATAAAGGCTATTTACTTGAACCAAGCTAAGTTATTCTGATATACATATATGCATATTAATAATAAATCATGGGTATTCTCTCTATTTAACCATCAGTGTTAAAAGATGTTCATGCCTTTGATTGGATTTGGAACAGGGGATAAAATTAGTAAAGAGATCAGGAAATTTCTGAAATGGACATAGACATTATACAGTTAATAGCGGAAAAACCCCAACCTTGCTCAAAGGGGCATCTTGCTGGATCTTCACCGAAATACTGCGATAGAGAGTCTGCATTTCTCCCCTGCATTTACATTTTCTGTTGAAGTTACTCAAGCTTTTGATCATTATACGTTAAACCGAAACAAAACTTTCTCTAAGCAGCATGTAAAACACACTCAAAGTTCACTCCTTCAAACAGAAAGTTTATAAGTGTTTCTTTTTCTACCATTAAATGACCCACAAAAGACAGAAATTTGACCAGGCAGAATAAAGAATAACTTTTAAGCTCACCACTTCAGAGTAAAGATTAATAAGCGACCTCACTTCAGCCTCAGCTGTGTCAAGGAAAGTTTTCAAGACCTGTAAAAAGACAGTTCAGTAGTCAAACATAATTCCATACATAAGTATAGCTCTAAATATTGATTTCTTCAAGCATCCAAAAGCCATACACCATACACAGCGTCTAAATCCTAACGTGCCGGCTAATAAATTTAGAGTAGATTGCACAATTATGAAAAAAGTAGACATATTGGTATCTGGAGAGGGCAGAATGCTCCAGCCCCTAAAGTAGATCTTATAAAAGAATAAAATAGAACAAAACAAATGTGTGCTGCAAACTTCTATAACATCCAAAACTTTTTAAATAAAATATGCAGCCACCCTTAAGATTGGATCTAATTATAGCAGCATCTTGTGCCTCTTTTCAAAGATACCTCCTTGCATTATTAGATGTTGATTATTATTTATGACTTCATCAACAATGTTTTGGATTCCAATTGCACACTCATGAGAGTACTAAGCAATATATCAATAATTACATCCAATCTCCGGATTACAGTTCAATCATACAGTAAACATTTGATGATTTAAACTTTTAAAGTTCCAAATGTACTTTTTTTTTTTTTTTTTGTTCTTAACAAGAACAGCATTTTTCTTGTTTCAATAGATTACCTCAAGCCAATATTCCGAAAAGACTTTAGAGTATACTATCTATATCATGAAAGTGCAACTCATTACTTAATCTTGAGCAGATTTATAGTCATTCACCACTCTCCCTTGGCCAAGGCCCACTCAGTAGAACTCATCAAATTTTCTCTTCAATATCATTTTTCCCCCTCACAAATAGGTCTTGTAAAATCTGGTATCGAAATGACTAATATAGTTTGACAAATGACCAAACAAACCGTCATCAATTTCCCTTTTCAGTCCCTTTTATTGATGTTAGATAACTTTTACCCAATATATTTTATTTTTTCCTCCTTCCAGATTGTCCAGCATGTTAGCTTGATTGATGAGCTAATTTACATGTCATACAAAATAAGCACCTAAAATCATCACTGATGAAAGCAAAGGATATACTGCAGTGAGATATTCATTTTATTTGATCTTCCCATCTCAGAATGCTAGACAGCGGACTAGCTGAAGTGAATTCTTACTTCAAGGAAGGGGAATAGATAAATATTTAGACTCACTAGGATGATTAGACTTAGTATATGGAAGAATCTAGTATATAGATAATTAGATATACTGAAGTGCTCCCATTCCCGCTCACCACCATAGTGATCCTCTTTTTTCTTTTCTAATTCCCTCTTTTCCCACCACACTTATCCCCTTCTTTCTGTAGTTTGGTTGACACTACAGCCATCCTGCTTTCTCCTTCCATCATTGCTTCCTATCGTCATCACCTCTCTTCTTCTACTTTTCCCCTCTCCTTTTTTTGTTTCTTTCTCCTAATTCTCGTCCCCCTTCACTCCCTTCTTGGTTCTAGCCACAGTCCACAGGGTTGCTTCATTTACCAAAACATTATGACTATTGGAAATTGTACGGTTGAAAACAGAAAAACCAAGTTAACGAAGTCTTTTGTTAGCAGTCAGGGCAGAACAGTGATCGAGCTACCAGGCTTCCATTGGCTTGATTTAATTTCTTATCTACAGTGTACGCCAGTAAGGTCAGATTGACTGATGCTTAGGCTTTCATACAGATTCCTTCTTTATCAAGAAAACAAAACAAAATATTGGTATAGACTCTTTATTTAACATAATTTAATAGTAACTGAATTCTGTTTGTTTTAAACTAGTTCTGCTTTATATATGTTATTTATTTATTAGTTATGTGAGTGTAGGATTTACTCAACTTAAAGGGTTTTTGCTCAGCCTATTTAAGTCCTTAAAACGTCTTATATGATTTTTAAAAGCTTATAAGCTCCCAAAGAGTGTTTGATAAATGATTAAACACAATATTATATTTCATCGTGAAACAAGATGTTGAAAGCTTATACTTATATCTGAAATACGATCTTATCTTACAAACTCCTTTAAACATCATCATTTAAATCACACAATTATAATTAGCTCATAAGCGTCATCATCTTATTTATCCGAACACTCCAAACCTTAATTTTAAAATAAGATAAAACATCTTATAAGCTCTAAAAACATGTAAGATTTAAGATCTTTTAAAAGCTTTAACAAATATCTTCTAAATATGATCTTGTGAAAATCCATACGAAAATCACAATGCAGAAATCAGTAGCATAAATAGAGTCCACTCACTGTGGTTTATGGGTTACTTTACCTGCTTTAGTCATCAGATTTCTACCTAAGCTGCACTATTGAACTAGTATACTTTAAATATGTTCATAAAGAGAAGGGATTTGGTTTTTGTTAGCAATTTCACTAATTGAGGATGAAGGGATGTATTGAAGCTTTATTGTTCTGACCTTTCGAAAACCTGAGGATACAGCACCATCATTTTCTGCCGCAGCGAGTTCCTGCTCAACCTTCTCAAGGCCCTTGCTAACAGCTTGCATTTCTTCAGCCAAAGACTTCAATTGTATCTAATGAAACAAGTGTAGGACCAATGAGCACCAAAGTAAAATACTTCTGCAACAACACATATCTCTTCAAAATTGTAAGGGATTATCATCTAATTACAATCCAATCCTAATCCTAATAAAGCAACAACCACTAGAGATGTGTCGCCTTATGGTGGTTTTAATTATTATAATTATCTAGTAAATGAACAAGGATTAGGGACACAAAACTTATAGAATAATTATAAAATAATTTAAATGAAGATATTTTTTTCACACTTGCTTGATTTTGTTATTATTCATTTAAAGACATACAATTGTTTTTAAATTAAAAAAGATATATTTATTTCAAATCCTTGTGCGACACACAGTTACTGTGCTAGTATCAATTTGCAAGACAAACCTTGGAGGCTGGTTCCAAATGTATAAGATCCTTGGTGAAGTCTAGCAACTCAGGCATATTCTCAGCTACAATCTGAAACAGTATACAATTAGCACGTGCCAAGCACTTGAAAACAATATCAGGAATTATGAAGTAACATTATGCGAAAAAAATTGCACAGCAAACTAGTTGAACAACTACATATTGCTGCAGCCACAACAAAAAAAAAAAAGGGGAAGAGATCAGTAACCTAAATAATGACCAAACTAAAACACGTCTATTTACAAACAGATAGATCTATAATTCTCATGTCCAACTACATATGCTCAATAAACCATGTACTTATCAATAAGCTAGCATATATTTACCATTTAACTCCACTTCAGACTGCTCATAAAAAATATACACCACCTCATACATATAAGCCTGACCACTTTAAGAGAGGAACTAATTGCATCTTAAGCTGCATCTTAAGATCAAGATCATGGGCCTTTATGATAGGAGCTAAACGTGAAAAGTAATTGACAAATGTATATATACATATTATCTATGTGAAATGACATAGTATAAGATATATACTAGAGCCCCTTAATATCCCAATAAATTAATCATGGAGAAACGAAAAACTCAGTAGATCAGAAACAGGCCAATCAAATACCAATTATATATAGGAAAAGATTTTGATGGAGATCAATAAGGAATAAATATATTTTATAGATTTAGATTGATTTTATTTTTATTGCTATTTTTATGTGATTTTATTTCATCTTTTAGGATTCCATAATATATTAGTATAACTAGGTGTTATGTTTATTATTTGAGGGAGTTGAATATTGAATTAAAAATTGGGTTATCCTTCACGTATATTCCGGTATTCTTAGAATCAACGGATTTACGTTCTCCTATCGTGCTTCTGCTGCATCAGATTTTCTTGTGACTTCTGATATCTGACTCTAGATATACCATAGAAGATATGAAAGGGTGCCCAGAGACATCCATATGAGGTGCTCTTTTGAGAGCTAGCATTTTGACAACTTTATGGTTTTAAATCACTTTCCAGAAATGTGAAGTTAACTTCAGCAACAAGTATCCTATCAGTAGACCTGGATATGAGTTCAGAACCAGCGGTTCCACTGACCAGTATTCCAAGATCCATAACCATAACAAGCTACAGAGGATATGCTCAAGCATCAGTGAGCCTGTAGTTCTGGGTCACACTGCAAGCTCAATGCCTCAATTAACTGTTGGTTATGCCCTTGTTAATGTTTTCCAGATTTTTTATATTTAAATTTTACTGAAAATAAAGTTTACTGTTGGTTATGTTCTTGCTCATTATCAGTAAATTTAATTTCATAATAAAAATCTTCAAATGGGGGCCGGTTGCTTACTAACATCAGGCATGATTTCAAACCAGCCAAAGTGGCAGAATAGGAATAAAAGAACAGAACAATGGAAATGAAGCGTGAAAAAATAATATGGACGATATACAAGTTGAAAATCTAGAAAGGATTGAGAGAAATTAGAGAATAACTAATCTTGAGAGAGAGAGAGAGAGAGAGAGTTGAGATTTGAAAGAATTGAGAGAATTGTAAAGTTGGTTATGGGGAAAAATAATGAAATAGAAAGGAATATTTATAAATAAAAAAAACTAATAAAATAATAAATTAATTAATTAATTAAAGGGATCACCTAACTATAAATCATTGGCCACTTAATCATGGTCCTTGATCATAAACATTCAACAAATCTTAGCTATACAAAAAACCCCAATGGAGAGAGGGGGGGGGGGTGTGGAATTAGACTCAACCATTCACATGCTAAAATAAACACAACCCATAAATTGCCCTTACAGTTCAATATTATCAACTCCTTACCAATTAGCCAGACTGTTGACTACAGGTGAAGACCGACCCATGACCAGGCCTACTTAATGGTTCTTTCAAGAAACATGAATAATTCTTGCCTATGACATGGACCAGACTTTAAAATGTGATTATATACATTTGCACCATTACACTTGAAATTGAGAATTAACACAATTGAAGTGCAAAGAGACTATAAAAATACAAGAAGAATTCTACCTTACACAGGTAATGCATCAGGGTCATTTTGTTGTTTCTTGCACGAGTATCAGAGAGTTTGAGAAGACTATCTAGCTTGAATCCCACAGCGGACCCTGCAATGAAAGTTATTAGAGAATGAGTCACAATCAAACAGAAATACACATACAATGTAACATGTGGGACAGTTCGCTATAGGAATTAATACCTCGTGCTGTGCCCTGATTAAGAGCATTTCCCAAAGTGAGAATTGTGTGCATAATCTGACGTAGCTTTGAGGACTCCTTGACCTACCACAATTTGGCAAACAACACAGATATAGTTGACAGTGCGCCTCCACAGGCCAAAATATCATAGCCAATATATTATCAAAGGTACCTCTCTAACAGCATCATTGATTGTGTTCAGATTAACTTTTAGTTCCTCAACCTGAAGAATAAAGCACCTTGTATGTATGAAAATCAACTAAAACCTCATTACAAAAAATATAGCAAGAGTTATATGAATATATGCACCTGGCTAGTAAAAGTTATAGTAAAAGCAAATACTCTTAATTTGGATTCCACTCGTGGAACTTTCATTAATTCCAGGAAAAACTGAAATATTCAGAAATGGAACTGTTAGTAACTGAATTATGTAGCAATTACTTCAGTCAATCCAGAAACCTAAGATAAACCTGTTCACACTTTCCCAGCATCTCCTTGCCCCCATTGTAGTTCTGCAAAACAAACAAAGCTAATGTTTAAGGACAATTCAGCATCAACAAATAGCATAGGTTTAAAAAAATGGAACAGAAATACAAGGAAAATAGACAGCCAAAAAAAAAAAAAGAAAAAGAAAGGTGCAATGGTATTGCAAACTTTGGAGGCCGCACGACATGGACTGCGAAAGCTTAACAAAAAAACACCTTAAAGATTTAAGGAAAAAAATACAGATCAATTCTAGGGCTTTTTCTGCTAGGCTCTCTCCTAAAGTAAGCGGAGAAATACTAGAAGCAAGATGCAAACTCCCCCAACTTTTCACATGATGGCATATCTAATAGGATATGAGTTCAAGAATTGGCATCAGAATCCTTAATTAATAGAGCCTGATGTTTCCCAACATATCCTCCAACCTCCATGGAGGAACAATAGCTCCTTTTGTCCATTTCTAAAATCATACACTTCTTAATAAGGCAAGAAGAACATTAAATGAAAACCTTTGCGCAAAATGAAATCTTGATTCCAAGTTAACAAGTAAAAAAGAAAAAGCCACAGCCCAATTTAAGCAAGTCCAGACTGCAAAAGCATCATGGCCTGAACACCAGCACAAATAGAAAGGGGGAGAGAGAGATTAATACCTTTAGAGTCTCCATTTCTTCTTTAGTAGGACAGAATTTTATAAGATTCTCAACTTGATCAATGTCCAGTGCAGAAGAATCCAAAGACAGGATAGCATTCTATTAAAATAAAAATCATAGGAGTCTCGTTAAGCACTAAATTTGCTAATAAAATCTAATAGGGAAGAAAAAGAAATTTCAGGTTGACATTCAAAGGGGAATCTGTTTCCTTATGTCATTTCATCAATCAAAAGGATGACAGAATCCTAAAAGTACCATCAAAATTGGTAGACACTTCTTTAAAAACAGAAATAATTTAACCAATTTCAATTAGGTTTTATTAGAATGCAACCAGGTGCGAGCAAAATCAAGGTTTCCTTACAAAAATTTGTTGGATAAATCTGAAATTAGCTGCCATGATAAGAATGATATAGAGTACTTACAATCATATCTGGCAGGGGAATTTTAATTTTTGTAAGCATAATTTCACAATTATAGGCTCTACGCAAATCAACCTGAAAGAAAGAAACACCAAATTATATCAATATGGAATTAACTTACACAATCATACCTTATCATTTAACTTCAGATTGATAAAACAGGGAACACAAAGTAGTAAAAGCTTTAACATTGATGAATAAATTTCCATCCTACATATTGATAAATCCATTATCAGAGCGAAAAGAAGAAGAAACTGTTACTTTTTCACATTAACTAAACCCTGTATAACTTCACCTGCAACAGCAAGTTAACTTAAGATGGGTTTAAAAAAGGGAAGTCGTTTTCGGGATGGACATATTCTCTCAATCTAAGCAAGTAGATACTAAGTCATGACCATCATTTGAAGTCTTGAGTTCAGCAGGAGATTTGGGTGTGAGGCATTCTTTTCATTCTCCCTTCATGATAACCCCATCTATTAGAACATCTTATTCTTTCAAGTTTGAATTTGTTTATAATAAAGCTTCTTGTCCAGTATATATGTTGTTAAGCCCTAAGGATAGTAAAGAAAGCCAGAGACCTGACAAAGTGTATCTTTCAATGAAATGAAACGACAGCAATACGAGCTTCTGTGTCATTGAAATTGTGAACGCCGATACTAACAAGGATTGTTTCTTATAGTTTCTTATCACATTTATTTACCGTTTGCTTCTGGAAATATTATGTTACCAAGGCTCAGTGCAGATAACTCATGAAACATAGCAAGATGGCGGTCATGTTCACAATAGTAAGCTAATATACACCAACAGAAATTACTATAGATATATAGATGAATGTATATAATCACTTGCCAATTGCACTTTTTCTGGCTTGTTTATTTTGGAACCTCGTGGACCTGCACCCTTATTAGCACCATCTGAAACAGAAGCCACCGAGAAAAGACTCTCAAGCTCGGAAATATCAATTTCAGGCGCCCTACCAAAAAATTCATGATGTTATATCAGAATGTCACATAAGGTCATTCATATAATGAACATATACAAAAGCGCATATAACTTGACGAATTTTCACTTGGATCACATATTATAATGCATAAGGCTATGACCAAACTAGTTACATATGGACATGAACTAGAAAGATTTCAGATATCCTCACCTTGATTGACTGTCCTGTTTTTGAGAATCCGCCCACAAACTCCCTTGCATTGCACGAGTGACTTTAACCCAATGTAAGGGTTTCAATGAAGTCTTCTTGGGAGGGATTGAGGAACCTATAGAGCTTTTCCCTCTTGTTGATGCTAAACCTCTGCCTCTTCCGAGAGAGGGAGGTGGAGGCGCACTAGAGCTCCTTACTCCAGGAGGTGGCGGAACGGATCCTACACCATGACCAGGAGGTGGTGGAGGTGCAGCAGGTGTTGAATTAGGGACTGTAGGGAGTGAAGGAGGAGCTGGAGCTGAACCACGACCCAAAGAAGGTGGAGGTGGAGGTGGGGCTGGGGCGGAACCGCGACTTGGAGGTGGCGGAGGTGGGGCTGGGGCAGAGCCACGACTTGGAGGTGGTGGTGGGGCTGGGGCTGAGCCTCGAGTTGGAGGTGGTGGAGGTGGTGCTGGAGGAGCCATTGCTGAACCATGAGATGGTGGTGGTGGTGGTGGCGGTGGAGGTGGAACAGGTGCTGAGCCTCGACCTGGCGGTGGTGGAGGTGGAGGTGGAACTGCAGCTGACACTCGACTTGGAGGTGGAGGTGGAGGAGGTGGATGTGGAGACGTGGTTGAACCACGACCTGCAGGTGGAGGAGGCAGAGGTGGAGGAGGCGGAGGTGGAGGAGCGGCTGAACAACGGCTTGGAGGTGGAAGAGCTGCTAATGAACCATGGTTTGGTGGAGGTGCATGTGAACCACGAACTGGAAGTGGTGGAGGTGGAGGTGGAGGTGGAGGTGGAGATACTGCTGAACCACGACCTAGAGGTGGAGGTGGAGGTGCTGCTGAACTACGACCTAGAGGTGGAGGTGGAGGTGGAGGTGGAGGTGCTGCTGACCTACGACCTAGAGGTGGAGGTGGAGGTGGAGGTGGAGGTGGAGGTGGAGGTGGAGGTGGAGGTGCTGCTGAACTACGACCTAGAGGTGGAGGTGGAGGTGGAGGCGGAGGTATTGCTGATCTAAGGCCTGAAGGAAGTGGAGGTGGAGGAGGAGGAGCTGGGACAGGAGTAGAACCACAACCTATAGTAGAGGGAGAAGCAATTGGCTTTGGTGCTTGTAGAGAATCTTGAGGAGAGAATTTTGGAGGAACCCCACCAGGGATGGGTGGTGGAGGAGGAGGAGGAGGAGGCGGCTTACTACTGTTAACAAATGGTATTGATGACGAGACTGGTGGATCTGATAAATGACTTGATTCAGAGGAAGGTGGAAGGGGTTTGCTCTTGTTGGGCAACAGAGGTATGTCTCTATCAGAAGGGGAAGAAGGTTTAGGGGGAAGCCCTTGTGAAATGCCACTAATATTAAGGGGGAGAGATGAATTGAGCAGAGGTGGTGATGATGATTGAGAAGTGGTGGAATCAGAATGAGAAGAGGTCTGCGATGATGGCTGCAATGATAGGGAAGCATTAGTTGAAATTTCTGAGTTTGAAGTTTCCATTTCCTTTGAAGAATCAGAAACAGCAAGAGAATCTAACTGTCCATTATTAGAAGCTGATATTACTGGCTTCACTTGATCATCAGATGGTCTGAGATCTGAAATATCCTCTGAAGTAGAATCCACAGATGAATGATCATCTAGCAAATTGAAATCTGGCACACTGGCTTTCTCTGTGTCTAGAAAATCAAGACTATCGGCAATACTGGATGCATTGTTCTCTTCCTCAGAATCAAGAGGGGATGAATAACCGCTCATCCTTCGCAACATTGACAAATCTTTGACATCATTCATGACGGATAATTGCTTAAGTAACCATAATGCAGCATCATCATTACTATCAACCCAATCCACACCATTGAAAAGTTCTTGCACCCTGGCAAAAGCTTCAATAGGCAGCCCACCTTTCTCCTCACCATTTAACATTGCAGTATGGGTTTTCGAGGGAGAGCGGCTCTCTACATCTCCAAATAGCACCTGCACTTACAAATTAAAATTCCCAAAATGTTACCACGATAGTAGTTGAATTTTGTGGCTTAAGTAAGATTTTGAATCTTATCCATCAAAATATGAAAGATTTACCTCAGTCCGAAAGCCTTTAGGAAACCGAGCCTTTGAATCCCAAAGGATATCCAGGTTGTCGGAGTTGAGCATCAATATATTAGACCGAATAAAAGCTGTATTAAACATTACCCGAAACATCATGACTTCCCTTTCTGGATCTAAGTCTAAATGAACGCATTCCAAAACCACATCTCCTTGCACTAAACTTTGTATGTCAATCTTGATCACATCACTGTCTTTCTGCATGAGTATTTTCAGCATGGCCACTAACATATAAGAAAACTAAAGAACTTGTTCAAATGCTAAAAAGAAATCAAGGATCAAAGTTCTTACCTGGCGATAATGACGAATATGTTTCCCTTTCTTACGCGTTGAATAAAGCATTTGAGTTGACAATCCATCCTTGCTAAGGAGATTTCTACCATAGACACGGATAATAGGTCTGCAACCTTTCTGATTATCAAACCTTGGAATTGCACGGAGAATAATACAATCTAATGAAAGAGGTCTCTCAGGTGGAGGCCATTCTGGGGATATATTTCTTCTTGATATGTATTGCAGGTATCTAAGCTGAGATGGAAAAGGATTCAATGGCGACAATAACTGCAACAAGCCTCTTGGACCTTCTCGATAAACCATTTCGAGAGTCTTTCTCTCACCACTATGCAATTTCCTGAAAACCAAGAAACTAGATAATACAAATGCAAGAAGTGGCCACCCTCCTCTTTCACAATGAAGCAACACCACATTCTGGCAATTCCGAAGAGAAAGCCAACTCTCACTGACACGAAGAAAGTGGTGAATCAAAGACAACGGCAACAAAGGGCAACCCTCATACTGCCTTGGATAATCCATAACAGTGACATCATACTCGCACAATATCTTTGCAAACTGGCTCCTCTTCTCACCTTCCCGAAAATTAAAGGCAAGAAACGAGGATTCGGGGAACTCTTCATGTAATTCATTAATAATTTCATGCAAGTAAAGCTGGTATATATCCTCCGGTAGCACTTCAGTCGTGAAACAAGAATCAAAAACTGCATAACATAGTATTCATTCCATTAATTTGCAGAAAATAAAACACAAACATGCTGCTGAGAGGATAAATTTAATCCAAACATGGTATAGCACCCTATATTACCATATACTCTGTCGGAAAGTTCAAGCAAACCATCTGGGGGTCTTTTGTAAAAGAATCTACTGAGCAACGACATGCTGTGATGGTAATCAACCCTCAATCAATGCAATCCAATATAATCTATCTACACCTGAAAAACGAGAACCAAAAATTAACTCGAGTCATTAGCTGCAGCATACATCTCTTCCCAGATTCACAGAACAATAAAATCATGTCAAATTAAGAGGATTCATCAATCCTTCTAAAAATAGGTTACTAAAAAGAGAATTACAGAAAATGTGGATTCAATTCCGTCAAACACCTGTGAACTAAAAGACTAAAGAGTCCACAAGGTTTACCACACAAACCCAACTCCACAACAAAATTATACAAAGATAAATGCCTATCAAATTTATCCATACATGGTTAGGAAAGAGAATCGACCAAGCGAGAAACAGCGGCGAGCGAGACCGGGAAAATGAGAATATTCCGGCGAATGGAGGCTGTGAGCTGTTACGGCGGCTTTTGACGGTGGTTTGCGGTGTCGTTTGGAATTTGAATTCTCTGTGTCTCAACTTGAATTGAATTTTTGGGGAAAGCTTTTTCAAGATTTGAAATTGGGCAGTGAATGAGCTGTACGCCACGCTTCGGATGCTTGTACCTTAAATCCAATATTTGTTTCTATTGCTGTTACAGTGAAATTAGTAGACTGGTAGTAACTAATAAATCTATAAATAGATAATTATGATGGGCTATTAATATTATTAGAAAATAAGTTCTTCATATTTCCAAGATAAGTTTTTTTTTAAATAAGTCTTTTATTTCACGATATTATTAGTTATTAATTATAAAGGTTTTTTTTTTTCCTTGAATGCAAATAAATTAGGTTGTGTTTGGATTTGGAGGATAATTCATAGCAAACACTTTCATTTTGATTTTGTTTTTTGGATTTTAAATATTTCTAATTTTGATAAAAGTAATTATATTGATTGCAAATCGAATTGTGAAGTTCAATTATTGATTGACTTGTTTTACATAAAATGATTGTTAATGTAACATTTCCGTCGGAAAAAACAAAGAAATGACAGACTACACCTTTTTTTATCCATCGTGTGTGTTCAATTTATGTTATACCCTAAATTCAAGATTTATGAGACAAATAATTTGTTTTTGAGCCCAAATTCTTGATCCAAGTCCAATGGGGTTTTATAGGAGGCTCATGGCTTCTCCTTCACAAACATTTCCTAAAAATTAAAATAAAGAAAAGCTGCTGAAAGAGATGTGAGTGGCATGAGATAAATTATAAAAGATTTGTTTTTATATCAAAACATATGGTACTTTATCTAATATTGGATTTTAAAATGTGTTATTCAAATAGTTTTCTTAAGAAAATAGTATTTCTTAAAATGCAATAATCTCATTTTCTATTTGGGAACTACATCGATCGATACACAACCTAAAAAAAAAACTTGCAAATATTTTCTATTGAATGATTTAACATATAATCTTTACAGATAAAATATTTTTATTTCTTAGCAAAGTGGTCATTCATTACAAAATTTTACTACAAATAAAATTATTTATTTTATAAAGAAAAGTGTTTTAACCGATATATATTCATATTCATCGGCATTTCTATTTCCACCTATCTTCCAACAATATACATTGTGAAGCCACCAATTTTGAAACAGATATCGATATTTCATCGATATTCTTACAAAATTTCATAACACTTCACTCCATATCGGTCAGGTTGTCAGAAAAATGAAAATTTGAGTGACATTTACAAACGAAACACGAAACCGACCCACCCAAAATGAAATGGTTCATATATCAAAGGTTATGGAGATCGTTTTCTGATAGAAAGAGGCCATGAAAGCCATCAGGAACACGTTGTGGTAGGTTAACAATGGCAATTATATCAAGAGTAGGAGACTTTGCATCCATTACTAAAAATTTGGACTCATCACTCTTCTCATCATGCACATATGTCACTATGTAACCATCATCCTCGTCCGTTTCCACGTCGTTCGGCTCCCTTGGCACGAAAAATGGTTCGCCTCCGCACCAACCCGGCTCGTATAGGCGGCTAGCCACCGTGCAATCGCCGCCATCTACAGTACCAGCCAAGGAGACATCTAGTTTCACCACCCCTGTCCATGACGTTGGGCCTATTATCGCTGCATATACATACCTAGTATACATGCATGCAATGAATTAATTATAACAAGATTTTTAAATTTGGATACGAAATAACATTATAGTCAAACTTTAATTTGGTTATACTTTGATGTGAGATTTCATTAATTGACTATATATACGCAATAATAGTTATCCATAAGTTCAAATATATTTAGTTAGTGTAATATCAATTTTAGTCCTGTAACTTGGATCCTTTTCAGTTTTGATGCATCAAATTCAAGTTTTTCAATTTTAGTCCTTTAACTATCGATTTTTTCCAATTTCAGTCCTTTCGACTGCCACGTCAGCAATTTTTGTTGTTCCGACAAAAAAAGACTAAAATTTGAAAAAATCGATAATTAAAGGACTAAAATTTGAAAGTTTAAACTCGATGCACCAAAACTGATAATAGTCTAACTTACATGACTAAAATTGATATTTCTCATATTAAACTATTTGGAATAAGTTTTATATAAGACCGTCTCACTAGTGTGTATATATACATATATATATTATATGTCTAGATATTTTTTTGTTCTCAAAATTTGGTTAAACATATATTTATTAATTATTTTGTTTTTCCAGCGAATAATCATAATCGTACGTTTTTTTTTTTTAAATTTGTATTAATGTGGTTAACATTTACATGCATTTTGAAGCCTCATAAGTAACTTAACATATTAAACAAAACCATCATTTGAAGCCATCCTATTTAAAGTAAAAATAAAAAAATTAAATAAAAACACGACAAAAGTATATTTTTTTAAGTACAAAAATAAAAATAATCTAACTCAATAAAAATGCAATAATTTTGATAACACTAATTAATTTCCTATTAATTATATATTTTAATAGTTTGGAACCTTTTTATAGATGGGAAGTTGTAGCATGGAAGTAGTTATGCTTGTCTCATCACATCAGATAGAAACCTTCTATTTCAAATTCTCTTATTTCTAACTAGATGACACTGGGGTGGATAATCCCATTTCAAATGAGATTAAGAACTCCCAAAGTTTACATTTTGGGTGGGGATAGGAATCATACTTCGCACTGGGGATGAGAATAGTTCAGCCCAGTCGATAGGAACCTATAGCCCAATCTACTATCAGTTTAGTTTACCTCAACCTATTTAGTATATGAGTCAGTCGATAGGAACCTATAGCCCAATCTACTATCAGTTTAGTTTAACTCAACCTATTTAGTATATGAGTCGTATTAATGCCTTTATTCAAGTCTATTTATAAATATAGGCTGGGTTCGGACCTTTGGAAAGGTCTAATAGGGCAGCCTATTTATAATACTTATATAAAAATAGATGATATATTTAATATCTTTTATAATTGTACATATATATATATATATGTAGCGTAATTAATGTTATATTTTTTATGCTTTATATATTTTTCGAGGTAAATTCTCCAAGTTTAAATTGAAGTTTATTTTAAAATAAAATCAAAACATTTCATACTCTAAATAACTTGTAAACTCCTATCAGGGTTTTGATAGGCTTTAGACTACCCTCATCCATCAAGGTCGTCGACCCTGAAGCATAATAAGACAAAAAAATTGAAAAAAAAAAAAGAAAAAAAAATTCTGGGTTGCAACCCAGGGGCCAAGAGGCTTGAATTTCAACCTATCCCTCAACTTAGGTTAACCAATTAAAAGATGACACATGTCATCTTTTGATTGGTTCAACCATATTTTATATGGATAAAATGTATATTGTAAATATTGTGGATAATATGTATTTAAAAGATATATATATATATATATATCAAAATTCATATTTTTTAATTCTCTATAAATAGACACCAATATTGACATATTTTGGAACACATCTTAAATTCTCTATTTTCTCTTCTATTTTTTTATCATTCATCTCTCAATTTCTATCATGGATCCAAACCATCCTAATTATTTTCCAAACTCCCAAGATTATCCAAATTCTCAAAATTATCCAAGCTTTCAATCAATTCTTAATTCTCAATCTTTTTCTCTCTTGGAAGATTATTCAAACTATTATCAAAACTCTCAGTTTTCTCCAAATCCAAATCAAGATTCTACATCTGAGCATGTCCAACCACCACAAAATACCTCCCGAATTTTATTCCAAAATGTTCAACAACGAAACACAAACCAAAAGGGGGTAAAAAGTGTAGGTTGGATTGTGAAAGAAGATGTTGAACGAGCATTTGGGGTTTTACAAGCTCGTTTCGCGTTTCTTCGACGTCCATGTCTTGTTTGGGATAAACTACTGATGGGAAAAATTATGATGACGTGTATCATCATGCACAATATGATAGTAGAGGATGAACGTGACACTTACCAAAATTATTTTGATCCCACTGAATTTTTAGTTGATGATCTTACAAATGCAAATCAACGTTTTCAATACTCTACTGAATGAATCGCGAACTTGTCCACTTATATGATTAATAGGGAAAATCTTCGCAACAGAGAAGCTCACAACGCTCTAAAAAATGACTTGATTGAGCATGTATGACAAAAATTTGGAACTAGCTAGAAATCAATGTAATTGCATGTTCTTTATTTGAATTTTTTTTTATTTCATGCATCTACTTGTATTTTGATATATTTCTTTTCAATTTCGTATTTCAACTATTGTAATTGTAATTTCGTTATTGTATCTTATTCTAAGTGTGTT
Source organism: Scutellaria baicalensis (assembly GCA_005771605.1). Taxonomy (NCBI): domain Eukaryota; kingdom Viridiplantae; phylum Streptophyta; class Magnoliopsida; order Lamiales; family Lamiaceae; genus Scutellaria; species Scutellaria baicalensis. The sequence goes on along the minus strand of CM016721.1, from coordinate 3,454,362 downwards.
TTAAATTATTTTCCTTAATATATTTATAAATTTAGAATATTAAATTATTTATTGTATTTTGTGTACATTTTAAATATAATGAATATTAATTAAAAAAATTATGTAATTAATAAAAAACAAAATAATTATTATTATTTTAGGTTAGGTTGGGTTGGGTTGGGTTGTGGATGTGAATATAAAAAAAATAAAGTTAGGTTGAATTGTAGGTTGAATAGGTGGATGAGAGAGAAATTAATATTTTATTTAAGGTTGGGTTGAGGCAGGTTACTGATGAGGGTAGTCTTAGGCTCGGGCTAACAAAAATGTCTTTCATATACAATAGGTTTGTCCTAGATTTAAAATTTACACTACAGGCCTAAACTGATCAACAAGAAGTCCAGCTTGACCCAACATACTCCCCACCCCCATTCCTCATGTTATGCTATATATGCCTTATAATATTTGTAATAATTAATTAATATTTATGAAACAAATACTTTGTCTTTAATATGATTTTACTCTAAGTATACGTTGTATCAGATTATATATTCATCATTTAATATGATTATTACGTAATTTTTAATGATATTTTGATGACATTCTATATGTTACATTTTATATTAATATACGTAACTTAGTTTTAGTGTAACATTTTACCTTTATATTAAGCTGGTCATACATTTATATTATATTAATCGTACATTTATGCAATACTTTAATTAACTTTAAATATCTTAATTTTGACTTTCATGTAATATAAAGATACAAATATTAGTATAACTAAAATGCATGATTGGCGGAACTAAAAAGGTGTAAAATGTATTAATGGTAGTCTAAAAACACATGGAGGTAAAACTAAAACTTCTAAAGGTATAACTAACATAATATAAAAGTATGACTAATAATATAAAGATGCATACAACACTTAAAAACGAATTTGGGTGGGTTTGGGCGCACCCACCTAAACATGTGGTGCGCATGAATGACACATGGAAGTGGGTTCGAATGGATTTGGATTGGAAGGCCATTTACATAAATTTGTGATCTTGATGTATAGAAGTTTTTATCATATGTAGTTGGTAATTAAACAAAAATTAATTGTTGTTTTTGTTGTTAAAGAGATTAGTAATTAGTATCTTGTTTAACTTATACAGCTAGTAGTTGCTTGTACCTATCAATATCTTAATACCAAACTTATAGGTAACAAATATTTGATTCATTGATAAGTGTATATATCAAATTTATTTATTGGTCTCACAGTTCATCACTCTTTCTATGTATAATTTCTCTTTCATATCTACCTAAAAATTCGGTCTACCCTATCAACTCATTCCAAATAATGTATATATACACACACATATATGTAAGATTAATTATCTTATAGGGGAAAATGACATGAAATGTTCTATTATAAATTAGTCTTATATTTATTATTTAAAAGGAAAAACTTATATGAGTCTGAGACACGAATTTAGAATTCATGCACCAAGATTGACCCAACTGTCAACACATCAAAAAATGTTCCCCACGCGCGTTTCATGAGCCCTCACGTGTCTGGTATTCGAGCTCAAACTCAACCAAATTCACTCTAATGGACCTACTTTTATGTTATGTTAAACATACTTATGTGTAATGTTAGACCTACAACATAAAGGTATGTGTAATGCAACGTAATGGTACATGTAGAAAATGTGTCAAAACTATGGTTTATTTATTTATATAAGATTAAGGTATGAAATCTGGGCAGAAAGGTAAGTTTAACATAACGTGAAAGTAGATCTAACATAACGTAATGGTAAGTGTCAAAATTCAAAACTAGGCGAAAAAAATAAAGGAAACAAAAGAGAGAAACGGGTAAGATTACCTGGATCCGACCCGGGTGCATGGATGTAATTAGATTCATGCATCTGTTTCATAGGAGAGTTACTCTAATACTTATTTTTAATTAACTTTTATATGAGACCGTCTTACGAATCTTGTCATATGAGACGAGACAATCTATAGCTCATACTTTAACAGTTCATGTTGAAAAATGGGTACTTAGGATCCGTGGATAATTTACAAAATCTCCATTACTAATCCTTTGTGTATCTTGGTCTTCCTAACCATCCACTCAATTTTTCTTTAATCTCTCATTAGGTAATACATCTATGGTAATAGTACAGTGAAAACCCCATATGATTGATTTTGAACCCACTTCAAGCCAAGATGACCAATCAGTACTAATCTTGGGGTATATAGTCTAGACAACTTATATTTACTTTCACTTAAACAGGAACCATCCCTATAAGGAAAAACTTATTTTTCGTCCTCCTCAGAGCTATTGTCGTTTTTTAGTCCTATAAAAATTCATTTTTTCGATTTGGTCTTATAATTCAAAACGTCGTCCAATTTTGGTACTTTATTCACCGGATTGTTTATCTTCCAGCTACAACTGGGAGCGAGTGTAGTGTACTTGCCGGAATATGGTCGAAAAATAAAAAATCCGACAAAAAATAGGATAAAAATTCTTCGAAATTGTCAATAACAAGACCAAAACTCAAAAATGCATTTTCACATGTTGTTATTGGGAAATGTTTACCTGCATTTGGTTGCAGCATAAGCAGGGTTGATAACTCCCAACTCAAGAGGTTTAGTCGACAATGGCAGCCTCTGCACCGTCCTTTCCTTCACGTCTATGGTGATCTTCTCCATCCTCGAATCTACAGAATAAAAGTCCTCCAACATCTTCTCCATTGTCACGCAGTTGGTCCCCACCACAGTTATGGTGCGCCCCCCTTCTTCTTCCCATGCATTCACGCAGTGCACCATGTTGAATCCCGGCACTTCCACCCACCACATCTCCCTCCCATCCTCCGCGTATTTCCCGATCACCCCGACACGTGGCACCTTCCGATGATCCACCACCACCGGCGGCCTCCCCCTCAGGACCCCCCACGGCTTCACCACCATCTGTATGTCCCCGAAAACGGCGTAGTTTTGGGTGACACCGAAGTCGTGGATGCACGCGCATCCCTCCATGGAGAATATCGGCACGCCTTTATGTTTCCTGCCCTCGGCGTCGATTTTGAAGAGCGTTAGGAAAGGTGGAACGACGTCGTAGCTGTAGGCGAAGGCTTCTCCGGTGGCTCTGTCGAGCTTCGGATGAGCTGTCATTCTGACAAAGGGCTCGGAGGCTCCGAAGTCGTGGCGGCGGAGGGTGATAATGTCCCCCTCCGCCGTCACTTTTACTTCGTATGGAAGGTCGGATTCGCAGAGAGCAAAGATGTGGCCGGCGAATCGAGACAGGCTGGTGTTTGCAGTGCCATAGCCATGGTTGAGAGGATCGAACTGCTTGGTAACGACTCGAGCTGCAGTGAGCAGACAACGAGCCAGGGTGGCTGCGACGCCATTGAAGGAGGAGAAGACACCTGGCACAAAAGGGTGTCCTGCTACACCTTCCACTGCGTGTTTGTGCGTGCTGACGTAGCGGCAGCAGAAGGTGGGCTTGCCTTGGAAGATTCGGATCATGTGTAGCATCCCATCGCCTTCGAAGACATGATAAGGGCCCTTCGGGACGAACTGAGGGTTCGAGCCGTTACGAATGTAGGCCCCGTCGAGGCACCTCGGGAGACGGCCCGCCACCACGTGACAGGCGATGGGGGGGAGCTCGTCCACTGGGGCCATGTTTGTCGATAGGACATGTTTAGGGTCGATAGAGGGGTGAAGGGGTGAGTCGAGGAAGTTGGATGTGAGATCGTCTAACGAGTTTAATATGGATACTAGTAGATTGCTAGATTGGTTGTTGGAAGTGGAGGGTGGTGAATTGTTGGAGGTTGCAAAGGTGATAATTTGATTATGGCTTTGTTTTTTGTGGGGTGTAAAAATGGTGAGAGGAGATTTGGGTGTGATCATAGGTTGATGATGCATCTTCACATTTGTCTTAAATGATGAAAAATGGAGTAAACGATGATGTTGTTGAATGATTGAGGAAGAAAGAGCCTCCATTATAGAACGTGTAATATACCTAGCTAGCTTGGTGTTTTATGTCATGAAGAAATGAGTTATTCTAATTACTAGTTATATAGACTTTATAAAGAGTAGTGAATTTTAATATTTTTTTACTATGAGTGACTAGAGCCAACCCAACTTATTTTTTTCCCCTTTTTTATTGTTCAGGTGAGGGATAATTGGTTTTTTGTTCTGTGAGACATTTTCTAATTTTTACAATTAAGTGTTCGTTTTTCAATTTTTAATCTTTTTTTTTTCAATTTCAGTCTTTTTTGGTTGGAAATTTTGGAATCATTGATGTGGCTCTCATGCCAGATTTTCAGACGATCACATCATCAAATTTTTTAGACTCCCGATTGTAAATACTAAAATTGAAAAATATTAAAACTTAGAAGAGTAGGTCTTGCGTACCCCGGGGTACCGTGTCTCCAAACATTTATTGTAATACCTTTAAGTAATATGATTAATACCTTAACATATAACGAATAATACCTTCACTAAAACATATGTTTCGATTATATATGTAATACCTTATGAATATGTAACTAATACCTTATGAATATATCACAAATACATTCAAGGATATACCACTAATATCTTATGAATACACCAATAATACCTCATAAGTATATAACTAATATCAAACTAATAATACCTTTGGGGGTACGGTGTACCGAGGGTACGCAAGATTTTGCCAACTTAGAAAGCTAAAATTAGAAAACAGATTCTTGATTGTCAAACATTGAAAGTATCTTACATGTACGATTAAAATTGAAATGATTTACATATATAAAAAATAAATAAATATTTATCATTCAAAATCTAGCTCGTTGCTGTTGAATTATGGTCCTTACAATTTTGTGCCAGAAATGACCAATTCCAACCGCGTATTATTAATGTGAAAAATCATAGCTGTTATGATTAAACGTTTCATGGATTTGATTATGTTACAACAATTAATTCACAATCCATATATTGTAATTTAGTTTTCTCTCACAAATGAGTAACTTAACATTACCGTGTGCACATGTGTAATCCGGATTTGAGTTGATAACCCTTGTACGTAATTAGTGTGATATTTATATTATATTAGAATTATCTTTATGTGCTGTAATTTAAGGAAAAAAAAGTCGCAACACAAGTTGTACATATATACATTTCTGATATTCTAATTCATATATGTGATATTATTTTATACATTAATTTATATTACATAGTCATACAATTATGTAATATATAAATGTGCAACTAACATAATATAAAGATATGAGTAGTATCATATAAATGTATGCTAGATCCAAAATGCACTGGAATTCTTTTTTTTTTTTTTCTTAATTACAATACATAAAGATCATGATATTTGTTCATATTAATACAACATTGCTACAAAAATGTCACACCAATACAACATATAAAGGTTTCAACACCTAAAACAAAAAAAAATTATATATTCAAAAATCATGTGCAGATCAGTGTTGATAAAAGTTGTACCAATACAATATTAAGATCTCAACACCTGAAGCGAAAAAATAATAATTCAAAATGCGCGAAAACAAATTGGATTGATCCAGTTGCATGGATCTACTGAACCATACATAATATATATTTAAGTTTTTGTTATCAGTTAATCGTATTATAAAACAAAGCAAATAATGGAATAAAGAGTTAGTCTCATGTGCAACTGGTGCACATACAATTCGGATCGGGTGCGGGTCGACCCGGATACGCACATTTTTTTTTAATTTTTTTTCTATTCAGGCTATTACCTTTATGTTATATGCGGTAACATTTATATTATATAAGTGTGACCTTTATGTATAAATGTAATGACCTTTATATACTCTAACTTAGAAAAAGATGAAGAATTTTAGCAAAACTTGTACATATTTACCTTTACGTAATATAAGTTGCACCTATGTTCATCCTAAAAATGCGCTAAATATAGAAAATTTCCATTTTTTTTCAAAATTATGGATCATAAAGGTCATAATATTTATACATAAAGGTCACAACAATACAACATAAAGGTCTCAACCTGAAGCGAAAAAACATGAAAATCTTCATTTCTTCCAAAGTTACTGAACATAAAGGTCATAACATTTATATATAAAGATCAAACTTATATAACGTAAATGTCACATCCTTACAACACAAAGGTAACAACCTGAAGCGGAAAAAAAAAAAGGAAAACCCAAGTGTGCGGATCTGGGTCGGGTCGCCCCAATTGCACCAATCCAGATCCGTGCACCTGGTGCACAGCAGTATTTGCGTGAAATAAATCATACATAATAATGCATCGTATCTTAAACATAATTAAACACGCATGTTATTAAATATGAGTAGCCCTAACAAGAAGTCATCAGATTTGAACCTAACTCGTGATTCATGGTTGCTAATGTTTGTCTTCAAATATATAATTGCCATCCTCTAGAGCTTGAGTTTCCAAATTTATGTATGTGCAAAATCATGTTAAGTAAAATTCATTGGAAACTTTTACTTGTTTAAATATTGATTTTTTCCATTTAAACTTTTGTTTTCTTTAGATTGTGGAGACTATAAACCAAACAATAATATGTGGACATCCACAAATGCAAAAATTTCACGCACTAGGTTCTTGACCCGAACTGCCTGATCCGCCCGACCCGATTTGGATATATATATATATATATATAGGCAAATGCTGCTGTGCACCAGGTGCACGGATCTGGATTGGTGCAACTGGGGCGACCCGACCCGGATCCGCGCACCTGGATTTTCTTTTTTTTTCTTTTTTTTTTTTCGCTTCAGGCTATTACCTTTATGTTGTAAAGATGTGACCTTTACGTTATATAAGTGTGACCTTTATGTATAAATGTTATGACCTTTATGTTCAGTAACTTAGGAAAAAAATGAAGATTTTCAGGTTTTTTTCGCTTCAGATTAAGACCTTTATGTTGTATTGTTGTAACCTTTATGTATAGTTCTTGTGACCTTTATGTACAAATATTATGACCTTTATAATCCATAACTTTGAAAAAAATTGAAATTTTCAAAATTCAGTGCATTTTAAGGATGGATATATGTGCAGCTAATATTTCATAAACGTAAATATGTACAAATTTTGTTAAAATTCTTCATTTTTTTCTAAGTTAGAGTATATAAAGGTCATTACATTTATACATAAAGGTCACACTTATATAACATAAAGGTCACATGCATATAACATAAAGGTAACAACCTGAAGTGAAAAAATAAAATTCAAAAAAAATAAAATAAATAAAAGTGCGCGGATCCGAGTTGACCCGGACCCGACCCGAATTGTACATACACCAGTTGCACAGGAGACTAACTCATATATATATATATATATATATATATAGTATCTACTCTTTTCTTTTATTTTTATACAGTTCCCTCACCTGATTCATATTTTTCAGTTAATATATACATAAGTGTCACTATTAATATATTATCATATGTTTATACATTATATGTAATTAATTTTATTTACAAAGTTGTTACTTGACGTTCACAATTGCAGATTTCTTTGAAATTTTTGGACTAACCAATGCAAACAACTTAGTTATTTTAAGGAGAGGAAAAGATATAAATACCTAAGATATATATATATATATATATATGTTTAAATAACGTAGGTAACTCAACCCACTTATATTGACAAAAAGATCAAAACAATTATATAAAAATATTTTTCATTTTAATTAATTTCTCATAAAGTCTTAAAATTAATTTAAAAATTATTATTATTTATTTCATAATCTATATATAGTTTAATTTGTTCATTTATTTTTGTATTTGTAATTTTGCTAAAAATATAATTATGCATCAAAATTTAAATATCAAATTTATATTTTATTTCTTTTACAATGCAATGTAAATATCAAACTAAAATTCATTAAAATGATAAATTATATATACCATGCTCAAACAACAAACTTTATATGAATAAATTATGTAATTTTGAATTATGATTTGTTAAAAAAAAACACATCCCCTAAAATTGTCCCAATGGTCTAATTAAAATTAAAATTAAAATTAAAATACAAAATAAAAATGACAACAAACAAATTACATTAAGAATGGTAAATTTTATCAATATATAATAAACACAAATTCTCAATAAATAAATTATTTAATCTGGAATCATGATTTCTTATGTAATTTGCATTAGGTATACCGTATAGACTTGTTCACTTCAATCTCACTTATTATCAAAATTGTGAATACAAAATAAAAATAACAATTAAATTCTAGATAAAAAAATGATTAATTTGATATATCATTGATTAATAAAATTAAATGGAAAAACTATTTAATTTAAAGATTATCTTTTATATGAAATAGATAAACAACATAAATTACCTATTTAACCTATCCATAGATTATAACCCAATTTAGAGGACCTTATCATTCTTAAAAGTATAAGTCTTTTTATTTTTGACTATTTTAAAAAAAAAATTCATTTATCGTTTATCAATTTAGGATGGAAATTAGCTATTGCTATTTTTATAGAAGATATTTTACATATATATAGATATAGATAAGCTAGTGTAGAAAATTGACATTGAGCTTAAATAAGTGGCATTAGATCGCTTCAAGAGTAGGGATATAAATGAGCCGAATCGAGCCGAACAGTACTGGGCTCGAGTTCGGCTCGTTTAGGGATGGAAATGGGGCAGGTCGGGGCGAGTAGTTAACTACCCAGACCCGCCCCGCGCCTACTACCTGCCGCCCCACCCCACCTCGCCCCACGACCCGCCGCGGGTCAGAAACTTTTGCCCCGTGCCCCGCCCCGCCCCGTTTTTAAAATAAATAAATAAATAAAAATTTATAATTTTTACATGAATAATTTGAAAAACACCTAATTATTAAATCATTAACTAAATAATTTGAATACTTATTTGATTGAATAATTGAAGTGATGATTTAATTTTATTATTTTACACACCCAACAACAAATTAAAAACATTATTTTACATGTAATATTACTACTTTAGTCTTTTACTTAATTAATTAAAATATGATCCTAAATTACTTTTACATATATATGTATATATATACACACATATACACTTAATTATCATAATATATACATTAATTGAGATTAATGTATATAAACTTAATTATCATAATATATATTATGTATATTAATATTAGGGCAGGGCGGGGCGGGGTGTTGTGGGTACCCAGAACCGCCCCAAACACCACGGGTCAGGTTGGGTCCCCACGGGTCAGGTCAATTTTGCCATCTATAGGCTCTTTTGATATTATTCGGGCTCGAGTTCGACTCGAGTTCGGTTCGAGCCTTAGGAATGGAGCTCGAGCTCGGCTCGTTTGAAAAATATTGGGCTCGAGTTCGGCTCGGATAAGGCTCGTTAATAGGACAAACAAACCCAGTTCGAGTTTGGCTCAATAAAAACTCGAAATGGTTCTGTTACAAGCTCGAATTCAAGCTTAATTGTTCGAGCTCGAGCTCGAGTTCGGGCTTGAAAGCTCGTTAACACTAATTTTGGCCTTTATTTCAATATTTACTAGAAAATAAACATAGTAACACACACAAATTTCACAATTCAATAATGACATACAAAAATAATTAAAAAAGTCAAATTTCAAGTTGACATAATATTCTAAACATTAAACTTCTCGATCTTTGCTCCTTGACGACAAATATTACATATAAGACAGATCAGAAAAGTCAATTGTCACCTACAATGTTCAAAACAATAAATTATGAAAATTAGAGATGTTAACAACTAAAAAAAACATAAAACAAATAATTTTATGTTTAAGTTATAAATTTTAGATATTATGTTATATTTCTAACTTATAAATATATAATTTATTTTTGTTAATAAGTTGAATAATATAATTAATAAGTTTGTTGATGTTTGTTTGTTAAAGTTAACAATATATAACCAATTATCTACTTACTCTGTTCGAAAACTAAATAAACCAAACACAAAAATTCGAGAGTTAGTTTAGATATATATATGCGTGTGTGTGTGCGCACGCGTGTGTGCACACGTATATATCTGTGTACATTTCAAATCCTATAATATTGAAGAATCTAAACTCTAATTAATATTTCTATTTTTAATTATCTTAAAATCTTAATTTTAAATTTTAAAAATGCTAATTGTGCATATATTTATAATTAATACATATTTTATTTTTAGTTATATACATATTTATAGGTTATAGTTATGTATGCTCCAAATATCATATATAAATATTTAAAATATCATAAATGGAAAATCTAATATTAAGATATCCAAACTTTAAATTATATAAATATTTAAAGCATTATATCTTTTATATAAAGATAATATATCATCACTACATTGTATCATTAATATCAAAATTTTAAAGATATTCAAATGACAATACAATTAATATATTAGAAATAATTAAATAGTATTGAATTTTAATTAGTTAATATGTTTATAAAATGAATATGTTTAATTTAATTCTATAATATTTGTGTTAAGAAATTTTTAATTTGTATATTTATTTAAATTTTAAAATATAATACTATTATAAAATATATAAATAAACTAGCTCACGTACGTACACTAAACGAATATGCTAACGAACTCTTCACCAACCTAACGAACATGTTCGCAAGCTTTCGAATCAAACATGCACAGGCTCGAGTTCGACTTGTTAAGTATTTGAGCTCAAAATTCGGGCTCGAGTTCGGCTCGTTAAGCTTAACAAACGATCTCAAACGAATATTTATCGAGTCGAGTCGCAAATAGTTCACGAACAGTTTGGTTCGTTTACATCCCTATTCAAGAGCTACAACTTTGATTTACAAAAAACAAGAAGTCAAATTCGGCTCATAAAAGGGTCAAATCGAGACTTAAAAATAAAGACTCAAGTTACATCGGCTGAGTTCGGATCGTGTGTGGTCACGTCACGAGTTTTGTGCTCGGTTGAACTCTTTCCGACTAAAACTCCTAACTAAGTTCGATTTTAACTTTCCTATGTATAAAAAAGGACTTTACGAATCATTCAAGTGAGACGAGCACTTATATACAAGAAAGTACATCTTGAGATTGAGAACAATCAATAAACCAAGAAATTGAAAATTCAAAGATTAAAGATTAAATAAATAACAACAAAATCATGAATTCGCTAGATTTTTTTTTCTAAATTTTATTTATACCTTTTTATCATGTTGCAGTTCTATAGAATATGCATGTTTTTAATTATTTAAATTGAGATCGAGACATATGTGATAAGTGTCAAATTCGCTATAGTTTTGCGTACAATTATATGGTTAATTGAGTGCGTTTGTGTACATTTTTATGACAATTTGGTTACTTTTCATATATTAGTTGCATTTAACGTTTTTGTGCTAAGTTTCATGATTTTAGTGGAAAAATTATGAATTTCAAGTGTGATTAAGGATCGAGTAAGAAACAAGGAGGAAACGAGTTCGAAAACGAGGAAAAACGGAGTTGTGCAGTGGGGCACGGGCTGAAGCAGCCGCGCACGGTCAGGCCTGTAGTGGCGCACGACCGTGCACGAATGTCCAGATAAGGGCACATTGGAGCATGGGCGGCCGTGTCGCGGGACACGATCGTGAGCGACCGCCGAGTGTGAGTGCAACGGGGCACGGTCTGACCGTGCCATGGTGCACGACCGTGCCCGGGTGTCCTAATTCATCTAAAACTCGATTTTGGATGTTTTTTATTTGAATTCTTGACCTCCAAGACTCCTAATAAGATATAAATACCCCATAATACTCCAAAAATCAAGACATAAACATTCATAGAGAGAAAACACAAATTCTGAGAGCATCCAGGAGAAAACGCAAAGGAGAATTCGAAGATCGAGAATCGCGAGATCGTTGTCTTAGAGTTTTTCTTTAAACTTTTCTACTTTTTGTTGGATTTCAGTTTTGATATGATGTTATCAAATTTGTCTATAAATTTGATTAATATCATGTCTGGATAGATTTTCGTAGGTTTCTAGGATAGGTGAGTAGTTCGATTCAAACCTTGATGGATCCTTGATTTTAATTTAATTTCTTGATTTTTCGATCCTATTTATGTGTTTATGGTTTGACTGCTTGTTTGATTAGAGGGCCCCTGATTGAGTATGTTTAAGTAATTAAGTCAAAATTCGAGAGAGGAGATTTAATTACGGAAGAGTAAACATATGACATATATGACATATGTGATGAGATTTTCAATCCTATGTGCTTTTAGGAGTTGTGTTTTATCGGATCGAGTAGAGATACCTCTGATAGCATAATAATCAACCGGTTAAATGACTCGAGAGAGCTTTTAATTTGATATTCATGATTGCTCATATATGATTATTAATCAATGAAATTGGATTGATCAAGGTGACTGCTCATATAAGATTATTAATCAATGAAATTGGATTGATCAAGGTGACTGCTCATATAGGATTATTAATCAATGAAATTGGATTGATCAAGGTGACGTTGAGGGGAGAATCGGATGAAAGCATGTTATAGGATTATTAATCAATGAAATTGGATTGATCAAGGTGACGTTGAGGGGAGAATCGGATGAAAGCATGTTATAGAACCTGTCTTATAATATTTGTTTGATCTTGTGAATTTTAATTGCATTTTAGTTAGCATAATTAATCTGATATCTTTTGGATTTGATAACTTAGATAAAATTAGGGGTAGAATTTAGGTAATCAATTAATTCTAACGATAGTCTATGTGGGATTGACCTTGTTTGCCGTGTCTACAATCTACACCGTAGTGGGAGTAGCTTAAAGAATTAGGTGAACAATATGCTTAGTTATAGACTTGAAATGCACAACTCAATTAATTGCTAAATTAAGACATTGATAATAACTGGGTAAAAATATGAACTTATGAACTCTTGAGAGATTATTATTATTAGTTGTGGAGTAAACATACAAACATTAATTGCTTAAATAATATAATTTGAAATTGAGTGCATTTTCTAAATTACTAAACTTAGTTGAAATAGGACAAAAGTGTAGTGTGAGGATCCTTATTTAATTCTTGATATTTCTTGATAATTGATTGTTTAATTTTTTATTTCGTTAATTTGGTTTCAATTTGAGTTAATTAAAATTCAATTGTCTTAGTATAATCATATAGATAAAATCGGATAAAAAAATTGAATACTCAACATTGTTCGAATTTACTAATGTTAATGAGATAACATTGTTCATCATATCTATAATCAATCATGTACTTACAGAATAAACTAGGAAATCATTAAATTGTAATTAAAAATATAAAGGGTAACAAATATTTACCAATTGTGTTGATTGTTGTAAAAACGGATAAATGGATAAAAAATAAAATGAATCCTTGAAATATGAAAGACTAAAAAGCAAAATGTGAAAGTAAATAATGAAAGGTACGATAAAAGCAATCGATAAAGAGTTAATCTCTTCTGACACCGTTTCACCTGCAACGAGATATAAGTATGTATATATGTTACATTTATAAGTATGTTTCAGCTATAAATATGTACTTTATAATTATGTATTTTGCATATATTTCAAATATTTTTTTTACTATAATAAATACAACCGTAGCACGATACAACGGTTGTACATGAATTTTCAATGCAGATGAATGGATGAAAAAATAAATCTTTTGAAAATAAAAGACTTAGAAACTAAATGTAAAAGCAAACGACTTTCTTTGAGGCGACAACTTACGTGATCATTTATTTTCTATTTTTTTTAATATTTTTATATCTCCTGTAAAAATGACGATACAACTATCCTCTCCGAGAAGTCACTGATGCAAATTTCTCTCTTAACTTTCTATATATATATTGCACCTAATTCTTTCTTATAAAATCGTAAACGTCAAACTTCCTTGTCAATCAATCAAACCCCAATTCAAGTACCCATTTCAGGTGGCTAATATTATAAATTTTATAGGAAGTTTCCCACTTAATTTTTAGTTTAGCACACACATGATATATTCTATTAAAATAAGACGAAAAAATATAATTATGGTTCATGCTATTATATTAATCATATGTACATAAACACATAACCTTTATGAGTAGGATAAATAAATAAAATTACAAAAGATTATATAAGATTTCATCTCACATTAAGGTTCTCGATAATTTTTTATCGAGAATCCGTAGAATCCACTCACATTGACTAGTAATAGTTGCGGATCAAATTTGGCAACAATATGATACCAAAGTAACCAAAACTTCAACCAAATATCTTCAACATTAGCCATTTCCACTCTCCTTCATTTGTCACTAGAATTGAAGACTATTCAAAAGTCAAAACACACGTTACAACGTAACACCCACTATATAAATCTCCAACTCCCATTTTCCATCATCATACCAACTTTCAACTTGCATTAACCTTCAAACACAAGACCAATTTCCCAACATTTCAATCCTGTTATCTCTCAAATCAAAATCCTTGCCTTCAATGAGTCGTCGTGCAGCAATGCAGATGTCGAGGCTGCTCGTTGGGCAGTCTCGAACAACCGCGATTTTTAAGGACGCTGTAACGAGTACTAACGGTTCTTCCAAGATCCCGGGAGCCACTAGTTTCACAAATTTCAGGGCTACGTCAATACCTGAACTCAGGTATTGGAGTAGCATGGCTTCCGATACAGTGAAGGACGAGAAGGCGGTTAAGGTGCCGAAAATGGACTCCGGTGATGAGAATAAGGACGATCAAAGTGGCAAGGTGGTTGTGACTTGTGAGTAGCTACTGGGGGGTGGCGCCGCCTAAGTTAAGCAAGGCAGACGGCTCGCCATGGCGGTGGAATTCTTTCCGGGTATGTAATTAAGCTCATGATGTTGATTATTTTGTTGGAGATGTCAAAAATTAATCTATAATATAAACTTTTTTCGATTTGCAACCAAACATTTTCCCTTTTTGATTCCATCCAATATTTCAGGATTTTTTGAAATACAAATACTTGCATTATACACTACAAGAAAACAGTGATTTAGCAACGGATTTTAGTGACAAATGGTAGTCGTTTGTAAATAGGAACAGAATAATGATGGATTACTAACAAATTTCAATTATTGAAATTCATGACCGATTTATCAACAAATTAACAACTGAATATTGCTAACAAGCAAAATTCGTTGGTAAAATTGGCACCATTTTTTGGAGCCAAATTTAACAACTATTTACCATCAAATTACTAATGGACATTTCCAACTGATACAAATCCCTTTGTAATATTGGCTCCATTTTTTGGAGCCAAATTTAACAACTATTTACCATCAAATTACTAATGGACATTTCCAACTAATATAAATCCGTTTGTAAAATTGGCACCATTTTTTGGAGCCAAATTTAACAACTATTTACCATCAAATTACTAATAGACATTACCAATCAATATAAATCCGTTCGTAAAATTGTGACAAGTTTTTGGAACAAAATTTAATAACTAATTACTATCAAATTACTAACGGACATTAGCAACCGATAAAAATCCATTTGTGAAATTGGCAAAAAAATTTGGGATAAAATTTAGCAAGTATCTACCATTGAAATATACTAATGGACTTTACCTACAAATATAACTCTATTAGTAAATACACAATTTTTTTGAGCTAAATTTAGCAACTATTTACCATCTGGTTACTACTGGATGTTACCAACTGATATAAGTCCACTGATAATATTTGTTAGGATAAAGGGTCTAGCATCTACGACTAATCACATTGTTGGTAAATTGTTAAAAAATTTAGAATGTGTTGATATGATGCATTCATATCAATCTTTATTACTGTTTAAACTCGCTTTTTCGAATCTTTCGTGGGTCTGTTGGCCCTAGGCAATCCGCCGACACTGAACCAGGTTGAGTATCTTCCTGTCGTGTGTCCTTATGAAAATCGGAAGGAAAATGCAAGTCATTTTGCTCAGAGGGTTTAATTATACTCACTAGTATAATTAATTTTAATCGGATTGTGTTTGTGGGTTTTAATTTTTGAATAAATAAGAAGTAATTAATTATACTCACTAGTATAATTAATTTTAATCGGATTGTGTTTGTGGGTTTTAATTTTTGAATAAATAAGAAGTAATTAATTATACTCACTAGTATGTTTACCAACTTCATTTTTTTATCTTTTTACATCTTAGAATTATTTTGTGTTGTTTTTAGATGCATGTTAAAAAAGAAAAAAACACCATATTTATTCAAAATTTTAGTTTATATTTAAACATTTGTTTTAAATTAATTTTAAAATTTAAATAATATTTTCTTATAAGAATATTCTTATAACCATTCTTCAAAATTCTTACAACATATTATAGATTTTTAGAAAAAGTTTAGATCCATTATACCTATTTACTTGAAATAATTACCAATTATTTTTATTATTTCTATTACAAAATTTATTCAATGCATAGATTTTTATGTCTTATAAGATTAAAACTGCATATATATTTGAATTAATTTTTAAAATTTATAGGTTCATTATTGTTAAAATTAATCTCATATCCTTATTATTATTGTTAATTTTAATTTCAGATTTAATTATGATTTTGATATTTTTATAATAACTTTTGAGCTTTAAAACATTTTGCAACCCTTCGTAAAATGAAATTTAAAATTTAAACCTAGCTACTTTCCACATTTATATATTAGAATTAGTAATTAATTTCCAAATTCCAAAATTTTTAAATTATTGAAAAAATTTATATTTCATTATTTTCAAACTTTATCATCACATTAAATATAATTATATCATTTAAAATAACTTATCTCTACTCTTATATGTAAATTAGAATATAACTCAATACATCATATATACGTGAAGCTTATCTATAAGATACTAAAAATTTATTTAGTTTTTTTTTTCCTTCTATTGGTTAATTGTTTGGAACGGAAAATGACAAATTTGTAAAATTTACCAACTTCTCCCCTTTTACACATAGTATAGATAATCCTATCTAGCACACAGTTTGCAGCTCAAGTGGTATCTTATCTTACATTGTGCGATGGCCAAAATTTGGATTTTGAATCAATTATGTTTTTCTAGTCTCCCTCCACTCCCTCTAGGGATGTCCACTATCCGATTCAATTCAGAAAATTGAAAATATTTGTAACCAAACCATAAAATATAAAAAATTCTCCTCAACCAAACCAAACCGAATTTCAGACGTTCGGTTCAATTTGAAATCTCGGTTCTTATAGTTCGAATCAATTCACGATGGAGATTCAAAGATCTTTTTAAATAAATTTAAACAAAAGAAAGAAAAAAAAAGTAAATTAAAGAGAATTTTATTTACATGCAAATGCACTAAATTAGAAAAATATTAAATAAAAACAAAATAAATCTAAATAATTTGAGGATAATAACTCAAACCCTTTAAATTATCACCGTGAGTTTCATATCATATTTTTGAACTTAGTTATTATGTAGATTGCATTTAAATTGTAGGATGAGCAACATTTGCAAGTCCACAAATAAGACTAAATAATTATTATAGGATATGTTCATTATCATTAATTATTAAAAAAATGTAAAATATTAATAGTATTTATAAATTACTAGCAGTATACCCGCGCAATGCGCGGTTTATTATTTATTATGACAAATATGATTATTAATAATATAATAAATTTATTATATTAAAATATTACTCATGAGATCTTATTATTTTGAGATTTGTAAAAAATCAGTATTTATTTATGATGATGATGACGACGGCAACAACAACAACGACGATAATAACAAAAACAATAATAATAATAGTTTTGTGTTTGTGTGCTTTAATTATAAGTGATTAATTATATTTGTTAATATATATGTTCTATTCATATTTTTATTCCTTTATATCTTAGATTTATATTTAATAATTTGAAAATATTTTTTTTATTTTTTTTAGATGGATTTATTTTACATACACTGTATTTATTCAAAAACTTAGTTTATATTTAAAAAAATTAGGTTTCTAATTCATTTTACATTTAAAACAATATTTTTCTTTAGAATTTTGAAATCATTTTAAAATATTTTTTCTTACAGGTATATCTTACACAATTAGTATTGCATATATGTTTGGATTTATTTTTAAATGTTATTTGTGGATATTTTTTAGATTAACCTCACAACATTATTAGATTATTTTTAGTTTTACTTTCAAATTTAATTATTACTTTAATAATTTTATAATAGCTTTTAAACATTTTACAGCCCTTCGTAAAATGAAATTTAGCTTTTAGATCTATTTTTCACATTTCTATATTAAAATAATAGAATAATTTTCAAATTTTTAAATTTTTGACAATTTTCAATTTCATTATTTTTAGATTTTTTAATTATATCATTAAGACATAATCATATAATAATACCATCCAAAATAATTTCCTCGATTTCATTTCACCTCTATATTAAATTAAAAGAGTACTTATTATATTTAAAATATATATGAAGGTTGTTCTATAAGATTCTCAAAAGTTTTTTAGTTTTTTTTTTCTACAAGTTTTCTATTGGTCAGTGGCAAATCAGTATTATGTCCAATTTGCAATTGAGTATCAAATCAGTAAATATGTCAAACTTTTCCTGTTCTAAATATAGTATAGATGTAATTATATTAAGATATATAAAAATAAATGACATATGCATAACAATTTGAAACCGATTCTTCATTCAATCCCAATTTGATTCAATCTTGATTAAAAGATTGAAAATTCTCCGGAAGAACCAAAGCAAATTAAAGGAAATTTGGTTCAATTCAGTTGGGAGAAAGTAAAAAAAAAAAAAATCAACGGAGATTTTCGATTCGAAACCTTTTTGTTTTTTGGTTCGATTTTGGTAATTATCGAGACCGTGCACAACCCTACCTATATCAAAGAAATATAATTTGATATGCAAATATATTTTTTAATCACTAATTTTAAAATTAATATCGCAAAATACGATATAAATTGCGGATAACTGATTAATATTATTGAGACAAAACAAATATCACAAATTGTCGATATTATATTGATACAATATCAATATTTTGATATTATATAATATTAAATCATATTTGATAATTTTATTGTTATTTTTATTCAATTCGATGATATTTTGTGATATTGTATTAATATAATATCAACATTTTGTGATATTGGTTTTTTCTCAATAATATTTATCAATTATTCGCTACATATTAATATTATATTAGTTATTATATCAATAAATTAAGTAATTAAATACAAAATTGACAAAATCAACGGAGATTTTCGATTCGAAACCTTTTTTATCCTTTTTTAGTTCAGTTTTGGTAATTATCAACCCTACCTCTCCTAAGAAAAAAAGTAAACAATCATATATCTAATTGATTTTATATCAAAGAAATATAATTTTATATCCAAATATAATTTTTAATCATTAATTTTAAAATTAATATGGCAAAATACGATATAAATTGTGGATAATTGATAAATATTATTGAGACAAAACAAATATCACAAATTGTCGATATTATATTGATACAATATCAATATTTTGATATTATATAATATTAAAAAATTGTCGATATTATATTTATACAATATCAATATTTTGATATTATATAATATTAAATCGGATTTGATAATTTTATTGTTATTTTTATTCGATTCGATGATATTTTGTGATATTGTATTAATATAATATCAACATTTTGTGATACTGGTTTTTTCTCAATAATATTTATCAATTATTTGCTATATATTAATATTATATTAGTTATTATATTCGATAAATTAACTAATTAAATACAAAATTGACCGGTTTTTATATACTTTCAATATACATTTCAATCTAATTACTATTATATATAATTAAATAATATCAATCAACAAAAAATACTATCACACAAATATTTTTTCAATATATTTTCAACAAAAATAGATATCGTCAAGTTATCGATATAATATAAGATATATTTGTAAAATATTGATATTAATTATAGACTATATATATATATATATATTATTGTGCATAAATCAATAACGGACATTGAAGAAAAAAATGTAAATATATTAATATATATATATATATTATTGCATATTAATTAATATCACATAATATGATATTAATTACGGATAATTGATAGATATTATTGGGACATAAACCAATATCACAAAATATCAATGTTATATTGATACAATATCACAAAATATGAATATTTTGATATTATATAATATCAAATCAGATTTGATAATTTTATTGATATATTTATCAATAAAAGTTATCTATCATAACCCGTATTAATAGATAAGTTATTTTTTTAGAAGAAACAACTTTTATTTTTTTTAATTCATATATCAGATACAACTTATATGAAATTATTTATAAATTTGTACCCATAATGAATTTAATAAAGGTAACCACCCAAATTTGTTATATATATATATATATATATATAGTGTTATAATATGTATAGTATATTAATATATTTAGAGAAAAGATTAATTATAATTCATATTTTGTTCAAAAGAAAACTAAACAAAAAGGATGGGATTGGGCCAAAAAATTGGGCGGGCAAAGCTAGCACAACCGTTCCCTCCATTCCTTCTGATGAAATTGGGACTATGAATTGGGCGGCAAAGCTAGCACAACTGTTCTCTCCACTCCCTCCACTTCCTCGTTCCTCTCATTCATGTTCCCTCCACTCCCTCCACTTCCTCGTTCCTCTTCCAATGTTGTGTAATCAATTCATCCCTTCTTGTTTGTCTCCACTTCCTCGTTCCTCATCCCTTCTTGTTTGTCTCCACTTCCTCGTTCCTCTTCCAATGTTGTGTAATCAATTCATCCCCTTCTTGTTTGTTTCTTCTTCATCCGTTGAACGAAGCAGAGTTTTTTTTTTTTTTTGCATCATGGTTGGAGGACGTGGATATGGCAGGGGAGACGGGCATTGAGGTCGTCAACTTGACATTGTTGTTATTGGAGATGTCTACAAATGGACCAAGTGTCAACCTGAAAATGGTCTTGGAGATGGCAGCAATAGGGGAGAGGTGCCAGGACGACGTCAACCTAGAATTGTTCTTAGAGATGACAACAATAAGGGAGATGGGCGTGGAGGACGTCAACCTGGAAAATGGTCTTGGAGATGGCAACAATAGGGAGAGGAGTCAGGAGACGTCAACCTGGAAACTTGGAAATGGTCTTGGAGATGGCAACAATAGGGGAGAGGCGCCAGGAGACGTCAACCTGGAATTGTTCTTAGAGATGGAGGATAGAGACTTGGATAGTTGGCAACAAAAATGGAATACCCCAGAGAGTGTATTTTGGTATCCCAAAATCGGTTAAGTGAGGTGGCAGGACCTGAAAATGGACTATCTAAACACTCTGCGGTTCTAGATTGGCTATAGATCATGGGATATAACTTGTAAACAATGAAAATGCTTACATTTCTTATACTTTTGAATAGAATTATATAACACATGATTTTATAATGTTCTAATTTATGTTGATTGCCAATAATTTCAGGCTAAAGAGCTTGGACGTGCTGTAAACTATGATATTTTCATAAGGATGCACAAGAAGAAAAATGGAGAATTCTTTGATAAGCGATAGAAGAAAGTTGATGTAAGTTTGATCGTTATTTTTGTTTTGATTTTAAACACTTAGTATTGCACATTTTGAGATGTCACTTAGTATCATACAAATTTAAGTTTTGCCTTATGGATCATGTAGGAAGAGGTTATGGAACGCTACAACCTATCACTCAAAACCAAAAAGGAGATGGAGGATCTAATGCAAAGGTTTTCAAGAGGTGGTTCCTCAATTTCTCACGTTGATCCACAACCAACTGATGATGAGTATGCAGATGATCTTGATCATGATGAAGATGAAGATGACATTTGAAAGGAATTACAATCTTTTAAGTTTTATTAGCATCTTATGTGGTTAAGTATATGCTAGGAAAATTCAAACTTTCTCGTATCATATGTTACTAACTTGGTAGTACCACTTATTGGACTATCAAGTATTGTTTAGGAGATATTAATTATTAGACATTACTTTGCCTATCAATTAATTGTTTCTTTCAAGTAAATTATCAATTTTAATTTCTCTATACAAATATGGCAACGTATCATTATGGATTAATAATAGATTTAACTTTTTATTTGTTAGTAAATTGCAATAGATTTTCAACTCATTGGTAAATTGCTAATGAATTACCAACCAAGTCTTACAAACAACTTTTCAATATGTTGGTATTTTACAGACTACTTACCATCCAACCCATATCAATTATTACAAACGAAATTATTAATCATTGGTAAATTGACAATAGACTACTAACAAATATTACCAACAACTTTTAAACTCATTGGTATTTTACAAATCGATTATCAATGTTTATATATATATATATATAGTAGGTCTTGTGTGAGACCGTCTCACGAATCTTTTTCCGTGAGACGGGTCAACTCACAACTCACACTTAGTAATTCATATGAAAATTTATGGATATGAGTTCAATTTATGAGTAATAAGGATCCGTCTCCTGGAAACTATCCGTGAGACCGTCTCATATGAGTTTTTGTGATATATATATATATATATATATATATGTGTGTGTGTGTGTGTGCGGGCGCGTGTGTGTACATGTATATATCTGTGTGGATTTCAAATCTCATAATATTATATTGAAGAATCTAAATTTTAATTAATATTTCTATTTTAATTATTTTAAAATCTTAATTTTAAAATTTTAAAAATGTTAATTGTGCAGATATTGATAATTAATATATATTTTATTTTTAGTTATATACATATTTATAGGTTATACTTATGTATGCTTCAAATATCATATATAAATATTTAAAATATCATAAATGGAAAATCCAATATTAAGATATCCAAACTTTAATTTATATAAATATTTAAAGCATTATATCTTTTATATAAAGATAATATATCATCACTACATTGTATCATTAATATTAAAATTTTAAAGATATTCAAATGACAATGCAATTAATATATTAGAAATAAGTAAATTGTATTGAATTTTTATTAGTTCGTATGTTTATAAAATGAATATGTTTAATTTAATTCTATAATATCTGTGTTAAGAATTTTTTAATTTATATATTTATTTAAATTTTAAAATCTAATACTATTATAAAATATATAAATAAACTAGCCCACAAACACTAAACGAATATGCTAACGAACTCTTCACGAACCTAACGAACATGTTCGCGAGCCTGCTTAACGAACATGTTCATTAGGCAGGCTCGCGAACATGTTCGCAAACAGGTTCGTTAGGCAGACTCGCGAACATGTTCGCGAACCTATTCGCGAGCCTACCTAATGAACCTGTTCGCGAGCTTTCGAATCAAACATGCACAGGCTCGAGTTCGGCTCGTTAAGTATTCGAGCTCGAAATTCGGGCTCGGGTTCGGCTCGTTAAGCTTCACAAACGATCTCGAACGAATATTTATCGAGTCGAGCTGCGAATAGTTCGCGAACGGCTTGATTCATTTATATCCCTAATTTTCTGTTTGGGAACTACATCAATCGATGTACAACCTAAAAAATAACTTGCAAATATTTTCTATTGATTTAACATATAATCCTTGCAGATAAAATATTTTTATTTCTTAGCAAAGTGGGCCATTCATTACAAAATTTCACTACAAATAAAATTATTTATTTTATAAAGAAAAAGTGTTTTAACCGATATATATTCATATTCATCGGCATTTCTATTTCCACCAATTTTGAAATAGATATCGATATTTCATCGATATTCTTACAAAATTTCATAACACTCCACTCCATATCGGTCAGGTTGTCAGAAAAATAAAAATTTGAGTGACATTTACGAAGGAAACACGAAACCGGCCCACCCAAAATGAAATGGTTCATATATCAAAGGTTATGGAGATCTTTTTCTGATAGAAAGAGGCCATGAAAGCCATCAGGAACACGTTGTGGTAGGTTAACAATGGCAATTATATCAAGAGTAGGAGACTTTGCATCCATTACTAAAAATTTGGACTCATCACTCTTCTCATCATGCACATATGTCACTATGTAACCATCATCCTCGTCCGTTTCCACGTCGTTCGGCTCCCTTGGCACGAAAAATGGTTCACCTCCGCACCAACCCGGCTCGTATAGGCGGCTAGCCACCGTGCAATCGCCGCCATCTACAGTACCAGCCAAGGAGACATCTAGTTTCACCACCCCTGTCCATGACGTTGGGCCTATTATTGCTGCATATACATACCTAATATACATGCATGCAATGAATTAATTATAACAAGATTTTTAAATTTGGATACGAAATAACATTATAGTCAAACTTTAATTTGGTTATACTTTGATGTGAGATTTCATTAATTGACTATATATACGCAATAATAGTTAGCCATAAGTTTAAATATATTTAGTTAGTGTAATATCAATTTTAGTCCTGTAACTTGGGTCCTTTTCAGTTTTGATGCATCAAATTCATGTTTTTCAATTTTAGTCCTTTAACTATCGATGTTTTCCAATTTTAGTCCTTTCGACTGCCACGTCAGCAATTTTTGTTGTTCCGACAAAAAAAGACTAAAATTTGAAAAAATCGATAATTAAAGGACTAAAATTTGAAAGTTTAAACTCGTTGCACCAAAACTGATAATAGTCTAACTTACATGACTAAAATTGATATTTCTCATATTAAACTATTTGGAATAAGTTTTATATAAGACCGTCTCACTAGTGTGTATATATACATATATATATTATATGTCTAGATATTTTTTTGTTCTCAAAATTTGGTTAAACATATATTTATTAATTATTTTGTTTTTCCAGAGAATAATCATAATCGTACGTTTTTTTTTTAATTTGTATTAATGTGGTTAACATTTACATGCATTTTGAAGCCTCATAAGTAACTTAACATATTAAACAAAACCATCATTTGAAGCCATCCTATTTAAAGTAAAAATAAAAAAATTAAATAAAAACACGACAAAAGTATATTTTTTTAAGTACAAAAATAAAAATAATCTAACTCAATAAAAAATGCAATAATTTTGATAACACTAATTAATTTCCTATTAATTATATATTTTAATAGTTTGGAACCTTTTTATAGATGGGAAGTTGTAGCATGGAATTAGTTATGCTTGTCTCATCACATCAGATAGAAACCTTCTATTTCAAATTCTCTTATTTCTAACTAGATGACAGTGGGGTGGATAATCCCATTTCAAATGAGATTAAGAATTCCCAAAGTTTACATTTTGGGTGGGGATAGGAATCATACTTCGCACTGGGGATGAGAATAGTTCAGTCCACTCGATAGGAACCTATAGCCCAATCTACTATCAGTTTAGTTTAACTCAATCTATTTAGTA
This sequence comes from Scutellaria baicalensis, assembly GCA_005771605.1. Lineage (NCBI taxonomy): Eukaryota > Viridiplantae > Streptophyta > Magnoliopsida > Lamiales > Lamiaceae > Scutellaria > Scutellaria baicalensis. The sequence goes on along the minus strand of CM016721.1, from coordinate 3,429,065 downwards.
AATGAGTCGTATTAATGCTTTTATTCAAGTCTATTTATAAACATAGGCTGGGTTCGGACCTTTAGAAAGGTCTAATAGGGCAGCCAATTTATAATACTTATATAAAAATAGATGATATATTTAATATCTTTTATATTGTGTGTATATATATATGTAGCGTAATTAATGTTATATTTTTTATGCTTTATATATTTTTCGAGGTAAATTCTCCAAGTTTAAATTGAAGTTCATTTCAAAATAAAATCAAAACATTTCATACTCTAAATAACTTGTAAACTCCTATCAGGGTTTTGATAGGCTTTAGACTACCCTCATCCATCAAGGTCGTCGACCCTGAAGCAGAATAAGACAAAAAAAAATTGAAAAAAAAAAAGAAAAAAAAATTCTGGGTTGCAACCCAGGGGCCGAGAGGCTTGAATTTCAACCTATCCCTCAACTTAGGTTAACCAATTAAAAGAGGACACATGTCATGTCATCTTTTGATTGGTTTAACCATATTTTATATGGATAAAATGTATATTGTAAATATTGTGGATAATATGTATTTAAAAGATAGATATATATATATATATCAAAATTCATATTTTTTAATTCTCTATAAATAGACACCAATATTGACATATTTTGGAACACATCTTAAATTCTCTATTTTCTCTTCTATTTTTTTTTATCATTCATCTCTCAATTTCTATCATGGATCCAAACCATCCTAATTATTTTCCAAACTCCCAAGATCTTCCAAACTCCCAAGATTATTCAAATTCTCAAAATTATCCAAGCTTTCAATCAATTCTTAATTCTCAATCTTTTCCTCTCTTGGAAGATTATTCAAACTATTATCAAAACTCTCAGTTTTCTCCAAATCCAAATCAAGATTCTACATCTGAGCATGTCCAACCACCACAAAATACCTCCCGAATTTTATTCCAAAATGTTCAACAACGAAACACAAACCAAAAGGGGGTAAAAAGTGTATGTTGGACTGTGAAAGAAGATGTTGAACGAGCATTTGGGGTTTTACAAGCTCGTTTCGCGTTTCTTCGACGTCCATGTTTTGTTTGGGATAAACTACTGATGGGAAAAATTATGATGACGTGTATCATCATGCACAATATGATAGTAGAGGATGAACGTGACACTTACCAAAATTATTTTGATCCCACTGAATTTTTAGTTGATGATCTTACAAATGCAGATCAACGTTTTCAATACTCTACTGAATGAATCGCGAACTTGTCCACTTATATGATTAATAGGGAAAATCTTCGCAACAGAGAAGCTCACAACGCTCTAAAAAATGACTTGATTGAGCATGTATGGCAAAAATTTGGAACTAGCTAGAAATCAATGTAATTGCATGTTCTTTATTTGAATTTTTTTTATTTCATGCATCTACTTGTATTTTGATATATTTCTTTTCAATTTCGTATTTCAACTATTGTAATTGTAATTTCGTTATTGTATCTTATTCTAAGTGTGTTTTAAATTATTTTCCTTAATATATTTATAAATTTAGAATATTAAATTATTTATTGTATTTTGTGTACATTTTAAATATAATGAATATTAATTAAAAAAATTATGTAATTAATAAAAAACAAAATAATAATTATTATTTTAGGTTCGGTTGGGTTGGGTTGGGTTGGGTTGTGGATATAAAAAAAATAAAGTTAGGTTGAATTGTAGGTTGAATAGGTGGATGAGAGAGAAATTAATATTTTATTTGAGGTTGGGTTGAGGCAGGTTGCTGATGAGGGTAGTCTTAGGCTCGGGCTAACAAAAATGTCTTTCATATACAATAGGTTAGTCCTAGATTTAAAATTTACACTACAGGCCTAAACTGATCAACAAGAAGTCCAGCTTGACCCAACATACTCCCCACCCCCATTCCTCATGTTATGCTATATATGCCTTATAATATTTGTAATAATTAATTAATATTTATGAAACAAATACTTTGTCTTTAATATGATTTTACTCTAAGTATAAGTTTTATCAGATTATATATTCATCATTTAATATGATTATTACGTAATTTTTAATGATATTTTGATGACATTCTATATGTTACATTTTATATTAATATACGTAACTTAGTTTTAGTGTAACATTTTACCTTTATATTAAGCTGGTCATACATTTATATTATATTAATCGTACATTTATGCAATACTTTAATTAACTTTAAATATCTTAATTTTGACTTTCATGTGATATAAAGATACAAATATTAGTATAACTAAAATGCATGATTGGCGGAACTAAAAAGGTGTAAAATGTATTAATGGTAGTCTAAAAACACATGGAGGTAAAACTAAAACTTCTAAAGGTATAACTAACATAATATAAAAGTATGACTAATAATATAAAGATGCATACAACACTTAAAAACGAATTTGGGTGGGTTTGGGCGCACCCACCTAAACGTGTGGTGCGCATGAATGACACATGGAAGTGGGTTCGAATGGATTTGGATTGGAAGGCCAGTTACATAAATTTGTGATCTTGATGTATAGAAGTTTTTATCATATGTAGTTGGTAATTAAACAAAAATTAATTGTTGTTTTTGTTGTTAAAGAGATTAGTAATTAGTATCTTGTTTAACTTATACAGCTAGTAGTTGCTTGTACCTATCAATATCTTAATACCAAACTTATAGGTAACAAATATTTGATTCATTGATAAGTGTATATATCAAATTTATTTATTGGTCTCACAGTTCATCACTCTTTCTATGTATAATTTCTCTTTCATATCTACCTAAAAATTCGGTCTACCCTATCAACTCATTCCAAATAATGTATATATATACACACATATATGTAAGATAAATTATCTTATAGGGGAAAATGACATGAAATGTTCTATTATAAATTAGTCTTATATTTATTATTTAAAAGGAAAAACTTATATGAGTCTGAGACACGAATTTAGAATTCATGCACCAGGATTGACCCAGCTGTCAACACATCAAAAAACGTTCCTCACGCGCGTTTCATGAGCCCTCACGTGTCTGGTATTCGAGCTCAAACTCAACCAAATTCACTCTAATGGACCTACTTTTATGTTATGTTAAACATACTTATGTGTAATGTTAGATCTACAACATAAAGGTATGTGTAATGCAACGTAATGGTACATGTAGAAAATGTGTCAAAACTATGGTTTATTTATTTATATAAGATTAAGGTATGAAATCTGGGCAGAAAGGTAAGTTTAACATAACGTGAAAGTAGATCTAACATAACGTAATGGTAAGTGTCAAAATTCAAAACTAGGCGAAAAAAAAAAAGGAAACAAAAGAGAGAAACGGGTAAGATTACCTGGATCCGACCCGGGTGCATGGATGTAATTAGATTCATGCATCTGTTTCATAGGAGAGTTACTCTAATACTTATTTTTAATTAACTTTTATATGAGACCGTCTTACGAATCTTGTCATATGAGACGAGACAATCTATAGCTCATACTTTAACAGTTCATGTTGAAAAATGGGTACTTAGGATCCGTGGATAATTTACAAAATCTCCATTACTAATCCTTTGTGTATCTTGGTCTTCCTAACCATCCACTCAATTTTTCTTTAATCTCTCATTAGGTAATACATCTATGGTAATAGTACAGTGAAAACCCCCATATGATTGATTTTGAACCCACTTCAAGCCAAGATGACCAATCAGTACTAATCTTGGGGTATATAGTCTAGACAACTTATATTTACTTTCACTTAATGAGGAACCATCCGTGATAGGGAAAAACTCATTTTTCCTATAAAATTTCAATTTTTCAATTTGGTCCTGTAATTCAAAACGTCGTCCAATTTTGGTTCTTTTTTTACCGGATTGTTTATTTTCCAGCTACAATTGGGAGTGAGCGTAGTGCACTTACCAGAATGTGGCCGAAAAATAAAAAATCCAAAAAAAACAGGATAAAAATTCTTCGTAATTGTCAATAACAAGACCAAAATTCAAAAAATGCATTTTCACAGAATTATAACGGACAATTGCTCTGGATAAGACGGAAAATGAGTTTTTCCGATCACATGAGATTTTTTTTGTGTTTTGTTTTTTATTAATGTTGTTATTGGGAAATGTTTACCTGCATTTGGTTGCAGCATAAGCAGGGTTGATAACTCCCAACTCAAGAGGTTTAGTCGACAATGGCAGCCTCTGCACCGTCCTTTCCTTCACGTCTATGGTGATCTTCTCCATCCTCGAATCTACAGAATAAAAGTCCTCCAACATCTTCTCCATTGTCACGCAGTTGGTCCCCACCACAGTTATGGTGCGCCCCCCTTCTTCTTCCCATGCATTCACGCAGTGCACCATGTTGAATCCCGGCACTTCCACCCACCACATCTCCCTCCCATCCTCCGCGTATTTCCCGATCACCCCGACACGTGGCACCTTCCGATGATCCACCACCACCGGCGGCCTCCCCCTCAGGACCCCCCACGGCTTCACCACCATCTGTATGTCCCCGAAAACGGCGTAGTTTTGGGTGACACCGAAGTCGTGGATGCACGCGCATCCCTCCATGGAGAATATCGGCACGCCTTTATGTTTCCTGCCCTCGGCGTCGATTTTGAAGAGCGTTAGGAAAGGTGGAACGACGTCGTAGCTGTAGGCGAAGGCTTCTCCGGTGGCTCTGTCGAGCTTCGGATGAGCTGTCATTCTGACAAAGGGCTCGGAGGCTCCGAAGTCGTGGCGGCGGAGGGTGATAATGTCCCCCTCCGCCGTCACTTTTACTTCGTATGGAAGGTCGGATTCGCAGAGAGCAAAGATGTGGCCGGCGAATCGAGACAGGCTGGTGTTTGCAGTGCCATAGCCATGGTTGAGAGGATCGAACTGCTTGGTAACGACTCGAGCTGCAGTGAGCAGACAACGAGCCAGGGTGGCTGCGACGCCATTGAAGGAGGAGAAGACACCTGGCACAAAAGGGTGTCCTGCTACACCTTCCACTGCGTGTTTGTGCGTGCTGACGTAGCGGCAGCAGAAGGTGGGCTTGCCTTGGAAGATTCGGATCATGTGTAGCATCCCATCGCCTTCGAAGACATGATAAGGGCCCTTCGGGATGAACTGAGGGTTCGAGCCGTTACGAATGTAGGCCCCGTCGAGGCACCTCGGGAGACGGCCCGCCACCACGTGACAGGCGGTGGGGGGGAGCTCGTCCACCGGGGCCATGTTTGTCGATAGGACATGTTTAGGGTCGATAGAGGGGTGAAGGGGTGAGTCGAGGAAGTTGGATGTGAGATCGTCTAACGAGTTTAATATGGATACTAGTAGATTGCTAGATTGGTTGTTGGAAGTGGAGGGTGGTGAATTGTTGGAGGTTGCAAAGGTGATAATTTGATTATGGCTTTGTTTTTTGTGGGGTGTAAAAATGGTGAAAGGAGATTTGGGTGTGATCATAGGTTGATGATGCATCTTCACATTTGTCTTAAATGATGAAAAATGAAGTAAACGATGATGTTGTTGAATGATTGAGGAAGAAAGAGCCTCCATTATAGAACGTGTAATATACCTAGCTAGCTTGGTGTTTTATGTTATGAAGAAATGAGTTATTCTAATTACTAGTTATATAGACTTTGTAAAGAGTAGTGAATTTTAATATTTTTTTACTATGAGTGACTAGAGCCAACCCAACTTATTTTTTTCCCCTTTTTTATTGTTCAGGTGAGGGATAATTGGTTTTTTTTCTGTGAGACATTTTCTAATTTTTACAATTAAGTGTTGGTTTTTCAATTTTTAATCCTTTTTTTGAATTTCAGTCTTTTTCGGTTGGAAATTTTGGAATCATTGATGTGGCTCTCATGTCAGATTTTCAGACGATCACATCATCAAATTTTTTAGACTCCAGACAGTAAATACTAAAATTGAAAAATATTAAAACTTAGAAGAGTAGGTCTTGCGTACACCCGGGGCACCGTGCCCCCAAACATTTATTGTAATACCTTTAAGTAATATGATTAATATCTTAACATATAACAAATAATACCTTGAATAATACCTTCACTAAAACATATGTTTCGATTGTATATGTAATACCTTATGAATATGTAACTAATACCTTATGAATATGTAACTAATACCTTATGAATATATCACAAATACATTCAAGGATATACCACTAATACCTTATGAATACACCAATAATACCTCATAAGTATATAATTAATATCAAACTAATAATACAATTTGGGGGTACGGTGTACCGAGGGTACGCAAGTTTTTGCCAACTTAGAAAGCTAAAATTAGAAAACAAATTCTTGATTGTCAAACATTGAAAGTATCTTACATGTACGATTAAAATTGAAATGATTTACATATATAAAAAATAAATAAATATTTATCATTCAAAATCTAGCTCGTTGCTGTTGAATTATGGTCCATACAATTTTGTGCCAGAAATGACCAATTCCAACCGCGTATTATTAATGTGAAAAATCATAGTTGTTATGATTAAACGTTTCACGGATTTGATTATGTTACAACAATTAATTCACAATCCATATATTGTAATTTAGTTTTCTCTCACAAATGAGTAACTTAACATTACCGTGCATCAGGTGCACATGTGTAATCCGGATTTGAGTTGATAACCCTTGTACGTAATTAGTGTGATATTTATATTATATTAGAATGACCTTTATGTGCTGTAATTTAAGGAAAAAAAAGTCGCAACACAAGTTGTACATATATACATTTCTGATATTCTAATTCATATATGTGATATTATTTTATACATTAATTTATATTACATAGTCATACAATTATGTAATATATAAATGTGCAACTAACATAATATAAAGATATGAGTAGTATCATATAAATGTATGCTAGATCCAAAATGCACTGGAATTCTTTTTTTCTTTCTAAGTTACAATACATAAAGATCATGATATTTGTACATAGTCATATTAATACAACATTGCTACAAAAATGTCACACCAATACAACATATAAAGGTTTCAACATCTAAAACAAAAAAAATTATATATTCAAAAATCATGTGCAGATCAGTGTTGATAAAAGTTGTACCAATACAATATTAAGATCTCAACACCTGAAGCGAAAAAATAATAATTCAAAATGCGCGACAACAAATTGGATTGATCCAGTTGCATGGATCTACTGAACCATACATAATATATATTTAAGTTTTTGTTATCAGTTAATCGTATTATAAAACAAAGCAAATAATGGAATAAAGAGTTAGTCTCATGTGCAACTAGTGCACATACAATTCGGGTCGGGTGCGGGTCGACCCGGATACGCACATTTTTTTTAATTTTTTTTCTATTCAGGCTATTACTTTTATGTTATATGCAGTGACATTTATATTATATAAGTGTGACCTTTATGTATAAATGTAATGACCTTTATATACTCTAACTTAGAAAAAAAGGAAGAATTTTAGTAAAATTTGTACATATTTAACTTTACGTAATATTAGTTGCACCTATATTCATCCTAAAAATGCGCTAAATATAGAAAATTTCCATTTTTTTCAAAGTTATGGATCATAAAGGTCATAATATTTATACATAAAGGTCACATCAATACAACATAAAAGTCTCAACCTGAATCGAAAAAACCTGAAAATCTTCATTTTTTCCAAAGTTACTGAACATAAAGGTCATAATATTTATATATAAAGATCAAACTTATATAACGTAAAAGTCACATCCTTACAACACAAAGGTAACAACCTGAAGCGAAAAAAAAAAAGGAAAACCCAAGTGTGCGGATTTGAGTCGGGTTGCACCAGGTGCACAGATCTGAACTCTAGTTGTACCAATCCAGATCCGTGCACCTGGTGCACAGCAGTATTTGCGTGAAATAAATCATACATAATAATGCATCGTATCTTAAACATAATTAAACACGCATGTTATTAAATATGAGTAGCCCTAACAAGAAGTCATCAGATTTGAACCTAACTCGTGATTCATGGTTGCTAATGTTTGTCTTCAAATATATAATTGCCATCCTCTAGAGCTTGAGTTTCCAAATTTATGTATGTGCAAAATCATGTTAAGTAAAATTCATTGGAAACTTTTACTTGTTTAAATATTGATTTTTCCATTTAAACTTTTGTTTTCTTTAGATTGTGGAGACTATAAACCAAACAATAATATGTGGACGTCCACAAATGCAAAAATTTCACGCACTAGATTCTTGACCCGAACTGCCTGATCCGCCCGACCCGATTTGGATATATATAGTATCTACTTTTTTCTTTTATGTTTATACAGTTTGATTTTCTGATTCATTTTCTGTTAATATATACATAAATGTCACTATTAATATATTATCATATGTTTATACAATATATGTAATTAATTTTATTTACAAAGTTGTTACTTGACGTTCACAATTGCAGATTTCTTTGAAATTTTTGGACTAATCAATGCAAACAACTTAGTTATTTTAAGGAGAGGAAAAGATATAAATACCTAAGATATATATATATATATATATATTTATTTAAATAACATAGATAACTCAATGTTCAACCCACTTATATTGACAAAAAAGACCAAACAATTATATAAAAATATTTTTAATTTTAATTAATTTCTCTTAAAGTCTTAAAATTAATTTAAAAATTATTATTATTTATTTCATAATCTATATATAGTTTAATTTGTTCATTTATTTTGTATTTGTAATTTTGCTAAAAATATAATTATGCATCAAAATTTAAATATCAAATTTATATTTTATTTCTTTTACAATGCAATGTAAATATGAAACTAAAATTCATTAAAATGATAAATTTTATATACCATGCTCAAACAACAAACTTTATATGAAGAAATTATGTAATTTTGAATTATGATTTGTTAAAAAAAAAACATATCCCCTAAAATTGTCCCAATGGTCTAATTAAAATTAAAATACAAAATAAAAATGACAACAAACAAATTACATTAAGAATGGTAAATTTTATCAATATATAATAAACACAAATTCTCAATAAATAAATTATTTAATCTGGAATCATGATTTCTTATATAATTTGCATTAGGTATACCGTATACACTTGTTCACTTCAATCTCACTTATTATCAAAATTGTGAATACAAAATAAAAATAACAATTAAATTCTAAATAAAAAAAATATTAATTTGATATATCATTGATTAAAAAATTTAAATGAAAAAACTATTTAATTTAAAAATTATCATTTATATGAAATAGATAAACAACATAAATTACCTATTTAACATATCCATAGATTATAACCCAATTTAGAGGACCTTACCATTCTTAAAAGTATAAGTCTTTTTATTTTTGACTAGTTTTTTTAAAATTTCATTTATCGTATATAATTTAGGATGGAAATTAGCTATTGTTATTTTTATTGAAAATATTTTACATATATATAGATATAGATAAGCTAGTGTAGAAAATTGACATTGAGCTTAAATAAGTGGCATTAGATAGCTTCAAGAGTAGGGATGTAAATGAGCTTAACCGAGCTGAACAGTACTGGGCTCGAGTTCGGCTCGTTTGATAATATTCGGGCTCGAGTTCGGCTTGAGTTCGGTTCGAGCCTTAGGAATGGAGCTCGAGCTCGGCTCGTTTGAAAAATATTGGGCTCGAGTTCAGTTCGAGTTTGGCTCAAATAAGGCTCGTTAATAGGACAAACAAGCTTAGTTCGAGTTCGGTTCGATAAAAGCTCGAAAGGGTTCGGTTACAAGCTCGAATTTGAGCTTGATTGTTCAAGCTCGAGCTCGAGGTCGACTCGAGTTCGGCTCAAGTTCGGGCTTGAAAGCTCGTTAACACTAATTTTGGCCTTCATTTCAAGATTTACTAGAAAATAAACATAATAACATATACAAATTTCACAATTCAATAATGACATACAAAAATAATTAAAATACTCAAATTTCAAGTCGACGTAATATTCTAAACATTAAACTTCTCGATCTTTGCTCCTTGACGACAAATACATATGAGACAGATCAGAAAAGTCAATTGTCACCTACAATGTTCAAAACAATAAATTATGAAAATTAGAGATGTTAACAACTAAAAAAAACATAAAATGAATAATTTTATGTTTAAGTTATAAATTTTAGATATTATGTTTTATTTCTAACTTATAAATGTATAATTTATTTTTGTTAATAAGTTGAATAATATAATTAATAAGTTTGTTAATGTTTGTTTGTTAAAGTTAACAATATATAACCAATTATCTACTTAGTTTGTTGGAAAACTAAATAAACCAAACACAAAAATTTGAGAGTTACGTTTAGATATATGTGTGTGTGTGTGTGCGCGCGTGTGTGTACACGTATGTATTTGTGTACATTTCAAATCCTATAATATTGAAGAATCTAAACTCCAATTAATATTTCTATTTTTAATTATCTTAAAATCTTAATTTTAAAATTTAAAAAATGCTAATTGTTCAGATATTGATAATTAATACATATTTTATTTTTAGTTATATACATATTTATAGGTTATAGTACTTATGTATGCTCCAAATATCATATATAAAATTTTAAAATATCTCATAAATGGAAAATCCAATATTAAGATATCCAAACTTTAATTTATATAAATATTTAAAGCATTATATCTTTTATATAAATATAATATATCATCACTACATTGTATCATTAATATCAAAATTTAAAGATATTCAAATGACAATACAATTAATATATTAGAAATAATTAAATTGTATTGAATTTTAATTAGTTAATATGTTTATAAAATGAATATGTTTAATTTAATCTTATAATATTTGTGTTAAGAATTTTTAATTTATATATTTATTTAAATTTTTAAATCTAATACTATTATAAAATATATAAATAAACTAGTCCACATACACTAAACGAATATGCTAACGAACTCTTTACGAACCTGACGAACCTGTTCGCGAACAGGTTCGTTAGGCAGGCTCGCGAACATGTTCGCGAGCTTTCGAATCAAACATGCTCAGGCTCGAGTTCGGTTCGTTAAGTATTTGAGCTCGAAATTCAGGTTCGAGTTCGGCTCGTTAAGCTTAACAAACGATCTCGAACGAATATTTATCGAGTCGAGCCGTGAATAATTCGCGAACAGCTTGGTTCGTTTACATCCCTATTCAAGAGGTACAACTTTGATTTACAAAAAACAAGAAGTCAAATTCGGCTCATAAAAGGGTCCAAACCTGACTTAAAAATAAAGACCCAAGTTACATCGGCTGAGTTCGGATCGTGTGTGGTCACGTCACGAGTTTTGTGCTCGGTTGAACTCTTTCCGACTAAAACTCCTAACTAAGTTCGATTTTAACTTTCCTATGTATAAAAAAGGACTTTACGAATCATTCAAGTGAGACGAGCCCTTATATACAAGAAAGTACATCTTGAGATTGAGAACAATCAATAAACCAAGAAATTGAAAATTCAAAGATTAAAGATTAAATAAATAACATCAAAATCATGAATTCGCTAGATTTTTTTTTCTAAATTTTATGTATACCTTTTTATCATGTTGTAGTTCTATAGAATATGCATGTTTTTAATTATTCAAATTGAGATCGACACAGATAAGTGTCAAATTCGCTATAGTTTTGCGTGCAATTATATGGTCAACTGAGTGCATTTGTGTACGTTTTTATGGCAATTTGGTTGTTTTTCATATATTAGTTGCATTTGACTTTTTTGTGCTAAGTTTCATGATTTTAGTGGAAAAAGTATGAATTTCAAGTGTGATTAAGGATCGAGTAAGAAACAAGGAGGAAACGAGGTCGAAAACGAGGAAAAATGGAGCTGTGCAGTGAGGCACGGGCTGAAGCAGCCGCGCACGGTCAGGCCTGCAATGGCGCACGACCGTGCACGAATGTCCAGATAAGGGCACATTGGAGCATGGGCGGCCGTGTCGCGGGACACGATCGTGAGCGACCGTCGAGTGTGAGTGCAGCGGGGCACAGTCTGACCGTGCCATGGTGCACGACCGTGCCCAGGTGTCCTAATTCATCTAAAACTCGATTTTGGATGATTTTTATCCGAATTCTTGACCTCCAAGACTCCTAATAAGATATAAATACCCCATAATACTCCAAAAATCAAGACATAAACATTCATAGAGAGAAAACACAAATTTTGAGAGCATCCAGGAGAAAACGCAAAGGAGAATTCGAAGATCGAGAATCGCGAGATCGTTGTCTTAGAGTTTTTCTTTAAAATTTTCTACTTTTTGTTGGATTTCAATTTTGATATGATGTTATCAATTTTGTCTATAAATTTGATTAATATCATGTCTGGATAGATTTTCGTAGGTTTCTAGGATAGGTGAGTAGTTCGATTCAAACCTTGATGGATCCTTGATTTTAATTTAATTTCTTGATTTTTCGATCCTATTTATGTGTTTATGGTTTGACTGCTTGTTTGATTAGAGGGCCCCTGATTGAGTATGTTTAAGTAATTAGGTCAAAATTCGAGAGAGAAGATTTAATTACGGAAGAGTAAACATATGACATATGTGATGAGATTTTCAATCCTAGGTGCTTTTAGGAGTTGTGTTTTATCAGATCGAGTAGAGATACTTCTGATAGCATAATAATCAACCGGTTAAATGACTCGAGAGAGCTTTTAATTTGATATTCGTGATTGCTCATATATGTGATGAGATTTTCAATCCTAGGTGCTTTTAGGAGTTGTGTTTTATCAGATCGAGTAGAGATACCTCTGATAGCATAATAATCAACCGTTATCAGATCGAGTAGAGATACCTCTGATAGCATAATAATCAACCGATTAAATATCAGATCGAGTAGAGATACCTCTGATAGCATAATAATCAACCGTTATCAGATCGAGTAGAGATACCTCTGATAGCATAATAATCAACCGATTAAATATCAGATCGAATAATCAACCGTCCGATTAAATATCAAATCGAGTAGAGATACCTCTGATAGCATAATAATCAACCGTTATCAGATCGAGTAGAGATACCTCTGATAGCATAATAATCAACCGATTAAATGACTCGAGAGAGCTTTTAATTTGATATTCGTGATTGCTCATATAATCAATCGGTTAAATGACTCGAGAGAAGAGAGCTTTTAATTTGATATTCGTGATTGCTCATATAATCAATCGGTTAAATGACTCGAGAGAGCTTTTAATTTGATATTCGTGATTGCTCATATAGGATTATTAATCAATGAAATTGGATTGATCAAGGTGACGGGAGAATCGGATGAAAGCATGTTCTAGAACCTGTCTTAATATATTTGTTTGATCTTGTGAATTTTAATTGCATTTTAGTTAGTATAATTAATCTGATATCTTTTGGATTTGATAACTTAGATAAAATTAGGGGTAGAATTTATATAATCAATTAATTCTAACGATAGTCTATGTGGGATTGACCTTGTTTGCCGTGTCTACGATCTACACCGTACACTTGTGCGAGTAGTTTAAAGAATTAGATAAACAATATGCTTAGTTATAGACTTGAAATGCACAACTCAATTAATTGCTAAATTAAGACATTGATAATAACTGGGTAAAAATATGAACTTATGAACTCTTGAGAGATTATTATTATTAGTTGTGGAGCAAACATACTAACATTAATTGGTTAATCTATGAGTTGTAATTGCTCAAATAATATAATTTGAAATTGAGTGCATTTTCTAAATTACTAAACTTAGTTGAAATAGGACAAAAGTGTAGTGTGAGGATCCTTATTTAATTCTTGATATTTCTTGATAATTGTTTGTTTAATTTTTGATTTCGTTTATTTGGTTTCAATTTGAGTTAATTAAAATTCAATTGTCTTAGTACAATCATATAGATAAAATCGGATAAAAAAAATTGAATACTCAACATTGTTCGAATTTACTAATGTTAATGAGATAACATTGTTCATCATATCTATAATCAATCATGTACTTACAGAATAAACTAGGAAATCATTAAATTGTAATTAAAAATATAAAGGGTAACAAATATTTACCAATTGTGTTGATTGTTGTAAAAACAGATAAATGGATAAAAAATAAAATGAATCCTTTAAATATGAAAGACTAGAAAGCAAAATGTGAAAGTAAATAATGAAAGGTACGATAAAAGCAATCGATAAAGAGTTAGTCTCTTTTGACACCGTTTCACCTGCAACGAGATATAAGTATGTATATATGTTACATGTATAAGTATGTTTCAGCTATAAATATGTATTTTATAATTATGTATTTTGCATATATTTCAAATATTTCTTGAGTGAGTCTTGTGTGAGACCGTCTCACGGATCTCATTCTGTGAGACGGGTCAACCCGACCCGGTCAACAGTCAAAGTCAACGGTCAATGGTCAATGCCGGTCAACGGTCGGTCAACGCCGTTGACCAAAAAGTATTACATGTTATGCATAAAAATATTACATGTCATATATAAAAGTATTACATTCATAATGTAATACTGTTATTCTACTCACATAATACTTTTATGTGTATCATGTGATACTTTAAATTAGTATTACGTACTACATATAAAAGTATTACATGATATATATAAAAGTATTACTTATTTATTTCAATAGTATTACATGTTGCACACAAAAGTATTACATTATGAGAGTATTACTTGTTGATTTCAATAATATTACATGTTGTACATAAAAGTATTACATTTGAGTATTAGACAATATTTTTCTATATATCATATAATACTTCATAGTATTACATGATATACGTAAAAGTATTACTTGTTGATTTCAATAGTATTACATGTTACACATAAAAGTATCACATGATGTATATAAAAATATTACTTGTTGATTTTAATAGTATTACATGTTACACATATAAGTATTACATGTTGCACATAAAAATATTGCATGATTTTATGTTCTTATAATGTAATAATACTTTTGTGTATATTAGATAATATATTTTTATATATCATTTAATACTTCATAATGTAATACTTTCATGTATATTAGGTGATACTTTTCTATAGATCGGATAATACTTTTAGATTATATACATATAATGTATAATATATTACAAAAGTATTAGATGATATATATAAAAATATTACCTACTACACATAAAAGTATTACATATTTTCATACACTCTAACCAAACCCAAAATAATACTATTTTACAAAAGTATTACATAGTATATCAAAAAGTAATACCTAAAACACACAAAAGTATTACATAATTTCTCAAAACTTTGTCACACAT
Organism: Scutellaria baicalensis; assembly: GCA_005771605.1. NCBI lineage: Eukaryota > Viridiplantae > Streptophyta > Magnoliopsida > Lamiales > Lamiaceae > Scutellaria > Scutellaria baicalensis. Next base: position 3,413,860 of record CM016721.1, on the reverse strand, counting down.
GATACACATAAAAGTATTACCTTATAAAAGTAAAAGTATTACATTTATAATGTAATACTTTCATGTATGTTGTGTACTACTTTTACATATAATATGTAATACTTTTGGTCAACGGAGTTGATCGACCGTTGACCGGTGTTGACCAACCATTGACCGGCGTTGACTTTGACCGTTGGCCGTTGACTTTTGATTGTTGACTGTTGACTTTGACTTTGACCGGGTCGAGTTGACCCGTCTCACGGAATGGGATCCGTGAGACGATCTCATACAAGAATTTGCCATATTTCTTTTACTATAATAAATACAACCGTAGCACGATACAACGGTTGTACATGAATTTTCAATGCAGGTGAATGGATGAAAAAATAAATCTTTTGAAAATAAAAGACTTAAAAACTAAATGTAAAAGCAAACGACTTTCTTTGAGCGTCAATATGAACGACAACTTACGTGATCATTTATTTTCTATTTTTCTTTTAATATTTTTATATCTCCTGTAAAAATGACGATACAACTATATCCTCCGAGAAGTCACTGATGCACATTTCTCTCCTCAACTTTCTATATATATATTGCACCTAATTCTTTCTTATAAAATCGTAAACGTCAAACTTCCTTGTCAATCAATCATACCCCAATTCAAGTACCCATTTCAGGTGGCTAATATTATAAATTTTATAGGAAGTTTCCCACTTAATTTTTATTTTAGCACTCACATGATATATTCTATTAAAATAAGACGAAAAAATATAATTCTGGTTCATGCTATTATATTAATCATATCTACATAAACACATAACCTTTATGAGTAGGATAAATTAATAAAATTACAAAAGATTATATAAGATTTCATCTCGCATTAAGGTTCTCGCATAATTTTTTATCGAGAATCCGTAGAATCCACTCACATTGACTAGTAATAGTTGCGGATCAAATTTGGCAACAATATGATACCAAAAGTAACCAAGACTTCAACCACATATCTTCAACATTAGCTATTTCCACTCTCCTTCATTTGTCACTAGAATTGAAGACTATTCAAAAGTCAAAACACACGTGACAACGTAACACCCACTATATAAATCTCCAACTCCCATTTTCCATCATCATACCAACTTTCAACTTGCATTAACCTTCAAACACAAGACCAATTTCCCAACATTTCAATCCTGTTATCTCTCAAATCAAAATCCTTGCCTTCAATGAGTCGTCGTGCAGCAATGCAGATGTCGAGGCTGCTCGTTGGGCAGTCTCGAACAACCGCGATTTTTAAGGACGCTGTAACGAGTACTAACGGTTCTTCCAAGATCCCGGGAGCCACTAGTTTCACAAATTTCAGGGCTACGTCAATACCTGAACTCAGGTATTGGAGTAGCATGGCTTCCGATACAGTGAAGGACGAGAAGGCGGTTAAGGTGCCGAAAATGGACTCCGGTGATGAGAATAAGGACGATCAAAGTGGCAAGGTGGTTGTGAGTAGCTACTGGGGGGTGGCGCCGCCTAAGTTAAGCAAGGCAGACGGCTCGCCATGGCGGTGGAATTCTTTCCGGGTATGTAATTAAGCTCATGATGTTGATTATTTTGTTGGAGATGTCAAAAATTAATCTATAATATAAACTTTTTTCGATTTGCAACCAAACATTTTCCCTTTTTGATTACAACCAATATTTCAGGATTTTTTGAAATACAAATACTTGCATTATAAGATCTCACTTGTAATTTTCGTGAGATATATATATCACTTTTACCCACTCACCCAACCAATTTTCACAAATTTACACGTGAACTGTAAAGTATGGTCGTGGTTGATCCGTTTCAAAAATTATTCCTTTTCAAATCTCAAACATATAACCATTTTCAGGCCAAAATCAAAATGTTTCGTTCGAACTTTGTCAAATTGAGCTTTAACCAAAAATTGGATTTATTTGGTCGGGAATATGGAGGGGTTTTCCTAAATTTCATGTTTATGGTTTAAAAAAATCGAAACATCAAATTCAATTTTGGCCGGAAAATGACTCAGAGGTACTTAAAATTGGTTTTCGACACGAACCCATTAGCAGAACTGCAAGCTAAATGATTAATTCATGATGAAACAACTGATGTTTTTGAGACGTGATGAATAACAGCCATGGGAGACATACACAGCAGACACATCAATTGATGTGAAGAAGCACCACGAGACCAAAACATTCATGGACAAATTTGCCTACTGGAGTGTACAAGCTCTCAAATACCCCACATACATGTTCTTCCAGGTACCACCAATCCCCAATCTCACATTCAATTTCACAAATCAATACCTAATTAATCGTCGAGCAAATCTGAAAACACAACCAAACCTAAATAGAATTGTGCGTACCTTACAGAGGCGTCACATGTGCCACGCGATGCTGCTGGAGACGGTGGCGGCGGTGCCGGGGATGGTGGGCGGAATGCTGCTCCACTGCAAGTCGCTGCGGCGGTTCGAGCACAGCGGCGGCTGGATCAAGGCTCTGCTCGAAGAAGCAGAGAACGAGAGGATGCATCTGATGACCTTTCTAGAACTTTCGCAGCCGAAATGGTACGAAAGAGCCTTGGTTTTCGCGGTGCAGGGCGTTTTCTTCAACGCCTATTTCGTGGCCTATGTCGTGTCGCCCAAGCTTGCTCACCGGATCGTTGGATACCTTGAGGAAGAGGCGGTCAATTCTTACACGGAATTTCTGATCGATTTGGAGAAAGGCGTGGAAGAGAATAGACCGGCGCCGGCGATCGCCATCGACTACTGGCGGCTGCCGGCGGACGCGACGCTGAAAGATGTCGTCACCGTCATCAGAGCCGACGAGGCGCACCACCGTGATCTTAACCACTTTGCATCGGTGAGAATCTCCCTTAGCCTTTTACAATTATGAACTTCAGAAGAATTTCACAAAAGATTTAAAAGCTGAAATGGAAAAAAAGAATATGAAAATGAGTTTATTTTGTGAATTTGCAGGACATCCAATGCCAAGGACACGAGCTGAAGGAATTTCCAGCTCCGATTGGATACCACTAAAGGGGAATATACTCAACGGAATCTTCATTCATCCTACAAATATTCGACTAATTTTCAATTCCGATTATTTTTGTAATGTAATTTTTTTTGATAATTCAATTATTTGTAATTTGTTAATCATAGCTATGTTTGTTTATATTTTGAGATATTCTCATCATAAACATTACAAGTAAAGCGTGCATTTACTAAGATAACTGGTATGTCTTCCGTGCAATTTAGTTATATTTTGACCAGTCTATTGAAAGTTTGTTTATAATTATAATTTTTTTTTATCAAAAATCTAAAATCTATTTGGAAAAAAATGTATCTTATGTTTATAATTTTTGATTTTTTTTATTTTATTTCATATTTGTAATTTGTGAATTATTAAAGTATGTTAGGAATTGATGAAGTAGGTTTTGATGAGACGAAAACCTTCTTGTAATAGGAACTGAGAGTATTTTTTTGTCACTCTGTATAGGAATTGTCTCTATTGGTAACATAACATGATACTTAATACTAATTTGACTATTCCTGGGAGGGACCTTGGATCATACACCAATAATCTTTTAGGATACTTTAATTCTTATTATAGTAGCATCCTCATGTGCAACATCTTTTTTTCATAGATGTCGTAACCTTCACTTTGCAATATCAATAACCTTTTTTTTTTTTTTTCCTGTGCCTGTAACCTTTCCTTCTAGAGAGCATTAACCTTTCTTTGCAGTATCATTTGGGACTTAGACTAAGTTTATTCGCAATCCATGCCAGTAACCTTTCCTTCTAGAGAGCATTAACCTTTCTTTGCGGTATCCTTTGGGACTTAGACTAAGTTTATTCGCAACCCAGGGGATGAGTTGCTTGAATGAGACAAAATTTTGAAATAAATAAATAAAATTCAAGTGAGCAACCGATTGCTTGATGGGTGGTTGACCAACCCACAAAACATCCTATCCCTCATATCCAATTATTGGTTGTGGTAATTTTTTATGAATATAATTTAGATTCTTGATAAATAATATTTATTTTATTTTATTTTATTTTTAAAAATAACCAAAATTCCTTTTTTTAATCTATAAATTGTCTAATATTGACATATTTTGAATCACAATAAAAAACTCTTTATTTTCTCTTAATCTCAAATTCTATCTTTTTTTACATTTTGAGATTCACTATTTTCTCATATAATTTCTATAATTTCTTATTATGGATTTAAACAATCCTAATTATTACCCAAACTCCCAAAGTTTTTCAATTTTTGATGATTTTATTAACTTTGGAGGTTACCAAAACTCTCAATATCATCAAAACTCTCAATTTTCTACAAATCTCAATCCTAATTGTGTTAGTATGTTATTTTTAGTGTATTTTCGAAACGAATTGTCTTACTATAATTGCGGAATTAAAATATTTTTTTAATCTATGCAATTATTATAGTTTTAAATATAATTAAAAAAAACTAAAAATAGTATATAATTTCATATTAATTATTGTAGTGTGTGCATAGATGAGAGAGAAATAAATATTTTATCAAAAAGTTAGGTTAAGTTGGGTTGTTGATAAAGTATACAAAAATTGGGATTGAGTTGGGATGTAGATTGTATATGTGGATGAGAGAAAAATGAATAATTTATTAAGGGCAAAAACTTATATACCCCTGGGGCACATATTAAGGTCTTATATACATATTTATGTGTTATATACATGCTCTTCATGTGTTATATATACTCTACAGGTGTATGTTTTTTGGTGTTATAAATATATTCTACAGGTATCATATGTATATAAGATTATACATGTGATACGTGAAAAGTATATACATAATACATGTAGAGTATATATTTAACATCATATGATGATTAATTTGGAGGCACCATGCCCCTGGGGCACACAAGTGTCACTCATCAAGGCAAAATATTTTGTGCAACTGGTGCATGAATCTAGGATCCATGCACCGGGGTCGACTCGCCCCCCGCGCCTCTAACGCGCATTTTGACGAGCCCCAACGCGCTCTCACGCGCCCCACGCGTCTGGTGGGTGTGCTCAAACTTACCAAGATTCGCTCCAGACAGTCATACCCTCATGTTATGTTAGAGTTACCTTCATATTATATTAGTGTTACCTTCGTGTTATTTTAGTTCAGTGGTTTTAAACTAAGGGTATGAAATCTGAAGATTGGGTCACATTAACATAACGCGAAAGTAACCCTAACGTAACACGAAGGTAACACTAACATAACGCGAAGGTAACCCTAACATAACACGAAGGTAACACTAACATAACGTGAAGGTAACCCTAACATAACACGAAGGTAACACTAACATAACGTGAAGGTAACGACCAAAACACGTGAAAGAAGTAAAGAGGCGCGGGCTGGGCAGGCCATCCCAGCCAGCGCGCGACCCAGTTGCACGGATCTCATATCCATGCAACTGGTGCACAAAAGAGTAACTCAATTATCAATATTCTAAAATTTTATAGGTGCTGACTAGCGTGTTGGATGCCTAGTCAGCATCGATAAATTCAATAACCTACTTATTGATTATACACAAAAACTCATCATGTGAGACGGTCTCACGGATAGTTTCCGTGAGACGGATCCTTATTATCCATGAAAACCTATATCCACAAATTTTCATATGAATTTACTAAGTGTGAGTCATGGGTTGACCCGTCTCAAGAAAAAAATTGTGAGACGGTCTCACACAAGACCTACTCTTGATTATATATAATTATCTTTCATAAATTTTTAGTGCTGAAAACATATTTGGAATTCTTGTTTTGTTTTGTTTTTGAAATTTTTTGTGTTGAAAACATACTTTTGAATTCTTACACTGTTTTTTTTTCATTTTTAATACAAATAAAACTTAATATCTCATTTTAAATGTATTTGTATACAACGTTTTCGATTATAAAATAAATTCTATTTATATTTTTCAATTAATTTGTTGGTTTTTTATATTTATCGAAATAATTATAATTTGATGAACCTGTGTAAAATAAATTTTAGAATATTTTACAAACTCTCAACTGTAAAAAGTTAAAAAACACCATGAGCAACTTCTTGATCGATTTCTGTAAGTAATTTGATTCGAAATTCATCGCTCTATTTTTACAAATATCATACTATATTATTATACTTTAAGTACTGTTAAGGTGGTCATATGTCGAATAATTGGTTATTGGAGGTGCAACTTGTAATTTAAAAATAAATGTAAATAAAGGAAATTTCATCTAGGTAAATGGACAAAAAAGTCGACTATTTTAAAATTAAAAAACAAAATTTAAAAAATGAAGATGAAAAATCAGACAAACTTCGAGGTTGAAAAATCCTTTTTATTTCCTTGAAACTATTATTTAGATCACAAAAACTCATATGAGACGGTCTCACGGATAGTTTCCGTGAGACGGATCCTTATTACCCATAAATTGAACCCATATCCATAAATTTTCATATGAATTACTAAATGTGGGTTGTGGATTGACCCGTCTCACAAAAAAAGATTCGTGAGATGGTCTCACATAAGACCTACTCTATTTAGATATCAAATTAGGTGAGTAATGGCCCTAGTGATGATAGTAGGCCAAGCTAATTCTACTAGGACTATTTAGTATTCGGGTTTGACCCAATTCCTAGTCAATTGTAAATTTATATGCCTAATATTTTTAACTTAGAAATATTTCATTGGATTAATTAATTAAAAGAAAGCATGAAGTTAAAGTATTTATAACGTGAAATTTCAACTCAAATACTAAAAAAAAATACTTAATTCAACGTGTTGAGGACATATTTGTGTTTTCCGCGCTTCAATTATTGATGAGGAATCCAATTTATATAATTTAATTATTGATGTATAAATTTACATGTGGATAATGATTGCATGTATTTAAAATTACATGGTCAATGTTGTCATGTTGACCATTAGCTTATACAATTTGAGTTACACATCACCAATCGAAGCCTGAAAAATCCAAATATGTATCGAATTGAAATGAATGTGAAACTGAGTGTTTTGGTATTATTGTCAAAAGTTCATTTTGCAATTAAAATTAAACCCTAAGTTCGTGTTTTTTCGTATAATTAACCTATTTCATTTGAGTGATACCATCTGTGACAGAAGTTTCTAGATAAATACACATATTTTTCACATGTAATTAATCAAAATTCAATCTAGGTTCCCACGGTACTTGTAAAACATATGGCATGTTACAAGGACAATAGAGTGGAAATATCTCCATAGCAATATTGATATTTTAAATTTGTTAAATTATCTCAAAGAATATATCCATACATCAATTAAGTTAAAACATTTTATGACAAATATATAAAAAAAAATCTCTAACATTATTATTATAAGAGTTTAAATTAAAATTACATTTTAGTCGATCCAAGACTATAATTGAAGTATTGTGTGTTATTTGTAAATCATATTCTACTTCTATAGTATTATTCTAACTTGCTTCCATTTATTGCTACTTTCTTTGAACGGTTCTAGTCATAAGTTCTAAATTTGAATACTATATATGATATTCTCTTTTGATACTTGTTGAAATTTTCATAATTTCAACTATACCTTATTGTAAACTGATATATATATATATATATATCGAAATCATTTTTTGATATTTCTCTAAAATTTAGAAATCTCATGAGTAAATTAATATTTACCTCCATGTTGAGATCGATCCCTAAAAAATTTGATGATATTTCATCTACCATTCACAAATTTTTGAACATTAATATTTGGAAGGTCAGGGTTTATATTTATAGTAACTTTTGGAAAGACATTCACCAACCCGGCCGATTATATTCATTATTATGGGTCCCACATGACACATTTTCATATAGTTATACACATTCGACATAAATTTATATGAGTCGGACATAAGGATTTAGAATATATATGCATCAGTACTGACCCGATCAACACGCTCAAAAATGCACCCCCACGCGCATTCAATGCGTCTGATATCTGCACTCAAACCCACTCAAATTCACTCCAGTAGACCTACATTTATGTTATGTTAGACCTACGTTTGTATTATGTTAAACCTCATTACCCACCAACCCATCTTTTTTAAGTAAGTCTTGTGTAAAACCGTCTCACAGATCATGTTTTTTGAGACGAATCAACTAGCAATCCATATTTCAAAATTAACATATAAATTAATGAATATGAGTTTGGATCATGAGTAAAAATGATCCGTCTCACGGAATCGTTAGATCGTCTTTTGTCATTTGTTTCTTTTATTTACATTAATTAGTTGCATTTATATTTTTAATAATTTAATTGTAATGAATTTCATGAAAAAATATGAAAAAATAATCTGAATTTTTTTTAAAAAAATATTTATCAACACGTAATTTAAACAATTAAAGGAAATATTTAAATTGATTAAAAAAGGAAAAAAAAAATTCTACGTATTTTTTATTGATTCAATTTTTTTATCAGTAAATATTAGAAGTTGTATATGAGTTGTTTGAGTTGTACCGAAAACATTCAGTTTGATAGTTAAGTAGATGGCATTAAGCAATACAATTTTATTTTCTTTTTAATTTATATGTAATTTTGTAAAGATCATATTATTTAAATTATATGATATGATCTCAAATATAAATTAAGTGATATATATATTTAAAATTTAGAATAAAATTAAATAAATTCAAATGGTCATTAAATAATGAGTCATGCAAAGTTTTATGAACATTAATAACCCTTAAATTGGAGGAGAATTGGAGTACAATTGGAGTTGAATTAATGATATTAATTAGTTATTAATGTTGTGAAAAACAAATAACATGAGTTCCCTAACTCGATAAACCCCCCTCCCCCAACCAAGAAGTTAGTTATAGCTTAGTCTAATCTTAACCGGTTCGACCCGCCGATAACGTTTCGAACCGGCATTTTAAAAAATCGTGGAATTTGAAACTCAAATTGAATGGTAGGGGTTATGGTTCCGGTTTTTATTCAGAAACTATCACTTCCCGGTTTGAACCGCTAGTTTGTTTTTCTTTTTTCTTTTCAAATTTCTACAATTAAATTTACATTTCAATATCACAATTTTTTATATATGACAAAATAAGAATTTTGTTTGAATCAATAATTGGATATAAAATACAAATTAGAACTAACAATGCAACATTACAACTTTTAATACAAGAAAGAAATCCATATACCTAAAAAAAATTACAACTTACAATACAAATTAAGAATAATATTCAATACAACTTAATAAGCATGAAAGACAACGTAAAGAATACATAATAAACCGGTTATACGTTGGTTTTCGGTCTGAAAATACTCCAAACCGAAATCAAACCATCGAACCACGGTTCATGGTTCGGTTTTGGTTCGAAACCAGATCGTTATCGTTGAACTCCATTCGATTCCGATTTTCCGAACTTATTGTGCACCACTAATCTAACCTACAAATCAATGACTAAACAACTCAAACTCAAATGAAGAGCTCGGTCCACCATGGTATTATGTTATTGAGATGGGGATGTTTTTGGGATGAGCAAAATCACAATCAATGTTTATTATTAAATTTCAAAAATCCTACAACTCTATCATACATTTTCTAGTTTTTTTTACAATTTTCGACAACAATATCGACCATTTCCAAATAAAATAACATACATCTTATTTATTTTACAATTCCCAATGTAATTGTAACATTTTAACTATAAATATATCCTACACAATCCCAAAAAAATATATAAAATTATTAAAAGACAGATCTGACTCACTAAATTCATATAAATCTCTATCCAAACAAATCCTTAGTTTGGAGCCTAATAGTAAACATTTAGTATGATCTAAGGGTTTGGTATAACCTTGAAAGCAAATTAATTTCAGAGCCGAAAATATATATATACATAAATTATTTACCTACTTTATACTTGGGTTTTGAGAATAGGATTGGCAAATCTAGCTAGCCATCCTCATTCTCATTCATTTAATTATATGACGTTTTTGTTCATGACATTCAATTTATTTTAAAAAAATATAAAATTCAACCGATTATGATTATGTATAAGAGAAATTGAAAGAGGTGATCTCTTGTGACACAGTTTCACGTGCGACAAGATTCAAGTATATCTTTTATAAGTATAATTAAATATGTAAAAACATATTTGTAAAACACATAGTATAAACATGGGTTTTATAAATATGTTTTTTACAACTATAAGTATGTCATTTTCTACTATAAACTTGACCGTCGTACCGTGCGACGGTTACACCAGAGTTTTTTTGAATCGAAGATTGGTGTATTACCAAACTACATGAAACAAGTACAAGTTAATCCTTTCAAAATGGTAGCCTTACAAGTTACAACCACCAATTTTTTGTGACGTACTCAATAGTACTCAAGTTAAACTACCAAGTTGTTGAGTTTTATAGTAATAACAACAATAAAATAATAATATATAATAATAATATTATTATTATTATAAAATTGTGACTGGAGAGCTCTCAATTAGTTTTTTTTTTTACATTTATTTGGAAAATGCTAAATAAACGTTTTTACGTTATGTGTTGTTGGTTAAAACTAATAAACAAACATTGATCAAGTTTGATCACAGGTAATTTGTCGAACGCTCTGTTTTGTTCACACTCCTTTCCACAACTCTAAACATGCACACAACACGTACATATTTTAATTTATGTGAGATACAATTTGTTGAATTTTACACAAATAATTTCAATACTAGGACTGCCATAGGTGGAGGATCTCCCTTTTCTTCTTCTTTCATCACACCATTCATTACAAAAAAAAAAAAAAAGGGTTAATTGCAATAAAAAACACAAACGTTGCTCAAATTGCAATTTTAACCAACTTTTTGAATATTAGCAAATATAACATGTACTTTCATATTTGTAGCAATTTTAACCAATATGCAGTTTTCGAATATGTTTATTTTTGAAATTAATATCATAGTTTCGAAATAAAGCAATGACTTAACATTCAAAATGATAGTTATTTGAAATGGTGAAAGTTATTGTCAAAATAAACATACTTGAAATATGTCTGTTGGTTAAATTTGCAAAAAATATGAAAATTCATATTATATTTGCTAATATTAAAAAAATTGGTTAAAATTGCAAATTAAGTAAAGTTTGTGTTTTTTATTGCAATTAACCCAAAAAAAAAGTAGAGAGTAAAAACAGAAAATATTAATTAGAACGAAAATTAGAGTTTTTAATTATCCTTAAAAATCAAGAAAAAGAGCATTACATGCATCATTGAAGTATATACAGTAAGATGAGTCAAAAGTCAAGAACCAAAATGAAAGTACAAGAAGACGAGGACGGCGAGGAGGAGGGCGGCGGAGTGGCGGGCCTCGTCGGAGGAAATCCATTGGAGCAAGACGAAAGCGAGCACCAAAACGCAGCCCCACCCGAGTTCATCGCCATTGTTGGTTTTGAAGGAAGGAAGGCAAGTGGTGGCCAAGTAGAGGACGAGTATGAGCATAAGAGGAGCAAGAAGCATGGTGGTCACCGTATACGTTACGAACACCAGTGTAAGTGGCAAGACGATCGAATGGGTTGCTGAGTAGAGCGCAAGCAAAACGATAAAGGGGATGAAGACGATGAAGGTGAAGATTGCGTTTTCGGCTTCGGAGACGAGCGGGAGGTTGAGGAGGGCGGGGAAGGAGTTGCCGCGGAGGAGGAGGCCCAGCGCCACCACCAGAAGGAGTGGGATGAGAGGAGATGGGCCTCCTTTTGCCATGATCATATCCATGTCAAGGAAAAGAGAGAGAAAGAAATAGAGAGAGAAAGTAGATATGCATGCAATGATAGTGGGTAGTATAAGGTATTGTTTAATGTGGGAATTGTGTGTTTATTCTCATTTGCAGTTGCTCATTTGGTGAACCAACTTAACCTCATAGTTTGGTGCTATTATTAGTACACATTAGTTATGAGAACTTCATCTAAGAAATTAATAGACACCCTTGTGTGCATGTCTCTAGAGAGAGAAAGGGAGAGGAGAGAGAGGGGAACGTACATACAAGTTGATGGTGGATAATATGTTGTGGAGGCATTAAGAATTTAGCATTGAAATGTTAAGTGACGTGTTAATAACACTATATTATCATTAATGAGGTGTTACAACCATTTTTCTTTTCATTAATAACGATGTGACTCAGCATGCACTATTCACTTGCATTAGCCTATTAAAGGAAAATATATATATACACATACTTGCTCCGTTTCATAAAAATATATTTGATTGTTATTTTCGTTCGTTTTATAAAAATAATTAAACTTGTTACTATATTAATACGCCATTTTAATTATCAATTCATTGTATGCTTTTAATTTGTGTACATGGATATTACTCAATTTAACTTCCTAGCTATAGACTGCTTTTCCAAATAATGTTTCATTCATGCTGTGTGTCTCAATTAATAAAACTGGGGGTAAATGAAAATTTCAATATTTTAAGGAGTATAATGCAAAAAGATACCCCAACTATTAATTTTTTTTAGTTTCCAACCTAAATGTTTTTTTTTTATGAAATTGCAACCTCAACTACTAATATTTATCAAATTGTAACTTTCGATTTATTTTTCAGTAAAACATGAATATGTGGGCGCATATTGAAAATATAAAAGTATTTTTACAATCTTGTAATTTAAGGTGACCCTTATATAAAGTCAAAGTGAGTGTTATGAGTTCACATTTTCGTAGGAAAATAGTTCAAAAGTTGTAATTTGATAAATTTTAGTAGTTTATGTTGCAATTTGATAAATATTAGTAGTTGATGTTGTAATTTGATAAGAAAAAAAGTTTAGATTAAAAATTGTAAAAAGTCAACAATTTAGGTTGTTTTTTTACATTAAACCCATATAATAACCATGTATGTAAACTACACTTTCATAATTTATGTGAAAAAAAAAGTATAGGGTTATTTTGTGGAACGGGAAGTATAAAATGAGTCGAGTTGAGGTTTTTCCAACACCATCCAATAAGAAGGATGCGTGCAGCGCACACGCTGTAAGAGCGAGTGTAAACGGCTCAAACTAACTCATTTTCATCTTGACTTTTCTTTTTTTCTTCTTAATTGTTAATTAGTCTTTTAATTCATTAATCAATTTCTCTGATAAAATAATATAGAAAAATGTGGGTTGATATAATATCTCATGGTGAAAAGTGTGTTGCTGTAATATTTTAATGCAAGAAAATGGGTTGATATGTATGATGTTTTATTATGAAAAAATGTACTCGATAATAATTGGATGATTATAATGTAGATGGTATGATTGTGTCCAGATTTTGTGATTCAACTTTAAATACAAAAACAAATACATATAATTTTGATGTTAAAATTTATGTCTAGGAAAATCTCTTCAAACATCACCCTAACATTTGAGAAAAAATAAAATTCGACAGCCCAATTTTACACGACAAGTTCCAACTAAAAACAACACTCAAAAGTCAACTTCTTATCATGTAATCTCAAATTCGGAAAGTACGGACAACACATATGAAATTCAACAGCCATGAAAACAATGAGGTTAGTTTTCTTTTCTAAATTTGATTAATTTTTGAAATTAAAATAAAACATATATTTTTTTTTGGATGTTTAGATCTATTTTTATTGTGTAACGTTAGTTTTCTTGTAGAATTAAGTAAAAGATCAAGGCAAAAACTTATATACCCCTGAAGCACATAGGGACACAGATCTAGATGTTATATACATATTATTCTGGTATACTCTATAGGTGTCATACTGTCATGGTTCTTGGTGTTATAAATATATTCTATAGGTATTATATGTATATATGTGATACCTGAAGAGTATATACATGATACCTGTAAAATATATATTTAACATCGTATGATAATTAATTTGGGGATACCATGCCCCTAAGGCACACAAGTGTCACTCAAAGATCAAAGGTACAGGGAGCCAAAAATAAAAATTTCCAAGAATGAAAAGAAAGGACAAACTTTAACAATATTTGGAGTTTGACCCATTTGCTTATTAATAAAGATGAATGGTTTTACAGAGCAGAATATGCCATTCATCATGAGAAGCCTCCAACAAATTTATTACAACAACATCAACCATTTTACAACAATCTCATCAAATCTTTGTTCGTCTCATAGTTAAACGAGTTTATGATGTTCCTATTACCTCGTACTCGTGGGATATTTTAAGTGGCGATTCCTTAGAAACGGGTCTCTCTTCTGAAAAGAGCTCCAGATTTATCGTACCTGTTCCCCAGTGAATCAGACATTTGTGCACCTGGCTGATACTGAACCGGTTTACTAGTGCCAAACCAAGACATTTATCGACAAGCCTCCATTCACCTGACAATCGAAAGTTCAGATAATACTTAGTAATACCCCTAATGGATTCAAGTCTATACTTTGTATATCCATAACAATTCTTTAAAAGAGCTCGGTTAATGTATATTTGGAGTCGGTCGTTTTCTGTTACTCTAGATGAATACATTTATATAGGTTTGCCACGACAGGTGATTACATTCTGCTTTGCCCCTAAAATTTTTACAACAATTTGAGATATTAACGAAGCATGAGAGAAGTCTAACTAACATGCAGCCATCAACTCTAGTTCTCGTGAAAGTACTTAACAAATACTTTTAGAATCGAATTGGTGATCAAACAGGTCTTGTTAGCAGTTCAACTGATCGAATCAGTTTAAACCGTCAACCAATTCACTGAAATTAATTGTACTTTTTTTTTTTAATGGAAGATATAAATAATGTCTATTTTTCTTTAGAGATCTTTGTTACTCATCTAAGTCGGCATATTGAGTTTATGGCATTTCTTATTGCTCCATGAAATGGATTAAGAGTCGCAAACAGGGAAAAAATTCAAGCATTTTGGACAGAACTTTCTGAAAAAATAAGGGAAACCACCACAGGTGGAGGCTAACTAGCTAAGGAAGCATTATACCATCATGTGGAACATAGGACACGAGTTTCAAGTGCATCGAATGATAAACTTGTGAACGGCTATAATGAAAAACGATGGATGCCAGGATAAGAACTTTGTAACAGGAATGGAAATGACTAAACTCTGGATGGAGGCACTAGGCTTATAATTATATATCAGCTATAGAACTCCAAATTACCGAAAACTTACCATTTGGGCGAAGATCCCCTTCCAAAACCTTGTCATCAGATTCGGGCAAAAGCTCATGTTTGGATCCATCGATTGCGGTAAACGAGACATGTGATTCAGTAGGATGCAGCAAATTGAACGTTGGGTGTACTTGCAAGCACACAAGCCTGAGAACAATTAAAAAATACCCTATATTTGTAAAAGTAATAAAAAACGAAGAAAGAAAAAGGGTTTAAATTTCATCATACGAGGCAGTGTGATACATGTGTCAGAAAAACAAAGCAGTTGGATTGCCAAGACAGGGCACAAAAAGGAAAAGTGAGAAATAAAGGACCATGACAACCGACACAGATGTGAGATCTCCAAATTAGATATTTCTTGGTCACAAGTGAACTTAGCAAAAGTAATTTAGATATATATCTGAATTATGATTGGTATTTAAGGGCAGTTAAGTGATCAACAGATGGTAAAGTTCAATTTGAGAACCTAGTAGATGACACTACAGTGAGAGAGGCAAAATCTAACCTCATAATGAAACTCAACATAGATTTATATTTCAAGTATCTTAAGTCATTATGAACTAAGAAGTTCGAATAACACGGTGGTGGTTTCTATACCTAATAACACAGTTGTTTTACCGCTCACGACTTCACAAAAACAGGCCTAGGAAACCAATTTGGGGGAAAATATTGAAGTTTGCTAGTCCAGCTAACAATTATGACCACTGCAGCAGTAAATTTTAAATCAAGTTTACTTTTCAACAAATAATGAGATTTCCCTTTCCAGCCTAGAGAACACATAGAAAGACTCGTTGAAGTAACATTAACATGTCCAAATCAAAAGTTCATGAAAATATATTTCGATGGACAACCTTGAAAATCCTCCAGATCCAGCGCCAACTTTTCGAGCTACAATAGCGGAATCAATGCGGAAAATCTTTGTGTTGTCTTTTGGGATATATATCTCACGCTCAAGGATCAAACCGCCTCCAATATCACCTTCTAATTGCAGTGACTCCACTTCCCCTGCCTGCTCCAGATCCCGCCTACAACGTAAAAGTCAGCAGGATATGTCAGGGATTAGAGCCTTTAAAACGGAGCACCATATTTGAACATGAAACTATTATAGCCTTCTTGGCATCTGCTTTGGTAATAAACTGTAGACAGTGGTAAATCTGAAAGAGATTATCTAACACAACCATCAAACACTTTTGTGCTTATTGACTGATTCTAACACTATAGTGTGGCTACACATATCTGGCAATTTTAACAAGTAAGCAACTATCTTATCATCTATGTACTTACTCAATGACAGAATATTCCTCGGAGCATCCAGCAGAACGGTAGTCCCTTCCACTGTATTCCTCATAGCCACTGATATCAACTCGACTATGAAGCCACTGAGTTCCTAAGCACATCCAAGTAACAACAAAACCAAAAATTTTGAAGACAAATAATATTGGACGACTTCATTTAAAATGAAACCTGGATGCCTATTGAATAACTAATAAAACTTCAGAAAAACATGAATCATAGGCATTACGTGAAGGAAGGTGCTCCATAGAAATAATTCTTCCACCAATCCATGGTACAACTTTGAGAGCCCAATCCCCACTTTTTACTTCAACAGGTGTCCTTGATAGTTCTGTTCCCTTGTGTCCAGAAACATTGTCCAAGTCTGGAATACGTTTCGCACTTTCTGCAATCAAGACGAGACAAAGTAATGTCCATGAAAGCGAAGTCTACATACGATTTTACAGACAATTTTGGTGATCTATTCATAAAAATGCTGTGTACAATTATTTTTTATTTTTTATATTTTTCTAACTTCATTAGCAAAAAAGTTTCATTGAGTTCTATGTTTTCTTTAAAAAAAAAATTTCATTGAGTTATATGTTTCCTTAAAAAAAAAAAAGTTTTAAGATCGTTATTTTAGTTTTTTGTACAATCATGCTTGCAAGTTGCATCTTAACCAGAATAAAACTAAAGAAAATCAAAACTAGACCAAAAATGACATGAGAAATTCTCTCTGGATGAAAAACCAATTAAATATTTCTGACTTCATATTCATGAAAGAGTTGCAGCCTGATAATAATTAATTACAGAAAAGAAAAATTAAAAAGGATAAAGATGTGGTACAGCATTTAACCAATGCCTTTATTAGACAATAGCAAGTGGGATAAAAAGTTTGCATTATGCCTCATTGTAGGTCCAACAGGTGAGAACTGAAGGGGGAAAGGTAAAAAAATGTATAACCGATAAAAGAAGAGCAGGTCACCTATGCGAATATTAAGTTGCTTTTCACCGGCCATCACTAAATCCGATACTTCACTCTCTGAAGGCATTGGAATTTGCAGAATCTCTCCATCAATACCCCATGCATCAATCTATATGAGAATAGCCACAAACAAATAACAATTAGATTCAGATTTCATAATGTGAATGGGATAATTTTACTGAAGTCACAATTAGATAGTAAGTAACTAAACTTCATGAAACAGTTACATACCATTGCACCTTTGCCAAGTAGTATCTGCACATGTAAGCGACGGTTGGGCCTCTTCCAAGATCCTTCAGTTTTCGAAACCTTCACGGTGACCATGGAAGACTGCCGTTCAGCAACATATGTGGTCAAGAGATATCCTCCTTTAGTGTATTCATATCCATCACCATCATCTTCAAAGAGTAAACCTTCAGCTTTACCTGCAAATTTCGAGATTTAATGTGTTCCCATCAATGTCATCATGACTTCATATTGACGATGGAGTGGCATAATACTACAAATTCGACATGATCTACGGGCACAACCATATAAATTAAAGATTAGTAAATTTCTCTTAAGTTTTCTTAAGATATGATATCTCTAACTACTGTCATGTTTATTTACCTTGCATTACTTTAGGACTCATTCTGGGTTTCTTAAGCCACTTTAATATTAAAAGTTGACATTAGAAATTTATTTTAGCAATCATGATATCTCTCAACAGCTTTGTATGACATAAAGCCAAGTTCAGAGGGCAGAAACAACCATCTTCGGGCAATAATTCTAGTGAAAATGGTTTTAAATGTCACAAAGAAATTGGCATTAATTACTCCATGCTACATAATACTCCAAAGGTAGACATTCAAAAAGGTGACAATCCGGAGAAAGCAACAATGTTATCTATGAAGACAGATGGATACAAAGTAATAGAAAATATACTTTATAATAGCATTTACTACACATCTAGCGACAACACTAGATTGCAAAGGCAGAAAGCTTACCAAGTTCATCTAAAGCCACTAGCAGTGATAAATCATCTGTCAGATTTGCTTCACCAACATGCTGATGAGGAGGGGCCAGAGGAATGATAGATCCACCTTTAAGATATAATGCAGGCAAATCCTACATGAGACAAAGGCAGATATTTGGAAGGGCACAACTTATTGGCCAATGTTAATTATTAACAAAAACACGAAATTTATGAAATATTGAGGATATAGTACTGGATGAGAGTCTTCAAAATCAAAACTGGACCAGATGCCTTTTGGCAACTTGTGTTGCATTTGATACAATTCTTGATCTTGTCCTGTGCTGCAACATGTAGATATGAATGAACAATTTAGAAGCAGGATTTTTAGTCCTCAGGTGAAAACCATCTAACAAATCACAAATTTAGGGGAAGGGTTTGGAATACTGCAATATAAGGGGTTGGTGTTAGGTATTTTCAAATGTTTTTCACTAGAAAACAGATACCAACATGCACACATCTATAGTCTATATTCAAGAAAGAGAATTGGAACCTTGCATGTATGAGAAGTGATCCCAAAAGAAATGAGTTTTCCTGCATTCTTAGCTCCAGATCTTTAGGATCTGACAAGAATTTGAAATTCAATAACTTAGCAAATATCAGGAAAATACACTGGTACATCAGTGTTGACTGCAGTTAATTCATTATCAGAACATACCAGCGAAAAATGTGGGAGTTGCAACTGGAATGCCCCTTGTATGAGCGATGTAAAAGAGAGTATATATGTGAGGTAAAAGCCGATATCGCCTCCTTAATGCCAGTCGGCAAACTTCTTCACACTGCATAGGAGTAAGGAGTAAGTGACTATCGTGGAAGAACAAGAATAATGTAAATCCGGAATAATTACAAGACCGTCATCACTTTCACTAGCAATACATCACTTGACAGTCAAAAATTAACAAGATAATTACCAATGAGGTCGATATGGCAACACAATTAACCAAAAGGTTTATGAAAAAAGAAGACATTGGCACTTTTGGTAAAAAGTAGATCATTATCTGTCATCTCAATGAGCAAAACTTCACCTTCACACTAGTACAAGACATTATTTTAAACTTTAACTTGCATAATCTGACATAAATAAGGTGCATGCTCTGATATTTGCATGTTGTAAATTTAGAGTGTAATGTCTATGACATTTCTAGAGGCTTCATTTTAAATCACAAATATAAGTTCTATTGATTGATAACATTATATGTAGTTGCACTAGTGCGACTCTTTTTGGTTGATTTGACATTGTAAACACTTTTTCACGGAAGATTCCTCAACCCATAAGATGTTCACCTTAACTTTTTACTTGACTCAAGACAAACGAGTAAATCCTCACACCATGCATGTTTGTCCACTGGTTTTAAAAAGATGAGACTTGGTTAAATTTAATTACAACGGGCACCTTTTCATCTCTATGCCTTGAAGAAGTCACAAATGAAAAGCTAACAAAAGAAGCAGCAACATATAAAGTCCTGGTGCATGTTTATGTATATATAAATGCAGATCTCACCTCTCTCTAAACTGATTATATGAATGCTAGCAGGGTAACAGAGAAAAACAAACTACAGTGAAACTTTAATGATCTAGATAAACTAAACTAGTCAAAGACACTCTCCATCATCATTTGATCAAGTATAGCTACCCAAAATGAATAATCAGAGAAAAACAATTAAAATATACAGAGGCTCAAATACGTTATCCAGGCTGATTCTTGGAAAGATTACTATTCTAGGCTGCATATCATCAAGTTGATATTCAGAAATCCTAAAAATGAGATCTTACTCAAGAACTTTACTCTGTATTGCTTGGTTGAGCGACAATTGACCGTTCATAAATTAGACACTGACATGAGTATTGGATAGGAAAACCTCTGAAGCAATGATGTAAAATCAGTTTTACTTTTAGAATAGTTTTCTTTTCAGTTTTGTAATAACAGAATGTCTGACTTTTGTAGGTAGGTGATTTCTCAAATTCCTGAATTTTATTTATTTATTTTAACAAAAAAAAAAACCCATAAGGTCATGTCGGCCTTGTGGAAAAGAAAATATTGTAAGCACAAAATGAAACAGATTGCAGTCATCTTAGGCTTCAAGTAACTGTTTTTATCATAATTACAGATAAAAGTGGTGCATTTCAAATGTGAACTATGTTAAAGATGCGTCAGTAACATAAAAAATTTAAAAGCATTTACTCGTAAACCAAAAAACTTTTAGAAGCATTTACTAGTAAACTCTGAATACATTACTTTAGAAACTCAAGTACACAAACCTCTTCCCCGAAAGACCAGGGCTCATGATCAATGGTGTCGGTCTCAGAATGTCCACGACAAAAGGGAAACATGGCGCCCACTCCCATCCACCTTCCAAACAGCTTTGGTGTCGCGTTACCAGCAAATCCACCAATATCTGGCCCTGACAGTGGCTGACCACTCAGCCCCTGAACACAAGCTTATCCTCATTAGAGTACTCTACTGTACCAAAAACATGGCTGTAACTATTCTTTTATCAATGAAATTTGAGTGATACATTCTTAAAGATAAATAAATGTAGAAAGGAATGACAATTACCACATATATACTCGTGAGTTAATAAAAATGAGGCATGTCAAAATTAGCCTAAAAATTTCATTCAACTTATTCTTCTGGGAGACGGATGATTGAAAATGAACACACCTAGTTAGTCCTCACCTACAACATGCATCCTATTCCTATACATGTTTTGTTTGTGAAGCCAGTAGTATATAATTTATGATCACACCAACATGTGTGTACATCATATCAAACAAAGGAACTTTCAAGCTATATCATTAGTAAATTTCACTTCATGCTGAGACTATTTTTAACTTGAAAAAAATAAAATTATTTCTATTCAGTCATATCATCAGTATTAGATACCAAGTAAATCTGGTTGATAACTGGCAGTTTTTGAGCCAATGAGAACACAAATTTATGCACCTATATAGCAATACCCTTACACACATCACTGGTGATTTATTCTGCACCTTTCAGGCCTTATAGTTATTTTAGCAGCCTTCTCATTCTTCTCACCATATAAGCAACTCCAAATAAATTCTAATGCAAGCAAATCTATGAGTTGTTCACAAAAAAAAAAAAAAGAGAGAGAGAGAGAGAGAGAGAGAGAGAAAGCAGATTCATAACAACTTGTAGGACCAAGATATTTAAACACAAAATCGTTATTGTGACCAGAACTCCAGGTCTGGGACAAACATTCATATGCCAGACAACAAAGAGCAGCAGGTAAAACCAGTGCTACTGTGTTACACACATTAAGAAGTGTATTGTACAGTTGAAAATACATGTTCCTACTCTTCCCAGATACAATTTTCTATTTTGTTTGAACATGATCAATGTATGAAGCAATAATGGTCCCTATAGAAAGAGTCTATTGAAGGATAATGTAATAGTCAAACCAAAATCCATGGCAAAGACTTCCCTCTCACATCATGAGAAAATGCTTGAGTTTCACAGAAAAAAATATTATTATCCTCAAACTTACCAATTGAACCACCATGGAGATACTCATATGAAGGTGCTCCCAAGTAGAAAGATTGTCTCCTGTCCATGTTGCAGCATACCTTTGGCTACCCACAAACCCAGCTCGTGTCAGAACAAAGGGACGTTTCTGTTCATTTGCTAGTTTCATCCCTTCATATGTAGATCTGGCCATAAGCATACCATAAACCTGGAAAGAGTAAGGAACAACAATTTACAGGAAATGTGAGTTCCATCATGAGCAGATAAATTATTGGCCCATATGTGCAGTGAGTCATAAGCCATCTTATAGTGCTGAAACTAAATTGATTAACAGAAAAAAATGAACAGCAAGGCCAACAAGCAGGTACATTATGATAGTGGGAATGGTTCTGCTGGCCTCCAAGTTCTGCATCTCCCCTGTGAATATTGCTCTCTGGCATCGTCTTTGTTACGGTCTGTAAGAGACATAAGGTCAGGAAAAAGAAGGGCAAGCTATTACACCAAACAATTTTGACTTCACCTTGAACACAGCTGGTTCATTCATGTCATTCCATATGCCATCCACACCATTGGAGATAAAGCCTTTTACTAAATTAGCCCACCATGAGCGGGCATTTGATTGTGTGAAATCAGGAAATACACAAGGCCCGGGCCACACATCCCCTAAACATACCAGTCAATAATTAATCAAATGCTTGAAGAGAAACTTGAGTACACTTGTAACAAGTACAAAAAAATATGTTTTAATGCGCAAAGAGACTATGCTATTAACACTTTTTTTTTTGGGGTGGGAGGGGAGGCATGTATTGAGGTCATCTGTACCTATAAAAGGTTTTCCATTGGCAGTTTGAATCCAGACATCTCTTTCAGAACCACTATCATAGACAAAGTAACCCTCCTCATTTTTAATCCCTGGATCAAGCATCCAGATTGCTTTGAACCCGCTTTGATGAAGATCATCAACCAGAGACTTTGGATCTGGAAATCGCTCCTGCAAAAAAGGACAGTAAGGATTAGCCCACTTTGATAAAGATCGTCTACCAGAGACTTTTAGTAAGGATTAACTACAAGAAGCTTGCCTGGTCAAAGGTGAAACAACGAAAACCATCCATGTAGTCTATGTCCATCCATATGACATCACAAGGTATACGTTTTTCCCGAAAAGTGTTAGCTATCTGCAACAATTGAGAAACAAAGGGCAAAGGTTGTATTGGAATTTATTTGGGCCCAATGACAAAATAAGATTCAACTAACAGAAAATGGGATCAGTTAAAATATATGTCCAGCTTAATACTTCAATTTCAAAGCTTGAGGAGTAAACGTGAGAAAACTTACTGATACGTTAAAAGCATAAATAATTTTCTAATACACGCAGAACACCACTCCCAGGGTTTCCCAACCAGAAAAACATGGTTGAGTGAGAAATGTAACTCATTATGTAGCATATTACGTACAATACACTGCTCTTTTCTTTCCAAATCGAACACACTGATTGAAATTCACAGAATAACAAATGTCACAAGTGTGGTGGTTTTTTTAAGTTTCACAGCTTCTACTTTATGCCTATGTATATGATATAGATGAAGTTATTTTCGAGATCAATTCCATGCATAATAATGCTCATTGCTAGCAAAAATTTGTTAATAGTTCGGCATTAATCCAAAAACACATTATAGGAAAAGGATTTAATATACAAAAGCAATAGAAGCATAGATGAAGAGGTATGAGCAAGTAAGTTTTGACCTCACGAACTCGAGCATCGGTATGGTAGCTCCAACGACATTGATGATAGCCCAAGGACCACTTAGGTGGCATAAAAATAGTTCCTGATGACAAAACCTCAAAAATAAGAATCATCAAGTTGCAACCAATGGGGGGGGGGGGGGGGGAGTAGCAAGCATGAGCTTGGTGCTGATCCTCAATTAATTAATAAGGAAAGTCAGAATTGAAGCTTTTTAAAGGTGTCATGTCATACAGCTCATAAACATAAAGGCTCCATAAAAAATAAAAAAATAAAAAGTGTCACTGTAAATGTCCTTAAGGACTATAAAACTGAAAAGATCATTTGATATCTGAGATAGAAACTAGTTCCCATTGATAACTGTCGGTAACTGTTTGTTCCGTCATCTTTTATTTTAACATCACTTGCTTCCAAATGATACAGAAGGTAATTTAAGAATGAATTCACTGGAAAGTGTCCAAGAAGTATTCAAATAATTATTAGCAACATACACAGCAAAAAGTTGGAAAATAGAGAAACGGAAGGTTGGGTAAGCAATACATAGGCTTCAAACACAAATTACTACTGGAGTTCTACGAGTTATTTCTCAATGTAGATAGAAACAAGAAGTATGTTTGAAGACAATGATCGCAGAGAGACATTACCAACTGCCCGTGAAAAAGAGGCAAGAACATCAGCTGGTGAAGCAAATGGACCAAATGTGATGACAGGATAGGCTGATGAAGAAATTAGTCTCACAAATGATTCTTTCCGCAAGTCAATCTGCTCAAAAACGATGGGTTATGGAAAAAAGCCAATTTTCATAACAAACCAGCTTCACAAAGTAAAAAAACCTCACGAATACCTCACAACGTCGAGTGGTATCTGCAAGAACTCCAACTGCCTCTCCATTTGGAAGAACAGCCAGAACCCAAGGATGTGATTGGTACAAGGAAGTAGTTCCAGTGCCATAGCCCCAGGCATCAGTATTCCAAGTAAAAATCTATTACACGTAAAAGTTACATAAGACTTTTCTATAGCAAAGCTTATTAATAGACCTCCAAAACAACATTAATTAACGATATCAAATTTGGTGTGCTTACCCTCTTCCCTGTTCGCTCAAGCTGCCCGCTAACCTCTCCAGTTCCATAAAATGAGGTGTTTGGTGGAAACTAGATCATAGCGAGATTGAACATGATTATTAGAAACTTTCTAAAAGTGAAATAGAAAATGCAAGTTGCACACAAGCAAAGATATAAGATGTGCAATGCTAATAGCATGATGATATATTATAATACCTCTACATTAACTATCTGTTGTCCAAGTGCACATTCAAAGCTGGGAATATAGGTTGGAACTTTATGAATATCCATAAGTGGTGTATCCCTAACTTTCGGATTTTCAAAAGAAATGCTCGGAAATGCACCATTCCTATCATCTTCCGAACAATCAAAGCGGAATACTCCTTCCTCAAGTATCGGCTCAAATATCATTTCCCCAGATTGCACCTCTGATTTTGATGATGGTCCTTCATATCCAGCCATCTTAGGTAATACTGCTGATCTTCGATCAATCAACCTCTTTTTGACTCTCCTCTTTCTATTTGTCGAACAATTATATCAAGAAACTTCCTCAGATGACATAACTTCATAAGCAGCAAAGAAATGAAGAAAAGCAAACTATAGAAGAACTAAATGAAAGGTGAAAACTCAATAAGCATGCCCATATTTATTACACTTTCCAATGGTAAAAACTAGGAAGTGAAAACTCAAACAACATTTAAAAATAACAAGCAACTCCAAAGATATCTCTAAGTACATATTTGGTATTTCTATAGATCAAAACAAATTTACCAAAGGGAAGACTGAAACTCCTAATTTCTTGATATCATTCAAGAAAACTCAATAATACCAAAGAGAAATAAAAAGAACATCAAGAAACTACACAAGAAAATTTCTTGAAACTAATTTCTTCAATTCAAACCAACAAAGTTACACCAAAGAGAAAAAACCACCAAAGAACAGTAGAAATATTTCATCACACACTTTCTTGATTCCTCTTTTTACTTTCTTTATTCTAAAATTATAGAAGAAAAAAAAAAGCCACATTGAATCAACCTGAAAGAATGAAGCCGTAAAGTCCTTCTAATTGCAGTGGCATTGAAATGGGCTTCTGATTTCAAGAAATGCAGAGAAGTAAGATTATTCAATGACCCATTTGAAGTTGGTGAAACACAGCAGCAAGTTGAGGTGGAAAGGACAAATAGTTGTTTGCTGTGTGATGCAATGAACGATGCTCTGCTTAAATACAGTGGTTTTTCCATCTGGGTTCGGAGAAAATAAATTTTTTTTTAAGAAAACAACAATTTTAAATCATTAAAAAGGTAGAAAATATAATAAATTTAACGCGAATTTATTTGTCGGAATAGATTCTGGTTGTAGTGGGCGCGTTTGTTGTCACTCATGAAAGCACTACTACCTTGAAAATCAGGCTTTCAAGAATCGTGATAGAACTGGAATTGCTGATGAGTCATCTCTTTTTCTGTGACATATAGTTTTCGTTTTTTGTTTTGTCCCAATAAACACGTGTTCGATATATGCCTTAACTGGTTCGTGAGTTTATGATCTTCTCTACCATCCATCTAAGTTCTAACTCAATGTTATACTATCATATTTTATGAAAGGAGAAAAAACAAACTCAATACTTTGGTAAATAAATATAATAATACAACTCTATATGACTTGATAGGTGAAAGTAATTGTGATTCTACTCTTTTCATGTTAATATTTTTTTTATTTTCTCTATGTTTTCGTATTTGAATATAATTCTTGAACAGGGATCAATAAAAGACAATGTCTATAATTTACGACCATTAAAATGAACAGTTTATTTCTCATACAAGACGATTCAAAGGTCATATAGAGTAAAATGGAAATCGTCATTTCTCAATAAAAGTAAGTAATAAGGTAATGTTTTTAAGTAAAAAAAATTATTTTCAATTGAAAGTGATGTTTTGAATTAGTTTCAAAATATATAGAGTAAAACCTTATCAAGTTAAATTCATACTTTTTAAATAGACACAACATTTTCAAGTCAAATGCATGTAGGTGGTAGTCGGCCACTTGTATCAGAAAGTCTATTATAGTAATGGTCGAATTTTTTTAAATTATTCTTTTTTTATATTTGTTTTTTTTTCTGAACCAAATCAAATGTCTTACTTGTAAGAAGATTAACATTTATTGTTCATCATAAATGAAATTGAAAAAGAGAGAGATGAACAAGTTTCGATAAGAGCATCATGAGCAAGAGCATGAGTGACTCTTTTAGCTTGTTTTCTAAGAGCATCTTCAATGGCTCTACCCACTATTTTTGGTTTTTCTGATGCCACATTATTAATACCTCAAAAATTAATAAACTTCTATCTTTAATCAATTATATCACCATCCATTCTACTCGAAAAGACATAATAAAAGAAGGGAAATAGTTGTGGACACCACTCTCCCTCCCTTTTTTTTTTCTCCCTCTGCCTCTTCTTATAGAGCATCCCAATGGGAAGGTAGAAGATGACATAGAGGGTGAATAAAAAACTTGACAGTGGGTAGAGGCTTGTTGGGGGAATGGGTTAAGGTAGAAGAGATTGAAATGGGTAGAGGTTTCCTTACCTAGGGGCATTCCAATGCATGGGAAGAAGGTGATGTGACAAACTCTTCTACCCAGGAAAATTAGGTTGAGAGCATCTCCAATGCCTCCCAACCCATAAATTTAGGTTTTTTTATGTCATGTCGTCGTCACATCAAAAGTTAAAAAACTTCTACCTTCAAACAAATAGATATCCCACCTATCATTCTACCCAATAAAAGTAAAAAAGAAAAAATGAAAAAGACATGGACCTCACTCTCCCTCACCTTTTTCTCTTCTCCCTCTCCTCTTCCGAGGTAGCAAAACTTCTACCTCCCCCTCTTCCTCTACCTCTACCTCTTCTCTCCCAACACTCTTCTACCCAAAAATCTAGATATCAAACTTTTCCACATCACCTTCTGCCCATCCATTGGAGATGCCCTGAGGAGTGTTGGATGGGTTTGGGTAGAGGTCGATGATAACAACTTTGCTACCTAGAAAGAGAGGCGGGAGAATGGGGTCCATTGTCCGTTTCCTCTTTTCATTTTGTTTGTTTTGAGTAGAGTGGTTGGTGATGTATTTGTTTAAAGACAGAAGTTATTTTTAAAAAAAGATTGTTTATTATTTTTTCTGCATATAAATTTGTATGCCCATTTTCTAGCCATTTTGAAACGACCATTTCTCCAATGGTCACTTTTTTTCTTTTTTTCAAATCTGGAATTTTTGCACTATAAATACATGATATAATTTAACAAAAATCGATACAATTTCAAATACCAAGTTCTAACTTCTACAAACTCTAATACTCCCTCCGTCCCAGGTTATTTTGCCTACTTTGATCGGCACGGAGCCTAAGAAAAAACTGTTGACTTTGATGTGATGTGTTATTTTAATGTTTTTTAGTGGCAATTTTGTAATTAATGTGTGCTTTTTGAGTGCAAATGTTGTAAAATGAAAAAAATGGAGGGGTAAGAGAGTAAATTCTTCTTTGCCATTTTTGGGCTGGCAAAATAAGATGGGACAAACAAAAATGGAAAGTAGGCAAAATAGAGCGGGACGGAGGGAGTATATTTCTTTGAGTAAAATGGATGAAGATTATTGGATGAATTGGTTTGATTCTTCCAATTCCTAAGAAAATACATCTTCCCAAAATAACAATATCCTTCCAATAAATTTATTTCCAATATTAGTCCATTAATTTTCAATAAATTTAATAAAATATTGTCCAATTGTATTTTATATTTTACTGAATTAAATAAATATTTAAATTAAAAACTTTAATAGTGTCATTTCAAATATTATGAACTTTTATTATTGTAAAATGAAATAATAAATAAAGGTAAATTAATAAAGATTTATTAAATAATTTGATAGTGTGACCATGAATAGATACTTTTTGAGAAGAATGGTTGATGAGTATCCGTTCATGGGTGAAGGTTATTTAAGTTTTAAGGTGGCAATAATATAACGTAAAAAAACCTAAAATTGTAAGTAGCAGCATTGAAGATGCTTTAATAAAAGCAACGATCAAAGAAGGAGTCTTATCCGATATTTCACGACTCAAACTTGACACCATTCCAACTTCAGTTATATCCATCTCTTTACTTTTGAAAGCATTAACTCATGATAAGAGTCCGGATCCTATAATCATTTGAGACAAACCAAGTTCTTTGATCGAATCGAGAGCTTCATAAAATATGTTACTATTCATAAAAATGAAAAATCTTAAACCTAACAATTCGATTCGTCTTCTCTTATGCTTGAAGTGGGCTACCCCTTATTTTATTGCATGGGCTTTTGTTACATTTTGCGAACTTGGGTTTGAAAGCCCGTTAATAGCCCAACATATAATTTGGTGACATTTGTTTCATCATTAAGTTTTTTGTCACTTATGAATGAAATTATTGTATTATTATGTTAGCTTATATAATAAAATAACGTTTTCCTCTTTAAAATTATAATTACATTCAAGTGATTGAATCATGGTAGACTCTATTTAATACGACATTTCAAAATATTTACCAAATAAATGCCAAACTTACAATATAATCACCCTCCATTTTCCAAATATTACATGTTGGATATCATGTCCTATTTTGTATCTTTTTTTTTTATAATATAGAGATCACAAAATAACTTGTCACTCAAAATAAATGATAGTTTCTAAATGTAAAACTATATATATTAAGGTGATATATCATACTTTTTTAGTTTTAGAAAACGGACCAAAAACAAAATTATTAATTATTGAGTATATATAACACACCACTTATTTAAGGGGAAAAAATCATTTTACGTCCACTTAAAAAGCTACTGTTCGATTTTCGTCCATTTATTTTTAGGGTTTCAAATTTAGTCAAATTAATTTCAAAATCGCTCAATTTGTGTCATTTGGGGCGATTGCATCTCAATCGCCCCCAATTTTGAAGTTCCAGGCGAATTGTGCTGATGTGGCTTATTGGAGTGGATGATGTGGCTTATCGGAGCACACGTGGTATTTCTTTTAATTTCAACAAGATATAAAAATAATTAAAAATGAAAAAAAAAATTGAACGCAGATCTGCTTCGGGCGTCCTTTCTCGTCTTCTTCCATAGTCTTTGCCGGCGACTCTACCCAGCGCCTCCTCCACCAACCACTACCACTTCCGACAAGCGAGGCAGCCGCGAACCACCATCAACCACCACTACTCCACCCAGCGCCCTTTCATTTTTTTTCCACCCACCGCCGGTTTATCCACGAAGCTCCCCATCGCCACGAAGAAGACTCAGATTTTGGAAGAAGAAGACGTAGTCGGGGAAAGAAAGAAGAAGCAGTTGGGGGAAGAAGAAATAGCAGATTTTAATGGCGAAGAAGAAGCAGATTTTGGGGGAAGAATAAGAAGAAGTTGTTGGCGGAGGCGAGCGTGACGGTGCGGGAAGAAGACGCGAGTGGCGGCAGCGAGAGCGGCAGGTGCGAGTGGTGGCAGCGAGCTAGGCGGCCGAGTGGCGGCGACGGACGCGAGAGGCAGGCGGCTGGGGAAGAAGAAACAATTTTTCATTTTTTCATTTTTTAAATGTTTTTCATTTATTAATTATTATTGGATTTATGTGGAAATTAAAGAGTGTTGCCACATGTGGTCCAATATGCCAAATCAGATTTACACAACCGAGAAAAAAAAATTGGGGGCGATTGAGATGCAATCGGCGGCAAACTAGCCGGAATAACGATTTCCGGCGCCCAAAGAACACAAATTGAGCGATTTTGAAATTAATTTGACTAAATTTGAAACCCTAAAAATAAATGGACAAAAATCGAATAGTAGCTTTTTAAGTGGACGTAAAATGAATTTTTCCCCTATTTAAGTTATATCCATGTAGATATTTAAGAAGGCAGGCATTACATGTGACATGCAAATCACCCAAAAAGAAAATAAAGAAAAATAATCGATTGCATGGGATCACATGTTTATATGCCTTAATCATGTGGTCCAAGTTTGCATGTCCCTCCTTTTTCATATAATTTCTGATCTAACTATTATTATGCATGTTTTAATATAGTAATTACTTTATTCAAATCAAGATTAATTGAACATGGTCTGAAAAATGTCGTGTTATTTATAGACCAAAAAATTCGGGTACATAAAGTACAAAATATAATTAAGGTAGCGCAAGTTTTATGTGAAATTGTCTCATGAATCTTATTTCGTGAGACGGGTTGGGTTGAATTAAAAATAATAAATTATGTAATACTTTTGTGTTTTAGGTAATATTTGTATATTACATTATGCGGTATATGTACATAATACAAAAGTATTACCTCATCATATATAAAACATCACTTAATATACACAAAAATATTACATGTTGTACGAGAGAGAAAAGAGTGTCTAGACAGCCTTGATCTGCACTTTTTTCTAGTCACCTGACCCAATCCGATCAGGTTATATAAAAGTATTACATGATATACAGAAAAATATTTTATGATACATATAAAAGTATTACGTATTTTCGTATAGTCTAACTCAACTCAAAACACATCCTATAATACAAAGTACTACCTTTACAGAAAATTATTACCTAATAGTAATACCCTCAAAAGTAATACATATTTTTTATATTCAACCCGACAAACTCGTCTCATAAATGGGATTCATGAGAGTATCTCACCCAAGAGTTTGCTATAAACATACACATTATGTTTGACGCTTCAAGTAATTAGGATTTATTTGGATTGATATAATTGCAAATTAAGAATGTTATATCATCTGAGTCGAGTTAGAGACCGACAGAGTAGTCAATTTTGGAGGAGTCGATCTTGACCAACCTACCAAAAGTTTGGTAGATGATAGGACGCTAGACTCGTTGCCGAATGAACTTAGCCCATTAATCCAAGCACAATGAATCTAAATAGAGAAGCATATATATCAAGATACAATCAAATTTGATTTGGATGAATTTCAACTCTTAAAATGGTGCTGCGAGGATTTTACCAAGATTATGTAATCAAGAGTACATGCTTTGTATAAACGACCCCATTTATCACATAAAGGGTTCAAAATTCATTATGTTCGAGCGTTATATTAAGCAGTAAAATAAGTCGATATCTGCAGATGATTGACTGGATCATTGAAGCTCATTCATTTTCATTTGATTGTCTGACCAAATCCATTCTTTCGAAATTAAACATCAACAAAGTATTTGACATAAGTAGATCTTAAATTGACTAAAATATTTAAAATTTTGTTTAGAATGAAAACAAATATTAATGAAAACATCCTTCATGAATGTCACAACTCACGATTATAAGAATATTTGAAATAAGTTTGGGAGGAGTGCAAGGAAGAAGATAAAAATATAGTAAAATTTGTGTATCCTGAATTCGAACTCGACTCATCATAATCTATACAAACAAGTGGGATACAACTTAATTAAAACGCTAGGAATATAAAAACTGTAGTTGATTGTTATTAACTAATTGATTTAAAGTCCACAAAGAAATGGGTGGATTGTTGTTAGATATGCCACTAGTGTAATTATCTTATGTGGAGAGGGGCATTTATGTAATCTCAAGTTGTTTAGCAGCCATTGTTATAATAATGCATAAAGTAACAGGTTTTGTACACCGGATATCCGGATCCTATCCTTTCTTGGTCGGATTTAATTTCTTTAAACATTCCAATATCATATCATATTATAGGGTAATTCTATAGTACATCAGGTATATTAATACACCAAACTCTCCACTCATTTTCAGCCATCAGATTTGAGATCATTAAAGTCAAAGTCAACTGTGATCTCAGATCTAATGACTAAAAATGATGGAGAGTCTTGTGTATTAATACACCCGGTATACTACAGAAGGAACCCATATTATATGATAAAAAAAATCAATAATATTATATCTCATTAATATATCTTAATTATACATGTAATATGTAGAATAAAATAAAGTGACAATTTTTAGTTTTGAGAGATACAATCTCATTTTATGACTAAAAGGGTGCATTTCTCAAGCTCTTCTAAACAATTTTTGATATTTTTGAGAATTTATAAAATTTATTAAATGTGTTTGATAGTATAGATGTAAAACACATGAGAAAAGAACTTATTAGCTTTCATAAGTTTACATATTTTGCAAAATTTATGCAAGCTCTCAATTTTGATAACAAAAAATCAAAATTGTGTTTACAATTCAAAATATCAACTCAGAAAAATTATTCATGACACTATGAGAGCATTCTCATATAACGGACCAAAAAAAATTGTTGAAGATTATAATGATACCAAAAAAAAAAAAAATTTCTCCAAAAAATAAAGAAAGAATTATAAACTCATACTTCAAAAAGAATATTTATATAATTTACTAATATATTATGAACTTTTGGCTAAAAGAGGTGAAGTTTCTATACTTGACGATCATTGTATGAAATTATAACAAATTACAATCCTACAATCCAATTCTTTTATTTATTTTTTCTAATTTGAAAGACAATTACATGAATAATATCATGTCTTTTTTTAAAATCCCATATATGTAAAACACATTCCATGAATAAAAATCATGTCTTTTAGCAAACCTATTCTGCCTCACCTGGATTCCAATTTCCAACTTCTATATCCATTTTGGCTTTTTATACAAGAAAATAAAAACTTTCAAACATTAGAATTCATACAAACTTTTATTTTTAATTTTGAATTGTTAAATAACATTTGACTTTCAAATAATATTATTTACATTTCAATCAAAAAACTAATTAGTTAGTCTCCAGAAAGATAATGTTAATTAATTAAATGTAATGAAGAGTCAACCTCATTTTATATGTGTTTTTGTAAACATAATATTATAGGGTAATGCAAATAATCAGCCAAACTATTCATTTTACACTTAACTATCTAAATTTTTTGTTGAGCGAGACGTAAGGGACCATTCAAGACTATCGGAACTCCATTTTCCGGTCAAGTTGAATCACGTGCGAGACACGTCACACACCATATACTTATGAGGGTATTTCTACAATTTTATGTTTCATTTAGGGAAAATAAATAGGATTTCTACTTTTAAACACTAAAGAACTTCAATATTCTTCTCCAATTTTGTTGAGTATAGATTAGTTGGACAATATGAAGAGGTAATTATGAATGACTAGGCATAATTTGAATGATTATTTGTAATTAACCATATATTATTTATATGATGTAATATGACCATAATATAAAATTAGAATTTACTTGTTAAAATTAAAAATACAATAACCAAAGTAAATCTGAAAATTCTCGCATAGAAAATAAAATCTTATACAAACATAATATTTGAAATGGAATTTTTTTTCGAAAATGTCAAAATTTTAAAATACAAAACAATTATTCCATTAAATAAATGCAAAATAAAGTAACAAAAGAAATCAAAGAAATAGGAGTAAAAAATAAAATAAAAAGCTATTCAACGTCTGTCGATCTCTCTCACACACTATTGATTGTTTTGGTGTAAAATAAAAGTTACAAATTATAGACTGGTAGCGTGGGCTCGAACTATAAAAGGATGAAATTATGTTTTTATTGATTAAATTTTGTTTGGTTGGATCCAACCATAAAATGAGGTTAGGTTTTGTTGAGTTGGATCTAAACTTAAAATCAAGTCACATAAGAGAATTATATGATAACTTGAAGTCGTCGAATTCTTATCATCAAATGAGTTAGAGACTTAACTATGAAATCGAGTTATTTATATTTCGAGTTACTTTCCTGTTCATCATTTGCACGAATTTGAGATATGTGCAATTAGGCCGTGTGCGGGCAGGGTTGACAGCCCGCACCTTTTGGTCATTACATTCACGTTATATTAGTGTTACCTTTGTGTTATGTTAGGGTTACCTTCGCGTTATATTAATGTAACCTCATCTCTAGATTTCATATCTTTAGTTTAAAACCACTGAACTAAAATAACACGAAGGTAACACTAATATAACATGAAGGTAACACTAACATAACATGAAAGTAACATTAACATAACATGAAGGTAAAAAACAATGTTAATCATACTTTCATGTTATGTTAGAGTAACCCTCACGTTATGTCAGGATTACTTTTATGTTATGTTAGTGTTACCCTCATGATATAACATGAAGGTAACTCTGACACAACATGAGAGAATGACTGCCTGGAGCGAATCTTAGTGGGTTTGAGTGCACCCACCAGGCGTGCGGGGACACGTGAGAGCCCGTTGGGGCGTGTGAAAAAACGTGTCAGAGGCATGTGGGGTGGGTCGACCTGGGTGTATGGATCCCACCAGTTGCACAAAATATTTTGTCATATATTTCAGGTCCCCAATAAGAGTTACTCTCCTGTGTGCACCAGTTACACGAATCTCAGATCTGTGCAACTGAGCCGCGCGCGGGCTGGGCTGTCCCGTTACTTTTTTCGCGTGTTTTGGTCGTTACCTTCACGTCATGTTAATGTTACCTTCATGTTATGTTAGGGTTACCTTCGCGTTATGTTAATGTGACCCCATCTCCAGATCATACCCTTAGTTTAAAACCACTGAACTAAAATAACGTGAAGGTAACACTAATATAACATGAAAGTAACACTAACAACACTAACATAACATGTAAGTAACATTAACATAACATGAAGGTAAAAAACAATGTTAATCATACCTTCATATTATGTTAGAGTGACCCTCATGTTATGTTAGGGTTACCTTCATGTTCATGTTACCCTAACATAACATGAATGTAATTCTAACATAACATGAGGTATGACTGCCTGGAACAAATTTTGGTGGGTTTGAGCGCACCCACCAGACGCGTGGGGGCACGTGAGAGCACGTGGAGCGTGTGAAAACACACGTTAGAAACACATGAGATGAGTCGACCCGCGTGCATGGATGCTAGTACAAAATATTTTGCCACGATAATATTAAAGCCAAAAACATAGTAAGCCATAATAATCATTCATCTTTAAGTCATATCAATGTCTTAAACTTATTCCATGTTGGAGTTCCATAAAAAATATGGGAATATGGGAAAATAGAATAAAAAATATCATAACGTGTTAGAGATTAAGATGTCCTCTTCAACCTCAATATCTCAAATTTTATTTCAAGTTGTACACTCTTATGTAGTTTAAAAAGATTTTTATTTATTTTTTAAACCATTATAATTTTTTCTTCAAAATTTGAAATCAATTTAAATATTGTTAAAAAAAAAGATCATGACATTCAAATGATAAAAACATTAATATTTCATATTTTAGATATATTTATATTATGAACTCAATGATTTAAAATATGAATTTTTAGATATTCAAATTCAGATATTATTTAAAAATTTCGTAAGAAAAAAAAGAAGTAAAATTAAGAAATTATGTGTGCACCAACTCAAATTGGATATACTGCATAACACATGAATCTTAAGAAAGTATATTTGAAATTTAAAGTTTTGGGACTCAAAACCGACTAATGACCAAATTAATATAAAAATAAATATTTGAAATTTGAAATTTGAAATTCAAATTTTGATTTTATCTTACAGATAAATAAATAAATATGAATAATAAATTATTTTCCAAATTTCCAAATTTAAGAAGAAAAATTTAGTGAAAAAAATAATCTATAATTACTGTTTTATGGTAACTACAGATATTAAATAACATAAGTAAAATGAAAAGATTGTCTAAAAATAAAAAGCCCAATAATTATAAACCACTCTCACTGTTTCAGCAATAAAATTCTAGTATACAATACACCTTTATCTTGAGAGACAGAGAGAGAGAGAGAGAGAGAGAGAGTAAAAAAAGTGGAGTTGGGTTTGGATTATATTTGGTGATGCTAGAATTCATTGGTTCCAATATCATGGATCTTGGGAATTTTAGCAGCAGTGTCAGCTTCCACTATTATTTATGTACTAGTCGCAGTTGCAGATACTTCCATTCACCATCACCAACTTTGTCTTTGTCGTTTGGGAGTTCTTATTCAATGGCCCCTTCCATTGATGCTCTCTTCTTTTCATTCCTAAGCTTTTCTCTGGAGAGAATTTTTGATTCTTGATTTCCTTATATTTTAATTTCTGCTTTTCTTGGTGTTCTTTTTGCTGATTTCGAGTTCATCTCACACACAACTGCTGTGACCCACTTTTTGCCCACCCATTTTTATCTTTTTCTTGAAAAGTTGGGAGCTTTTATTTCGATTTTCAAGAAACAATTATCTTTGTCAATATCCCTTTTCTGCAATAGTTTGGAGGGCCAGAGATTCTCTCTCAAAGTTTGAGAAAATGCAGTGTGTTTTAGTCCCTAGGTTGAGTAATCAGCAGATGACAAAGATGTTGAATGTTGGAGCAATTGCATCCTCCCTAAACTTGCCTCTGGCTGTGAATTCTTTGGGAACTTGTGGCAGGTAATTTTTTCATCGTTTTCTGGTCATGATTGTTGGTGGGCTTGTTGAATTTTTGTGGAAATTGATGCAAATTATGCAATTGGTATCTGTTCTTGATGAGAATTTTGATGGTGTGTGCTGCTGCTACTACTACTTGGCAATCCCCAATATCCTTCTTTATTAATGATCATCAGGTATGAATTTGATAGTTGTCAAGGATGTTGGAGTGGTTTTGAAAGAGGGAAGAGGAACTATATGACTGCTACAACAACCAGAAATTCTGCAGTTAAGAAGATGAGGTTGGAAATATCACCTCTAGCTTCTTCTGCCATGTTAAAATCCCCTATTTCATCGCGAGCCGATTTTTATAAGGAGGTTTGGAACTCCGATGATCTCTTGTTCTCGTTTCAGTTGATTTTAAATCATGATTTCTGCTATGCACTAATAGCATTGCTAATGATAGTTTAATGAGATTGTGTATAACTAACTATTGATGTTGATTTGTATTGTTGTGATCTATCAGGTGCTTGAAGCTGCTAGAGATAAATTTACGAGGGAGATATCTTTTCAGTCCAAGGACAAATATATCTCACTAGCAAAGGTAATTTTTGATACCGTCATCTCTCCTTGGAATCTTATGATATGTCTGTGGAATCATATATGGAAGCTATGGATTTGTCGGTATTGCTTTTATAACTTTGTTGGAATCAATTTGCAGGCGTTACTTTATGTAGCTGTTGAAGACGAGGCATTTTTGGCGTACAATAGTGAGATGGATGCTCGTTCAATCCATAATGAGAGGAAAGATACATTATCACCACCTGAAGCCCTGGGGTGGGACTCCATGGAGGCTATGCCAATGGCTGGAAAGAATATGAACGAGTGGTTGTCTGAGCTGGATGCCATAGCTAAAGAAGTTGAAGCTGAGCTTGTTCCAAGAGAGATAGGATGTGATTTGGTAGAAGTTCTCGATGCAGTGAACAAAGTCATGTTCGAGTTTAGAGGTTTCAAAAGGTTACCTGTACTCGTAGATTCGAAGTGCTCATACTTGCACTCAGCATTGAGCTCTGGAAATGCCAGCGGTATATCTTCATTACTCTGCATTATCACTTATTGCACTAATACCTCATATTTAGTCAGCTCTATTAGGATGCCTGCTAACATTGTGATAACTTCTAACAGCAATTTTGCTTAGCGTGATTTATATTGAGGTTTGTCGAAGACTTAATCTGACAATCGTTGGATCTCGTGTTGGGGAAGATTTTCTAATATGGCCCCCAACAGGGAACCCTGAGGTATGTTGATCTACAAGCTCTTTAGTAGCATTGTAATTTGTGTGTGTAAAAAAGTCGAGTTTTGAACTTTCGGGGTTTCTGATCTATTACAGGAGTTATTCAGAGTAACTTCTGGACATAGCTTGTTTGGGGTTGTCAATGGAAAGTGTGTGGACGATCCACGGTCAAGGGCCTCAGATGTAAATAGCAACTCACTATTAGGGTTAGATGTTGCAACCAACCGAGATATCATTGGGATTGCTTTGGCCAATCTAGTTGTGA
Source organism: Scutellaria baicalensis (assembly GCA_005771605.1). Classification (NCBI taxonomy): domain Eukaryota; kingdom Viridiplantae; phylum Streptophyta; class Magnoliopsida; order Lamiales; family Lamiaceae; genus Scutellaria; species Scutellaria baicalensis. Next base: position 3,375,232 of record CM016721.1, on the reverse strand, counting down.
GCTTTACCCTCCAAAACTTGGAAATTTTGATCTTTCTCTTCAAGAATCATTCGTTCAAATCTTATGTGTGTAGTTTTGCCTCTTGAAAATCCTTGTTTCAATATTTATGGCAGAGGCTTTACTGGAAGCGTGCTTCGAGAACAAATTACGGGTTGATGCTGACTTCGCCACTTAGGTCTGTTTATAAATGTGACGAGAAGTTGAACAAGAACAGTGGCTCGAGCATGCCTTTATTGCGCCCTCAAGAGCTGAGGTGAACTATCTTTGCTCTCTTTATGAATTGATTATTGCAATTGTCGCCGTCTCCTGATTTTTCAGGTGCTTCTTCTCCTACAGGTTTTGAGATGCTTATATTGCAAGATTGGCATGAGTGACGAAATTGTGAATTCCGACTCATAATTTCTCCAAATATATTCATAACTTGAGCCAGGAGGGCTTATTTCAAAATCTAATTCCTAAATCATATTTGAGGAGTTGCATGGCTCGAATTCTTACTTTATAACTCATGCTATAAAATCCTTACTAATCACATATGATAACATGCCTTTAGGCGCTAGGTCTTTGTGGTGGTCCAAAAAATTTCTATATATATAAGTTATAACTCATATGTACACATGATGGCGATTAGATGGATTTTTATTAAATTACTATTTATTTCCCGAAGGTATTAATAATTTTATGTTACTATAGTGTTATAGTTGAAAAGTAAGTTTAGTTTCTCTTCGTTTTCCAAGTTTTGGAATTCTAGGTTTGGGATAATAGTATATATAGGGTTTTTCTTCAATGTTTTAGTCGATTGGTTAATGAAATAAGACAAAAGGGTGTTCGTCAAATTATCATTGCTTTCTCAAGATTGTGTGTTTTTGTTCTATTCACGCTTTAGCCTGCATCAGTACACATCATTTATCTTTGTAGGGTGAATCCGGAGATGGCTTTCTTCTTCGTCACTAAAGCTCTGCTATTTTAGATCGTTTTGCATATCTTAGCTATAGACTTGAGACCTGCATCTGAATCTTGTGTCAAAATGATTGAATCTCTGTTTATGGCTAGGTAAGAATAAGAGAAAGTTGGACTTGATCATATGTGGTATTGATGCTTCTTGAAAATATTATATGGCTATAGGGTGTAACATCCCTCTAGAACTGAGAAAGAGAGCGAGGGACCAATTTTCAGTTCTATAATATTCTTCGACATTTCATCAGGAAAACGAATTGCATTGCATTCGAAGGCATGATTATTGTTGGATGACACGTTACTTTGCAGGCTTGCTATCATGGCTTCGGAGAGATTAGTCGTCCTTCAACCGCACAATTGGGCTTTGAGAAGAGACTATGGCATGATGTTGTATTACAACAGGTAACGGATATATATTTGAATTCGTAGCCAGGGCTATCTATGTGAGTCATTTTTACGAGCGTGTGTTAACTACAGAGAATACGAGGCTGCTGTTCAAGAGCTCAGCATCTGCATGGCCTTTGCACCAGAAGAAGAAGCCGAAGTTCTAGAACCTTTTGTCGAGAAGCTGCACCTGATGCGCCTCGAAACGTCATGGAAATCGTTCGGACAAAAGGGCCAGTTAGCTGTTCCTTGATCGGTCTCTTGTACTAAGTTGTGGTCTTATTTAGTTCTGCAAAATGAGACCATTTATAATGAATCACTAACCTTTCTTCTCTTAGACTCATGTAAATATGTTCCTTGAGCTCCATTTTCCATTTTCTTGGTATAAACCCCAAGCAACACACACACTATCTTTCAATCATTCTATTGCTCTATACTAAACTACTACTAACTATCAAAAGAGCTGAGCCAAGTCGAGTCGAGGCCCTTGCAGATGCTACAAGGGCCGGGTTTCACCGGTCGTAAGATATAAACATTAGTAATCGATGATAAATATTGCATCCGATGAACTTTTCATCGGGTGTAAGAACATCCATAACAATGAGCATGAATCACACCAATTGTAGTGGATCATATATGCCACTACTCAATCTAAAACAACTCATTTCAAGAATACAACTTACATCGAATCAAAATAAAATAGATAACACTGCGGAGTGGGTAGCCATCTCAATCAATCCACATTGGTTTTGACAAAAATAGTATACTTTTATGGTGATAAAATAGAGATCATGAGATGTGACATAAGGTGGATAAGGTTTGAAGACTGTAGGCCACCAACCAGCTCTACATAACCCCACAACAAATAATTTATTTCATGATTTAATTCATTTGCTTTTCAACTTTATTTTTGCATGATATATATATATATATATATATATATTTAATAATTGGCTACCAAAATTGTACCCTATTTCTCTATGTTGCAAAAGCTTTACTAGTCTCTCTCTTTGTTCATATGGATTAATCCTGTTTTATCTATATACCAATGGATTATGTTCACAATGTTGCATTGTGGGTGAGGCTTAGCATTGTTACATAGATATAAGGAGTAGTTTATTTTAATTTGTGACCTATTTGTGCCATTGAAAAATTGATATTTTTTGTCAAGATTCTAGTGGTACTTTTATAATAGTTTTCAATTTCCTAAAATAGGTCCAAGAATCTATCTATAAAAATAGATATCAGAATAGGTGTGTTCTGGACCATTTCTAAAGCCCAATAATCTAAAAAGGGATTTTAAGACTTTGGGCTGTTATGTTTGGAGCTATTTCTATGCCCAATAATCTAAAAAGGGATTTTGAGACTTTGGGCTCTTATATTTTTGGAGTGAGGTCTAGTTTCAATTATTGATCTAAATATTACATATGTATATTGCTCAAGACTAGGGATGGCAATGGACAGATTCGGGATGGTATTAGCAAATATCATCTTCATATCAAATTGGCATATGAACTATCATCCCCACTACTGTCTCCGTTTTAAGAATTTGGTACGGGATGGGGATTCATGTTCGGGGAACGCATTCCCACGAGGGATTCGGATTCCCCAAATTTAATTTCATATAAATTAAATAGAATTCAAAAGTAATTTTTAATAAAATAATAAAAAATTCAAATATCATTTAATCAATATAAATCTAGTCTTTAAAACCAAAATGCATAATCCAAAAAACCTAATATAACACTTAATTAATCAATTACAATGAAAAACATTGTCATAAAATTGTTTAGTCTATTATCAATACAAGTGGTTAATAATTGAATTAATTATATTATTTAAATATATATCAAGATATTTTACGTATTTGATAGATATATATTTTTTTCTTTAATTTGAAACAATTAGGTTGTTTGTATTTGTTAAACCAAAAAGTTCAAAGAAATCTATAATAGTGAACCCCGGGAAAATATTTACTAACAACTTTGTAAATAAAATCACAATTTAAGTATAAATCAAAAAAATATAATAATATACAAATCATTGTACTTATATATCTAAATTAACTAACATACATCATATATCTATAGGAGTTAATTAAATATTTTTTAAATATCAATTATTCATGACATAATAAGTGTTTCTCAATAATAAAGATACTTATTTATATTTTAATTTACAATATTGAAGGGTGTACTATATTGGTTTTTATTTAAGAACCTCATATTTCAAATAAAGATTTTAAAATTTATTGTTATATATATACACATTTATATATTGTTATTTGAATTTCGAAATTATAATATTATTTAAAATAAGACAAATAAAAGATAAATATTTAATTTTTTATTGATATATATATGTGTGTATAAAGTTTAGGATAATATTATCAAATTATATTATTATTTTTTAATTGACACATCTTATATGACAAATCGTGCACCGCACGGGTATACTGCTAGTTAAACAAACAAACAAATTACACTGCTCGTTTCGTTAGCTGAAAATATAGTTCATATAACTAAACTTTGAAATTTTAATATATAATTTTTATACTTTTACTAATAATAAATAGGGCTAAATACTTAAATCAACATTTATTTTTCAGGTTTTTACACTTTGCAACCCAAAAACTTTATTTTTGGATAGATTGCAACCTCAAGACCACAAATTTTACAAATTGCAACCTCCAACATTTTTCCAACAAAATTGAGATGTTTTTAGATATTTTCATAATTGCTGGGTTATTTTAGAAAAACCAAAATTAGATTATTAGAACTCATATGCAATAAAAGGATTTTTGTACCCTTAAATCAATTTCTCCATTAAGGTAAATTTTTTATTTTATTAAATATAAGTTCTGGTAGTTCAATTTTGATTTTCTAAAAGGACCCTAACAATCAGGGAAATATCAGAAAACACCCCAATTCTACTAGAAAAATTGTTGGAGGTTGCAATTTGTAAAATTTGTGGACTTCAAGTTGCAATCTATCAAAAAACAAAGTTTAGGTTGCAAAGTGTTAAAATACGAAATATTCAGGTTGATTTAAGTATTTAACCCTAATAAATATATACATTTCAAATAACTGATACTTTTTTTATAATTAAATTATAAATCTTATGAGAAGCTCTCCAGTGAATCAGGTCCGAGTTCGGGCCCCCCGACCAGCTTTTCCTTTTTTTAATTTTTTTTTTCACGTTTGATTTTTTTGTTTTGGTCATGACATTTATGTTATAATAGACATATATTTGTATTATGTTAGACATACATTTATGTTATATTAGATATATTTTTATGCCCAGATTTAATACCTTTAACTTCAACAAAAAACTTAACTTCGGCACATTTTATACATGTACCTTTACTTATTATTAGTCATACAGTTATGTTATGTTAGACATGTCTTTATAATCTAATATTAAATATACCTTATATAATATATAAATATATAACTAACATAGCTAAAATGTATGACTAATATAACTAAAATGTATGTCTAACATTACTGAAAGGTATGAATGTATAGTTAAAAATTCTAAAGATACGTATGTCTTACATAACATCATGTTATGTCCAACATAATATAAAAATATGTCACCATAGAGCGAATTAGGTGAGTTTGAGTGCGACTACCCAGGTGCGTGGAGCACGAGAAACGCACGTGGAAGGGCATTTTTTGGTGCGTGGACATGATCAACCTAGATGCATGAATTCTAAATGTGTGTGTTTGACTCAAAAACTTTTGTCAAGTTTTAGTTTATATATTGTATATTTAATTTATTTTGTTAATAAGTTGATAATAATAATATAATTTATCATCAATATTTATAAGTTCGTTAAACTTGGATTAAGTTTGAGTAAACTCGCGAATCATGAATGTTCTTGTTGAATTAAGCTCGAGTTCACTCGATGACTCAACAAACCAAATTCAAATACTAGATAGTTTGGTTCGACTCGATTCAATTACGTCAACGGAGCTAATTATTACTTTAGGGAGTTAATAGATATATAAAACATAGTTTAGGGTACAAAGTGTAATTTTGGTAAAATAAGATTGAGGACTGCATCCATCAATTCTTGGAAATAGTCATTAAACTTTCAACAAGCAAGAAACTGCAGTGTCCATCAATGGCGGAAAAAATTGAATCCTCAATTCAAAATCTATGGCAAGAAGTGAGAGAGCTAAGCTTGGGCAGCCCACCCCACATAGACCACCTCCCTACCCCGCCCACCCCTCTCCAATTCCTCCGCCACTACATCACTCCGAACAAACCCTGCCTCATCTCCGCCGCCGTCCCCCACTGGCCCGCCCTCACCTCATGGCCCTCCGCCACCTACCTCCGCACCGCACTGGCCACCACCCCCGTCTCCGTCCACCTCACCCCCACCGGCAAGGCCGACGCCCTCGCCCCTCACCCCGCCGCCCCTTCCTCCCTCTGCTTCGCCTCCGCCCACGTCCAAACCCTCCCTTTTCCAGAAGCTCTGGACTTGGTCCTCGCGTCGGATGATGACAACAGAGTGGCGTATTTGCAACAGCAGAACGACTGCTTCCGCCGCGAGTATGGGTCGCTGGCGGCGGACTGTGAGGAGCACATACCCTGGGCGACGGCGGCGCTGGGGTGCTCGCCGGAGGCCGTGAATTTGTGGGTCGGTAATCAGTTCTCAGAGACCTCTTTTCATAAGGATCATTATGAGAATCTTTACGTTGTGGTCAGTGGTGAAAAGCGTTTTCTTTTGCTTCCTCCAACTGATGTTCATAGAATGTACATTCGTGATTATCCTGCTGCTAACTATCTCTATCACCAGGTGATTTTTTGTTTTCGATCAGAGTTGCGATTTCTTGCATTCTTCGATTGTTTGTAGGCTAATGTGTTTCGATTTTGTTCCTGTATGTGATTGATTGTGATTTACAATGGTGGATGGAAGTGTAGCAGAATGGTTTCACAATCTTGAGAATTATGATTTATGTGTTTTTGTAGGAATTAGAGGCAGGATACAAGAAATCAAGGCTCTTTGCAGAGTGAAATTTGTAAAGATTCCATTTTTAGAGTCTAAAAGTAAGAAATATGCATGTTTATGTGATATTCACACAATACTTCTCATTTCTTTGTGAAGTAGAGCATGAAAACGCACACACTCGGCATATTTTGACCACCGAGTTTACAACCTATGCACAAACTCCATAGTGCATTTGTTTTTATCACAAGTGAGGTGCTGAGGATATTTTAAATAAGTTCGGGATTATATAGCTTTCGAAGGGTGATTGCCTTGCTTTCCAGAGATGTGAAAGATGCATCTTAGTTTGAAGTGTTACAATTAAATAAGGTTTAGGTGTGTGAACTTTGGAAAATAAAGCGGTTAGAAGATAAAAGAGTAAAATGCTTCCTGATTTGAGACTAATTTGGAGTTGAATCATGTCTGTGTGTCACAGGATAGTGGAGAGTTTACACTGGAGTTAGAGGATCCCATTACTTACGTGCCATGGTGCAGTGTGGATCCGTACCCTTCACCTAAGGACAAACTGAGAGAAATCGAGAAGTTCCCTTTGTATTTCGATGGACCAAAGCCGTTTGAAGTTACTGTTAAGGCGGGGGAGATGCTTTATTTGTGAGCTTTCTTTTTCTTCCTTTTTATTACTAGTTGAACATTGGTGTGTTTCTATTCATTCTATTTCTTCATTTATCTGTCTCTTTTTTATGATTATCTGTTATGTTATGCTTATTAAATATCAGTATAGAAAGTGGTCTTGAAAAAAAAAGTCCGAAATGAAATGCAAAAGGAAGAGACAATTAGTTGCCATATGGAGTTGTTGGATAAGGTTGTTTAGTCTCTCTAATGTGGCTAAATTGAGATAGATAGTAGAAATGATGCACATTTGAAAGCTTGCTTGATTAAAAAACCCCAAATATTGTCTCTGAGTGTTTCCGAAAACGTGACCAAACTTAACATTCTCTTAGTATCATATAATCGTTTTATTGTGTTGAAAATCAGCTTGGGTGGCTTCTTAGGCAGCACATTGATTCTCTGTTTTTAACCTAATTGTCCATATTAAATACCAGCCTGCCTAGATAGGATCATAAAGTTCTAGGTGGTCGTTTTAGTCTTTTAATGTGATCGTTATATTTAATTATTCAGTTTGTTATATTTGAAAGTTTTGAGCTTCATTCTACCATAGAGTTCTGTTGAGTAATTATCGAGAACTACAAACAATAGTATATTATTGTATTATCATCGAAATGTTATACACAAATGTAATACAAAAGTGAAGAGAACCATGCAAAAGTGAGTGATGAAGAATCTTGTTTTCTCTTTGTTACCATCCCAAGATTTACGCACTAAAATAATTTTGTGGTGTTCGTGTGTGTGATTACAACCGTTAACCATAATGTTGGTCATGTTATGCAGGCCTAGCATGTGGTTTCATCATGTTAGACAAAGTCCAGACGATACTAAACTCACAATCGCTATAAACTACTGTACTAACTCTAAAACCTCCTCGTACTTGTGTTCCCATTTCTTAAAGATTTGAGATTTGAAGTACTTCATCTGACAGGGTATGATATGCAGTTTGATATCAAATACGCCTACTTCAACTTCCTGCTTTCTATTCCTCATACGTTATCTGACATGGAAGCAAGATTGGACGGATCATCACACAACTCAGGAGATGAATAGATTAATAGAGTTCGATCAGATCTTTCGTGGTCTTTGTGAGAAAACTGCTCCAAGTGCAAGTTCCTATTTCCATGATTTATGGAGGCTGCATCGATTCTCCTTCACATTGGTTGGTTCAAAAAGTAGAAAGACAGCTCTTGCTATACGAGTTGGTGAAGTGGACTGGAGATGGTTGCAGCCGTTTCGGCCAAACGAGCTACGACAAGCTTGAAATTAGTGTTTTGCAGGCTATGTTGTGTGATATGAGGTTCATTGTTCACCCAGGTTTTGCTGTTCACAATCTGATGCTGTTTCCATTGGCCATTTTCGGACCATCTGATCAAAGGAGATTTAACATGGTTGTGCTCCAGGTACATTATGTACATATGTGAACTTATATGAAATAAGATGCAGAATAAGAACTAGATTTCATAGAATCTTAAAAGTAACATTCATATATATTCATCTGAGATCGTTTCATGAATTTAATTGCATCGGATGAGTCGACTCACTATTCATAATTCACAATTTAAAATCGGTATGTGAATTTGTCAAAATTGATTTGTAGGTTATAAGACTCCATCTTATGAAATTATGTCATATAAGTATCACAAAATCTTGTGTGCTATGAATACTTTTTGTGAGATGAATCTTTTTCATCAATTATCTAAACTCATTTTTATAAATTATAATGTGATTTGTGGGTTGTGGGTAAAATGATCAATAAAACGGTTTCATATAAGATTTCACTCAATCATAAAAACTTGTGTGAGACGTTCTTATAAGACCTACTCTTAATAAGGTTTTGTGAAATCTTAATTTGTAACTATGAGTCAAATATCTAATATCTTTTAAATAATCTCTTAATATTTTATTCTAAAATTATTGTGTAAATCTTAACTAGCATAAGTATAAGTACCATGTGATGCATGATCATATAAATTTTATAATTTATATATTTTAATATGAAAATGTTTGATATACAAAAATAATACATTTTGTTGAAGATTTTGACAAATTTATTACTTGTATTTGATGCGCTTCATAAAATTTAAATATCGAGTTAATGTGAAAATTAACTTTTATGAAAAAAATAATGTTCTCGAATATATTTCAATTTCAATTGGTAACCGTGTAATGGATGTCCCTGTAAATTTATTAGAACCGATAAAAAAAATTTATTTAACTAACATGATTTAGAGTTAAATGTAAAATTCATATAAAAATAAGTGATAAAAAGTTATTTAGTTTTCTATGTTTACGTCATTAGATTTTTAGTCCTCCAATTTTCAACTTTTTGATTTTTAGTCCTCTATGTTTAATCTTATTAGATTTTTAATCCTTTATGATTCAACTTTTGATTTTTAATCCTCTACGTTTACCTCATTAGATTTTTGGTCTTCTATCTTTCGACTTTTGATTTTTAATACCCTATAATTAAAAAAAAACATATTTTTAGTTATTTTACTTGCAATAACATATTACTTTTCTTTTTCATTTAGTTGCACTTAATTTTTCTCAAAAAAAATAAAAATTCTTCATCAAGTTTAAATTAATTTAATAATTAAAAATCATATTTTCATCCCATTACAAGTGATTTGGAGTTTATTTGTAAATATGAGATATAAAAAGTTAAACTTAAAGTTGATATTAAGCAATTAATAATTTTTTTTCTTCATAAATTATATACATTTTGTGTCGTAAACGGATAACAAAAATTTGATCGTATTCTACGAGTTCTTAAATATACCAAATGATTTATGAATTATAGTCAGTTAAATTCTCCAATAGGGAAAAATTAAATTGTAACTAAAAAGAAAAACAAATGTTATTGCAAGTAAAATGACTAAAAATTAAAAGTATAAAGATGGAGAACTAAAAATCAATTTAGGTAAATATATAGGACTAAAAATCAAATATTGAAAGACAGAGGACTAAAAATCTAATAAGGGTAAACATAGAAGACTAAAAATCAAAAGTTCAAAGTTGGAGGACTAAAAATCCAATGGGGTAAACATAGAGGGCTAACAAACTTTTTTTTCCCTAAAAATAATATTTTCAAAAGGATTTCTTATTTTCTTATACAAATTTGAAAAATCAAAACATCAATTTCTTAATTAAGAAACATAGTACTTCTATTTTATCATAAAATTAAGAAAACTTGTTTCTATTTTAATTTTTAAGACTGGTAATATTTACAATTTAAGTCATTTATTTTTGTTGCATCTTCCCCCTTCAACCATCAGCTTGTTGATGGCTGCCACATCATCGCTACCAAAAAACCTTCAAAACTCTAATTTTCGCCTCAATCCCTATGTTTTCTTTTTTCAAATTCAATTGGGCATCATGTTTCCATAATTTTTTTTGTAAAAATATGACGAAAATCACTTTATTACCATAAAAAAAACTGCCACCATAGTCATCGAAAACCTCCATTACAGTTCCTCAAGTTGAAAACCAGATTTTACCAAAATGCACAAAATTCATAGCAAATTAATTCTCTTTACATGATCAACAAAAGCTCTATCTCAATTTTTTAGTTCTTACAAAATTTAAACTTGAATCAAGCAAAAAAACAATGAAAATTTAAATATAACCTTTTTTCTTGAACTCTTTTTCGTACATGTAAGTTCATAAATTGTTTTAGGGAAAAATTAGGGTAAATTTCAAAAATCACGCCAAGCTATAACCCCTTTTGCACAAAGGTATTTAAACTTTAAAGCTTTACAACTGTCAACCTTTGTGGACGATACTTAGACCGATACAGTGGAATATTGTTCCGAAGATGCTTATTCTTGAGGGTATTTTTGTTTTTTGATTATTTAATTAAAATTTCATTTATTTGTTGCATCTTCCTCCTGCAACCATCATCTTGCTGATGACTACGACATGTTTGCTATCGAAAAAACCTTTTAACTCCAGATTTCGCCTCCATCCCTATGTTTTGGGTCAATTCAACTGAACATCATCTTTTTATTAGATTTTCATAAGAATATGACAAAAGAACACCAATATATATATATATATATAAAGAAGACCTTCAATAAAAATAATATAACTAATTTTCCCTCCTAAATTTACATACTATAATTGGAAAGAATTTAGTTACAATAATTAAAAAAATCAAAAATAAAAAGATTTATACTTTTAAGGATTGTAGGGTCCACTAGGTTGGGCTATAGCCTATTGATAGACTATGTAGATTACTTTTGTCCTTTTTATATTTATATAAATCACATTCTTTAAATTAAATCATTTTTTATTTAAATTTTTGTTATAATCTGTATATCAAATTTATCATTTTTGTATCTAGAATTTAATTGTTCCTTTTATTTTGTATTCACAATTTTGATAACAAGTGGAGTATAAGTGAATGAATGTATACTTAATGCATATTAAATAAGAAATTATAATTTCAAATTAAATTATTTTTCATTTAGAATTTATGTTTATTAATATATGATTGATCATTTTTATCATTTTTATTATAATTTGTTTATTGTAATATTTTATTTTTTATTTTAGTTTTAATGAGACCATGAGACAATTTTAGGGACGTAGATTTTTTAACAAATCATAATTTCAAATTAAATAGTTTCTTCATCTAAAATTTGTTGTTAATACATGATATTAGATATATCATTTTTTAAGAATTCTAATTTGTTAATTTACATTGCATCGTAAAAAATAACAATGTATAAATTTGATATTTAAATTTTTGTGCATAATTATATTTAACACAATTAGAAATACAAAAACAAATGACTAAATTAAACAAAGATTAGGAAATAAAAAAATAAATTTTAAAATACAAAGTTTTAGACTTTTGGGGAAATTAATTATAATGAAAAACATTTTTATATAATTGTTTGGATTATTTGTCAATTTAAGTGGGTTCAATATTCAGTTATCTACGTTATTTGAACATATAGCAATATATTAAAGTATTTATATTTTTTCTTTAATTAACTATAAATAATTAAGTTATTGGTTAGACTGAAAATTTCAAAGAAATTTATAATTTTGAACGTCAGGGAATATGCAGTTTTGTCAATAAAATTAATCACTTATTAATCATGCATCAAAAAATACAATAATATATTTATCATGACACTTATGTCTATATTATAAACGGCAACATGCATAACATATCTTTAGTAGTTAAAATGTTTTTTTAATATCAATTATCATCTAACATCCATAACACAATAAATGTTTCTTATTACTAAATTTAATTTTTTTTTACAAAATTGATTAGTGTATAAAATTGGTGTCATTTTTAACAACTTCATATTTTAAATATAGATTTTATAATTCATTGTTCAACAAAAATATAAATTTATATATTATTGTTTGCATTTTAAAAATATAATAATATTTAAAATGAGAAACAGTAGAAATAAAATGTTTAAATTCTTATTGATATATAATTTAGGTTACGATAATACTATCACATTATATTATTAAAAAATTTAAAATTAATAAATTAATTTACAAACCGTGCTTCGCACGGGTATAATTCTAGTATCATCAAATAACTGCAACTATAGTCGTCAACAAAACTCCATTACCGTGAAAATAATAATTGATAGGAAGCTATCAAAAAAACGTTGTCTAAATTGCATTAGAGTAAGTCTCTTGTGCATCAGGTGCATGGATCTTAGATCCATGCAACCGGGTCGGATCCGGGTTACCCGACCCGCTTCTCAATTTTTTTTTTTTCGCGCTAACTTTTTAAAAAATTGGTCATGACTTTTAGTTATGTTAAGGATACCTTTATGTAATGTGTAAGAATACTTTTACGTTATGTTAAGGATACCTTTATGTCCAGATTTCATACATTTACGTTATGTTAGACATATCTTTAGGTTATGTTAAGGATACCTTTAGGTAATGTTTAGGATACCTTTAGGTTATGTTAAGGATACCTTTATGCCCAAATTTCATACATTTACTTTACGTCAGGCATACCTTTAGGTTATGTTAAGGATACCTTTATGTTATGTTAGAAATACCTTATTCATAACATAGTTGTGTTACACATTTTGTACACAAAAGTATCTCTAACATAACATAAAAGTATTATTAACATAACCTAAAGGTATCCTTAATATAACGTAAAGGTATGTGACCAGGATTTCAAAGGAACCTGGAATCACGATTTCAAAGGTATCCTTAACATCACCTAAAAATATTCTTAACATAACCTAAAGGTATGCTTAATATAACCAAAATGTATTCTTAACATAACTAAAGGTATCCTTAACATAACCTAAAGGTATGTTTAACATAACTAAAAAGTATTCTTAACATAACGTGGCATGTAACCTAGAATCAGGATTTCAAAGGTATCCTTAACATAACTGAAAGGTATCCTTACCATAACTTAAAGGTATCCTTAACATAATTGAAAGGTATCCTTACCATAACTTAAAGGTATCCTTAACATAACTAAAAGGTATCCTTAACGAGCGAATTTGAGCGCATCCGCCCAGGCGAGTGGGAGCGCGTGAGGGCGCGTGGGATGCGCGTGGAAGCGTGTACACGTGCGGGTCGGGTCGGGTACATGGATCTGATGCATAAAAGTTTTTGTGATTGCATTAATGCATTAATAAAGATCGGGATAATTTTGTAATTATTAAAAAATGAAGATAAGGTTATACTTTTTTAAAGAAAGTTATGTTTTTTAACTTACATAGTACATCTATACCCCATCACACACTCATGAAATTACTTTGCACCTCTCATTAACTTCACCAACAACTTCCTCGAAATCTCCTTATCACACACTTATCTTTTCATCATTCACTTCAATCAGACAATCACAGTTCAATTAAGGACGTATTAAAGATAATGAATTACAAGATGAGATACTAGATTAAGTATGAAAATATTTCATTTATTAATGAATTAATCACTTTTTTACCCATTATGTTTAATTTTATGAAAATTTTGAGGACTTTGGTTTGGGCACTAAGGAATGCTTCAACTAATGAATGTGCCCTATCAAGGCCATCATGGTGGTACAACTGTAAACAAATATATGATCGTTTATGTGTTATTTCAATCCGCTCATGTTCACATGATTGATTTGTGATCATGCTGAGTTTTTGAATGCAGCTTCTTGATTCGATTGCAAGATCATATCTTTCATTATATCTCAAATTCAAACTTAAAAATCATCACTTGCAAATTGCAATCCTATACGTACCGATGAGATTGAGGCTCATTTATTTATCTATAAAATGATAAAGGAAGAAACATGCTAGAAGTGGAGAGGGCCACCTAAAGTTTTCAATAATTGAGGCTGGTCGTGAAACACATGAGATTCTTTATAAAACTTTACTAATGATCGATGAGGAGAGAGAACAAAAAAGACATCGGAATATATTATCAATGGAGTTTTATTCTTTTTTTTTTTTAGAAAAATAAAGAATTATTGACATGTGAGTTTTATTCTTTTTTTTTTTTTAGAAAAGTAAAGAATTATTGACATGTAGGGTCAATGTGACTCATTAAAATAAAGATCATCAAATGCTTGATAATTTTTTACTTTTTGTGAGGAGAGAGAGAACAAAAAAGACATCGGAATATATATTATTAATGGAGTTTTATTCTTTTTTTTTGAGAAAAGTAAAGAATTATTGACATGTAGGGTCAATGTGACTCATTAAAATAAAGATCATCAAATGCTTGATAATTTTTTTAATCTTTGTGAGGAGAGAGAGAACAAAAAAGACATCGGAATATATTATCAATGGAGTTTTATTCTTTCTTTGAGAAAAGTAAAGAATTATTGACATGTAGGGTCAATGTGACTCGTTAAAATAAAGATCATCAAATGCTTGATAATTTTTTACTTTTTGTGAGATAATTTTTTCACCAATTATCTAAACCCATATTTACAAATTATAATGTGATTTGTGGGTTGTGGGTAGAATGATCAGTAAAACGGTCTTATATAAAATTTTACTTAATCATAAAAACTTGTGTGAGATAGTCTTATAAAACCTACCCTTACTCAATAAGGTTTTGTGAAATCTTAATTTGTAACTATGAGTCCAATACCTAATATCTTTTAAATATTTTCTTAATATTTTATTTTAAAATTATTGTGTCAATCTTAACAAGCATAAGTACCATGTGATGCATGATCATATAAATTTTATAATTTATATATTTTAATATGAAAATGTTTGATATACAAAAATAATAAATTTTATTGAAGACTTTGACAAATTTATTACTTGTATGTGATGCCCTTCATAAAATTTAAATATTGAGTTAATGTGAAAATTATTTTTTATGAAAAAAAATAATATTCTCGATAATATTTCAATTTCAATTGGTAATCGTGTAATGGATGTCCCTGTAAATTTATTAGAATCGATAAAAAAAATTGTTTAACTAACATGATTTAGAGTTAAATGTAAAATTCATATAAAAATAAGTGAAAAAAAGTTTTTTAATCCTTTACGTTTACGTCTTTAGATTTTTAGTCCTCCAATTTTCAACTTCTGATTTTTAGTCCTCTATGTTTAACTTTATTAGATTTTTAATCCTTTATGATTCAACTTTTGATTTGTAGTCCTCTTCGTTTACCTCATTAGATTTTTGGTCTTCTATCTTTCGACTTTTGATTTTTAATACCCTATAATTAAAAAATAACATATTTTTAGTTATTTTACTTGCAATAGCAGATTACTTTTTTTTTTTATTTAGTTGCACTTAATTTATCTCAAAAAAAAAAAGGTTTCTTCATCAAGTTTAAATTAATTTAATAATTAAAATTATTTTTTCATCCCATTACAAGTGATTTGGAGTTTTGTAAATATGAGATATAAAAAAGTTAAACTTAAAGTTGATATTAAGCAATTAATAATTTTTTTCTTCATAAATTATATACGTTTTGTATCGTAAACGGATAACAAAAATTTGATCATATTCTAAGAGTTCTCAAAAATTTTACCAAAATGCACAAAATTCATAGCAAATTAATTCTCTTTACATGATCAACAAAAGCTCTATCTCAAATTTTTAGTTCTTACAAAATTTAAACTTGAATCGTGCAAAAAAACAATGAAAATTTAAATATAACCTTTTTTATTGAACTCCTTTTCGTACATGTAAGTTCATAAATTGTTTTAGGGAAAAATTAGGGTAAATTTCAAAAACCACACCAAATTATAACCCCTTTTGCACAAAGATATTTAAACTTTAAAACTTTACAACTGTCAACCTTTGTGGACGATACTTAGGCCGATACAGTGGAATATTGTTCCGAAGATGCTTATTCTTGAGGGTATTTTTGTTTTTTGATTATTTAATTAAATTTTCGTTTATTTGTTGCATCTTCCTCCTGCAACCATCATCTTGCTGATGGCTATGACATGTTCGCTATCGAAAAACCCTTTTAACTCCAGATTTCGCCTCCATTCCTATGTTTTGGGTCAATTCAACCGAACATCATCTTTTCATTAGATTTTCATAAGAATATGACAAAAGACACGCCAATATCATAAAAACGTTGTCTAAATTGCATTAATGCATTAATAAAGATGGGGATAATTTTGTAATTATTAAAAAATGAGGATAAGGTTATACTTTTTTAAAGAAACTTATGTTTTTTAACTTACATAGTACATCTATAAGTATACCCCATCACACACTGATGAAATTACTTTGCACCTCATTAACTTCACCAACAACTTCCTCGAAATCTCATCATCTTTTCACACACTTGTGTTTTCATCATTCACTTCAATCGGTAAAATCACTGTTTCTCTCTCTCTCTCTCTAAAATCGATCGATCTTTGGATTCAATCATTCCCGTATAATGGCAGAGGCATTTATTCAAGTTCTGATTAAGAATCTGAGCTCTCTAATTGAAGGAGAGATTGGATTGATTTTGGGAGTGAATAAGGAGATGAAGAAGCTTTCCAACACGCTCACCACCATCCAAAAAGTGTTGGAAGATGCTGAAGACAGGCAATTTCAAAGCCATGCTATTCAGAATTGGCTAAGCAGGCTTAGTGACATTGCCCATGAGATCGAAGATATACTCGATGAATGCGTCACTGAGGTCTCTACTCTGAAGAAGAACAAAGGTAGCAGATTCAACTTGAAAAACATTGTGTATAATTACAAAATCGGAAGAAGGATCAAAAAAGCTGTCGAAGAACTGGAGGGTGTTGCAGCTGAGCGCCACAACTTTCATTTCCGTGAAATTATCGTGCAAGAGACCAGCCAGATTGATTGGAGACGTGATACGGGGCCGATTGTGAACGATCCAGATCATATCTATGGAAGGGATGACGATAAAGAGAAGATTGTTAAAATGTTGCTGAACAGGGCTACAGAGAACCACCAACTCTCTGTGTTGCCTATAATTGGTGTTGGGGGGCTTGGAAAGACAACACTTGCCCAATTAGTCTACAATGATGAGAGGGTGAGTCAGCATTTTTACCATAAGTTATGGGTTTGTGTTTCCGATAATTTTGATTTAAAGATTTTGGTTAAGGCAATGATAGAATTTGGCACTGAAAGAGCTACAGATTTGGTGCAATTTGCTGCTTTAGAATGCTGCCTTCATTATAAGTTGAATAATAGCAAATTCCTGTTGATATTGGATGATGTGCGGAATGATAATCAAGAGGATTGGGTGAAGTTAAAAAGTATTTTATCTTTTGGATCAAAAGGAAGTGTGGTGGTTGTCACTACACGTCAAGAGAAAGTGGCAGAGATGATGAGAACACACCCAATTCATCGCTTGAAAGAGTTAACCGAGGAGCATTGTTGGTTGTTGTTTAAACTACGAGCATTCGGATTGGAGAATGAGCAACATCATCATCATCCTAATCTTGAAAGTATTGGAAGACAAATTGTGAAGAAATGTGCTGGCGTTCCTTTGGAGGCCATGGCCCTTGGGGGTCTTTTGCGGTTTAAGAGAGAAGAAAGCGAGTGGATTCGTGTCAACGAAAGTGAAATCAGGAATCTTTCGGAAGTAGAGGAAAATTCCATTTTATCGGTTTTGAGATTGAGTCATCTATCTTTTGTATTGAAACCTTTTGTATTGAAACGGTGTTTTGTTTATTATGCAATCTTTGTGTTGATATATGTGCATGGTGCATGGCTGTTAAAGTTGTTGAAGCCATGCATTTCTGAAGGAGGAAGAAGGTGTGCCTAGCTTATCACGTTTTTATCAAGCCATTGTTGCTTAAGGGCAGTTTAGTTTTTTTTGCTTCAAAGTGTCATTTCACTTGTAATGTTGCTTCTCTACTTTTACCTTTTTTACTTGCTTTTGGTTAGTTAGTTCCTTGGCCGTTAGTGGTAGTTATGTGGGAGTGTGTGCGTGAGCTAGCAATGTATACACGTCTGTGTGTATATATATGTTGTCTTCTCCCATTTTGTACTCGAAATTTGATGAATTGAATATCTGATTTTTCTCCATTCTCTAGTCTATTTCTACTGCCTAAATGAATACTTCAATGTGGTATCCAGAACAAGTTTAAATGGGAACTCAGCTCAACAGCAGTTGGCCGGCGCTTGCTGCCGGAGGCCGGGGATCGGGATCTGGAGCTGGCAACTCTAGATCTGTGAATGATGATGTTTTTTTCCTGGCTAATTCTGATAATCCAGGTATGATACTAGTATCAAATCCTCTCAATAGATCTAACTACTTATCATGGAAGACTTCCATGATTATTGCACTTGGAGCTAAATCGAAATTAGGTTTTGTAAATGGATCTATACCTGAACCTTCTGAAAATGATGATTTGTATGAAAATTGGAAGAGAAATGACTATATGGTGGTGTCATGGATATTGAATACTTTATCTAAGGATATGATTGAGAGTTTTGTGTACTCTAAGAATGCTAAGGAGCTGTGGGATAGGATTGCTAAGAGATAAGGACATTTTTGTAGGTATAGTAATGGTAATGGGAAATTTTTATTAGTATGTTTGGTGATATTGCGGAAGCTAGTTTACGCCCAGTTCAAATCTAACCAGGCTCTGATACCACTGATGGTATTTGAAGGTTGGATATTGGTGAAAGATGTGTTTTAGTATATATGAACTTAGGATAGGAGGAAGGTTTTAGGAAAGATTTAGCAGGAAATAGTTGAAAGTTTTGAGGTAGGGTGATAAGGATTTTGAAAGCTATACTTTCACTTTATTGCTTTGGTTTCTGGTTCACACCTTACAAATGAGCTCTTCTCATATTTATAGGAGGTCTCACACCTTACAAATGAGCTCTTCTCATATTTATAGGAGGTCTTAGAAGTTTCTAGAGTATCCTTTCATATTCTATTTCTAGATTACTCTAGAATACTCTACTTTTCTCTTTATTTATTCTACGTCTAGAATATTCTTCTTTTCTATATTATTCTTTCACTTCCTAGAATACTCTAGATACATCTATACAATTCTAAATCATTCTATAAAATTCTAGAAATGTGCATCACTTTCTAATAACACTCAATTTCAGAAAAACATCAAGATTGTTAGAAGTGATAATGGCCTTGAATTCTTAAATACTCAGTGTTCCACATTCTTTGCCACATTAGGAATTCTCCATCAAACCACATGTCCTTATACTCCACAACAAAATGGTGTGGTGGAAAGAAAGCATAGAACCATTCTTGATATTGCTAGATCTATCATGTTCCATTCTCAGCTTCCAGTCAAGTTTTGGCCATTTTCAATTTTATACTCTACTCATATCATCAATAGGCTTCCTTGTTCAATTTTATCAGCATCTATCTTTTGTATTGAAACGGTGTTTTGTTTATCGTGCAATCTTTCCAAAGGATTTTGTAATTAAGAAACAAGATCTAATCTTTCGTTGGATGACTCATGGATGCATTTCAACAGACGAAACACAAGAATTGGAGGATGTTGGTGATCAAATATGGAATGAGTTGGTTTTGAGATCATTTTTTCCAACAAGTTGATACAAGTGGAAAACAGACCACCTTTAAGATGCATGATCTTGCTCGGTCGATCATGGAGAAAAAAGTTGTTGGAGCAGAAATCAAAGGCAGCAGCACAAGTGTTTCAAACAACAAAATACGTGAGGTATATATATTATCAATGGAGTCATTCTTTTTTTTTTTTTTTGAGAAAAGTAAAGAATTATTAACATGTAGGGTCAATGTGACTCGTTAAAATAAAGATCATCAAATGCTTGATAATTTTTTACTTTTTGTGAGATAATCTTTTTCACCAATTATCTAAACCCATATTTACAAATTATAATGTGATTTGTGGGTTGTGGGTAAAATGATCACTAAAACGGTCTTATATAAGATTTTACTTAAGAGTAGGACTTGTGTGCGAATTATATATATATATTTTTTTCTTTTTTTTTTCCATCTTCTTCTTCTTCTCATTCTCCTCCGATCTTCTTCTTCTTCTCCTTCTTCTCCTCCTCTTCTTCTTCAATCCTCTTCCTTCTTCTTCGATCCTCTTCCTTCTTCTTCTTCTTCGATCCTCTTCCTTCTTCTTCTTCTTCTTTCTCTCCTCCTCCTCCTACTCTGATTTTGCAGTGGAGATCCTCTTCCTTCTTCTTCTTCTTCTTCTTCTTCTCCTCTCCTCCTCCTCCTCCTCCTCTGATTTAGAGGATAATTAAGTTGAGTCTTATGAGGTACCTAAGACTGAAAAGACTCGATGAACTCTCAACTCTGCCATGAATGCCCTCACCATCAACTGTTGACATGGCCGACACCATCAACCAAAGATGATGTGAAGACACTGATTTCCCAGATGCACGATCTTTCTTTCATGCTTGAAACTGATCTTTCGATCCCCTCTGCTTCTTCACACGCTCCAAATTCCTCTGCTAAAGATTGAGAAGGTGCTGGTTTATTCCAACTCTTGAGCATCTTCATCACTTGCCATTGTACTTTACCTCGTATATGCTTTTCAGTTGGGTCTCATTCCAGTTTCTGTGGTGTATGCATGACTCAAATTTGAAGTTGAGAGATGAACAAAAATTGTGGAATTAATGTAATACCATTAAGGTATTAATGTAATACCATAAAGACATTTCTGTAATACCATTAAGGTATCAGTGTAATACCATAAAAGACATTTCTGTAATACCATTAAGGTATTAATGTAATATCATAAAGACATTTCTGTAATACCATTAAGGTATCAGTGTAATACCATAAAAGACATTTCTGTAATACCATTAAGGTATCAGTGTAATACCATAAAAACATTTCTGTAATACCATTAAGGTATCAGTGTAATACCATAAAAGATATTTCTGTAATACCTATAGGGTATATGTGTAATACCAATAGAGTATAGGTGTAATACCCATCACTGAATCATCAACTAGGTAATCAGGTGTGTGTGGGGCGCACACCAGACTTGCTATGGGCGAGCGTGGGCGCGCGTGAAGGCTGCCCACGCGCCGGGTCGGATCTGGGGGCACGGATCTAAGATCCGTACCCCCGGGTACACAAGTTTTTGCCTTTACTTAATCATAAAAACTTGTGTGAGATGGTCTTATAAAACCTACCCTTACTCAATAAGGTTTTGTGAAATCTTAATTTGTAACAATGAGTCCAATATCTAATATCTTTTAAATATTATCTTAATATTTTATTTTAAAATTATTGTGTCAATCTTAACAAGCATAAGTACCATGTGATGCATGATCATATAAATTTTATAATTTATATATTTTAATATGAAAATGTTTGATATACAAAAATAATAAATTTTATTGAAGATTTTGACAAATTTATTACTTGTATGTGATGCCCTTCATAAAATTTAAATATTGAGTTAACGTGAAAATTAATTTTTATGAAAAAAATAATGTTCTCGATAATATTTCAATTTCAATTGGTAACCGTGTAATGGATGTCCCTGTAAATTTATTAGAATCGATAAAAAAAAATTATTTAACTAACATGATTTAGAGTTAAATGTAAAATTCATATAAAAATAAGTGAAAAAAAGTTTTTTAGTCCTCTACGTTTACGTCTTTAGATTTTTAGTCCTTCAATTTTCAACTTCTGATTTTTAGTCCTCTATGTTTAACCTTATTAGATTTTTAATCCTTTATGATTCAACTTTTGATTTTTAGTCCTCTTCGTTTACCTCATTAGATTTTTGGTCTTCTATCTTTTGACTTTTGATTTTTAATACCCTATAATTAAAAAATAAAATATTTTTAGTTATTTTACTTGCAATAGCATATTACTTTTTTTTTTATTTAGTTGCACTTAATTTATCTCAACAAAAAAAAAAAGGTTTCTTCATCAAGTTTAAATTAATTTAATAATTAAAAATTATATTTTCACCCCAATACAAGTGATTTGGAGTTTTGTAAATATGAGATATAAAAAAGTTAAACTTAAAGTTGATATTAAGCAATTAATAACTTTTTTCTTCATAAATTATATGCATTTTGTATCGTAAACGGATAACAAAAATTTGATCATATTCTACGAGTTCTCAAAAATTTTACCAAAATGCACAAAATTCATAGCAAATTAATTCTCTTTACATGATCAACAAAAGCTCTATCTCAAATTTTTAGTTCTTACAAAATTTAAACTTGAATCGTGCAGAAAAATAATGAAAATTTAAATATAACCTTTTTTATTGAACTCTTTTTCGTACATGTAAGTTCATAAATTGTTTTAGGGAAAAATTAGGGTAAATTTCAAAAACCACGCCAAACTATAACCCCTTTTGCACAAAGGTATTTAAACTTTAAACTTTACAACTGTCAACCTTTGTGGACGATACTTAGGCCGATACAGTGGAATATTGTTCCGAAGATGCTTATTCTTGAGGGTATTTTTGTTTTTTGAATATTTAATTAAATTTTCGCTACCGAAAAACCCTTTTAACTCCAGATTTCGCCTCCATTCCTATGTTTTGGGTTAATTCAACCGAACATCATCTTTTCATTAGATTTTCATAAGAATATGATGAAAGACACGCCAATATCATCAAATAACTACCACTATATTCGTCAAAAAAAACTCCATTACCGTGAAAATAATAATTGATAGGAAGCTATCAAAAAAACGTTGTCTAAATTGCATTAATGCATTAATAAAGATGGGGATAAATTTGTAACAACAAAACTCGCGTGCAACCGTCGCACATGCGACGGAATTCCAGATCACATACTTATAGCTGAAAAAGACATACTTATGAGTGTAAAAGACATACTTTTAAAACTCATGTTTATACCTGTAAAAATATACTTATAAAACACATACTTATAGCTGAAAAACACATACTTATACCTATAAAAGACATACTTGAATTTGGTCGCATGTGAGACAGTCTCACAAGATACCAACTCATTTTGTAATTATTAAAAAATGAAGATAAGGTTATATTTTTTTAAAGAAAGTTATGTTTTTTAACTTACACACTGATGAAATTACTTTGCACCTCTCATTAACTTCACCAACAACTTCCTCGAAATCTCATCATCTTTTCACACACTTATGTTTTCATCATTCACTTCAATCAGTAAAATCACTGTTTCTCTCTCTCTCTAAAATTGATCGATCTTTGGATTCAATCATTCCCGTATAATGGCAGAGGCATTTATTCAAGTTCTGATTAAGAATCTGAGCTCTCTAATTGAAGGAGAGATTGGATTGATTTTGGGAGTGAATAAGGAGATGAAGAAGCTTTCCAACACGCTCACCACCATCCAAAAAGTGTTGGAAGATGCTGAAGACAGGCAATTTCAAAGCAATGCTATTCAGATTTGGCTAAGCAGGCTTAGTGACATTGCCTATGAGATCGAAGATATACTCGATGAATGCGTCACTGAGGTCTCTACTCTGAAGAAGAACAAAGGTAGCAGATTCAACTTGAAAAACATTGTGTATAATTACAAAATCGGAAGAAGGATCAAAAAAGCTGTCGAAGAACTGGAGGGTGTTGCAGCTGAGCGCCACAACTTTCATTTCCGTGAAATTATCGTGCAAGAGACCAGCCAGATTGATTGGAGACGTGATACGGGGCCGATTGTGAACGATCCAGATCATATCTATGGAAGGGATGACGATAAAGAGAGGATTGTTGAAATGTTGCTGAACCAAGCTGCCGAGAACCATCAACTCTCTGTGTTGCCTATAATTGGTGTCGGGGGGCTTGGAAAGACAACACTTGCCCAATTAGTCTACAATGATGAGAGGGTGAGTGTGCATTTTGACACCAAGTTATGGGTTTGTGTTTCCGATAATTTTGATTTAAAGATTTTGGTTAAGGCAATGATAGAATTTGTCACTGGGAGAGCTACAGATTTGGTGCAATTTGCTGCTTTAGAATGCCGCCTTCGTGATATGTTGAATGATAAAAAATTCCTGTTGATATTGGATGATGTGTGGAATGATAATCAAGAGGATTGGGTGAAGTTAAAAAGTATTTTATCTTTTGGATCAAAAGGAAGTGTGGTGGTTGTCACTACACGTCAAGAGAAAGTGGCAGAGATGATGAGAACACACCCAATTCATTGCTTGAAAGAGTTAACCGAGGAGCATTGTTGGTTGTTGTTTAAACTACGAGCATTCGGATTGGAGAATGAGCAACATCATCATCATCATCCTAATCTTGAAAGTATTGGAAGACAAATTGTGAAGAAATGTGCTGGCGTTCCTTTGGCGGCCAAGGCCCTTGGGGGTCTTTTGCGGTTTAAGAGAGAAGAAAACGAGTGGATTCGAGTCAACGAAAGTGAAATCTGGAATCTTTCGGAAGCAGAGGAAAATTCCATTTTATGGGTTTTGAGATTGAGTTATCGACATCTATCTTTTGTATTGAAACGGTGTTTTGTTTATTGTGCAATCTTTCCAAAGGATTTTGTAATTAAGAAACAAGATCTAATCTTTCGTTGGATGGCTCATGGATGCATTTCAACAGACGAAACACAAGAATTGGAGGATGTTGGTGATCAAATATGGAATGAGTTGGTTTTGAGATCATTTTTCCAACAAGTTGATACAAGTGGAAAACAGACCACCTTTAAGATGCATGATCTTGTTCATGATCTTGCTCGGTCGATCATGGAGAAAAAAGTTGTTGGAGCAGAAATCAAAGGCAGCAGCACAAGTGTTTCAAACAACAAAATACGTGAGGTATATTGGGGAAGATATCCCGATCAAACTAGTTCTTCAAGAATTAGATTGCAAGTATCCACACCAAACACCATTATGAACTACAAACGTTTGAGAACTCTAAAATTAAGATCGATAAAGAAGGAAGATTTGCCAAGTGGGATTGGCAAGCTGAAACATTTGCGGTACTTAGATTTGTCAGGTTCTTCTATTCATACACTTCCTCACACATTTTGTAGTCTTTCGAATTTGCAAACATTGTTTTTGAATCACTGCTATAGTCTCAAGTGTTTGCCCAAGAACATTAGATGCATGTCTAATCTCCGTCATATTTTTCTGGACCAATGTTGGCAGTTGAGTCATATGCCCTCTGGAATTAGAGAGTTAACTTCACTGAAGACATTGAGTTTGTTCGTAGTAGGTGACAAATTAGGCAATCAGCTTGATGAATTGGAAAACTTGAATCTTGGAGGCACACTTGAAATTAAGCATTTGGAGAGAGCCAAAAACCACGTGAACGCGAAGAAAGCAAATCTTATTGAAAAACCAAACCTTCGTCGCTTGATCTTAGGTTGGGAAGACAAGATAACATCCTCAAAGTTGGCTAATATGATGGATGATGATAAGGTACTGGAAGCTCTAAAACCACACCTAAAGTTGGAAACTTTGGAGATATACGGCTTCAAAGGTGAAAAGTTTCCTCTTTGGATGACGAAGATGGAAAATTTAACGTCCATATTCATATATAATAACCAAAATTGCTCGCGTCTTCCACCCCTGGGAGATCTTCCTCGTCTTAGATCCTTGAAATTAAGAAATCTAGCAGCATTGGAGTATATGAATGGGGAGGATGAAATTGGAGGTCAGCATTTAGTATTTCAATCATTGGAGCTTCTGGAATTGTATTCTTTACCAAATTTGAGAGGGTTGTTAAAGAAAGAAGTGGAAAGATCATGTTCCCAAAGTTAACTACGTTAGCCGTAGAAAACTGTCCAAATTGTTGGTGTCTTCCACCGTTGGAAGGTCTTCCTCGTCTTCGGTCCTTGCTGTTAAGAAATGTTGATGCATTAGAGTATATGAATGGGGAGGATGAAAATGAAGGTCAAAGTTCAGTATTCCCATCACTAGAGGTCATGATATTGGAAAATTTATCGAATCTGAAAGGTTTGTTAAAGAAACAGGTGGGAAGAATGACATTCCCAAATTTAGCTCGGATGGAAATAAAAGATTGCCCCAAATGTTCATGTCTTCCACCGCTTGGAGGTCTTCCTCGTCTTCAGTCCTTGCGTTTAGTAAATGTTGATGCATTGGAGTACGTCGATGGGGAGGATGAAACCGGAGCTCAAAATTCAATATTCCTGTCACTGAAACTTGTGAAATTGAAAAGGTTACCGAATCTGAAAGGGCTGTTAAAGAAGGAAGCGGGAAAAATGATGCTACCAAATCTTGAGATCCTATCGATTAAGGATTGTGAGTCGTTGATATTGCCACCGCTCTCACTCTTTGCCCTCAAAGAGTTGAGTGTTGGGAAATGCAGTGTCTTGTCATCTCTAGACAATATTTCAGAAGGTGCATTGCATGGCTTTTGTAATTTGAAGATATTGAAAATGGCCAATGTTGAGTGTTTGCCAGAGAACTGGTTTCGAGGCCTAAAGTCTCTCAGAAAATTGGGTTTGTATGATAGCAAGATTGGGAATGGTTTCGTGGAGGGGTGGTTGCGCCACCTCATTGCTCTCGAGGAACTAACAATACAATCCTGTTCGGGTTTGGTCACTGCTTTAGAGGAGATACAATATCTCTGTCTACTTAAACGCCTCAGTCTTAATAGAGTCGAATGAGATGGTATCCCTTCCACAAGGATTGCAGCATATCCCGACACTCCAATCTCTATCATTGTCGCAATTAGGTGAACTCACTTCATTGCCGGATTGGTTGGGTAATCTTATGTCTCTCACTCACTTATATATTACAGATTGTCCAAAACTCCCATTGCTCCCATCAACCATCAAACGAATCATAAATCTCAAGTCTTTGAGTATTGAGGGATGCCCACAACTGAAAAGACGATGTGAGAAAGAAATGGGTGAGGATTGGCACATCATTGCCCATATTCCCAAACTTCACCTTCATTCTTAGTTATACACAGGTATGTTACATTGCTTCCTTTTCTTCTTGGCAAAAACTTATATAACTTGGACACAAAGGAGCACAGATTTAGGTGTTATATATATATTCTTCAGGTGTTATATATATACTCTATATGTGTTATGTTTCTTGATGTTATAAATATACTCTACAGGTATCATATGTATGTAAGAGTATACATGTGATACTTGAAGAATATATATATGATACTTGTAAAGTATATATTTAACACCATATCATGATTAATTTGAGGGCACCGTGCCTCCGAAGCACACAGGTGTTACTCTTTTTCTTTCTTTTTTCTTACAATTTAATTCATTTTATAATTTAGATTTATATTATAAAGTGAGTGATTGTTACAAAATCATGTCAAGAGAGCACTAATCAAAGAAATAAATCACTAAATTAAAAAATATATAGAGAACATTACAAATTTGGGATACTAATTTTTGGGCAATATTCATGATTGAAGGGGGTTAACATTTTAGTTTTGGTCAATACAAAAATTTTGGGCCTGAATCACATGTGCTGTACATGTGTCTTTCAAAATTCAATTTTCTAATTTTCAAATATTTTATTTGACTCAGACTCAAATCTTTGAATCGAATTGAATTCGGTAATCTTGATTGAGGCTTGTTATATACGTTGGGTGAGAATAAAGACATCACACTCATTTTTGAGGACACTACACTCATGAGTAAAATTTATTATGGGTTAGTGAAATGTGGTGAGACGTGTATGCATCTTATTTTATATAGGGTTAAATGGAAGACAGTTTTCACGTTTGTAACCTAATTTTTTCTTAAAATCCAATTGCAACATTTAGATTCTAGAGTTTATCCGATTGCAACCTCAATCACTTTTCGACCATTCTTCTGGTACATGTTTTAATTTTTTTCATTTTGCAACTTAAACTTTATTTTTTTGATTCCTATTGCAACCTATAATTTAGGAGCTGTATATTTTAATAGATTTCAAAACCTGAGGATGCAATTAGATAAATAAAAAATAAAAATTTGATCGAAGTTGTGAACTTGGGTTAAATATTGACTAAAGTTGGACAAATTTCACAATTACAGGACTCAAAACGATGGTTGTCGATTTGAGAGACGAGGGAGGGATCAATCTTCTGCGTGGGTTTGAAGTTAGGAGAAGAGATGAGTATCAAGTATCAACTGGGAATTATGGTGCATGACTTTACTCACTGGGCATTGTGAATCTTCTGCCCAACCTGCACCATTTAGACTATGTTTATCAACAACTCAGTCTAATCCAACCTTTTAATAAAAAAATCATAATTTATTAATTTTTGCACAATATATATATTTTTGCACAATATTTTATATTCATCAACAACAAATTTGTTTCATGAGAGGCTAATAAAATTTACTTACCATTGTTAACAGGACAAATAATAAGCATGAAGCATGTGAATGTTTTGGACCTGTTTCTCATTGCCATTCATAATAATATTCTTCAAATAATCCTCTAACAAAACCTATAATTGCAGTATATATATCTTTCTTTTCAGGATACAATTTATGCACTATTTTCTTCCCCTATTTATAAAGGTTTTTAAATTTTACTCACATTTATTTTGCATTAATTCATGGACACTCCTTTGTTCTAATGACCAAATATTCTTTATACCTCTTCAGTAAATTATACTTTCCTTTTTTTTTTCTGTGGGTATTACTAAAATAATTTAATTGCAAATAATAATTTCTCAAATGTTGTTCATTAATGATTTTCTAAAATAACTACCCATTCCATATATATTTATAAATGACAGCTTCACTAATATTTAATGAGGAGTTTTTATATTTAGGAAACCAACTTTTGTCTCATTTCTCATGCACAAAAACTCATGTGAGACAATTTCACGGATAGTTTTCGTGAGACGATATCACACAAGACCTACTCTTTGTCATTTATGGACACTAAATTTTCGGTTCTGAAATAGAGACATTAATTTTTCAATATGCGGTTTGATGATATTCTAAAATAACCGTACATACCTTGTCTATAAATGATTTCATTATATATGTTAATTAATTTATTGAAAATTTGCAAATTTAGAAAATCAATTTATAGTCGTCCATCATTTAAGGAATACAGTTTTCGGGCTCCAAAATAGGGATGCTAACATTTTAAGATGTGTCAATTAAGGACGTATTAAAGATAATGAATTACAAGATTAAATACTAAATTAAGTACGAAAATATTTCATTTATTAATGAACTAATCACTTTTTTACCCATTATGTTTTTTGTTCTTGCAATTTTACCCATTATCTTTTTGGGCCAGCGACTTTATCTTTTATATTTTGAAAACTTTAAAAGTTGACTCAAATATAGCCTGAACAGTCAAATCACGCCTATTCGCATATTATTAGCACGTGACACTCTATAAGGACAGAAAACTCGAAAAATTATTGGAAAATATTGTCAAAACAAATAAGTTAATGGGTAAAATTGCTAGAACATATAAGTTATTAGGCAAAAATAGTATGAAAACTATGGTGCACGTGTTAAGCACGTGTAAATTTAGTCTGATTCGGTTGTTCGAGCTGAATTTGAGTTAAATTTCTAAATTTTGAAAAGATAAACAGTAAAACCGACAGCTCAAAAAGTTAATGGGTAAAAGTGATAGAACACAAAAGCTAATAAGCTAAAAAAGTAATTAACTCTTTATTAATTTTATAGTTTTCTTTTTATCAATTATTAGCTAATAAGCTAATAATCGCTGACTAGGTGCTAGTCGACCACTTATCGATCGGATTTATGGAAAATTGTCTATTTAAATCAGTTATCCCAATAGTCGCCGACTAGTCGGCCTAGTTAGTGTAATCAACCCCCAATTTTTTTTAACTTTTGTTATAATAATATTAAATATAATGATAATTGTAACAAAAGTGAAAAGTTAAATAAAAAATAAAAGAAATATCATTAAATATAATTGCATTTCACTATTTAAGATTTACATGTTATTTTATATAATAAATATATCATGTCAAAAAATAAAAAAATTTCTACATCGACTAGTCGGCGCCTAGTCGCTGACTAGCTAGTCGCCCAAGTCGCTAGTCGCTCGAAAAACGTCCGACTAACGATTTCCGACTTCTGCAACCTTGCTTTTTATAATGTTGCATAACTTTTGTAATGTTATAAACATAAGGAAAAATTCATTTGTGTGCTGCCCTAAATGTGACATTTGATTTTGATCCTCTTAATCTCCAATTATCAATTTTAATTAATTCTATTATTAAAAACTGTCCAATTTTAATCCTTTTTCACCATGATTTCAATTTTCAAATCAATTTTCGACTAGTCTGCAATACTCGTCCCCAATTTCACCAATTTAATATACTATTACTGATGTTGGACTTTTTCAGATGTTAATTTAATCTTGAATTTATCTACCCTTTATTACCAAATCATCTGGTATGTCTAGTGTTTACATTAAAAAATCAAAGAAAATAAAATATTATGAAATGTCACATCATTTGAGTGCCAAAAAAAAAAAAAATTGGAATAAGGATTGCACTAGAAAAAAAAAAAACAAAATAAAAACCCAATTGCATAGAATTAATGTTCTCCATCTCCATCTCCTTACCTTAATTCCGAAATACTTCAAAACATTTTATATAATCAAAAAAATTAATATATAAAAGTATTAGAAGATCAAAATCGCATATAGATTAGAAAATAGTATATTGACTCATAACAAATTAAGAGCATAAAATCTCATATTTCAACTATAAAATACACTTGTTTTCTAGCTATTCATTTGCAATGCTTAAAATTGCACAAATAGAGTTATGTATGGGTTGTGGAATACCATTCGATAGTGCTATAATTAGATTAATTGATTCAAGATTAATGAATTAAAATAACAAAAATCCATATTTACTGCCTGATCGTATGACTGCCTGAGCGAATCTTGGTAGGTTTGAGCGCACCCACTACACGCGTGGGGCGCGTGAGAGCGCGTTGGGACGCGTGAAAACGCACGTCGGAGGCGCATGGGGTGGGTCGACCCGAGTGCATGGATCCTAGATCCATACATTAGTTGCATAAAATATTTTGTCATTTTTAAGTAATATGAAAAGCATTTGAAAGTCATTGAATTCAAATTTTGAATTTTCAATTACTGTATTTGAACATAACTTATGTACATAAAAAATGCAACTTACTTAATTCTTCAAAATTGTTGCATTATTAAACACGTTTGATACGTGTTACATCCGTTTGTTCCGAATAAATTTAACTTTCAACCTGATTTTTAATTCTCTATGTTATTTTTATTAGATTTTTAGTCATTTATGTTTATCCTTATTAATTTTTTAGTCCTCTATCTTTCAACTTTTGATTTTTAGTCCTGTATATTTATTTCATTAGATTTTTAGTCTTTCATTTCTCAACTTTTGAATTTTAGTCATTCATATTAAAAAACGTTTGGTATAAATTTCAAAACTAGTAAAATGTAATTAATTTCATTGTTTTAGTTTTGTAGAATCCTTTTTTGACACAAAATATATAAAACTTATGTGAAATAAACTATTAATTATTTAGTATCAGTTTTATATTAATTAATTTTATTTTTATTTCTCATATTCACAAAACTCTAAATCAATTGTAACAAAATGAAAAATAGAATTTTCAATTATTAATAATAACTAGTAGTGCACCCGCGCGATGCGCGACTTGTTATATAATTTAATAATTTTTATTGTTGATGATATAGTGTAACGATATATTATTTAAGAATAAAATTTATATTGCTCTGGATGTTTATATTAATAAAAATATTTAATATATTCAATTTATATCAATAATTGTATTTGAAAAGATTTTCACTTTTTCCCCTCATATTTATTTTTCCTCCTCCTTAAATATATCTAAAAATAGTGGAGTTATGACCATATTCTATCTCTTTTTCCTTCGCTTCTCTTCTGCAAGTGGCTGTATATATTTTTTCTATTGTAATGCTATTTTTTTTTTTGGTAATGTAATTACTTATCAACGAATTTGGATAATTAAGATGACAAACAAATTAGTATTGTTAATTTCTCATTATATTTCAAAAGGTTTTCATCTCGATTTTTTTTCATATTTTCATCATCAATAAATATATATATATATATATATAAATAAATATATATGTATGTATACTGATATTTCTAACCTACATTTCATGCTAGCTTGTTCTCATTAAAAGGGAATGGTTATATATGCATTGTTTATATAGTATAATGTCTATCATCTCGATTTTTCTTCTTATTTCCATCACTAATTTTTCTTCTTCTTTGATATTTCTAACCTCCATTTGATGTTATTCATTCTCATTAAATGAGAATTATCATATATACATTGCTTATATACTACAATAACTTTCATTTCAATTTTTCTTTTTCTCTTGATATTTCTAGTCTGCATTTCATCTAGTTCATTCCCACTGAATGAATTGTTATATATACATTGCTTATATTGGAAAATGACTTTCATCTTATTTCCATCACTAATTTTCTTCTTCTTTATTTTTCTTCTTATTTTGATATTTATAACCTTCATTTCAATAAGCTAGTTCATCCTCATTTAGTGAGACTTTCATCTTCATTTTATATAGGAGTAAAAAATGGCTTGTAGAGGAAGTCTAATTCTAATGACTTGTAGAGGAAGTTTAATTCTAATGGCTTATAGAGGAAGCTTAATTCTAATGGCTTGAGATAGAAGTTTGATTCAAGATTATTAAATTAATTTAGGAAACCAAAATGAAATTTAAAAAATTACACAAGTTAATGTGACATTGTTAGGTTGGAATGTGGTAAATTATAATATTTTGCCAAGTTCTTTATTATTATGTATATATATAAATATAGATATAGATAGATTTTAGGTTGTTAGACTTAATCTCACAACTTTTATTATTATTAATTTTAATTTCATATTAATTATAATTTTGATATTTATAGAATATATTTCAAACTTTTAAACATTTTATAGCCCTTCATAATGAAGTTTAGATTAAAACATATATTTTTCACATTTATATATATCAAAATTATAAACTATTTTAAATTTTTTTTGACAATGTTTCGATTTCATTATTTTCAAAAATTGAACCATATCATTAAGATATATTCATATCATTTAAAATAGTTTATTGTTTTTCATCTTTACTCATATATCATGTAAAATAGAAGATAACTTATTATATAATAGTATATATATACATACATATATATATATTCGAGTATTGTTCTATAAGATATTTAAAAGTTTTTAATTTTTTTTCTATTGGTTAATAGCTTTAGAGGGAAAATGACAAATCAATAATTTTTGTCAACTTTCCTGTTTTTATATATAGATAGATTTATAGATGAAGAAAAACTTTTGTTTTTGTGAGAAAAATTAAATTGTAACTAAATTAAAAAGTGAAATATACTATTATAGGTATAATGACTAAAAAATGATATTTTTTAAATATGGAAGACTAAAATTCAAAAGTTGAAAAATAGAGGACTAAAAATCTAATGAATTAAACATAAATGGCTCAAAATTAAAAATTGAAAGATAAAGAACTAAAAATCTAATAAGAGTAAACATATAGAACTAAAATTCAAGCGCTGAAAGTTACCAGGCTAAAAATCTAATGAGATATATAGAAGATTAAATTCTTTTTTCTGTATTACAAATTTGATTAACTTCATGAATAACACTTTTTTTCATATCAGAACTTTAATAACACCTTTAAAAAGTGTTACATACAATTATTTAAATAACAATTTTTGTTTGCAAAAAATAAAATTGAATAAACTAAATTAAATTTATGATTGTTGCTTCTTTTGCTAATTATATAAAAAAAGGGTTTAAATTGCAATTTTGAAAAGGTTGTGATTTTATTTAGCAATTTGACCTTTAAATCCTTTTGTTTTTTTTTTTGGGAATGACGTGGTATCCGACATGACATGTGATGTGACATGTTTGTTGAATACGTGGGTTTCGGTCACCGAAAAATTTAAAAGTAGTCTAAATTGCAACAATTAATAAAGATCATTAACTTAATTGATAAGTGAAGATAAATTTACAATCTTTTTAAAATCATGATTTTTTTTGTTCAATTATCCTAAAAGAAAATGTATTATTCGCTTTTAACATTGTGGTAGACTGTTGATTTCTCTTTTCATTTAAGATTCATTTTAGATGTTTGAATTATGAGAGAGTCTTTTGTGAATCAGGTGATTAGAAAGTTTTTTGTGAATCAGGTGCATGTAGATCAATGCATCCGGGTCGGATTCGGGTTAATCCACCTGTTTTTTTTCTTTTTTTTGGCACTTGATTTTTATTTTTAGTCATGACCTTTATGTTTTATTAGCCCTACCCATATACCCAAATTTCATACCTTAAGTGCAAAATTATAACTCTTTTAAAAAATCACAGTAATTTATGTTATGTTGGTCATACTTTTATGTACTTCTTTAAAGGTATGAGATTTGGACATAAAAATAGGTCTAAAATAGCATCAATGTATGTCTAACATAACATAAAAGTATGTTTAACAAAACATAAAAGTATAACACCCGAAGTGAATTTGAATGTATTTGAGCTCACCCAGGCAGGAGTGTGGGCACGTGAACGCGCACGGGACCGCGTGTGGGGCAGGTTTTGAACCTACTGCATTTTTTTGGTGAATTAATTAGGATTTATTGGGATGAAGAAAATAAAGGTTGGCATAGAGTATGATTAATGGTGGTTTTATATAGATTAGGTATTTTAATTAAATTAAAAAAAGTATCTGAATATATTAATTAATTAAAAGAGAAATATACAATTTGATGAAAGTATTAAAGGCCGAGTCACAGAGAGTCGTCCTCCATAGAGTAGCAACTGCTCTCTTACTCCATTTCAGGGAACCACTTTTCAACTCAAGCATTTTGCAAATTAC
Source organism: Scutellaria baicalensis (assembly GCA_005771605.1). NCBI lineage: Eukaryota > Viridiplantae > Streptophyta > Magnoliopsida > Lamiales > Lamiaceae > Scutellaria > Scutellaria baicalensis. The sequence continues at coordinate 3,340,043 of CM016721.1, read as the reverse complement.
TTTATTCCATTTTTAAGTTCTTCTAAATCTGAGAGATCATGCAGTTTGGAATTCCCCATTTTTTGTCAATTTTGTAGTCTCGCTGCTTTTCTCTTCCCCCATTTCGTTTTCCCCAATTCACCCATAATTCTCGTGTAAATGTAGGAAACAATTTGCTGTTATTTATCTGGGAGATCCTTTTCAATTCTGAGGTAAGTTCGGTTTCTTTGCAATCTTGATCAATTTGAGTTTTCGTGGTGGTTTTTAGCTTGTTGCTGCTGCTGCTGCTTTTCTTGTTTTTTAAGAACAGTTGTTGGGTTCTTTTGTTCTCGTGTTTATACCTTAATCATGCTCGATTTTGAATTTGTATTGTATGTTTACTGTTTCTGTTCTTTGTGTGAATTCGGTTAAATGTGTGTGCATTGCTGTTTGTGAGAAATTGTTTGAAAGTTTGTGACCCTTTTTGTATTGTTTTCTAATGATGGTTTTCAGAGAACGTGTACGGATCGATGTGGGTAAATAGGTAAATATTTTACTTAAAATCATGGGAGAACTAATGTTAGGTTTTACTTAAAATCATGAAATTTGTCTGAACAATGAGATTTTATGTTCTTAGGATCTTAGCTAGATTTTCCATAGATTTTGGTCAGAGCAAATCTGCCAATTCAGCTTAGAATGTGCACTGCTTTGTTTTGGACACCGAAATAGTTTTCTTAATTGATCTTGTTCTTTTGTGTTACTGAATCTATTTTAGTGAATGTAATGAAATTAGATGATTGAATGCCTGCAAATGTGTCCTATACCGTAATGGCTAGTTCTCGATGATGAAGTGATAATCTCATTCTACATCAATTGGTAGTACTTAATTAAAACTCAGTGTAGTGGAATCTGTTTACCCATCGTGTCCTGCTTTTTCTTGTAAACGTGCTCAAAAATTTGCACGCATCCAGTTAATTAACCGTTCTATCATTCTAATGAAGTCACATCCCGTTGACATTGTAATCTTCTGGTGCTGACATGAGTTTGATTTGGTTGATTAGAGGATGAATCCCTTCAAAATGTGCCTCCTTTCTAAAATCAAAACTTGTTCCATGAATTTCAGTTTGTTTGCAGTGATCCACTTGCTTACATATTTTGTATGCTGAGTGGATGTAGACCGAGATATAATCGACGTTATGAATTTAAAACCAGCATTGTTATAGAATTTGAAAAACAAGAAAGAAGCTGAGTTTTGATTTCAGATAGGATTAGTGGTTAACTATGCATTGGAAAGATGAGTCTATAATCAGTGTCATCCATTTTAGCTATGAGTACTTCTGCACTTCTCTCAAGCTGCTTCCCTCATATATCTTATTTGGTGGACTGTAGTACTTTCAGTTAGTGGAATCACATTTCACAATGCACTCTTAATCATTGGACCTGTTCTCCTGAGTTACTGTATTTGGTCTATTATCGCATCATATCAGAATTCAGTTCCCATTCTTATCTTGTAGGAGGGCTTTCTCCCTTGGTAATTTCTGGAGTTGTGGTGGAGTTGGTTTTAAATGTTCTGAACCATATATAAAAAAAAAACATCGCGTGTTTCGTCATTCATGAAAGCAAATGAGAATGAAGAGTAAATTTATCCCAAAACGCTATGTCATTGTTATTTTGACCTTTATCTGCACCTGTGTGTGCTATATAGAACGAGTAGGCTTCTCTGTTGCATATACTGCTGCCGCTGATGCTGTAGGAGTAGATCAATCAAGCAAGGGCATGATACTATCGACATTCTATTATGGATATGCCTGTTCACAAATTCCTGGAGGGTGGGTGGCTCAAAAAATAGGGGGAAGGCGTGTTCTCCTATTTTCATTTGTTTTGTGGTCTCTGACTTGTGCTTTTGTACCATTGGATCCAAATCGAGTTATAACTTTGGTCGTGGCCCGGTTGCTTGTTGGTGTGGCCCAGGGTTTTATCTTTCCTTCCATTCACACTGTTCTAGCACAGTGGGTGCCTCCACATGAAAGGTCAAGATCTGTTTCTCTCACAACTTCAGGAATGTATTTTGGTGCAGCAGCAGGAATGCTTGCGCTTCCAAACCTGGTCAAGTTGAAGGGCCCACAATCAGTGTTTCTCGTTGAAGCTGCTTTGGGGGTCATGTGGTCTATACTTTGGTTGAAGTTTGCCAGAGATCCTCCTCGCTCTGAGCATCCTAAGGCTACAGCTGCTGGTTTTGGTGAACTCTTGCTTCCAATCAAAGGAAATCAAAAGGCGAAAGTAGAAAACGGAGTACATTCCATTAGAACACAAAAAATCCCATGGAAGAGAATAATTTTTAGTTTACCCATTTGGGCAATAGTGGCAAATAATTTCACTTTCCACTACGCTCTTTATGTACTCATGAACTGGCTTCCTACGTACTTTGAGTTAGGCCTAAACCGTAGTCTTCAAGAAATGGGCTCGTCTAAGATGATTCCTTATCTCAACATGTTTATCTTCTCGAATATTGGTGGAGTTCTCGCAGATCACTTGATTACTCGAAAAATTCTGTCTGTGACTAATACAAGAAAGCTTTTAAACACGCTGGGATTTGTGGTGGCCTCGTTTGCACTGATGGCTCTTCCCTTATTTAGAACCCCTGATGGGGTTATATTCTGTTCTTCTGTGGCTCTTGGTTTCCTGGCACTTGGAAGAGCTGGATTTGCGGTGAATCACATGGATGTTGCTCCAAGATATGCAGGAATCGTAATGGGGGTCTCTAATACAGCTGGTACCTTAGCTGGCATAGTCGGGGTTGATCTTACTGGCCGACTTCTTGAATCTGCTAAGGCTGCTCAATTGGACCTCACAAATCCAGATAGCTGGCGAACAGTTTTTCTCATCCCAGGGTTACTCTGTATCTTCAGCTCATTCGTGTTCCTTCTACTTTCCACAGGGGAGAGAATTTTCGACTGAGGGTAAAATATTGTATGTTAACCCTGGCCAATTTAGTATCAGCTCAGCTTTCCTTAATGAAAGTGTACATTTGATATCACAGTACAGAGAGTGTGAAATTCATCACTGGTTTTGCCAGCTATTTAGATTCATCAGTGGGAGAGTGGTAATGGTGATACTTTCACAGTTGAATTATTTTGATACCTGCTGCTGCATAAGCTGTAACATTCAATACATTTATATTTTATAAAGCTTCGAGTTTGTCATCCACTGCCCATTTGAGTTGGCTAGCTTTGTTGATTGATCACATTCAGTCCATCGTTCACAGCAGAACGACTTGCAGATTGACATTGTATATCCTGATTATTCCACTTGTTTTTTCTCTGTTTTTTCTCACCTGTCATGTGGGAATTTCATTTCATACCACTGACCATCTATGATTATACTTGCAAACAATATTCTCAGCTCTGTGTGTGCAGATTATCTGACACAATGAAGAAATCTGGAGTGTTCTATGCAACCATAATTAGTTGAGCCCAAGGATGAAAATATCAATATCGCATGTCGTATCGCAACTTTGATTTTACGGATATATCGATGGATATATCGATATCGCATATCGATATCGCAAAAAAATTGAAAAAACAATGGAAATCTTATTAAAATTCTGGAAATTTAATATGAAATTTTAGGGATTATTTTTACACTTCATTACACATATATTCCACTCAAAATCACATTAAAATATAATATATTAAAACTAATATATAGATAATAAGCATTATAAATACTGTTTTTCGAATGAAAACTGATAATATACTCCTCCGTCCCGCTCTATTTTGCCTACTTTCCATTTTTGTTTGTCCTATCTTATTTTGCCAACTCAAAAATGGCAAAGAAAAATTTACTTCCTTACCCCTCCATTTCTTTCATTTTACAACTTTTGCACTCAAAAAGCACACATTAATTACAAAATTGCCACTCAAAAATATTAAAATAACACATCACATCAAAGTCAAACAGTTTTTTCTTAGGTTCCGTGCCGGTCAAAGTAGGCAAAATAACCTGGGATGGAGGTAGTATTACATAATACAAGACAAAATTACTAAATATATTATCAAAACAAAAAATCAATAAGTTCAACTGAAGTTAATAATTTCAAAGTAATAAAAGTTATAAATATTCAAAGTCATACAACCAGAATATGTAAATACATAAAATTTTACTAAAACTAATTATAACAATTAATTGTAAATACACAATTACAACATTACATTTTACATACCAGTGTTTCACTATAACATAATTAATTGTAAAATTATGATTTTATAATAAACTTCTATAAGTTAACTAAATGCTTCACCTAATATATACATAATTAGCACAATTAAAAATAGTCATTTACAATATACCAATAAAATGCTATTTTTATCAACTAAAATGAAAAACAAAATAAAGAGATTAAATTTACATACAAATTCGTAGTTCTTCAAAATGACAATTAAGTGATATATATAGTGGTGCAAGTATTTCCTCTCCAATGTCAATGTCCTTTATCCAAAAAAATAAATAAATTAGATACATTAAAATAGTCATAATTTATAAAGTAAATAATTGAAATTAATTTAATCAAAAATGTTGGGAGAGAGTTAGTGATATCATACTTTGAACCTTAGAATATATGATCGAATGTTCACTTGCATTTATCCTCTTATATAGAGAAATATATCATGTAAAAAAAATTAGAAAAAAAAAGTAAATGAAGTAATAATTGGTTAAAGGAATGGAAATTTCAAAAAGCCACAAAATACACAATACAAAGTAAAAAAAATCACATAGTTTAATTTTTTGAATCAACATCGCTCATTTTGATATACATGCGATATTTTGCGATATATCCACGATATTTCCCAATTTTCATCCAATTTCGTACAACACTGAACCGATATCGAAATCGATATCGATATTTTGCGATATTTTGCGACATATCCGCGATACCCAGGAAAAAAAACATTAACACCCAATATCCGTATCGCAATATCCGTATCCGCGATATATCCGCGATATATCCACGATATTTCGCGATATTTTCATCCTTAGTTGAGCCACTGAATCTGCAATCTGTAAGATTGGCTATGAAATGTAAGTGATTCTACCAAATTTTTTATAGTATTAAGTTGAACTGTCAAAATTTCTTGCTGAGCTCTTTTTTTAGCATTTTAAGGTTAAAACTCAAGTTTCAGGTAAAAAAAAAAACTGTTCATGAAATTTAGATTCATTGACCTTTTTTTTCCTTCTTTTTTTCTTTTTTGAAGGTCAGTAAATACATAGTCTATAATTATTAAAATCACATTTGGATATTATAATTAAATGAAAATGGGAAAATTCATTTTTTTTTTTAATCTCTTTTTACACCCTATTTTCCACTTGCTTCATAAATGATGGGTTGAATTAATATATATATATATATATATATATATATAAGCAGAATATTCTGTCAAAAATAACTGCAATAAATGTCTCATTTATTAAATATTTCCATTTTAATAAAATCATTAATAACTATTCATTTTATATTTATTAACAAAAGTATAAATAAGTATTAATATTTAAGACATTTAATTTTATATTTATTGTATATAAATTCTAAAGAAAAAATAATTAGATAAATCTATCTATATATTTCTATATTATAATAATAGAGGAAAATTGAAAATATTTATAGAAATACAATTTTTCGAACAAAAAGTATTGCTTTAACAATTTTTTTTAGAGTTAGTCTCCTGTGCAACTGGTGTATGTACAATTCGGGTCGGGTCCGGGTCGACCCGGATCCGCGCACTTTTATTTATTTATTTTATTTTGAATTTTATTTTTTCACTTCAGGTTGTTACCTTTATGTTATATGCATGTGACCTTTATGTTATATAAGTGTGACCTTTATGTATAAATGTAATGACCTTTATATACTCTAACTTAGAAAAAAATGAAGAATTTTAACAAAATTTGTACATATTTACGTTTATGAAATATTAGCTGCACATATATCCATCCTTAAAATGCACTGAATTTTGAAAATTTCAATTTTTTTCAAAGTTATGGATTATAAAGGTCATAATATTTGTACATAAAGGTCACAAGAACTGTACATAAAGGTTATAACAATACAACATAAAGGTCTTAATCTGAAGCGAAAAAACCTGAAAATCTTCATTTTTTTCCTAAGTTACTGAACATAAAGGTCATAACATTTATACATAAAGGTCACACTTATATAACATAAAGGTCACATCTTTACAACATAAAGGTAACAGTCTGAAGCGAAAAAAAAAAAAAAAATCCAGGTGCGCGGATCCGGGTCGGGTCGCCCCAGTTGCACCAATCCAGATCCGTGCACCTGGTGCACAACAGCATTTGCCTTTTTTTTATTACTTAATCCATTCAATTTACAAAGTACTCATTTTCATAAGTCAAAGAACTTATCTACCCATTTTTTTGGGAAGTAACTTTTTTTACCCAATTTGGGTAGTGGAATATCCATAATACCCCCAACTTAAGTTATATTTACATAAGAAAAGTTCATAAAATATCCTGAACTCGAGTCAACTTTCCAGATAAGGTGAACATGTCGTGAACACAGAATATAATATCGTGTTCATGAAATGCAAAAGGTTCACATGTCGTGAACATGGAATATAATATCGTGTTCACGATATGCAGAAAGGTTCAACATATCGTGAACACAGAATATAATATCGTGTTCACGATATGCTGATATATTTGTGGTTTATGTAAATATAAACTTAAGTTGAAGACATTATTGACATTTCGCCCTCAAATTAGGTAAAAAAAAAAAAACAACTTCCCATTAAAATGGGTAAACAAGTTCTTTGACTTGTCAAATTGGTTAATCGGAGGTATTTCCACTTCAATTTATAATATAAATATTGCATCAAAACTCATGTGAGACGGTCTAACGGATAGTTACCGTGAGACGGATCCTTTACCCATGTGTTGAAACCATTTTCACAAATTTCAATATGAATTGTTAATGATGAGTTATGGGTTGACTCGCCTCACACAAGAAGATCCGTTAGACGGTTTCACATAAGACCTACTCTAAATATTGTATTAGTTTATTCTTATTTTAATAATTTCTTAAATACCAACAATAGATATTGTCCAAATAATCATTTCAATAATAAGTATTACGCAAAAACTCATATGAGACGGTCTCACGGATAATTTCCGTGAGACGGATCCTTATTACCCATGAATTGAATCCATATCCACAAACTTTCATATGAATTGTTAAGTATGGGTTATGGGTTGACCCGTCTCACGAAAAAAGATCCGTGAGACGGTCTCACACAAGACTTACTCTAAGTATTAATTTGTTGAGGGATAATTGATATTATATTTAATATAAATATAATTAATAAACAAGTGTAACACTATTAAAGATGTGTGTATATACATATATGTATATATATAATATGTATTTAGTGTGAAATTTTATGTCATCCTAAATATTTTATAAATTAATATTTGTAAGCGTTCCGTCAATATTTTTTTATTTTGCATTTTTTACTATTTAATTCATTAGATTTAATAATATAAATATTGTATTAGTTTATTCTCATTTTATTGATCTTAATTAGATTAATTTTTATTGAATAATTTCTTAAATACCAACAATAGATATCCATACAATAATTTCAATAATAAATATTAATTTGCATTGGGATAATTTTTATCTTATTAACAAATAAATATAATACTATTAAAGATGTGTCTATATACATATGTGTATATGTATATATATAATATGTATTCAGTCAAAATAATATGTCATCCTAAATATTTTTTAAATTATAAATATCTCATAATGGAATAAAATTTTCACCCTTTTACTTTACACTTAGGACTTTATATATGTTTATATGATAGTGAACATTTTGAATTTAGATGGTTTAACTAATTATTTAAATTTTATGCTTAGTTTCTAATTATATTGTCATCATCATGATCACTACTACTACTATATTTCGATTTTGTATTGAGCTTAAATTGTAATGATCAATGTCGGTTTATATCAATTAATTTACGAGATACTTATAATGAAATAATTATCTGTCATTTTCGATGTTAAACGATATTAATTAAAAATATTTTTCTAATTCAATTTATTTTAAAATAAAAGGTTGAAAATATATAATTGACAGTGATTGCATTAAGTTCATACATAAAATTTCTAATTTTATTGTTTGTTGTTTTTATATATACATACTAACACACACATGTATTTAATTTAAGTAATTGAATTTGATTTTTAATTCATAATTTTTTTAGTTTTTTAGTATATTTAATTTAAGTGACTTATGATATTAGTTTGTAACAAAGATGATAAAAAAAAGTTTCAACTAGAATCGTTGTCTATAAAGAAGTTTTAAAAAAACTTACAATCTCTGCATGTTAAAATTTCAATTTTGATTTGAAGTTCATGATTGATACTTTTGTTTTTAGTATTAATCATAGATTAGTGAATTGGATGTGTATAATATCGATATATTGTTGTGAATTGAATTATCTTAAGCAAATTTAAATTTTCTTAGTTATTAAATATTATAATGTCTTCTATATACTAAAATTATTTATACTATATTATCAAATAGTTAATATTTACCAATATTATATCACAGATCATACATCGTGCAAGGGCGAATATTAGTATAGTTTAAAGTGTGTAATCAACAAAAAAGAAAATAAAGCCCAGCTGTCGAAAACAAATCTAAACAAATTATTAGATTTGACTTTGAAATGTATTACTTTTGACTTGAAATGGGGGTTTAACTTTTCAATACAACAAAGGTCATTTTCTACAAAAATGAGATATATAATGGTCGACTCATTTTCCTCTCAAAGAACAAAATTAGTTTTAGGTTAGGTTCACTTAAACTATGTCATGAGAGTCGGTTATTATATAATGTAATATCTAAAATTCAATTATTATGTTGTCTAATATGTTATGTCATCTAAACTTGAAAGTTGGTTGTTTTATTGTTTACCACCTAAAATTGATTACTACATCGAATAACGTGTTATGTAAGTAACGATTAAAAATTGATTATTTTGTAGTGTAATGTGTTATGTCATATAACGCCTAAATTTTGAATATCGTATTTTGTAACATGTTATATTATGTAACGTCTAAAAGTCTGATTGTTTTATCATGTATATGTTATTTACAGTTTAAATCAACTAAAATTACATCTTATATTTAGGGTAGTAAAGTGGCTATTTAAGTATTTCATCCATTAAGAGTATTACATTTTATTTTGAAACTGTTATTTATTATTTCATTTAAAATCAAACCAAAGTATTACCTTTAACATTGAATTATATTAAGTAGAATTTTCTTTTATGATTGATATAACATTTTTATCTTTTACCTTGAAAGGTTTTCTTTTAAAAACTTGCAAAGCAATATTTTATTACATTGATGAAATTTCTTGTCTGTTTAAACCGTACTCATAAATTTCATTATATGAAATTGAGTGGGTTTGACCGGTGATTGACTCGATCTTATATATTACTTTTGAGTGTATCATGTAATACTACAGTGTATATCAAGTAATTGATCGGATTGGGTTGTAAAAAGGGGTGGGAGGGATGTAAGATGGTGCGTGGGGTGCACGTTTAATTGGAAAGAAAAAGAAGACCTAAATTTGATGATAATTAAATGAATTTCTAGAAAGTCATTGCTTCAACCTTGAGACACTTCTTTTGTACTAACTAATTCAGCCAGAGTGTGCCTTCAATACCTAATCTTCCCAAAATACCCCTACACATTGTCTTATTTACCATATCTGCCATCACCTTCTCTTCCTATAAATTAACCCTTCCACACCAGCTGCGTTTGCCAAACTGAAGAGCCAAACAGGCCTTTAGGAATTTTAATAATCACTAAATCCTCCTTTCCCTTTTCTTTTTCTCCGCCGGAATATTATCTTCTTCGATCCATGCCTACGACTTCTAAGAGATCCGGCGCCGGCAGAGTCCTTCCGATGACCTCAGCTTTTCAACACTCTGCTCCGTTGATCGGTCATTCCGCTGGTCTGATGTCAGATTCCTCTCCTTACACGTCGTCGTCGTTTGCTTCGTCTACCAGCTACTACTCGTCTTCCTCGGCTGGTTTCTTCGATCAACGTCGTTCCGTTTCTCCGTCGCGCGTTCACCTTCACGCGCTCTCTCCTCCGCCGTCATCCCCGTCGGTGCGATTCTCGATCGATAGGTCCACTTCGCCTCGGCGGTCGATCGCCGTTGCGCCGCCTCGTAGCCAGGTTATTCAGAATGGAAACGTGCGGAAGAAGACGTGCTTGTGCTCGCCTACGAATCATCCAGGTTCGTTTCGCTGCGCGTTGCATAAGAATAGTTCTACAAGAGTGCATAATAACTCGATGACGTACTCGCCGAATCGATTGAACATGAGGAGATCGGCGATGACGAATTCTCTTGTGCGAATCGGTACGGTTGAGGGAGATTTAGTGAGGCGAGCATTAGCGGCTTTGATTCGTCCTTCCTCGCATCATCAGCGCCGGCGCGCCGATTTCCAGACTCGACCGAGCCGGCTTTCAGCCATGTCCAGAATCGATGATCTCTGATAGTTCCGATCAACCTGAAGACGGTGATTTCAAATCCGGACGGTCTTTCAGTGCGCCGCGAGTGCTGCTAACACCTAAAACAATTTTCGGAACGGAACAGGGGAACGATGTGTAGTCTCTCCGTTGTACTACATGTTATTGCAAATTGATGGACATTTAATGGAGTATTTCTCATTTAATCAAAAGAACCTAAAGAAATGGATCTTAATTGAGCTCCCAAACAATATGATTCAATCTAAAAACGTTGGGGTTGAGCTTTGTATGTTGTGTGAATTGGATTGGTGGTTTCTGAGGATTATTGATATCAATTTAGCCACCGGTTGCTTCAGCGTTGACCGTGTTTCTTCACGCACTCCGTTAGGTTGGATTCCGTTTAAGTAAGCCGTTTATTGCCCGTTGGTATTCACGTTCGCCGTCACTGTTTCTGTTCCGTCAAGTCAGCCGTTCATCTTCCGTTGACGTAGCCTTCAGTCAGGTAATTCTTTAATTCCGTTATAATTTCTTATAATTATCTTTTTACTATTCTTCCTTTTAATTGTGTTTAAAGATGTTGCAGTACGCAGGCATGACGTCACAGTTTTTAGCTTTTGACATGTACAAGTCTGGAATTTCAAATTTGGACATTTGAGATTTAGACTTTGAAATTTTAGCTCATAAAGTCTTGGCAAATGACTGCGAAAAAAAGGCCTCTGCTGTGGAGAAAAAAAATTAATAGAGGACAATTTTAATTGGATTGATTCTTTAAAAAAGGAAGGGAGAAAATAAGAAAGTAACATCACAAAAACTTGACCAGTGATAGTCTGATGAGATTGATTCCACAAATTTATACGTAACATATGAAGTATGAGTCGTAGGTGTATTCGTCTTATATAAAAAATGATCCATAAGACAGTTTGACGTAAGACTTACCAAATTAGAAATATGAGAAGACTTACCAAATAAAAAATATGTGTAAAAACTTGTGTGAGACTACCTCACGAATAGTTTCCTAAGACAGATTCATTTTACCCATTTAAGTTAATCAATTTCTACAAATTTATATATGAATCGTGAAATATGGGGTGTGGGTAGACCCGTCTTAAAGAATAAGATCCGTGTGACGGTCTTATATGAGACTTACTCAAAAAATGAAGTTTGCCTCAAATAACAATTCCCATTTAAACTTTTAAAAGCCACCAAAATCTCGATGAAAATTAGTTGACGTGTTAAAGGAAATAATCTACCTAATTATGTAAGTTGGTGAAAATTTAAATATCATGTGAAATTTGTAAATTGGGGTAAGGTGGGCAATTTTTATTTTTCCTGTTGGTGCAAATGACCCATTTTAATAGGTTGATGATCATAATGCAATACTGAACATTTAGGCTGACCCTTTCTCTTCCACTTTACTCAAGTTGTGTTGGGATGAGATGTAGGGTGGAGATAATCTGGTTTTTCAGTAAGAGTTAACTTGAAGTGGAGTAACTTTCAAGAATAAGATTTCCAAATAAAAAATTGTCAATACAAGACACTATCAAGCTACATGAGATCCTCTACTCTGATTCAAAATAATCATCATACATCATATTATCAAGTGACGTCGTTAATTAATATGTGGTATATATTAAAAATAATGGACTACAGATGTAACAAAATAATTCAAGGCATTCTAAGTGGAAAAATAGGTTTGTTTAATTTGTGACCAAAATGTGTGACAAGGACAGCAATTTGAGGGCCAGAATTAAAAGAAAATGAGCAAAACTAAATTAAAAGACCTAATTCCATAAGAAAATGTCAACTATGTAGCGCGCCAAACTATATTATTCTAAGCCAAATTCATAATTATACGCTACATCGTACCAACTTGCCTAAATTATGCTACCAAAGAATCAAATCATGTTGCTCAATATTCATATAATTTACTTAATCGCTGGCATCTCTGATTGTGCATGATGACTTGTATTATGTTGCAAATGGTATCAAAATCCAATAATGATAATGTAATTGAGTAGGGAAGTTTCGATTTAGTGAGATGGGTCATCTACAATTTATAAAACTGAAATTCATTTATGAAATATGATACGTTCACCTCTTATATATTGGACCACCACCGATAGTTGAATAATTGTCAAATATGTTATAGTAATATATGATAGTGTCATTTTATAGTACATGGGTGCGATAATATATTGATGCTTTTAGTCTTTTGATTTTGAGTCATTGCATCTTGACCATCCATTGTTATGTTTGATATTTTATTTCGTGTTACTGTACATGATTTAATTAGTGATGATTATTTTGGATATTGAGTGAAAGGGAAGATTTGGAGTGTTTTTTATTATCTTCTCTAAACATAATAGGGATGTCATCAATATGAACTGAATGTGTTTGGATCATGTTTTTGACTTACTGTAATTAAATTTGGAGAAAGAAAAAGACAGTCCAAAAGATTGAATAGTGGGTTGGTTTTACTTCAATTCCAATCAGTATACTTCATTAAAAAGAAGGCAAAAACTTATATATTCATGGGGCATATAGGGGCACATATATAAATGTTATATATGTGTTCTTCAGGTGTTATATATATACTCTACAAGTGTTATGTTTTTTGGTGTTATACATATACTCTACATGTATCATATTTATATAAGAGTATACATGTGATACATGAAGAGTATACACATGATACCTGTAGAGTGTGTATTTAACACCAATATGATGATTAATTTGGGGACACCATGCCCCCAGGGCACACAAGTGTCACTCTAAAAAGAAATATCTCTTAATATGTCTTATTATTATAAGAAAATGAATAAAAGAAAATAAAATATCTAAAGCATGTCGTTTGATCCAACGCAAGGATGACAGTTGAGATTGTTTAGTAATATTTGTTTGGGAATTGGAGCAGTAGGATTTAGCTAATGTAAAACTGTATCATACAACTGGAAAAGCACATTATTTCAAGCATCAACTTAAAGCCTATATTGTGTTGAGCAAGCAAAGAAGTTAATGCTTCTTAGTGTTGTTCTCCAAATCAGTTATTCTAGTGATGTAACTAAGCCCAGTTCCTGAATGTTTCTGTTCCTCATTTCATTATGATATATGTTAGATCCACCAAACTTAGCGTTCTCGATTTAATTACGTATGATGCAATTTTGGAATGGTGGTGATAGTCGTTACACTTACGAACATGTTGGTTGGAAGTCATTATTTCAGATCATAAGATGAAAAATGTGCTTCCTTGCAGCATATTTCAGTTTTGCTATTAGTCATGATGTGGTTAAAGTTATCCACTAGTGATTGAAGGGTGATTTTGTGTTACATTTTATATGATTTGAGAGTATATATAGTCACTCTTGTTTATGTATAGAGAACTAAGCTATAGTACATGTAATTAAATACAATTTGACACTATCCAAAGCATATTGTTTTCAACTTAGATGTCATTTTCTTGCAGGCAGAGATGATAAGAAAGATGAAAGATCATACAAATCAAAGTCCATGATCTAGCAGGTAAGGGATGATCCGATTTACGCGGTGAGTCTGAGTTGCTCGACGGACTGGGTTAGATCGGATCGAGTTGTTATCCTTAACTTCTCTAAAAAGTACCAAATACATTATACATGTTCATACATTAGAGTCTTTGAAAATCAGCATTTAGAGAAAAGATTTGAGCATCTCATCATGTTTTATCACCTTCATCACCACCTCTTGGCCTATTCTCTTTAGTATAAACAAAGCCATCATCTTCATCTCTTGCTATTTTCTCCTTACGATGCCTCCTCTCTCTTCCATATATCACCCAGAATACGAGAGACAGCATAACCGCAGAAGCAACCATCACCACCCCAACATAGACCCGATGGCTGTACTTTCTGAGGCCGGGACAATACTTGGTTTCTATGTCTGCAAACGTCTGCCTTGCAAAACTGCAGTCTTCAAGCTCAACGAGGAATGAACCGTATTGATATAGGCCATAGCTCACATTCACAGTTGCAGAGAATTGAGAGTAAAGCGTTGGACTTAGTCGTCCTGTTGTGAAACAGATCCCGTTTGCTGATGCTTGACAGACGTAGCTACTCCACACCTACATTATCCAAAACAAGACTAATTAGTACTGATCAAATGCAAGACCAAGTAAACTTTTGTAATAGAGGATGAGATCAAGTACCTGAGTGGCATTGTTGAGATCAACTTCAGTTGGTGAACAGGTTCGATCAGTGAGGTCAGGGTGAAACGGGTTGCAAAGGGTCGGAAGAAGAGGGCCGGATTGATTGAAGTAGAGTTGAGCAAAGTTGGGTGCAAAGTTGATGTTTGATACATTGGTTATGACTGTGTTGATCAGATCAACTAACTGAGATGTTACTTCTTTGCTTTTGGCTAAGGTGTCTTGAGCAGTGGCGTGATCGACGCAGGGAAGTATGTCGTCTAGAGCTGTGTGAGCCGTTGGATTTTGGACCCATTGATTCATTGCTACACAAGTATCTCCTGTCACACTGTCATCAAGAATTCAAAGATCACATGAGATTGAAGATGAAAGTGATCAAGTTTGTAGGTAAGAATTAACTGATCCATAGTTTAACCTACTTATGGAGAAGCAGAAAAATGCCACACAGAATCAATGTTCCAGTTACCAGAATCCATCCTGCAACCACCAAGCTGCAACAAAAAACTCAAGTGAGAGAGAGAGAGAGAGAGAGAGAGAGAGAGAGAGAGAGAGAGAGCAGGTCTCAACCAAATTCTAAGTCACTCACATGTAAACAGGAAGCTGCATGCCAAAGACTGAGAATACTGAAAGAAGAAAACTGCAATATGAATCCAACAAATGCAAAAGTATCGTTTAAAGAAATTCAAATAAAGAGAATGAAAATAGGCATACCGAATCCGAGAAAGATGAGAAGAAGCATGGCCGCAGAGAGTGTGATAAGAGCTGATCTCCTGCAAGAAAGTTAGTGCATCACTTAGTACTCAAAAACATTCATAAAGAAATGGGATTGTTTGGACTTGGGGTCATCCATTTACACTGATTCTATCAGTTTCTTGATGTCTTTTGAGTTCTCTTCCGTTTTACTGGTAAGAGTAGTAGCTGAAGAGTCTATCAAGCTCTGAATCTGATCAATGTCTGTTAGAACATTAGGCGGTAGTGAAACTTCAACAACGTCAAACTGCTTGGCTGCAGAGAGATATTCAGACACATTCCTTAGATTCTCCGACGTGGCATCCGCCTGCTGGACAACGTATTCCAAAGTGTTCATCGTACTGCCATGAAACTTCTCCTGGCTAGTGTACAGAACAACACACCCAATGCTGAAAATGCATGATCAAGAATCAGTTTAGCTCTGGTAAACATGAATTTAATGCACCAAGAGAGAGAGAGAGAGAGAGAGAGAGAGAGTACATTGCAGTAATGGAGAAGAAGATGAGGAAGATGAGAGAGAGTGCATAAGCAATCGGAGAGTAGCCATAGGAGGGCTTCTTTTTACAGCAACAGTAGCAGAGACAGACGAGGGATAAGCAGAGTGCGAGAGCTGCAAACCAGACCAGAGCAAGGACGAAGAAAGGAACTGCAGTGTAACTCACTGACTGCAATCAAATGTGGATTCATTACATTACAAACATGTCCAAGAACTAGCAAGATCATGAACCACAAACTGGAAGGAAATAGCTATAAACATATTAGCTCAAGTATAATGAATGGTTTGCATCTTCAGAAATGAAATCAGGCATAACAATGTTGCAAGAAATGGCCCACATTTTGCAAGTCATTAAGTAGAGTTGATCAGAAAAGCTTATGCAAATGATGACATCAAAGAAACTTACAGCCCAATAATGGCGATTGCTGATGTTCCATCCTCCAGTGTACATTTTAAAATCATTAAGAGGGTCTTTTCTGTAAGTTTTTCTTGGAGCCAAAACAAGACTTGAATCCATTTCTTCTTCACTTGAATTTTCACTAAGCACTCTCTCTCTTCTACCCCATGATAAAACCACCTCATTTGACTTCCCTGCACAATATATATATCCATGAGAGAGAGAGAGAGAGAGAGAGAGAGAGAGAGAGAGAGAGAGAGAGATGATAGCAGTACCAGATTGCTGGAAGGTTTCATGTGTGGGAAAATAGGATTTCTCACCAAGTGAAAATGAGAAGGACAGAGAAGGAAAAAGCAGACAAGTGGTTACAAGCTGGGAAAGAAGCAGTGGTCTGAATCTTGACATTGCAAGACTATAACAGTGCTCAGTTTCTTGACAATGGTTTTAAGGTTTCTATAGTTCTGAATCTTGAAGATGAAGTGGAAATGCTTGTAATGCCTTTGATGCCCTGCAACATGAAACAGCTTTTAGAAAAAGTGACGAGGTTTTTTCTTCTTCTCTCTTCAGCTTTCACACAAGGCACAATTATGGCTTAGTTTGATGAAGATTCTGGTTTGCCTCAGAGTTCAGCTTCTTTATTATATTTGGTGATATTTAACAAATGTCACATACTAATTAATGATGTCATTTGAGGTGTGCATTGATTATTTTGGGAAGAAATATGAAGCGTTAGATGTAATAGAAGATCCGGTTTGCTTAGCGATCATAGTGTGGTTGTTCCAAAAATACCCTTGAGCCACAATCCAAGTTTTGGGGTGTTTTCAAAATTTACCACCACTTATAATATCATTTCTCTTTTAAATGAAAAGCTATTTTATGGTATTTGGAATATCTTGAAAATGATTCACTAAAATCACTTTTAAGTGAAAGTAGAAAAGAACTTTAAGTGATCATGGTCAAAAGGAAATCAATTACAAAATCACATCGTTTTTTTTAACAAAAGAAAAACTATATTTTAGAATTTTTTGGAAAATTTAGAGAGGGAGTCATTTAATCACTTTTTTAAGTGAAAATGAGGAATCATGTCAAACCATGCTTAAAAGGTACATATTTGCAAAATTAATTGTTCATATAAACTCTACTATATTATAGTTTTATTACACAAATATAACTCCATTATCATACACATGACATCATCATTGAATATCGTTGAAGTTCAAATCCAATAATATTGTGTTATATAACAAAGCCAATAAATGCAATATGCTAAATTCTTTTGTTGGTCGTGAAAGAGAAGCAGGTAGGAGCTAGGTAGAAATATGGAAATTAGACAAAGTTTGGGGGTATATTTGTAATTTTGTGGCAGTTTAATCATAAAAAAATAATTCCATAAAAAGTAAAAAAACATAGTCCCACAATACAGGAAAATATCCACTCTTCACATCCATCGAAGACCATTGTCTCAACTTTTGCATAAATCAAAATAAATTAAATTAATAATCGACTCCAGCTACTGATTCCGTGATTTAAGTTTCACTTTTTTGACTTTTATTATTATTATTTTTTTGGCAAATTTAGCTTCATCATCGTTTGTTTTCGTGGAACGAATCATTTTTATCAATTACTCAAGTCAATTTTTATAAATTTATATGTGAATTATGGGTTGTGTCTTGATCTATTTCACATAAAAAATTTATGAGACGGTCTCATATGAGACTTGTTAAAAAATGAATTAGTATAAATCTCATGTGATGCATGGATGAATATATATGTTTTACTATTTATATATTTTGATATGAAAATGTTGAACGCAAAAAATGATAAATGCCTTGGGAGAATTCCGATCTAATTTATTATCTGTATAGCCTATGATCTAAAATATTAAATATATTGAGTTTAATGTGAAAATGATAGTACTATTTATTAGTTACTACGACATTGCTTTAATTTATTTTTATTTTATTGATTTTGATTTTTTCAAGTTGTATTTCACGTAAGTAACTTCTAATTTTCCTCCCTCTATTTCTCTTCATTCCATTATTAGAAGAGTTTTGCAAATAAAAAATTTAAAGGAGGTTCATGGCCAAGATAAGAGATGTACAAGTATCATTGATTTTAGAATGCAAAAATTGTTTTTTTTTTATAATATTTCAATCTCATTTGTTACCTTTCTTTGTTGTAAATTAAAAGTGTTAAGGAAATTTTTTACATATAAATATTTTCCATCATGAAATATATTATAATTCTCCAAAAATGCTTTCAATTTAACATATCACTCTTATAATTTATGAATCTTAAATATTTCTTATTTTCACTATACATATTGTCAAACTACTTTACAAATTGATTTTGTCACAATTGGTCTGGAAAAAACCTACGCAAATGTATGTTCAATAACTTAGCCAACTAAATAGTCTTATGATTGTACATTATAATTAAGTCTCGACAATATTTTAACCTCATTTGGTACCCGTGTGATGTAGCAAACAAATTTCAAGCCTAGTTTTTATATAGATAAGGTGAAAAAAAACACAATTCTTCAAAATTATTTTAGTTTAACCTACTGCCCATATAATTTATCAATTTTAGATATTTCTTATTTCTATAATACAATATTGTCATCTCCTTGTTGTCCATTTCCATTAAAACCATGCAACATTCTCAAGACCTAGCTAGCAAAGCCAAGGATCCTCAAGACCTAGCTAGCCACCATGTGTTATTGATCTTAGTGTTTTCTTCAAGGGTGGGTTTGGTTTGGTTACCTGCAGGGTTTAGGGTTGAGGAACTTTCTCATTCATGGAAGCAATGGCCTTGCCGATCATGTACAAAAACAACAATCAAAAGGTCAAACATAACAAGAAATATTATTTGGGAACAAAAACTAGTCACACAATGAGATGACACATTTTGAAAAACCCTTATAGTAATTTCTCATTCTCCAATTTTCAAGTTTCAAAATTTCCCAATTTTGGTTTTCAAATTATTCACTTTTCAATCCAATTTTGATAGGATGGCCATCGGGAAATTGCATTGGTGATTTTGATAACTCTGACTAAAATTGGAAAAAATTGAAACATATAAGACCAACATTGAACAATAGGATCAAAATTGGAAAAAGTAGAAACATGCATACAAGACCAAAATCGGAATACGTATACTTGGTTGTCCAAAAATGGAAAATGTCATACATACGAGACCAAAATTGAAATGAACCCTATAATATATAACGGTGCAACTTGTTAAGAGAGAGAGGAGAGAGAATATGATTTTCCATTGACTGTAAAATGAGCTGATTACATGTATTTATAAGCTAAGAGAAATATCTAGACTATTCTAATAACCACCTAACAGATTCAGCTGAGGTGGCATAAAACCCTAGTATGATTTTATGTAAAGATACAATATAAAGATACAACTATGCAGCGGAAATATAGATATACTTCAATACGCTCCCATGCGTTCCTAGCCCGAATCATGAACAAGTGAAAGCCTAGAACAAAGAGTATGAAACCTAGTTGCAGACAAAGCCTTAGTAAGAACATCAGCCGTTTGTGATTCGGTTGGAACATATCGAACATCCACTTCTTTGTTTTGCACCTTCTCCCGAATGAAATGCACATCCATCTCAATGTGTTTGGTACGAGAATGAAAGGCAGGGTTGAATGCAAGCTTAATCGCACCCATATTATCACACCAAAGCACAGCAGGGTGTTCAATCTTGAGACCTAACTCAGCAAACAGACTTTGAAGCCAAAGTAAATCTGTGGTTGCTAAGGCTAAGGACCTGTACTCAGCCTCTGTGCTACTTCGTGCAACCACATGTTGCTTCTTGCTGCTCCAAGTAATGGGATTAGAGCCTAGGAAGATGCAGTAGCCACTGGTGCTTCTCCTATCATCAACATTACTTGCAAAGTCCGCATCGGCATAACCTTCAAGAACTAATCTGGAAACCGGTTTGAACAAAATGCCAGTGTACTGAGTCCCTTGCAAATACCTCAAGACCCTCTTGCATGCTAGCCAATGTCTTGTTGTTGGTTGATGAAGATACTGACTGAGCTTATTAACCATAAAAGAGACATCTGGCCTAGTAAGTGTGATGTATTGAAGGCTGCCAACTATTCTTCTATATAAGGAAGGTTGATCAAAAAGAGGGCTGTCATGAAGGGATAGTTTTAAGCCAGCAATGTAAGGAGTATGGCATGGTTTACAGGAGGATAGACCTGCAGTGTGAAGAAGATCTCTGATATATTTGGATTGAGTAAGATGAATCCCACTAGAACTCCTGTGAGCTTCAGTCCCCAGAAAATAATTCACCTCTCCCAAGTGTTTCAGTGAGAATTTGGAGTGAAGCTTAGAAATAAGATCAGAAATCATAAGTGGATCATCACCTGTGATAAGTATGTCATCCACATAAACAAGAACCATAAGCATTTTACCTCCTGAACTCCAGTAGAACAATGAACTATCTGCAACAGATCTCTGTAAGCCCAGTGTAAGAAGATATGCCTTAAGTGTATCATACCATGCCTTAGGGGCTTGTTTCAAGCCATAGAGAGCCTTCACCAGTTTGCAAACATGAGTAGGTCTTGTAGTATCCACAAAGCCTTCAGGTTGAGTCATATAAACAACCTCCTTTAAAGCACCATTAAGGAAGGCATTATTGATGTCCACCTGTTGAATCTGCCATCCTCTAGTAACAGCAAGTGTGAACATTAACCTGATAGTAAGTGGCTTGATGACAGGGCTGAAGGTATCAAAAAAATCTACACCAGCATGTTGCTGAAATCCCCTGCAAACCAATCTTGCTTTGTATTTGCTAATACTCCCATCAGAATGCCTCTTAACTCTGAATACCCATTTATTTGAGATGGGATTGAAGTGTGGACTAGAAGGAACTAACTCCCATGTGTGATTTGATTGAAGAGCCTTGAATTCCTCCTCCATTGCAACTTTCCAATGAGGTGATTGTAAAGCTTGTGTGACAGAAACTGGTTCTTGATTAAGGAGATCAACAAGAAAAACTTTGGGTTTGAATATACCTTTCTTTGATCTAGTAACCATAGGATGCAAGGAAGATGAAGGATGAGGTGGTAAGGTGGGGGAAATAGAGGGAAGATCATGGGAGTTATGAGATGGATCATGAGAAACAGAAGGTGATGGAGTGATCCCAGATTTTGTTGATGAGGTGTTAGGAGATATATTTTCAGATGGAAGAGTAGAATTAGATGGCAAGCTGGAATTAGACTCAAGAGACAATGGCAAGCTGGAATCAGACTCAAGAGGCAGATTAGGAGCTAAAATGGAGGAAGGAAGAGATGGCAACTGAGATGAAACAAGAGGTGATGAGGAAGCACTAGACTTAGGAAAAAGTTCATCATAGGGAAATTCACATTCATTGAACTCAACAGTTCTTGCAATATAAATTCTACCACTTGGATGTAAACATTTGTATCCTTTATGCTCATTACTATAGCCTATAAACATGCACTTATCACTTCTAAACTGGAGTTTATGGTTAGTATAAGGCCTCAAATAAGGAAAGCAAGAGCATCCAAAAGTCTTTAAAAATTTATAATCAGGAAGCTTCTTATGCAACATGAAATAAGGTGATTTGCCTTTCAAAATAGGAGTTGGAAGTCTATTAATAAGAAAAATAGCAGTTTGAAAAGCATCACACCAAAAGGACATAGGCAGTTTGGAATGACTCAAAAGAGATAAGCCAATTTCAGTAACATGTTGGTGTTTTCTTTCAACCAATCCATTTTGAGCATGAACATAAGGACATGAATGTCTAAAACCAATGCCAAGGCTACTGAGAAATGATTTTAAGACCAAAAATTCACCTCCCATATCACTTTGCAAAGTAATCAACTTAGTGCCAAACAATCTCTCAACAAGAGGCAAGAATTTCTTAAAAATCAAAGCAACATCAGACTTCTTTTGTAAAGGATAGAGCCATGAATATCTAGTAAAATCATCCACAAACAAAACATAATATTTATAACCATCTATAGTAGCATGAGCAGCAGGGCCCCAAACATCAGTGTGCACCAATTCAAGAGGCTTAGAAGAAGTATGAACCACAGATGAGATATGCTTTTGATGCAATTTTCCTTGAATGCAAGCATCACAAAACTTAACCAAAGTAGAACTAGGCACATTTATTGATTTAAGCACATGAGACAGTGTAGCATTACAACAATGACCAAGTCGATGATGCCACAAAGTGGCTAAGTTTGAATCATTCACAGAAGTAAAAGACACAAATGAAGAAGGAGGTGGAGAAGTACATGATCTTGAAGGAGTAAAACCATGTGGATGAAGATGAGCAAGATGTATCTGATATAATCCATCTCTAAGCAGTCCTCTCAACAGAATCTTGTGGGACTGGAGATCCTTAACAACACAAAATGAAGGATGAAATTCAATATAGGCACTGTTATCCTTTAAAAATTGAGAAATGCTGAGAAGATTCTTAGTGATATCAGGCACAAATAGAACATTATTTAGCTTAAGAGAAGAGTGTGTGAGAGAGGGAATATGAGAGGAACCAGTGTGTGAGATAGAGAGGGAAGCACCATTGCCAACAACAAGCTTACTAGTACCTTGATATGGAGTTTGCAAGTGAAGGTTCTCAAGAGCAGTGGTCACATGATGAGTAGCCCCACTGTCCACAATCCAATCGGATGAATGATTGATAGAAGGAGTGGTGGTGGTAGATGAAAATCCAGAGTGAAACACCTGAGAAGAAGGATTAGCAACACTCAGCATATTAGCCTGCACAGGAGTAGCACCTTGCTCAATCCCCTGAAATGAGACATCAAAACGTTTGTAGCACTTAATAGCTACATGATTAGCTTTGCCACAGATTTGGCAAAATACTCGACCACCACGAAATATTCTGCCACGACCACGACCTCCTCTGAAATTATGATTTCCTCTCGGCCGATCAGACACTCCTCTAGTAGCACTGTAATTGGCATTAGGCAAAGCAGCACCCTGATTGGTAGCTCCAGTACTCAAATGAGCAGAAATAGTAGCCGATTGATGAATACGCATCTCATGTGTTTGAAGCATAAACTGAACTTCAGCTAGAGACAAAGAATCACCTCTCGTAGTTAGGTTGACCACCACACTTTCAAATTCCGAACCTAAACCACCTAAAACATACAAAACAAGCTCATCTTCATCAATACTTTGCCCTGCAGCACGCAATTGATCAGCAACATTTTGCATTTTCATGATGTAATCAGCAACACCTAAATCCCCTTTCTTCATAGTTTGCAATTGAAACCTCAAGTTCATTGCTCTCGCCTTCGATTGAGATCTGAACAATTGATTAAGAGATCTCCAAATTTCAAAAGCGTGCGTGAATCTGCTCACAAAGCCGAGCATCGATTCTGAAATTGAGCTAAGAAGCCAACTCTTAAGCAGCTGATCCCGACGAATCCAGTCAACAAACGCAGGACTACGAACCTTAACTCCATCACCATTAGCTATGAACTCTTCAGGAATGGAGTCCTCATCACCATGTAAGAAATCATCAAATCCGTGAGCAGTTACAGATGCAACAATTTGCGACCTCCAATACGTAAAATTAGACCGATCAAGACGAATAGTAAGAGTTGGAAACGAAGGAAGAACAAATGCAGCCATGAAATTCGAAGAAAAATGGCGCAAAGAGAGAGAAGGAGCAAGCTAGCTCAAGATACCATGTTAAGAGAGAGAGGAGAGAGAATATGATTTTCCATTGACTGTAAAATGAGCTGATTACATGTATTTATAAGCTAAGAGAAATATCTAGACTATTCTAATAACCACCTAACAGATTCAGCTGAGGTGGCATAAAACCCTAGTATGATTTTATGTAAAGATACAATATAAAGATACAACTATGCAGCGGAAATATAGATATACTTCAATACAACTAACATCACATAAACGTACGTATGAGTAAAAGGTATAATATATGTACAATTTTGTTGAAATTCTTCTTCTCCTTTTTTTAAGTTAGAGTACATGAAGGAGCACATATGTATATAAAAATAACACTTATTATATAACATAAAGATTACAATAATACAACATAAATGTCACACATCTGAGGCCAAAAAAAAAAAAAAGATAATAAAATATAACATAAAGATTACCATACTTGTACATAAATGTCACAATGCTAAAATATAAAAGTTATAATGTTACAACATAAATGTCACATACCTAAAATACAAAGAAAAAAAAATCATAATAACACATCCAGATTGACCCAATCCAACCCCAATTGCATTATGTTTTTGGTACACAGAATAGTTACTCACATATACAAATGCCAATTATGAGTAAGCTCTTGTGAAGAAAAAAAATATGTGCTGAGAAAATAAAATTATAATATTGTATTGTCGAATACAAATATTGAATACAATTGAACATGATTTCAAATCGAATAATATCAAATTTGAAAAGAAAAACATGAGTATTAATTCAACAAATTTGTTAAACACACACACACATATATATATATATATATATCATGATATTTGACTAGATTTGTTTTGTTTGCAATCATATAACTACTTAAAATGGTCAACATAAATGATTTGGCAAAAATTATTTACAACTAGTGCATGGATAGATGCAATATGTCCGAATCCATTTTCATGTACTCCTACACACTCACACTCCTTCCCACATGTCAGTTGTTTATGATCACACCGCCTCACGCATGTTCGTATTCTAACAAATATTGAATATCTTTTAGTTATATTGGTGATATCTTATAGTTATAAATGATACATTTATGTCATGTCACTTACATTATATTTGTGCTCACATTCTGACAAACACTTGACATTTTTTAGCTATGTTAGTCATAGTTTTTAGTTATTCTAGTGATATCTTGATATTATGTGAATAGTATTCTTAAATTATATCACATCAAATTAGCTAATATATTACATAAATGAAGTAAGACTTTTATGCGATACAACTAATACAATTATGTGGTACATTATATCTTTACGTAATATAACTCCAAAGAAAAATAACAAAACCATTTTTAAGTAGATGTATTAATACACTTTTTTTGATATCATTAATACCTTTACTTGATACAAGTAAATACCCTTGCTTTACACTTCAATTAAATTAGGTAATATCTTTGTATAAATAAAGTAAAATCAGTATGATATACTTATGTAATACGACCAATACTTTTATGTGATACGATTAAAATATTCGTATGTGTAAGATACTTAACTAAAACCATTTTTAAGTAATACATTTACATTTTCATGGTTCATATATTTATGTGATATAAGTAATACATTTACATCATATTTCATTAAGACGAACTAATACATTTATGTTGATGAAAAAATACATTTATGTAATAAAACTAATGATATCATTATAGATAATATATTAATTTATTATAAATATATTAATTTAGTAAAATAATATATCATTTTTTAACATCCATCTTCTTCATTTATGTAGAGGCCGAATCACTATATTATGAAGTATTTTGATACATGCTTAATTTGAAAGAAAAAAAAACCTTTTATTTTTTTTCTTGAGTCTTAATTTACGTCACATGTTCCAAATAATCTCTCTCACTTGAAAAAAACTAAGAGTAAGTTTTATGTGAAACCGTCTCACGGGTCAATTTATGTGAGACAGATCACCCATAACTTATATTTCTCACATCATATGCAAATTTGTGGAAGTGAGTTGGGTTAATGGATAAATAGGATCCGTCTCATGAAAATTATCCGTGAGACCATCTCAAATAAGTTTTTGTGAAAAACTAAACCTCCTTGAGGAAGAAAGAGAGAGGAGAACAAGAATGATAATTGTCTCCACAATCCAATCTCTCAATTCAACTTGCTCAAGTTCCACACGTGGGAAGAGTACTATCTTCGTGCCGCGGGTCATTAGCGTTTTTTGATGGATTCGCATTCTAGACAAGCGATCCAATTGCACAAATCTGACTGATTCACAAGAGTGTTGCTCACATGATTTTGATTAGGAAAATCTTATTTGCTTCAAAAACATATGTCCACAACATTGGATCTATGTCTGGTAGAGCTCGGTCGATGACCACGAAGTACTCGAAAGATTTCGAGTGCACCAATAATATATATGTTCATCTCAAGAGAACCACTTATATATCAACACATGCGAAAATGTAACAAATCCAGATAAAATCACATATGATTAAAATCTAATTTAATTGCATAAAATCCATAAAATCAGGCCAATTGAAGTATTTTTCAAGGTTTTGTAATCTTCAATTTGGTTTATAATTTACGAAAAATATATTAGAAATTCATTATACTAGGCCAATATACTACTCCCTCCATCCCTGCTAACTTTGCCTACTTTCCTTTTTTGTTTGTCCCAACTAACTTTGCCACCCCAAAAATGGCAAAGAAAAAACGCAAAAACTCATATGAGACCGTCTCACGGATCCCCTTCCATGAGACGGATCTTTTTGACCCGCTTTGACTTTGACCCAGCCCAACAAATCCCAGCCCAATTCTAACCCATAGAACTCAGCCCATAGTTTAAACCTAATCAATAATTCAGCCTTATTATACTAAGTTTCAGCCCAAATCCACACACCCAAAACAAACATACGTCGCACTGAAAAAAGAAGAGAAAAAGAAGAGAAAGGACCGTCGCACCAGCAGAGAGCACCGTCGTTGCAACCTTGGGAAGACAGCAGAGATTTGGAAGCACCGTCGCAGTAGAGAGCACCGTCGTTGCAGCCTTGGTCGCCTTCATCGTGTTCGCGACCTTCAAACAGAGTACCGTCGTTGCAGCCTTGGTCGATGAAGTGTTCGCGACCTTCAAACATTTCTTCACAAACAGCAGTCTTGCCAACGCCTGTCATTCTAAAAAGTACTATGACAATGTCAAAATTGACAACAATCATGTCTCTGATTTCGCTCAATCATTGGATATCCGATCATCTTCTTCATCGTTTCGATGGACGAATCGAGATCTTATTTCAAATCCTTGAGGTCTATTGTGAAAGAGTGTGATCATAGAGATGGGATTCAAGTGCATCTTCAAATTCAGATATAGCCTCTCTGATTTGTCCATCCAAATAATTCATCACCAATTTCTTCTTGTTGCTCTTAATCATATTGCTGCTATCCAATCTTTTGAGAATTTCTTACAAGGACTTCAACTCATTAAATGCAAATTTGATCATTTCTGAAGAAGGGGTACAAGAGAGGTATGAAAAGAATTTAGAAGACCCTCAAATATCTGTCTTTTGTGTTTGTGTGTATTGAGGGTGGGGTGGGATGAGATGGGTTTAGCCATAACCTTGATTGAAGAGATATCAATTAAGAAGTGTAAAAAAGAATAGAGATGAAGTGGGTCATTGAGAAGAAAAGGGACACATATGTGTTTACATTGTAGTTAATATATTTTGATGTGTTTCTGACGATGGCTTCTTCAGAGGCGGCGATTCACCGGGGTCGGTGTCATACGAGTGGTGCTCCGCTGTGGCGCCGTCGGGGGAGGCAGAGGTTGAAAGATGCTCACTTTCTCGTACGATCCGGAGTTGATTTGAGAAGTTCTTGCCAACTAGTTTGTTTGGATTAAGGATTATTTTCTTGGGTTTTGGGATTAGAGAAATGTTGATCATCTGAAAATTATTAACCATGTTTTAGTTTAGTTCGATAATTAGTAATAATAATTTGTGGTGATGGTATTATATAGTGTTATATTTCTACGAGACCGCTTTAATTAAGGTATCTATAACTTTATTTACTGCATTTTCCGTGTTGATGAATAAGTATTATTAACCATGTTTTAGTTTAGTTCGATAATTAGTAATAATAATTTGTGGTGATGGTAATGTACAGTGTTATATTTTTAGGAGACCTCTTTAATTAAGGTATCTATAACTTTATTTACTGCATTTTCCGTGTTGATGAATAAGTATGTCTTTTAGAGTTATAAGTATGTATTTGAATCTATAAGTATGTGATTATGTATTTTATTTTTTCTTACGATTTTAACTTGGTGTTCTATAAGAAAGTTGTAACTCTTTAAATTAGTCATTCAATACTCAACCAAGAAAAATAAAATTTTTGATATATATATATATATATATATAAGTGTGTGTGACTTTTGATGTACATATTTGTGTCTTTTTCAAGTTTAAGTGTGCATTTTTTACAGCTCTACATCCTTACTAAATATACACAACATGTTGCCAAAGATGGAGGAAAGCAATATTTTTGTATGGATTATGATTAAGTGATATATCCACAAATTATAATCATTTTCACATATTTACAGAATAATGAGCTAAAGATAAAGCATCAAAGTTCAAGGAATTCAAGATTAATTGAAACAAAAACAAAATCAAAAGTAAGATAATGATATAACATTCATCAATTTTATTCGATTTTTAGAATAAAATTCTAAAATGATAAAGTGAACTAAATTTATGTTATTATTTATTTAGTCACTGATTTAAAGTGATAAGTACATCTTTTATACCTATAAGTATGCATTTTATAGAGACATGTGTTTTACGTATTTCGCTTTCGATTTTTGGTTTAGTGCTCTGTATGAAAGTGAGTTGTTCCAATGAAGTATGAATTTTATTTACTCACTGCATGCAGTAGAACATAGTTTCAAAACACCAAAATTAGTTTCAAAACACCAAAATAAAGAGTTGGTCTCCCATACACCAGTTGCACGGATCTAGATCCGTGCAACTGGGCCGCTTGACCCGACCCGACATACTTAATATATATATTTTTTTTATTTTTTTTTTCTAGCCCTAATTTTCTCTCCCCCAGCTCATCTCGCTGCGAGCCTGCACAAATATTTCCTCTCTCTCCCAGCTCCACCCATGGCGATCGCGTTCTTCCAAGATTCATCTATTGATTAATTCTTCTACTATATTTCCTATTCTTCTTCTCCATTCGTGATTTCTTGTTCGAACTATTGCAATTAAACAAGATGCAGACAGGAGACATGGAAGATGAAGGTAAAACTTCAAATAATTGTCCAAACAAAAATCCAATTCCTATCAGTTTAATAACATGTAATTGTTTCTGATTTCGTATTAATAATGTCTTCTGACAGATTATCGTTCCAATTCAAGAGAAATAGTAGAGTTGTCCACCGAAGAAGATGAATTTCTTGATGCGTGTGATACAATATCTGATATAAACGAAGGTAAAAACTCTATCTCTTATCAGTATAATTCTTATAACAAAAAGGTCATCATTATTCAATATAAAGGTACTACTCAGTATAGATAAAGGTTTACTTATAAAAAAATAACAGTACTCACACTTAAAGGTACAATAATAAAACTTAAAATTTCTTAAACTTTTCATTTTCTAGGGTGTATTAAGATTTCTTAAATAATAATTTATCTCTTAATCCTTAATTTTAAGGTATCTTTACTTTTTAACTACACATAAAGGTATCAATAATTTCTACTTAAACATTGTTCTGTCTCATAAAAGGTCATTCACATAATGCATAAAGGTAAACTATACAATACATAAAGGTCATATTATTTAATAATATAGGTTCAATTAAGGTATCATTATTTCTATTTTTCAGATATAAGTGGATCTCTTATAGGAACAACAAGGAAAACAATCCCAGAAATGTATGAACTTTATTGTAAGCATGCTCGTGCAGTCGGATTTAGTGTTCGTAAGTCAACTAGTAGGTTCTCTAGAGATGACCACCCTATTGAGTTGGCAAAACTTTTTGTTTGCTCAAGTTCTGGAGTAAAGAGATCACAAAACCCAAGTATATATAAGAGGAAAAAAATTGGACTTGCAAGAACAGATTGTAAAGCTTTGATGAGGGTTAAGATGAATGATGAAGGATTGTACGAGGTTGTCAACCACATTTTGTTGCATAATCATACACTTACCAGAATAGAATTGAACCACTTGCACCGTTCAGAAAGAAATATCAGTAATGAAAAAGGAAGAGTTATAGAAAGCATGATAACTTCAGGAATGAGTGCAACAAATTCTTTTCGTTACATGGTCCAAGATGCAGGAGGAGAGGAGGTAATAGGTCACACTATCAAAGACCACTTGAATTTTGTAAATCGTTTGAAGATGAAAGTCATTGAGGGTGGAGATGCACAAAAGGTCATTGACATGATTCAACAAGAACAAGAGGAGAATGATGATTTTTATTACAAAGTTAGGTTAGATGATGAAGGCAGATTGAGTAAACTTTTTTGGAGGGATTCAATGATGAAAGAAGATTATGAGATTTATGGAGATGTGATGATATTTGACACAACCTATAGGACGAATAGGTACAATCTTATATGTTCTCCGTTTGTTGGAGTAAATAATCATGGAAGAAACGTAATGTTTGGATGTGCGTTCCTAGCTGATGAAAAGATGGAATCTTTTGAATGGCTTTTTGAAGTTTTTAAAAAATCAATGAGAGGAAAGTGTCCAATATCTTTGTTCACTGACCAAGATTTGGCCATTGCAAATGCAATAGAAAAGGTATTGTTCACTGTTACCTTTATGATATATTTGTATTACCTTTTTGTTATAACTTTCATACCTTATAATATCAGTTGCTAATTTTTTGATTAAATGTATATTGTTATGTAAAGCTCAGTTATGTTTATATACTGTGATTAATCCTTATATATGTATACACACACACACACACACATATATATATATACAGATTCATATATTATTATCTAATACATTCAACTAACCATTTGTAGGTTTTTCCTGGAACAAGACATCGCTTGTGTTTATGGCATCTTCAGCAAAATGCAGTAAGCAGATTCGCAGAATTGAAGACCGATAATACATTCAAAGACACATTCAATAAGTGCTTGTCAGGATGTACTGATGAAAAGGAATTTGAGGATTGTTGGCAGAGCATGATATCAAAATATGGCTTGACAGATCATCCTTGGTTTGCACGTTTATATGGTTTAAAAGAAAAGTGGTGCACTGCATTGAACAAAGATTTCTTTTCAGCTGGGATACTATCATCACAGAGAAGTGAGAGCACAAACCATGCAATTGGATTCAACGTTAAGAAAAATACAAGCTTAACAGAATTCTATATAGTTTTCAAGGAAACAATCAACAATTGGAGAAGCAAAGAACGACATGATGAATTCAAATCTTCAAGATTGATTCCTGAATCAGTTCTGCCATTGAATGGATTGTTGAAGCATGCTTCTGAGGTTTATACACTGCCACTTTTTAGAAAATTTGAGGATGAGTTTCTTAAATGCATATCAGCTACATCTACACTTATAGGAGTTCAAGATGACACCACAGTTTACCATGTTTCATCTATCAATGACAATGGGATTGTGAATCGGGTGGTGTTTGACAACAGCATGAACCTTATTGTTTGCACATGCATGAAATTTGAAGAGTGTGGTATGTTGTGCTACCACTCGTTGAGGATACTTCATATAAATTCTAAGGTAAGTATTCCTGATTCTTATATAAAGAAGAGGTGGACAAAGCAAGCAAAATCACAGATTTGGGATGGTTTCAAACATATTTCTCAACACATGAACATACCTCACGAATGTGTTCTTTGGAGACATGAAATGGCCAGAAAGTATTATAATCTGATTTTGAAATGTGAAGACAGCAAGGATGCAAAGAGAATACTTGAAGAAGGATATAATAGAGATTCTTTGAGTATTAATGAAATCACTTCATTTGATTCAACAGCTACTACACATTCCGAATCATCTAATGTTGTCCTTGATCCTACTCATTCTATTACAAAAGGCCGAAGACAGAGGATAAAAGGTCATTTTCAGAAGAAAAAAAAGCTCAAGGGAAAGTCTGTTGCAAAGGAATTCGGTTCTAAAACACCAAATGTTCACATGTTTTAAACATTTTTCACATGTTTACCTTTATTTATATTTCAGTTACCTTTATATTATAGAACTGTGACCTTTATTTATTTTCACATGTTACCTGCATGTATGTGGCAGTTACCTTTATTTTGTATAAATGTGACATTTATATAATATAATTGATACATTTATATCTTTTATTTATATATTATTATGTTACAAAAGAAACATAAGCAGGAAGAAAAATCATTTTCGCATGTTTACCTTTATCTATCTAATACTTACCTTTATATTATAGAAATGTTACCTTTGTATGTTTGAATTAATACCTTTATATCATTAATTTATAAAAGTTTATTTTAATAAACACTTATATTCGAACTTACTTTTATGTTTTATATTGTAATAAAAACTATAATACATACACAAAAATAATCTTATTTAGATTAATATATTGCAATCACAACAATTATACCTTTATATACATTTTCTTTACCTTTCTATAACAACATTTGTACCTTTATGTAACTTTCAATAGAATCACTGCATATTTTATATACTAACATTCATATATATATCCAATATTCAAAACCTAATATCCCACCATAAAACCAGTCGTTACTGAAACACTTCACGTACAAAAACCTAAAACATGAACATATCCAAAGTGTTTCCAAAAGTTAGCCAGAACATATGCATCATACCAACAAAAACTAGTATTTAAATTGTTTTAAAAAGTTAGCCAATTGTTCCTAAAAACTTCACATCCACAGAAATTGTTTTCCATATCACTCAATCATTCCTCCTCCTCTTTTGTCTTCCTGTAGGCAGTACAACTTTTGTCTTCTTTTTTGAATAATTTGCCTTCTTCTTCTCTTCCATAATCTTGGCCTTCAAATCAGGTTTCTTCTGATAGAAAGTAGACACTTTCTGCAGCACCTCACTCTTTATTTCATTCAACTTGGACAGAACAAGACTTACACATACCTTTGCTCTAAGAACACGTCTCACAACAGCCTTCGCAGCAAAACAAATAAACAAAGTTATACTCAGCCCACTTATATTTAAAAAATAATTAACACATTACATAATAATAAAAAGAAAAATATACAATACCTTTGTCAAATCTGGAATTTCATATGGAACACCATCAAAGTTGTCAACATGATGCATCAAGTATACACCACAATCTACATCTTTGTTTGTAGTTTGCCATTTGAATAACACATTCTCAAACTCATAATCAAGGATCTGTCTAGCTTTTTTGTGCTTCTTACTCCGAAGAAATATTGACATTTCAGTTTTCTAAAAAAATAACAAAACCATATATTAAAATTTTGAAAACAATTTAGAATCCTATAACATAAAGAAGTAAGAGAACATTCATGAACTTTACAAACTCACCAAGATTTCTGCACACTTGAAAAAATTATTTTCAGATCCATATTTTCTGTTATCCAAATACTGAATTTTTTTGTCAATGAAGTTCACAGCAACAGCAGCATAATGGCATTCCAAACAAAATGGAATAAAGATCTACAAAAATATATAAAGGTATCAAAAAATACATAAAAACGTATGACACATATATACCAAATAAAATGCATAACAGGAATTAAAAAAAAAATACCATATCAACACTGTTCAAGGTGTTCTTATTAGAAGCCATCCAAGTCTCCCAACTTGATCTCATTTGAATTCTGTTCTCCTTCTCATCACCTTCTGAATTTATGATTTTCTCCAAACATAGCTAACAAACAATAAAACAAATTAATAAAATAAATACTATTATATTATATAATGTAAATAGAAAATTTATAACTTACACTGAGTTCAAGGTTAAAAACAAAACGACTTCGCCTCTCTGTTTTCTCTTCATCAGCATTCACCATTAAAAACCATGTTGTCAAAACAGATTGATATATCACACACTTTGGATACAAAGACAACATATCATTCTTTGTAATGAAATTAAAATATCCATTTTGGAACAACCTCTCTTCATCATCCCTGTAAATTAACAAATTATATTAAAAGTCAGATACTTATAAATAAAAGGTCTCACATGTATATTAGAAAGGTCATACAGAAATATATAAAAGGTCAAACAAGCATAACAGAAAGGTATAACACACAAAACAGAAAAAGTATAAGAGATAATAGCTAGAACTCTGGTTATATAATATGAAGGTCTCACATATATACAATAAAGGTCACACATAAATGTAGAAAGGGTCACACAAATATATCAGAAAGGTATAGTGACAGAATTCTAGATATAAAACATGAAGTGACATATAAAGTATAAAAGGTCATATACTTTTAGACAAAAGGTCACATAAACATACAAGAAATGTATAAAACCTAACATAGTATAAAACAAAGAGGTCTCATGAAACTAGCAGAAAGGTCAACTAAATAATCATAAAAGGTCACATATAAAAATCATAAGGGTAAACAAATTCATACCCTTGGCTTTCTTCTGAATCTTCAACAAAAAGACAGTAATCTACTATCTCTTTATCTCTCACATCCATATCATTTAAAAACTTGTTAGAAAAAACCATGAAATCAGAAACATAACCAACATCATAGCTTATCCCCCAAAAGCCCTCATTCCCTTTCTCTTCAGCTTTTCTTTCTTTTGAACCAACCGATAAAACAGCATCTCTCAGTTCCTCACCCGTTGCACCTGCCTCACCCCAAACATCTTCCACCACTTCATTTACAGCAATGTCCTCAGGTGTAAAAATATTAAACGAAGGCATATCAGATGCAATCTTATTCATACTCAAGAAATTCTCAACAACACTGTCAATATAGTTGTGCAACTTTTCATCAGAAAAGAACTTTTGAGATTCAGATATTTCTGGAGAACTTGACACTTTTTCAGAAATCTTCTTTTTCATTGAAAGCAACTTCTTCATATAATGATCAGACACAATAGAAATGTCTCTTCTGAAGCAAAGAAGAGTTTCATGGATATCCTACAAACAATAAAAAACTGTCAGTTCAAACTTCACATTAATTTATCATAAAAGGTCAGATAAAAAATGTATAAAAGTCACTCATTTATAACATTAAGGTTTTCTAATAAAGACTACAGAAACTTACATCTTTAGATATCTTCTTTATCTCAGAATCATCAAGCTCTCCATCAGGCAAGCTAAACTTAATAAATCTTCCAGTTTTCTCCCCATCATCATGAGTATTCCCAGCCACATTTTCCTCCACATCCACATTTTCTTCCTCAGCAGGCTTCTCCTTCCTATAACCTTCTTTCCCAGAAACAGGATAAACATTCACCACTATTTCTCCATCACCATAACGCCCAGCAGCAGCCTCTTCCTTACACCTTTTTTCCATTTTCTCAATAGACCAATGTTTGATTAACGGTAATTCACAAGACTCTGCAACACCTTGCCATTTCACTCTATGAAAGTAAGCAATTTGCAATATTATCACACATCCACTAACATTTTTCACATCCTTCCCATCAAACTTCATCACAGCATCACACAGCCAATTTAATACATACTCACACCAATTCAACTTACAAATATTATTAACATCAACTACAGATTTCAGAATACCCGTCTTCAACAACCGATTTGAAGAAGGTGTTAAGAAAGTTGACATCACATATAGAACAAACAATCTTTTAAAATCATCTCCACCAAACACCAACTGATCAGTCAACAAATCAAACACCACTTTCTCAGGAGTCCTTGAGTGAATATCATATATCTTACCCAACCTCACAAGCAAGTCATGTTCCTCTTGCTTTCCAAACCTCGACACACTAGAACCGCCACGTGGAAGCATGAATATATCATAAACATCATCAGCAGTTAACACAAAGTTACGATATCTATCCACAGATAACATCCTACTCCCACCATTAAACCTCTTAACAAGCCATGTCAACATTTCCAAATTACAAGTTCTAAAAGAAACATCCAACAAACCCCCGAATCCTATACTAATTACATCAGACTTCTGCTTCTCATTTAATGCCTCAACAAGATCAACAATTCTGGCAGGTCTGCAAGATGTTAAAATCAAACTGCAAAAAGAAAAGGTCTCACTATTCTATAGTAAAGGTCACACAAAGTAATGATAAAGGTTACACTGATATAATGAATAGGTATATCACATTAATAGATAAACATATAATATTGAATAAAAACATAATAAAAATGTAGTCAACAAACAAAAAGAACTAATAAACATCAATAAACAATCCTATACTAATTACATCAGACTTCTGCTTCTCATTTAATGCCTCAACAAGATCAACAATTCTGGCAGGTCTGCAAGATGTTAAAATCAAACTGCAAAAAGAAAAGGTCTCACTATTCTATAGTAAAGGTCACACAAAGTAATGATAAAGGTTACACTGATATAATGAATAGGTATATCACATTAATAGATAAACATATAATATTGAATAAAAACATAATAAAAATGTAGTCAACAAACAAAAAGAACTAATAAACATCAATAAACATCACAGAAAAAAAATCATATAGATCTCACTGATATAATGTAGATGAATATCACATTAACAATTCAAAAAACGAAAAGCACATAACAAGAACTAAAAAGGTAACAGATCAACAACAAAAGGACAAACAAACATAACATAAAATAATACCATGCAGAAAGGAAGATCAAAAATACACATGCAGCAAACCAAAAACATCTTCGATCTAAGAAAATTTTAAAAAAATCCATAAAATTACCTCTTCTTCTGGTTCGCTTTCAAATCTGACTTACTCTCTCTAACAACAATGCTCTTCTCTGAACGAGACTTCTGTGCCATTCCTCTCAACTTAGAAATCTTCGATTCAAACTGGAAAACAAACAAAAAAACAATAAACTCAGAAAACAACACAACAAAACAATAATGCAAACAAAATCAACAAAACAACACAACAAATACATAAAATCAAAAGGAAAACATCGATTTAACCGACTGAAACAACAGATAAACTCAGAAAACTAACCTTCAAGAACTAGGGTTTCGAATAGAACTCCAATCGAACAAAAACAACTTAGCGAACACTAGATAAACACAAACAAACAGAGATTTGTGAGAAAATCGCTAAAAAATGAACCAAAGAAGAGGAAGAATGGAGAAAAATCGAAAGAAGAAAGGGAGGGAGAAAAGAACCGCATAGAACGTGGGTTTGATTTAGAAAAAAAAAAAAAGAATACTCTATATATATTTTCCCAACCGGGTCGGGCTGGGTCGGGTCGGGTCGGGGATTACACGGATTCCTGACCCGTGCACCAGTTGCACACCAGCTTTTGCGCAAAATAAATATAAAAGTACGTCTTTTTCACCTTTAAGTATGAGTTTTATTTACTCACTGCATGCACTAGAACAGAGTTTCAAAACACCAAATTATAAGTATGTTTTTTGCATCCATATGTATGTCTTTTCCATCTATAAGTATGAGATTTATTTATTCACTGTAGCGTTTCAAAACACCACACCAAAATAGATATAAGCATGTCTTTTGTATCCATAAGTACACATTTTTCACCAATAAGTATGAGTTTTATTTACTCATTGCATGCGCACTAGGACAGAGTTTTAAAACATCAAAACATCAAAATAAATATAAGTTAGTCTTTTGTGTTAGTTTTAAAACACCAAAATAAATATAAGTAAGCCTTTTGTGTTCATAAGTACGTCTGTTCCAGTATGCTTTTTATTTACTCATTGCTTCAAAACAAAAATAGATATAAGTATGTCTTCTACATCCATAAGTACATCTTTTCCACATGTAAATATGAGTTTTATTTAATCACTGAATGCACTAGAACAATATGTTTATCAATAAACGAAAAAAATAGAAAACAAAAACAAAAAGACTAAAACAATAACTAATGACATGATGGAAATGAGTGGCCTCCAAAATGAGAACGTGCCTGACATTTTTGTCATAATGTCACTTCTTCCTTGATTTAGAGGACCTGCATAAAAAGAAAGCTGGATTAAACAGAGTAGAAAAGAAAAATTAACTCATTGGTACTTGTTTTAAGTTTCTGGATGTACTTTTGATTTGAAGATTTGAAACTTGTTAAAAATGGGCATTCTAATTATTTCATATAAGAAACTAATAAAGCTCAAGAACACAAGAATAAACATAATATTTCTTCAACACAACATTTTGATTATCATCACATAAGTGTGAGGAGAGGATATTGTCTCAAAAATTATTGAGGATATTCTATTCCATCTATTTCACTGAAATAAATAATACCTGATACCATGTGAGGAGAGGATATTGACTCAAAAATTATTGACGATATTTTATTCCATCTATTCCACTGAACAACACATAAGTATGAGGAGAGGATATTGTCTCAAAAATTATTGAGGATATTCTATTCCATCTATTCCACTGAAATAAATAATATCTGATACCATGTGAGAAGAAGATATTGACTCAAAAATTATTGACGATATTTTATTCCATTTATTCCACTGAACTGATACATGTGAGGAGAGGATATTGTGTAAAAAAATTATTGAGTATATTCAGTTCCGCTAAAATAAATAATATGACTGCAGCGTAAAACATGGAAACAAAATAACTATCAAAGATACAAAGGTATATCCTAAGATACAATATTTAGTCAATATTATTTTCCTAATATATCATGTTCAACATGAGTATGTATTCTGACTTTCTCTCATATTTTTAGTTTAAGTATGTCTTTTATGCACATAAGTATGTCACTTTACTGTTTTTAATTTATTTGCATAAGGTATTTTTGGTCCAAGTATGTCTTTTAAGCACATAAGTATTGATCCTCGATATGAGTATGTATTCTGACTTTCTCTCATATTTTTGGACCAAATATGTCTTTTAAGCACATAAGTATGTCTTTTAAGCACATAAATATTGATTCTCACTTTAATATTTTTAATTTGTTTGCATAAGTTTTTTTGGTCCAGTATGTCTTTTAAGCATATAAAAGTATTGATTCTCACTTTACTATTTTTAATTTGTTTGCATAAGTTTTTGGTCCAAGTATGTCTTTTAAGCACATAAAAGTATTGATTCTCATTTTACTATTTTTAATTTGTTTGCATAAGTTTTTTTGGTTCAAGTATGCCTTTACTATTTTTAACTAGTTTTGTGCCCGTGCGATGCACGGGATTAAACTTTTTTAAAATATAAGTATAAATATTTGTAATTTAAAATAATAATATATAAATTTAATAGAATAAATTTAAGTGATATATTTATATATTTTACATATATATATATTTGAATTTTTCTGAATAATTTTTACAATATTCCACTATTAAAAAAACTTGTGAATTTGATAAAATAATTTTATTATGGAAAATGATTTTCATAAATTATAGAGCAACCATCACAATATAAAATAATGATGGAAAAAAAAATACAAAATATTGTGAAACATCAAAGTCAATTTTACTATGGAAAACAATTTTCTTGAATCGTGTTCTTCACAATTCAAAGTATTCAATTAACAATAAATATATATAAATGTTGTATTTTGATGCAATCTATGTATAACCTTTCTAGCACCTTATTTCAAAAACCTATGTCCAAGAATAATGAAATTTATTCTTGACAATGTTGTATTTTAGTGGAATTAAACATTGGATTTGATGCAATCTATGTATAACCTTTTTAGCACCTTATTTCAAAAACTTATTTCCAATAATAATGAAATTTATTCTTGACAATGTTTGAAATATAAAATCAGTACTTTTGACAATGGTCTTAAAAAAACAAAAACAAAAATGAAATTTATCTTATAGTGTATTAATTTTAAATCTATAAAATCTCTAATCCAAAATTAGAGACTTTGGACCCAAATTTCTACACAAAATAATTTGAATTAGCGAAATAATATAATATTACATAGCAATAAGAATAATCAATATACAATACTAATAAAATAATACATATCTGAATTGTTCTTCTTCAAATTACAAATAACAATAACTTAAATCATTAAAAAATGAACACTATGGTCATTAATTATTGATCCAAACTACAAATATCTCGGAAATCAATTCGTAACCAAATAAATATACATAAAGAAGAAGAAGAAACAATCCACTAATCCAAGAAAACATAATGTTTGGAATGCAGAATTTGAGAAATTGTGAATGGAAAATGTGTGAATGAATTCCAAGTTTATTCTGATCTCACATTTATAGTGAATGATATGCTTATTAAATATGGAATTAGTGCACTATTTATGATATGATCATAATTGATTGATATTGTGATTACATAATTTTAGGTTACCTTTTGAAAAATATCAAATTTTAGATCTTTTATATAAGTTAAAAAATATTCATTTATTCGATTGAATACAATATTATATCATCTTAAAAATTAATAAACATTCCACATCCAAAATATGACATAATAAATTGATTCTCATAAATTAATAGTCTTCCATATATAATGACATTTGTGATGTTTAAATAAGATTAATTCTAGAAATGTAAGAAAAAAATTCATATGATGATTATTTTTTTTCTTAATAATTATAATGATTAATCTTTTTAGTATTTTATTGGTCTTATCATTTTTACTATTTTTCGGTTATGGGACTTGTTAAATTCTTTGAGATGAATAAAGGATAATAAAAAAAAAAATCAATGAATCAAATTGGATATTTATGCCAAAAATCAGGGAATGAAATTGAATTTTTCATTTTCTTTTTTTTTGTTTTTCAAAAAATATGTAAGTCTAATTTTTCCAAATGAGAGACGTGTAATGCTACTATACTTTTTTTTTTTTCAAGAAATATGTATATGTCACCCAATTTTAAATTAAAAAACACACAAAATTAAGTATTGTTGAAAAGTTTATTAATTATTCATGCAAAATTCACATAATTGATGACCAAATTAATGGACTTGACTATTTCAACTTATTTGCATTCCATATTTATGAATATGTTTAATTATATGATCTTTAATACAAATACAATTGTTTTTATGATAATATATGTAATATTTTAGTATAGGATTTAAATTAACATAAAATCTCATACTATATTTATATTATAAATTAACTAATACTTTAATTTTCTATATTCAGAATGAGATAAATGTGAAATAAATGTCAATCAACTAAAACATATAATATATGTGTTACCATAATATATTATCTTTCCATATATATAATATCATGCTAGCATTGTTTTCCAAATTTAGTGGGGAGGGGTTGGCCGGAAAAATTATTTTAGGAAACGTTTTTGGTTTTATATATATAAAGATAAAAATATTATATCATTTTATATTGGAGTGAATCATATAAATATATATTATTTATATCCATATTATATCATATATTTTATCATTGCATAGTGATGTAAATTTTATTATATATATTATTCATACATTGACTAATAGTGAATAAATTAAATATTTTTATATTGTTTTTATAGATTTTACCAATTAACATTACATAAAATATATTAATTATATCAATTGAAATTTAATAGTTAAAGTTGAATTACTTTATAGATAAATATGTATGAATGTTTATTTTCATATCACTTCCTCATATGTATACATCATCAAACAATATCCCATTTCTATTCACATTCATTTATATATATATATATATAGTATCTATTAATAGAAAATAAATATCATTTATTATTTATTTAAAAAAAACATTTCCAATTTTAGCATGATGTTTTTGGCGGGAAAAATTTCATATTACTTTTTCAGGAAATATTTGTGTTTTTATATATATAAAGATTTGTTTGCATAAGTTTTTTTGGTCCAAGTATGTCTATTAAGCACATAAGTATGTATTTTAAGCACATAAGTATGTCTTTTTAACACATAATATAAATTCTAAAAATGAGTATGTATTCTGATTTTCTCTCTTATTTGGTCCAAGTATGTCTTTTAAGCACATAAATATGTTTTTTTTAGCATATAAGT
The DNA here is from genome assembly GCA_005771605.1 of Scutellaria baicalensis. Lineage (NCBI taxonomy): Eukaryota > Viridiplantae > Streptophyta > Magnoliopsida > Lamiales > Lamiaceae > Scutellaria > Scutellaria baicalensis. Next base: position 3,297,856 of record CM016721.1, on the reverse strand, counting down.
ATTGATTCTGACTTTATACTGCTTTTTATTTGTTTGCATAAGTTTTTTTGTCCAAGTATGCATTTTAAGCACGTAAGTGTCACTTTTAAGCACATAAGTTTGTTTCCATCTGGTTTTATAGATTCGATTAGCTTCACCAAATAACCTATACAATCACAGTCTGATTTTCATGCCAAATAACCTATACAATCACAGTCTGATTTTCATGGACACAAACATGTTTGATATTTGTAACTCTCTTTTTAGGCTCGTGTTCAGTTGCTCCACCCTCTTGGGGCTCGAATTCAATTGCTCCAGTCCCTCAGGTTTACATCTACACTCCAAATTGAATTTAAAAAATTAGCAGAAACTTGGAAAGCTACCACCACACCCCCCAAACAAAATCAATCATATACAATTTAAAAACCAAAAAGATTGAGAAAATGTGTGAAACTTACAGATCTCAACAAAGATATCTGAGAAGATCGAAAACGCAACATCAAATTGAGAAGATCGAAAACTGGGAGAATTGAAGAAAAAATATATATGATTCTAGATTTCGAAGTATGGAGAAGTGAAATTGTAGGAGGTACGACGGCTGCGCGACGGGTTTCTCCTTGCTCTCGGGTTTCTCCTTGCGCAGACGGGTTTCTCCTTGCTCTCGGGTTTCTCCTTGCTCTCCTTCCTTGCGTGCGGCGGTGCGACTTGCACAGATTTCTTCCTTGCGTGCGGCGGTGCGACTTGCACAGATTTTTACTCCTTTTGTTTTGGGCTTTGTAGGTTTAACTATTTTTTTGGGCTTAACATGTATGATATTAAGGGTTGGGCTTCATGGTTTGAAATTGAGATGATTGGGCTGAACCAAAGCGGGTTAAAAAGATCCGTCTCATGGATAGAGATCCGTGAGACGGTCTCACAAAAGTCCTACTCTAGAAAAATTTACTCCATTACCCTTCCATTTCTTTCATTTTACAACTTTTGCACTCAAAAAGCACACATTAATTACAAAATTGCCACTCAAAAACATTAAAATAACACATCACATCAAAGTTAACAGTTTTTTCTTAAACTCCGTGCAGTCAAACCGTGACAAAGATAAGGGGGACGGAGGGAGTATATATTATATATTTCTCTTATTCCGTTAATAAAATATGATTCAACCGGCCAAAATCTATTGCGTCCAATCGGTCGGACACGCTCACATTTTGTTCGATTACTTTATTTCACTTGTTTCTTAACCTATTTACTAATTAGACTTAATTCGTTATACAAATTTACACTCATGAATATTGAAAATGAGTTTCAACATACAACCATTAATATACCATGCATAGGAGATGTGAGTGCTAAATCTAAATAGAGAATTTCTAAAGATATAATCTTCCTCAAATTTTCCAATTAGAAGGAAAATAAATACAATGATTTAAATCCGATATACATTAAAAAAAAAAAATTACCAAGTAAAATCTAATTTGCTTTATTTATATTATTTTCAGTTGGTTTCATAAGTTTTTTTTTTTTTTTTGCCATTAAAATGTCGCTTCACACAAAAAATTATTATATAATACAATTAAATACTTCGAAAGAAATAGAAAACAAATAAAAATGAACCACTTGAGGAAAATAATAGGTATTGCTACAGTCAAATAGCAAATACATTTGCAATGTAGGAATTTTTTTCGACAATAATAATGGCATCAAACACACCAAAACTCGATGTATCTTCTGCAAGGACGAAAATATCGGTTTCGGTGTATGTATCGGTACCTTAAATTTACGGAAATATCGGTGCATATATCGGTTTCGGTGGAAATATCGGTAATTTTTAAAAAAATCACGGAAATATTGTAAAAAAATTAGAAAATATATCTGGTAATTTACATAATGTTATAACTAACATTCATACATAAATTGAAGTTAAAATTTCAAATAAAAAAATATAATTACAACAAAATGAGAGATAAACTAATATATAGAGTGATAATATGAGAAATTTTGTACAAAGTTTATTTATAAACTAATAATAGCATGAACTCCTATGAGGTTCAAATGAATGAGATGACATGCCATCTTGATTTAAACAATATTGATACCAACTCACCATATTAGACCAATTTTGGGTGTAATCATAAACATGTCAATATCTGTTTTAGTAACTCAGTAATTGGGACCACTCTTTTTCTTGATTTGGTTATATGTTTATTTAATTTGGGGTATGATTCAAGAATTGAGTTCAATTGATGTGTTGCTACTTTTGGACTGACTTCACTTCTGCATAATATTCCAAACTTCAAACACAGCTCAATTTGATCGATTTGTTATACATTCTTTAATTAAGTTGACACAATATTTGTATCAATAATGATATATTTAAATGTTTCTTTATTCTCCACATCTTCTCTTTGCATCTCATTTGCTAATCTCGGAAAAGTATTCTTCTTATTTAATGTAATTTAGAATTTAAGGTAAATCAATAGTATGATAATTTTGTTTTTTTATGGTAATTTATTAATTAAAGTATAGTTAGGATTGAAATAGGTGAGAGAAAGAGTGTAAAGTAAATAGTGTAAAGTCAAAAAAATTCAAAAAAAATGGAATTTTCATGTTGATTGCCGAAACAATCACCGAAACGATATTTTACCGAAATATTGCCGATATATCAGCGATATTTCGGTGAAAAATGACGTTTTATACCTGTAACTCACCGAAACCGAAACGCGAACGGAAACGGGCCGATATATCGCCGATATATCGGCGACATTTTGACGAAAAAAAAAACACCCCGTTTTTATATCGAACTTACGATTTGTCGATATTTCGGCGATATATCGCCGAAATATCGCGATATTTTCATCCATGATCTTCTGTATTACCCATCAATATAAGAATTTTTCTATGTAGAAGGTCAAAATCTTTATATATATAAAAACACAATCATTGTCAAAAAAAGAAAGTTAAATTTTTTCCCGCCTAAAATCACTTTCTACTTATAGAAATATATATGTATATATAAATGATATTTAATGTGAATAAAATCTTTATAATTTTTAATATTAAACATACATATATATGTGCATATAATTATACTGATGATATGATGAGATGTTAATTAAGAAACAACTCTTGCAATTATATTAAACAAGATTCAATTAATTTGCCTAAATCTTGCAACCCTATTTTGGAAATAATTGGTACAAATTAATATAATAAAAGGAAATATTCAATTTTTATAGATTAAATGATTCAATTTCATACCTTCAAAATAGAGAAAGTCAACTTTACGTCATTAGCAATAATTAATGGATTTATTTAAATAGTTTATGATTATTAATTGGGTATTGTCATATTTCAAATTAAATTTATGTTTCCAAAATATCATGAATCAATTTATATATATATATATATATATAAACTTAGATACATATATATATGTATGTATATACTTACTTATTAAAAGTCAACTATTAACCTTAAAAACCATTTACTTATATTTGGAAAAGTATATATAGTTGATTTACAAACAAAATGCATTATTAGTCATCCAATTTATATAGATATGAATATAAATTAAATAAATGTGATAATATAGTGTACATGGGTTAATATTATATTATATAATATGTTTTTTTTTTTAAAGAACTATATCATATATCTATGTATTTTTATAGATAAAAAAACACAAATATTACCTAAAATAGTAAGACAATGATATCCCAAAAAAACCCCTACTATAATTAGAAATAAATAGATAACATTAGTTTTATGTTTATTTATTTCTTGAAGTATTTAATATATATTTAGAAATATATGTGAATTCATATATACAAATAACATATATATACAAGTCAACTATTATCTTTAAATATCTTTTAATTATTTTAGGAAAAAACGTAGCATTAATGCACGTTTTTTATTTGGAAAAAGTAGAGATATTTCTTTTTCTTTTCTTTGAAATAAAAAAAATCCATTTTGATTCATTGATTTTTTTGGCATCAATATCCAATTTGATTCATTGATTTTATTTTTAAATATCCTTTATCATATCAAAGATAAAACTATTTAATATATTAAGAAGATTAATCAATATAATTATTAAAAAATATCATGATATACACTTATTTCCTTATATTTTTAGAATTATGTTATTTAAAGATTACAAGTGTCATTATATATGAAAACTTATTAATTTACTAGAATCAATTTATTATACCATATTTTAGATGTGAATGTTTATTAATTTATAAGATGATTATATATATATTGTATTTATCCAAATAAATGTAAATTTTATAACTTATATAAAAGATTATAAATTCAAGATTTTCAAAATAAAAAAACCCAAAATTATGCACTCGCAATAACAATCAATTACGTTCATACCATATATAATGCACTAATTCCATATCTAATAAACATATATATCTTTCATTATAAATATGAGAGAATAAACTTGGAATTCACTCATGCATTTTCCATTCACATTTTCTCAAATTATGCACTCATCCATACCCTTAATTATTTATTTTTTTGTTCACAAACGTATAATTGAAAACAAAATAATATTTCATTTTATTCACGATATTTGAATATTCAAAATATTTAATCCACTTATTTTATTTTAAAACTTATGTTTTATATCTTTTTTCAATTTCAGATATAATAAAATATAAATAAAATTATAATTATATTTCATAAAAAGTTTAATCCCGTGCATCGCACGGGCGAAAAACTAGTACTATTAAAAACATTTAAAAATATATTTTCTAGTAGTTTTTCTTTTTAAAAAGTCAAATTGAAACAATATTTTAATTAAAGAAAAAAAACAGAGGCTAAAGATATTTCTTAATATTTGTTGGTAGAGAACCTCCTTACTTTCTAAATAAACCATATTTTAATTTTTAACCCCACTATAATTAATGGAAAAAGAAAAAAGAAATATCAATGAATCCACAATTATTAAACCTCATTCCATAAATATCCATTTCCATTATAAACAGATTTTTTATTTCATCCAATGCTACAGGAAATAAATACCTCCACATCTGACACAACCACTAAATATATATTAAATATATTATATATTATATATCAAAAAATAAATAAATAAATATATATATATATATTATATATAAAAGCAAAAGAAATGTGAAAAAACACATCAGCATTCAGAATCAGAGGTACCCCTAACCCTCCTCTCTTTCATCTTCTCTGCTGACTACTCTTTTCTTACTTTGGGATTTTTTTTTTCCATTTTCTTGAAGAATCGTTCTTCTTGATCGTGCCTTTTTGCAGGTTTCTTGTTCACTCTCTGCATCTGAATCTATATGTGTGTGTATATATATCCATGTATCATTTTGTTTTCCGATGAATGCGTTTCTTTTTCTTTGCGCAAACCGTTTTGGTTTTACGGATTTGTTCTTGATTATTGAAGATGATTGTTTGCATATCATGTTTAGCCATACTGGAAAATGGGTTTAGAAAGAAAAGGTTGAATCTTTAATTGTTGTTTGGTTTAGTTTTAAGGGTTTTACGTCTGGCTTACAGATTTTTGGTAATAATTAGCAGTGTTCAGTGATGGCCATTTATGTTTGTTTTTGTGTTTTTGTCAATGCTTTAAGAATTTTTAGAATGGGTCATGATCTAGAGGAGTGTATCACAAATTGACACAAGGGTTTGATGGTCAGTTGGAATTTTGGATTTCAGTTCTGATTTTAATTGAAGTTCATGCTGAATTGTTTCATTAGAGGCTTGTCGTGACGGGCATACATGCATTAATTCAATTTTTGTTTTTTCGAAAACGACAAGTCAGTTATTAGATGGGATTCGTTACGTGTTAACTCTTTGACATTTTGGTGAGGCTGACAGATGTAGAGATGGGATTGGCGATCCGAGAGTTTTTCTGTTTATGTCTTTATACGTATGCATTCCATTCCTTTGTTTTCATGGATTAATTGGGGGTGTCAGCAGGGTTTCACTGTGTGGGGATTGTCTTTCATGGATCATGATATAAACTCTCTAGGATCGTTATTTTGTACTCAAATGGCAGAACATCTTAATCATTTATACGATTCAGGGGATGAATAGTATTACCTGTTCTCTTGAAATTCTTTTAGGTTGTATTAGGATTGAAGGATTTGATGATCAATTGAAATCCATCACTCAACTTGAACAAGTAATATGGGTGAATTTGAAATCCACTATAATTAAGATGGATTTGAAATCAATTAATTGAAAAATTCCTCAGTCCGAAAACAATCTTAGGTTTTTGGCCCATCGTCAAATATCGCTGACAGCCTAGCATGCAAAAAGTACGCCATCACAGGTGTTATGTTAGGTCTGCACAGCCAATCAATTATTGCGTCATGACTACACTGACCCTGCAGGTAGCGGGAATAGGCTCTGATGATCATCATCAGATCCCCAGTGTTCATGTATCACTTGCTTAGTGATTGTTTCTGTTAATTCTTGGCATGCAGGAGTTCATGGAAACATGGACAGGTCCAGTTTGTACTAATGATTCACAAATTCACTGTGAGATTGGATATGAATTTTGATCTTTGGCGGAAAATGATAAACTGGAAATACCACTTCTAGTGATTATGATTACCAGAAGTTTTTTCTCTACAATTATAGTCAATTTTCCTTGGTGAAATCTGTGACATGAATGAACGAAGAAATCTTTTACAAAGAATTTCCTTTTTCTCCAGGCAACTTCCAGTTAATCCTCCAAGAGGGGACTGGGGTACGGAAATAGATTGCTGTTTCAAATGGTTTCCTTATTGTTTTTTGTCTCTTTCAAAGCTGAATGCTGTTTTTAATCTAGTGAAAAAAATTTCATGCTTTTTCGCTCCATTAAGTGAGCATAGAGTAGAAATGGTAAAGCAGTTTCCTTTGGGGGAAATAAAAATCTGTCAGCCTCTATTAGGGGTGTTTCTTTTGTTTACAAAACATGAAAAATCACTGACAGTTTCATTTTACATTAATTCCTTTCGTAGTTCTTGTCCCTTTTGATTTTACATTGGATCCTTCCTTGATATGTTCTTATCATCACCTTTTTGTGATTACTTTGTTGAGAATCTTTATTCTTCTTAATTGTGCCTATCACACTCAATTTCAGGTGTCAATAAGATGGGAAGTAGTGGTGCTGCGCACATGAAGATACCTGGTGATGAGACTGCTGAATGTTCTGAAGCCACTGTTGAGATAAAAATCAAGACATTGGATTCTCAAACTTTCACATTGCGAGTGGATAAATGCGTAATATATATTTCTCTTTTGACTTCATACCATCACAAATTGCTTACTGCATACTATTCTGGTTCATATTAATTCTGTCCTACTTGTTTAACAAACTTTGTGTGAGAAAGCTAAGTAAGTTATGATGACAGAATTATCAGAGAAGAATGGATTCCTTGGAATTTTAACTACCTTAAATTAAAGAAGTGTACTTTTCCTTTTATTTAATGATGAACAAAGCTCTGTCAGCACTCTACAAAACCATCACATTACCCTTTGATTAGATCTCTATTTCTTAGTAAGAATTCTGTAAATCTACATACCTTTTTTTTTTAAATTAATTGTATATCCACATAGATGGTTTTTAATGGCACTGTATTGATATTAAGGTGTACTGAAAGAAAGAGTGGTGGTGGCCATAATGGGGGTTAGGAGTTGATTGATATAGAAGTAGGGCATGTAATGGATTCAGGGGTCAGGGCTCAAGGGTAGAGTAATAAGTTTGCCGAACTTGGATGCAAGTTATGCATGTGGTGTAGTTTGGGCACAAGCTAAACCGTGTCTTTGCCTACATGGCTATTTGTGTTCTGAGAAGAGAATGTAATAGTAAGTTAAAGAAGTGTTTGATTCTGAGATTTAACTTTTCCAGAATGAGTGCTTGGCTTGTTATCGGCCTTGTTGATTGTCCCTATCTTAGTACTGGAATTGTATTAACATTTAAAATAAGTCTCAGTTTCATAGTTTTCACACTGCAGGTGCCTGTTCCTGAACTGAAAGAGCAGATTGCCTCTGTAACTGGGGTCCTTTCGGAGCAACAACGCCTTATATGCCGTGGTAAAGTTTTGAAGGATGACCAGCTCCTCTCAGCTTATCGTATCCTTTGATTTAGATTTGATGTCTTTGAGACTTTTGATCTATTGTTTTGTTGCTGATGTTCTACATTCTTGGCTTTGAAGTTACTGGAAGGTGCTACTGAAATTCTTTTGATCAATCATACTTATTTGTTTCTTTTGATAAGCCATTTTTATTTTTTCTTCAGTCAGATACTTGAGAGGTGTAATTCGGGCACAAATAGTTAGAAAGTCTACCTGTACCATATTTAAGGCACAAAATGTGAAACTACTTTGTTTTCCGTTAACTGTTAAGTGTGAAATTGCTAGGAGCTTAGTGAAGTTTGTTTCTCATTGTCTTGGGCTTCATAGGACCTTTTGGAGTTTATTCGTTTGGAGTCTTATGAACAAATGAGTGATGGAAGAATTTCTGTGACAGCGGATTTGTGCATTTGTGTTATATTTTTAGGTGATTTGGATGAAAGGCCTTGAAGGTGCACAACAGCCTATACAATTCATGGAGAGGAACTTCTGAATGGCATTTTCCTTTTTTTGTCTACTGATGTTATGTGGATGATATTAATAATTTTGTTCCCATGATTATATAGCATACTAATGGGTGCTCTCTCTCTCTCTCTCTCTATCTCTCTCTCTCTCTAGTCAGGCAATACTAATGTCTCATTGAGGGATATTTTACCCTTCAATGCTGTCATGTTTTATCATGTTTTAACAAAAGTCTAAATTGTCTTTATTTCCTTGACCCAACAATTTTAGGGTTATATATGTGTATGTATGTATATTATGTTTATACAGTGTGCATTTCAGACAAGCCACAGCAGACTAGTAAATCTCAGTTATTCAAGTATTATAGCAATAGGGAGATAGAGTGAAGAGTTTTAATGAGATAGTATTATATCTTATAAGAATGTCAGTATTTGTTTATGCCTGTATCTGTGATTTACTGTTTGCACCTTGCTGGAATAGAAATGTTGTTTTGAGGTTATGGATAATTGTGTTGAACTGTTGATCTAGTGAAAGTTTTTTGTTTTTGTTTTATTTTTCTTGAGTTCCTTAATGCTTATATTTGTAGACGTAGAAGATGGTCACACTCTGCACCTGGTCGTGAGACAACCAGTTGCACCATCGCCAGAGCTGACTGATCATCCAGGTTTGGCCTGGGTTGGGATTACTTTTTACTTGTAGACTTGATTTTAAAGGGTTTAATTTAATATATAGCACAAAATAATCATGAGAGAAGATTGCATTACTTATCATAGTAGCAGAAAGTTCTTCTCTTTTCATCTCTGGATTTATTTATATACCATGTGAAATATTAGAAATCTAAAGCTTGTAAAGAGTGCAATGGCTGCATAGCCTTTTGTTTTAATGTATATGAAAAATGCATTTGGTTGCATTATAATTAGGAAATTTTAATGAGTTATCGAATAACCTGTGCTAAACATGTAACCATTAAAATGTTTAATATGATGACACTTTATCTGGTAGCTTCCCCTCCAACACAATTTTATGCAACTTTATCTGACTACAACCTTCTTGTACCTGCAGCAGCAGATCCAGAGTCAAGTGCTGGGCAAAGTCCAGGTGGTCGAGTAAGTCCTGGTATGGTGGTTGGAACCTTCAATATATCAGAGCAGGGAGATGGATCATTTCCTGATCTAAATCGGGTATGGTTATAACTTGTCACAAAGCTGTGTGAGCTTGAATAGACACCTTTATGTTTGTGGTTGTTTATCATGTAGATTGTTTCTGCTGTACTTAATTCTTTTGGAGTTGCAAGATTTGGAAGTGGCAGTGAAGGGATTGATCTTAATGTAAGTTTCTGAAGGTTTGAAAAAGAAACATCTTTGTTTGATCACTTACTCATTTGGCTGATGGCTTGATTTCCTATCTCAGCAAGAGCATAATTTTAATTCTTAGATATTTTCTTGTCCAGCAACCTCCGTCAGAACGGCTTTCAACTGCAGCTGGCCTCAGTGGTACCAGAAGTTCTACCCGACAGTCTGAACAACCAGCTTCAGTTGCTGTTCCTGTGGAACCTCTGCAGCCGCCGGTAGCCTTTTTCACTCCATTCAAGAATATTACCTATAGACAATTTTCTAATATTCCTTGAGAGTATTATTCCTGTGGTTTTGCCCTATATATGTTTTTGTTCATTAAGATGTTTCGCAATTTCAAAATATTTCTGCAGGTTATACCTGATTCATTGACGACTTTGCTACAGTACTTGAGTCATTTGCGACAAGAATTTTCCAGCTATGGTCAGGAATTCTCTTTGATTTGGATTGTCTTCCTCTATTGTGGTCTGCCAGCCTTTTGTCTTACCTTTTTTTTAATTTTGGACTTCCAGCTGGAGGGCAAGGTGAAAATGCTCGAAATGCTGGTTTTTCTGGGAGTGATGGAGAAGCTTCTGTGCTTTCTACTGAGCCAAGAGGACTTCTCACTCCAGAGTCCTTGGCAGAGGTTATGTCGTCTGCCAGACTACTGCTTGTTGAACAAGCCAACGAGTGTTTGTCGGTATGTACTCAAACCATGTAACTTATTGTAGCAGGATCTAAAGATTGAGGATTTCAATTTTTCTGTATGTAGTTTATGTAGAATCTTGGTTTAGAAGAACATAAGATGATCACTGCATGAATTTAAGACTTTTGCTTTTCCTTCTTTTTCTGTTGACTGATATAAAATGTCTTTATTTTAGTAGTATTTCCAACCCTAAACAGATTTTTCTCTGTCAATTTCAATGGTGTAGTCTTTTATTGCATTGGCACGAGCTCCTAAGCATGTTTTGCTGCCTTCGTTTTCTTCACCCACCTAATAGAAGTATGCTGATGGACCTGCATTTCAGAACTCAAGGACCCTCATTTATCTTTGTGGTTCCTTGACCTTTTTACTTGTGAATGCATGCATGTAAGGTTGTATGGGCAGTGTAGTTTTGTTTGTAAACATGGTTTGTGTATGAAATAGACTTTTTCTTTCTGTAGTGGCTTCAATCTTTTAGACATAAGTCGGTAGGTAATTGTGCATGTTCTGCCAGTATTTTTCTGGCAATGAGAATTCTTGCTCTTCCTGAATTTTGTAGCATGGATGGAAATCATTTTTCTATAAAATAACATCTCTGCATGGGTAGGGGATCATGCCTCCATCACCATTTGTGAAGTTAAAATATGAACTTCTCGGGTTTGTGGTACTGTAACTCTGTTCTTCGTGTAGCAACTTGCAGGACAACTCGGATCTCATTCTGGTGTGACGTATGCATTGGAGCGGTCAAGAATTCAATCAAATGCTATAAGAGCAGGAGCTCTTTTTCAAAATTTAGGTGCTTTGCTGCTTGAGCTTGGCAGGGCTATAATGACCCTGAGGATGGGTCAAACAGCTGTATGTTCTTTTACTTTTAGTGTCTTGTACTATATCTTTAGAACCATATTACCTGCTTGCAGTCAAGGAAGGTATCTCTAAAACATTGCTTTCGCAGTCTGATGCATTGGTAAATGCTGGACCCTCTGTCTTCATATCCTCAACGGGGCCCAATCCTATCATGGTTCAGGTGATATTTTGTCCGAAAATTTTCCTTTCGTGGTTCATTCAGATGTGCTTACTTACTCTTCTGCTGCTTTATATACCATGATGCAGCCGCTGCCATTCCAACCAGGATCAAGTTTTGGTTCAGTTCCTGTTGGCACTGTTCAACATGGCTCTGGGTTGGGTGGAGGTTCTGCTGGTGCCGGTTTTCTCCCCAGAAATATCGACATCAGAATACGTACAGGTACTGATCAAACATTGAAACCACGGCTGATTGTTCCTTATAAGAGAACTAACTTTAGAATAATTAATTATTCATATCAAGAATGCAAATTTTGAAGCTTAACCCCATTTCTTCCTCATCAGGGTCATTATTTTCTCGAAGAGAGCCAACTGGTTCGCAGCCTCAAGGGCAAACTGGTACACAGTCTTCTGATGGTGTGTCTGGTCAACAAGATACTGCAACAGTAAATCTGAGTTCATTCAACAGGGAACCGCAAGTGAGGGCTATTCCCATTAGAACTGTTGTTGCTGCAGTTCCTTCATCTGTTGGTCGTAGTTCGGATTCATCTCGTGGTTCAATAGGGATCTTATATCCAGTTTTGGCAAGAGTTCAACATTTAGCTTCAGGAAATTTAAATGGTTCAAGAGCTTCTCGTGCAGCAGATCAACATCATGGTCCTCCTAGTGGTACCACCGAACAACCTATTCCTAGTCAGCAAGTTGGTGCTATACCTGCAGGTAATGGTATATCTGCAACCACTCATGCTCCTTTCTTATGGCTGATTTGCTGTGTATGCTTTATGGATATATGGTTGAATGATAATATTAATTGCTTTAACAACTTTTTCAGGCAGCAGTAGCAGCCCACCTTCTGAAGCACCTCATGATAATGGATTTGCTGCCCAGATCAGAGATGGGCTGCATCAGATTCTAAATACATTTTTTCCTGGGGGTCATCTCGTTAGCGATGATGCAGAGCCGCCCCCAGGTTTGGGTTCTGTTCCAAGCCACACTGAATCAGCACCGGAAGCAGGTAGTTCTCAGGAATCGGCATCAGCTGTGAGTGATGAAGGGGTAATGCTCTCAAACATTCTACGTCAGATAATGCCCATGCTCTCTGAGAACACTGGAACCGAGGCAAACGCACCATCTGCTGATGGAACGAACTTGGATGAAACACAGGTAAAATGTCTTATGAGGAAGATAGGTGGAATTCTTATTTTTTCCTTATTTCTCGATGAGAATTAAAATCTTGTTACACTATGCAAAAGGGCAAGCTTGCATTTATGTATTGCTCTTACAGGTTGATGAAAACACAAATCAGGGGTCTTCCCGCCGCCGTCGTGGTTCTCAGTCTCATCCGAGCTCAAAACGCCGAAGGGTATGGGCCGTATGGCATTATTTTGAATTCACTTTTCTCTATTTTTACTTGTCTTCTCTCTTTCCTCTCACATGCTCTCTCTCACTCTCACTTTCACTTGGGATGAATAGTCGAACTTTTCAATGGGCTTATGTAGTTTCAGTTTCTTGATTAGTCTCATCGAACATATCGCTGCTTCCCTGAGTTGATTAAAGCCAAATATAGTTGGTCTAGTAGAAATTCAGTTAGACCAATGAAAAATTTGTTTGCTCTTTAGACGTTTTGTCATACATACACTCTTGGGCTTGTTTGCTTAACGTTTGTTTTATCTTTGAGCTATTCAACACTGTCCAGCTAACTGTACTTTTTCTCCCTTTTTGAATGGAATCTTTACATTTCATCAAAAATGATATCTTGTTTGCTAACCTCCTTAAAATTACTTTTGTTGACAATGGTGCAGAGGGAGTAAGCTATCGTAAAAACATGGTCTAGGTGCTTCTGAAGCTGCCTTTCATTGGAAGAAATGTGAGCCTGAGACTAGTCGAAGCCAAGAAACGTTCTGAATCTGAGACGACTTTGGCAGATAAGGAATATGAGCAAATATAATATATACCTGATATAAGAGATAAACAGAAACGTATATATTCTCATTTACTTCGGTTTTCTACTCTTTCTTGACCTACCTTGTTTTTTCTCGACTTTGCAACCTATGCTATTCTTTATTGACTAGCTTAATGCTCAAGGTGTGACTTGAGAATGGCGTTTGTGTTCGATCCAGGGATTGAAAATGGAGCATGTTATGGTTATTAGGTCGAATGTATTCGACTAGAGTTTATCCGTGCTATCATTCATGCTTAGGTCGTACTTAGTCGAAGAGGTTTAGGGTTTGAATCATTCACTATAGATGCCCAATAAACATTTAGGGATTATTTATTTTTGGGGGTAGGAAGAATGTAATCTTACGTATGAAATGGTCTCTATGCCCTTTTAAATAGTTTCTTTTCCCCTATTTTTGCTCCTCTTTAGGTTTTTTTTGGATGTAATTAAGGTAGGGTTCTTGATTTTTTATAACTTTGATGTTTTAATATATGGGTGTGTTTAATTCATGACAAATGCCTGTTTTTTTCTATTTAGAAATTGTTTCGTTAGTGGGGTATTTTTATATGAGAAATATAAACCATAAATAACTAATTAGTTTTGCAATTTTGCAGTATAATTTAGAATTTTTTTTTTTTCTTTTTGGTTATTACCAAAATTGTAACTAATCCACATTATTAGATTCCTGCTGAATTGATCTCCTAACTGTGGTGGACGTTATGTATTCATACGTTCTTGGTGTATTATTAATATATTATTGATTATTGATGTATTATTAATGCATTATCATTGAGTGTCATGTACTATTGTGGATTGAGTATTATCCTATTGATCTTTTTTTATTTGGTTTTTATCAGGTTATAATTGTTTTTTCTTTTTCTTATGCACCATCTTTTTTTTTTTCCTTTAATTATATTTTCCTGGAAAAAAAAAAAGATCACAAAATGTGTGAAATGCCACTTGACCAAATTAATTAAAAAAAAATCTTTTAGGACACTATAAAGTTTTCTTATTTTTTATTATAATTTTTCTGAATTTTCAAAAGATAATTTTTGCTTACATGTGGGATAGTGTAAAATTGGCAGATATGTAAAAAAGAAAGACAGTAGTGATCAAAATAAGGCTTTATGGCTAGAATTGTTTAGTGTTCTAAACTTATAATACAACTAAAGATTGTTGATTGTTGAAGGTAGATGTTCTCCTCATTTTACCTTTTTTTTTTTTTTTTGAAAAAAAAATTAGTTAAAAAGGAAAAAAGAAGAAAAACTCAAAATGATCTTTGGTGTTCTAAATTCTAAATACATTTAAGCATTGATTTTTTTCTAATCTTAAAACAAATCTATCAATTTGTGTATGGATTTATCTTTAGATTGATTTAAAGTTCATAATACTCATTTAGATTGTTTTTTCCAACTAAACTTGATGTATTTGATGGATTTTTGAAATGTTAACCTGGAATCGAATGATCTGATTCTAGAGATAATTTGGTTTGATATCTATCAAAATGATCTAAAATTTAAGAATTGTTGAAATGAAAATGAGATAAAATCATTAAGGGCTAAATGTAAAAAACAATCCAAGCAAATATTTTTTTCACTTTACAAACTAAATTATTATTATTATTCCGATTGCAACCTAGTTTTTCAAACTTTATCCAGTTTCAAATTTGTTGGCAAAGTGGAGATTACATGACACGACGTGACTTAATTTTTCCACTTAGCAAGCTAAACTTTTTTTTCCGATTGCAACCTAAATCAATTTTCCGATACATGAATTAACGTTTTCACTTTGCAACCCAATTTTTTTTTTTTTTAAATCCAATTGCAACCTTTGATTTAGGATGTATTTTGATAAATTTTAGCTTGTGAGGTTGCAATTAGATAAAAATAAGAAAATTTATGTTGTAAAGCAAAAAAAAATAAGTTTTGCGAAGAAAGAAAAATCGAATTTCTTTGAAACGAGGTTTTAGTAATAGAAGAAGGGAAAAAAACAAGGAGGGCAAAATGGTCAAAATAGAGGTTGAGCTCTTTATAAAACCGATATTACACTGCTCTCTTAAACTCTCTCGCTAGGGTTTTATCGCCGCCGCGTCGCTTCCTCCTCCATTATCACGAACTAAGACGCACGCCGGAGAGAGCTACCATGGCGGAACAGGTAAACTCTCCTTTCACCCCTAATCGAACAGTCTCTTCCATTCATATTCTTTACACATGTATTTGTACAATTTTGAATCCATTTTTCTCGCGATTTTGGATTAATCGAATCTGTGATCGGTTTTCAGACTGAGAAGGCCTTCTTGAAGCAGCCCAAGGTTTTCCTTTGGTAAGAGAATGTATAAGTTTGTGTAGACTGTGTTGGATTTTTAGTGTTTGATTCGATTGTGCTGAGGAAATGCTAACAATTGCAGCTCGAAGAAGTCGGGGAAGGGTAAGACGCCAGGGAAGGGCGGCAACCGCTACTTTAAGAGCGTCGGATTAGGATTTAAGACACCGCGCGAGGCTGTTGAAGGTCTAATTTTGTTGATTATATTTTTTATTTAAGTGATGAATAATTGCTGTTTTTAATTTTTGCTTGAAGCCCTGTTATTTCTGAGGTGAATTCATTGAGTAGAAAGAGTATCATTGTAACTGTGCAAGTTTTGAATTTGACTAATTATGGGGTTTAGTGGACATATCTTGTTTCTTTATTAATGCATGGTTATTTTCAGTTAGCTTTACACTATCTTTCAAGCTTGTCAATATTGTCAAATCAAAATGTATGGTATTTTGTCGATGTAATTTGATCTTTGATACTCGTTGCTGTTGTGGTCTTTTCCTATGTGTCATTTGTCTTTGATGTTTTGTTGGATATAAAAAATATGATATTCTCATCATATTTATACTTCATCTGATGGTTTTTATGTTCCTGCTCAGATTAGTTGGATCAGTTTGTTTTCATCTTAAAATGTTTACTCATTTAGGCACCATTTTGTATCTTTTTTTTTTTTTTTCAAGCAATCGCATTTCATCTTTCGAGCCTATATTTTGTACAGGCACTTACATTGACAAGAAGTGTCCCTTCACTGGTGATGTATCCATTAGAGGCCGTATCCTTGCCGGGACCTGTCACAGTGCTAAGATGATGAGAACCATCATTGTTCGAAGGAATTACCTGCACTGGGTGAAGAAATACCAAAGGCATGATGTTCCTTTGAGAACTATAGCTGCTTTTTCTTGCTTTTATGTTTCTGATTGTCTTTTTGTTTTGGTTCAGATACGAGAAGAGGCATTCCAACATCCCAGCCCACATTTCCCCTTGCTTCCGTGTGAAAGAGGGTGACCATGTCACTATTGGCCAGTGCAGGTAATTATTTAAAACTTTGATCATTTTGCTTTCAAGGACAAATTTTGAATTTGCATTGATGCATTCTCTATCACATGCAGGCCATTGTCGAAAACTGTGAGGTTTAATGTCCTCAAGGTGATACCAGCTGGTTCTTCCGGTCTTGGAAAGAAGGCGTTTGCAGGGATGTAAGCTAAGGAAACTTAATCTTTTCACAAGTTAAGAGTTGTTTTAGAAAGACTTGTTTCTGATTGGAGTATTACTGTGGATTTGCTGCCGAGGGCTTAAGTTTTGTACCCTACCAATTGTTCATTTTATATTAGCCATGTTTTATAAGTATCTCGAATTTGTTTGCATTATCCACACTTGCATTTTTTTCTCTTCACTTGATTCAAATTTATCGTCTGGGTTTTGTGATAAATCTTGTCTCCATTTGTTGAATTTATCTAGCAATTTTATCTGGGTTTTATATTGGAGCTGATCATCTTTGGTACTTAACATCTCTTTCAATGGAATGTGGGTATAATAAAAGACATGGGAAATAGATTATTTGTTATGAATTGTGGGCTTTGATCAGTCTCATACTATTCATTCTTGATTCTCATGATTGGTCTTTCATGCCTACCTCTCCAAACCATGTCTGTGTTTTTGAAGAAATTTTGACAGAGAGAGAAAAACAGTATCCATTATCTTTTAGCTGTGCAACTCAAAAATTGTATTAATCATAGATTACAAATAATAGGTTTATACAATTGAAGTACAAAGAAGATAGCATAATCCCAATAACTTGTTACCACACTTCCTCATTTTTAAGAGCCCCAATTAGGAAGATTATCAGTTGCTTCGTTCACCATCTTTACCAAAGTAACCTGAAATCATAAATTTCCAACATGATAAAGGATTGAATCAATCAGTTATGAAGAGACTAAAATGGGGGAAGATCTTATGTGAGGAAGTAGTGAGTGAAAGATGAAGGAATTCATCATCTTCAAAAGTAAGCAAGAATCCTCTTTTCTATTGTTCATCTAATGTTCATACCACGCTTTCTGGGACTCCGGGAGGCGGCATATCAAGATTCCTCGGAGGCCATCTATTTGTGTATGTTCTTTTGTCGAATCTCCACTCTCCGATCCTTCCGTATGTTAAGTTACCCTAAAAGAAACGAGATATAAGGTCCGACGAACACTTTGTACCCTGAAAAAGAACGAACACAAACAAGAAAAGCAGCCTAAGATACCTGCAGATCATAGTCGCATCCATAAGTATAATGAATTATGTAGGCCTTTCCGATTTCTGTATCCCATGGAGGCTGCAAAGAGAAAACAAAAGGAATTCAAACCCAAAATGCCTAGGAAAAATCATCAAATACCATAGGAGATGCTACTAACAACATCAACATCAAAATGTAGCTAACCTGAATCATGAATTCCTCGTGCAAGTCGTTGCTTACTCCGTGCAATGCTGATGCTACAGCATATGCATACCTACATTCGATAGAATGAAGTTAGCTCGACTCAAAGGGACACCAAATCCATGCAACTAAGGACGCGTTGCTTACATCTCAAGGACCCATCCGAAAGCTTCATCTGCTTCAGGATCATTCTTCATTGCTAACGAAACGTTCATCCAAGTTGGAGCTATCTTTTTTAGAGCATCCTATTATAGATTCACATAACCAAATCTCCAAGTCATGACATGATCAAAGTATAGAGAACCACATTAAGGAGTAGAGTTAGAAGGTGAAAATACCTTTCCCACAATAACTGGTGAATTTCCAATGGGATTGATTTTAGTTATTGGCCCCATTTCCTCAGGGAAGAACTTGCGCAGCTGAGGCTCGTATTTGTTAGGCTCGATATAGAAGAAATGAAAAGCAGCTCCTCGGCCATCTCTCGATAAATTTGGAATGGGCTTCACCATAATGTGATCGGGCTCAGACATCAGTATATAACTATATATGCAGAGACAAATACGTGATCAAAAGATCAATCATATAGCAGATATTGACAAGTATATCATGTTGTGTTCCATACTCTTCTTCGATTTCTGTTTGTTGAAGCCACTGCACGAACGCCCACGGTCTATTTAGTACTATGTACCCCTGAAACCATGAAGTAGGATGAAAGTTAAGATCAATTAGTTCTGCAAATCTATTGCAAAGTGGTAATAGATCCTCTGTGCATCAACCACAAGAAGAATATGGCAGCTAAATCTGGCCTTTGATCTATTTATATACTCGTTTTTTTTATCTCAACTATATTCGACAATAGTTCACTCTCAGTTTACGCATTTGGTTTCATACCATTTAAACTAAGCAAGCTACAATACATAAGCTTTCCATCAGCACAAGCAATCCTCCATTTTCAAAACACCAAAGAATAACTAAGGAAGATGAGGGGGGCCATGATCCTGGTTCGTAAACGTGATGGGAACGAACCTGATCCATTCCAGAGGGGAGAGGCTGAGCAACAAAGGTAGGAATCTCATCCATGAAGTTGTCTGATTTCCCAGAATGCAAGATTCTGGTGAAGCCCCCCATCTTAGAGTTAGGCTTATTCTTCTGTTTCTTGAACCAATAGTACATCACTCTACATTGCCATGTGTTGTAGACTGAGTCAGAGGCTGTAACAGCTGTGTGGAAAAGCCTCTTGCTTTTCTTGGAGCTTGATGACAACTCAGTGGCCATCTTAATGATGGATTCCGATGAGAATGAAGAAGAAGCAGATGGATCAGATGGGCCAGGGAAATCATGCTGGAGAGGTGCCTTTGATGACATGATGATATTGTATGTGATGAGGATAGCTGAACAGGTGACTACCAAAGTGAAGAACAGCTTACCGCAGCCCATGGCAGCGGTGGCGGCGGCGGTGGTCGGAGTGAGTGGTCAACCGGGGAAAGGCTGTACAAGAATCTGAGGGGTTGTTAACAATTCAAGATCATGGACTACATCAAATGAACTGCATTTAGATTAGAAAAAGAATTTGGATTGGGTACAAAGTTGACTTTGAGATGCCAACTTCATTGAATAATTGAGAAAAATGTTAGAAAAAGGAGGCATCTATGTTACAGCGTTTAAACATTCAACTTATAAGCTTTACCACTTGTCTATATTCAAATATTCAACTTATGTTTTACTATTACATCAAAGAGATCTTATGTCAAAACATGGTACAATTCTCCTTACTTCTGTCTTCTTAGATTGTCTAACCCTAATGCTGAAAATCGATCATAGTTGCGTTCTGCTACATCGTTCGCCCAGTACATTCTACCGTATTTACACACAACTACACGCACCCATGTGGGTGTGTGCAAAACATGTGTAGGATGTGACCATCAACGATTGCTTTTACAGTATCCATGTAATAACATAATGAACATAGTTTGTTGAAGCCATAGAGCATCATATAACATCCTAATCACCTGAAATTTCAATGAGATTCCTTTAAGTAGAAGTTAACAATACAGAAGACTTGGATGTGATAAATATGACTCGTATAGAGCTCATTCCAAAAGCTAGCTAGAATCGAGAGGATGCCCGAATAACATATCTACATTCTGTATGTAATTGTGATGCATACTATCTACTCCTATTTGTTCATATATAAAGGAACCAGCACCGAGACATATCCAATCGAGCTGCTTTTGCCATTTGTATATGCTAATACTCGATTACCTAAGAACAAACTTTGAATAGCAGGTGGCTGTGGAACTCTTTATCGCTTTCCTATCTGGAGATTAATTATATTCTCACCATCACCATGTGAAGCTATTACTCCCTTTAGAAGCCATATCTGATGTATAAATGCTATACTGCAGCAACTTGCACTGACCGAAGGGAAACATGAGAAGTAGCTACGTGAATATTTACTTTGAGTCTTTGACAGGTTGCAGTTGCTGCTGTTTTCACCTGCATTAGTCACCACTGAGATTAAATTGGTAGAGGAACTTTCTGAAATCTCTTCAATTAGGGAAAGCATAGGCGTTTGCTAGTTACCTTTTGCGTTTGCTTTTCGAGGCTGCAGATGAGGAAGGATTGCTGTGCCAGTTCCTCTTCCTTTGATTTATGAACCAGTTGTTTATCTGCTTTAGTTGCAAGCCTGTTTCTTGCACCAATCTGGCCTTATCATCTTCCTGGAAATCAAAATTCAAG
Organism: Scutellaria baicalensis; assembly: GCA_005771605.1. NCBI lineage: Eukaryota > Viridiplantae > Streptophyta > Magnoliopsida > Lamiales > Lamiaceae > Scutellaria > Scutellaria baicalensis. The sequence continues at coordinate 3,276,843 of CM016721.1, read as the reverse complement.
CATTGAAATCAAACATTGACTAGCTACTTCAGCTAAATACTTAGTTAGCCTGGGCAACTTTTGCAATTTTGTTTCAACAGCAGTAAAGCGTTCCACGACTATGGATTAGACTACAATACCGAGGGCTTATAAAAAATCTAACCTAAAGTTTTGATTATTGATATGAAATTGATTATATCTACAGGAATCACTTCAACAGTTGGCCATATTCAAGAAACTACTATGAAACAATCAATTACTTACTGTTGGGTATGGCCACTTGGAATGTGTCTGCCACCATTCTTTTAAAACTGAGGTGGTATCACCAGGGAGTTTTCCTGCTCTTCTCTTGCGTAAAATTTCCTCCCTGATGTCCACAAGTTTCTCCTTGTAACCCTGTTGCATTCAGTCAAACAAAATACAAGAGAAATCAGTTGCTTTATCAATGATTTAAGAATAGATGTCCAATAACTAGTTGACAAATGGTACGTACATTTTTTAGTTCATGCTTTAGTTCCTGCCTTACACGCTCCATCAGTGATCTTTCACTCTCTGTCGGGATCAATGGCCCAAATCCAATAGAGTCAGGACCATCCAAGCTTCCATCAATCAAGTTTGCATCACTATCTACCCCATCGTCATCATCATCAGACATTGTCGCGCCAGTCCCTTCTCCTGGTGACACTCCTGCTCAAGAATTACATGAAAAGAAGCTTTAGCATCACATCGGCATCAGTTAAGTACAAGGAGATGTTAATACTGAAAACACCACCTGTTAAGCTTTGTAAGGATTGCTCGATCTCCCAGCAAGCCATAACAGCCTCCATTGCATGAACACGCACATGTTGCTGCAGTTGCTCTTTAAATGAACACAGCAACAGAACATAGTGGGTCTAAATATGAATAAAAAAACAGAAATATTAAGTCAGAAAGATGGTTTTCGAATTGAAAAGGAACCGATTATTGACCAATATATCCACAATGTTATAATTATTTATATTTTCAACAAAAGTTTATAGAGAAGTCAGTGTGAAACTTCCAGGGATGAAAAAATCGCGATATTTCGGCGATATTTCGCCGAAATATCGCTGAGAATGAAGTCCCGATATAAAAACGGGGTGTTTTTTTTTTTCGTCAAAATATCGGCGAAATATCGGCGAAATATCGGTAAATTTCGGTTTCGGTTTCGGCGAAATATCGGTGAAATATCGGTGAAATATCGTTTTCGGTGCAGTGTATCGGCAATGAGCAAAAAAATTCCAATTTTCAATCATTTTCTACTCTTTTCAATTTTACCTATTGCTTTAAAACATGTCTCAACCTAGTCAACCATATTGGGTTAATGAGCATTATCCTATCCATAGACATGCGGTTGGAAGAGATAGAGGAGCATATGAATGGCATGTTTATGATTACACCCAAAATTGGTCTAATATGGTGAGTTGGTATCAATATTGTTTAAATCAAGATGGCATGTCATCTTATTCATTTGAACCTCATAGGAGCTCATGCTATTATTAGTTCATAAATATACTTTATACAAAATTTCTCATATTATCACTTTATATATTAGTTTATCTCTCATTTTGTTGTAATTATATTTTTTTATTTGAAATCTTAACTTCAATTTATGTATGAATGTTAGTTATAACATTATGTAAATTACCAGATATTTTTTCTAATTTTTTCACAATATTTCCGTGATTTTTTTAAAATTACCGATATTTCCACAGAAACCGATAACCGAAACCGATATTTCCGTAAATTCAAAGTACCGATACATGAACCGAAACCGATATTTTCGTCCTTGGAAACTTCAGATAAGATATAACAGGATAATAACAAGTTGAGACAACATTAAGAATGAGAAGAAAAATTAGATTATGCTGCTTAAGATCATGGGATGTCTTCCTTTCTACCCTACACCCAAATACTAAAAAAAATGCTTTTGGGCACAAACATATTTGATCTCAGACTCTTAATACTAAAATATTGCAGTCCGAATCCTCTGATGAACTAAAGCTGAGAAACAAATCTCTCTGCCTGGACTAATTTGAGCAAGGTCTTAAAAGATTTTTTAAATTCAGTCTCAAGTCTTCACACCGTCCCCTACCATGTTACCCTGGGGCATGGAATAATGAATTTTCCACTTCGATGAAGTTTTTTGAGCAAATCTGCTACTCTATCGATCAACTTAAAAAATAAAAAAAACATGAGCTAGGAAGATACTCTCCCATAGTTAAGCATTTTCTGATTCTTGAATTCACTTTTTTCTAGATTGACCTCTCTAAATGGGATAATGGAACAAGTTCTCTAATGAGCAAAACAAAAGCAGCAGGTCACAACGAAATTAAAATCCAAATCGAACCAAGAACTCCAGCCTCAAAGATTTTGAATGCAACAAACTAATTCCTCGGAATCCCAACACCTGATTAATAATCCCTCAACCAATGTGGTACAGAGTCTAGTTACTTCAGCAGGTAAACATATCTGGCTACATGGTGCTCCTAAATCTAGCGAATATAACTCAGTTGCAAATCGACGGAGATTTGAAAGAAGTGGAGATATAAAAATTTCTACTGGGAGCTTTGAGAATGCTTCTCCTCATGAACATGATAGCAACCTTTTTCCTCCAAGAGGATGAAATAAACAACACAAGAACTTAAGCTCGAAGCAACTGTGGTGTATTACTACCAGGCCAATTAAACAAGCAGAAGAAAATTCAAGAAACAAAGATGCAATATCAATGCACACAATAAACAACAGCAAAGTTTTACATGTAGCAGTAATATGTTGAACAGTAAAAATGGAATCTCACTAAAATCTCAGAATTTTCACAGATCATAAGAAACGAATATCATATATAGTGAATCGAAATAAGCTCTTAAAGAATTCTCCGTGTTGTTAAATTCTCACCATGAACTGTTCGAGCTCTCTATCATCAGCAATATTCCCACGTCCAAGGGCCAAGTATTTAGCAACAACTTGCTGCGACTGCGCGAGCTGAGCATCAATCCTCGGCAGCTGATCAACCGGCGTCGCGATACGCAAGCAGGAAACATGGGCCGCTAAGAGCTGCTCGTACAACGGATGAGAAAATATATCAGCTTTGAATCTCGCAGTTTGCCAATTAATCGCTCCTTCATTACCACTTCCGGCGCCGCCGCCGCTCTCAGTCAGCTCGTTGGCGTTTGTGGCGGCGCTATCATTATTGGCATTGCTATTATTATTATTCAAATCGGCGTGTTCACGAGGAATTGCGGCCGGCATCATGGCATCATTGGACGCTTGAATCCACTGATCGGCGGCGGCAGCGGAGTCGGCGTTCCTTTGAAGATTGAGGAAATTGGGGTCGGCGGGGGAGGCGAAGTGGCTCTGCTGGCGGAGAATGGCGCGGTTGAGCCAGGTCGGGGGCGGGTGGTTGGCGGCGGTGGGAGAATTTTGGGGCATACGGCGGTGGTCGGAGTAATGCATTTCTTGAGATAAATTGTTGGGAAACGCCATGGTTTCAGGCTGTAATCAAACGGAGGAACATAAATGGCATGGTGTATATGTAATGGCTCAGAAAAGGAATGACTTGCATTCAAGAAAGAAGAAGAGGAGTCATCTTAAAAGCAATAGTAGAAGTAAAATGAGGCACCACCATGGATGCCCAGCCCAGTGTTCTCTGCAGAAACGACACACAGACACAGACAGAGGAGAGAGAGAGAGAGAGAGAGAGAGAGAAGGAAGAATGGGTTTTTCACAATGAGTAAAATTAAGTAGTATTGTATGTATTGTTTGGTATATATCCGGTTTGGAATTTTTTGGGCACTCTTTTTCTTTAACCTAAGTCTGTTTATACCTAAACAAATTTAATGATATTCACATATTCAACTTATTGCACAACAATTGCTCACGTGGCATTTTAAGGCATGCAAAATGAGGATAAACACTGATTTTTGAAATCAAAAAAATGTAATATGAATTTGATATACTTCATGAAAGAATTGTCAAATTCTGGAATTACAAAAGTTGGTATTTATGCTATAAATATGTTGTACCGATTTAAGAATATTTAAAAGGGGGAAACGTATTAAAAAATATGTTAAAGAATAGTGTATAGAGATGAAAGAAAATAAAAATAGTAGTAGGACAAAAATTACTGTATATGGTTGGATTTTCAAAAGTCCTATGTTGATTGATTGATTGATTAGCTCGCGGTAGGTCCTACCAAACTATGAGAAAATGCATTCAAAACCAAATTTTGTCCTTGCTATTTATTTATTTAAATTAATCTTATAGTAATATATATATATATATATATAAAGGGTAATGGAGTAAATTTTTCTTTGCCATTTTTGAGCCGGCAAAGTTAGCTGAGACAAATAAAAAAGGAAAGTAGGCAAAGTTAGCAGGGACGGAGGAAGTATATACTAAAGTTTGACTTCTTAATTTAATTATTGGAATTTCAATTCATATTTAGACTTCAGGAGATTAAGTACAAGCTCTTCCCACAAAAGCATATAATAATAATAATAATAATAATAATAATAATAATAATAATAATAGATGTAGATAAAGGAGAAATATCCAAAGTTTAATGGCATATGAAAGTATGTCTTTTGTGTTATAGTAACTGATAGATCTTGGTTTTCAAAAACTTAGGGTTATGCCTTTTCTTCCCATTTAAATAATAAATAGGCATATATCATTTTCCTAACATTTTTCTTTATCCCTTTTTTCACCTTTTCCAATTTGATGAAAAAGAAAAATTAAGGGGGGTGGCTATTGCCAATAAAATATCCAAATCTATAAGTATTAATTCGAATAAGACAAAAAAAAAAAGTAAGTCTTGTGTGATACGATCTCATGGATCATGTTCCGTAAGATAGGTCAACCCACAATCTAAATTTCACAATTCACATGTAAATTAGTGGAAGTGGATTTGATTCATGAGTTAAAAGGATCCGTCTCATGAAAACACTCCGTGAGACTGTCTCACGCTAGTTTTTGTAGACAAAAATTTGTTCACTGCAATATGAAACATATATCCATACAAAACATTATTCTAAAATCCAATATAAGTAAATAAATACTTACATAAAAAGTGAAAGAAATAAAACAAGTTGCCTATTTTCATGAAGCATGTTTTATTTAGGCGAAAAAACAATCACTATTTTTTCAAAAATTATAAATTTATCCATACTTTTCAATAATTGCAAAAAAAAAAATCATGACTTAGATTCAATCATTCACCGTTGCAATTTATGCTAAATTTATATTTTCCGGTGACCAGAGTCCACGTGTCTGACAAACATATTACATCACACGCCACGTTAAATGACACATCATTTCCCAAAAAAAAAAAGATTTAAAGATCAAATTGTGAAATGAAATCACTATTCACTACCTTTCCAAAATTGCAATTTAATTTCAACTATCATTTATATCTGCAGGCATAATTACAAAGAAATCACATCTTTTTAAAGAGTTTTGGGGAGTGGATGGAGAGGACAATAAATATTAGAAAATTTGCACGACCCAGGTTTCGAACTCCGATCATTAGACAATCTGCATCTTATTTATAAAAGTGGATACCACTTGAGTTACAACGCTTGTGGTGAGTTTAAAGGATTCCTTCAACGCTCGTGTATTATGTTCAATTGTTATTCTGATGCTTCTACCTTATATTTGTAAATTGTTAATGGACACTTCTTGTACCATGAGATGCTCTTTCTGTTTTGGATAAAAGCTTCTTTGTCCAATAAAAAAATTAATACATATTATCTACAAAATTATATATGAATTATACTAGGTATGCATATAAAATTGAATTTGCAATATATACATATATATGAGCCTCTTATATGACACTTGAAAGTATCATCCTTAAAGATGAGGAGTAATTTGAAGCAAACTAGTTTTAGATTGCATGGTTTATATTTTTATGTACATATATAGATATTCAAGTGTCCAATTCTAGGCGTGATTATAATTGTCCCACCATTGCAATGATGTGATACCCTTGTCCATAACTATCAATTCCTTCTATTTTAGCTTTTCTTGTTACCCTTTATACCAATTATTCTTTCTTTTATTTTCATTAATCTCTATATTTGGTTGCTCTTCATAATTCTTGAGACAACTTGATCAAAGGGAATTTCCATTTACATCAACAATATAGGCCAATAATTGGATAACAAGTTCTTTTTACAATGAACACGATACCTATCTCTACATAATCATTTTAAATATAATGTTTATTATCTGATAATTTTGAACTTAGGATGAATATGTCGACAAGATACATTACGATGAACATAATGATATGTTTACATGGAGTCTCAATAGCAACATATAGAATGATATCATATAAATAAGTGTCGGTCACTGAAGATATCTTTTCATCTAGATAATGCCTCAGTTTTTTGAAAAAGAGAATGGTACCACCAATAAGAGATTGGAAGAGTGATAAGAATCGAATATGTAGGTATCTAAACATTTTACCGTTACATCGGACTTGACGTGGTAGCTATGTGAACATAGAGCCATGGAAGGATAAGGTGGTGTCAAAACTTTGAGTGGCATTTATAGCCACCCTAACCCTACCACATATAGCTTTCAATTGCCCTCCAAAATAGGCTTTCTTCAAGGACCACAATTCCACTTGTATCAAGTTGAATCCTCCTCCATTCTTGGACCACAAAAGCACTCACTTCACTTTCTCAATATTCAGCATAATAGCTACAACAACATTTTATCCTAACCAACTTTGGAAAACTAAAAGTAAAAGTTTCAAGACAATATGTAGAATATAAAATCAATCACTCATGGTTCACCACTTCACCTCATGCTTACAACTAAGAATCAATATCCTTTTCACTTCTCCAAGTAAAAGAAAATTAAACAATCAACAAATAATCCTATTGGCTTCACAAATTTATGTACAATTCTTGATGGCCTAGGCCTCTTGGATCTTATGCATGATGTATTAGTATTGCATTGAGTATATTGATGGATGAAAATAAGGTCTTCAATTACTGTTTCTTATTTCTATTTTTTCACGTGATCTATATAAAAATGGGGTACGATCGATATATTTTCCATATTTTAATTTTTTCACTTAACCGATACTGAAATAGTATTTTTTTTTTCAATTATCAGTAAAATATCGATTTCGATATTGATGAGTTCATCCTACATATCATAGAAAAATAAGTGAACGATCAAGGAAATCAACAAATATCAGTATTAATTTCAATATTGATGGTTTCATGATAAAATTATAGTAAAAATGGTGAAATACCAGATAAATATCGTTAAATAGCATGGATCTCAAGATCCAAACATCTGATTCACAGTAGATATATTCTAATCAGATTCATGCAAGTGATGCAAAGTAAACCCACTCTAAAAGAAATGGATTTGAGACAAGTTAGGATAGTTGAGTTGGACTTCTAAACGGGTTTGTGATTGATTCATGTAGTTAGATCATAAATATATATGCCAATAGGGGTTCAATCCATATGCCCTACCACTACCACACCTAGGTCTAATTTCCCCTTATTACTTTATCCACACACATTGTGTGTAAAATGGACAATAGATCTACACCCATGAAAATCTATCAATATGGGAAATAATACTACCTAATTCTGTTACTCCACTGTATTCAAGACAGATATTCAACTGGCATAGTTGGGAATAACACAACCTTGTCAAAAAGATGGCTTGCACATTACACACACCTCTCAAATCAAAATAATGAAGGCCCATCATTCTTTTGATTGAGTAATATGTTTGAAACACATTGCTGCATTTTTCATGGACTCTACTTTTCCATAACTGCACAGGACAAGATACTGAAAATTATGGAGTCCAGAGCAAGAAAAAGGGGAAGAAATGTCCCCACAATGCAATGTAGGTGACATGATAGATGAGAGAAAAGGCAAAACTGCATACAACACATTGTTATGGACTTTGATGATTGTGTTTCATTTCCTCTGTGCAATTCTCCAAACCCCATTTTCTTCTTTACTTCTAGATAGCAGAATTTGAGAAGATAGATCACAAATTATGCAGACGAAAATAGTTCGAACCCTTTTACAAATGAGAATTATTTTCCCTAGTGAAAAACTGGTGACATGAAACAGCCAAACAGTGTCATGTTTATGTTGTTGTGAGATGTTGATTGTACATGCATATAGAGAATAGGAGATGCCTCAAACAAGCCCCACATGGACCAAGCAGCAGAATTGAAGGCTTTTTAAGTGAACCAACAGGATAGAGTACAAACACTGTTCTCATGAGTTTTTTTTTTTTGGCATTTTCAGACAATTTATCATCATTAGAACATCATGTGATTTGACTAAATAGACAGGTTATATTAAAGTAAACAAGGAAAAGCAAATGAAGGGAAAAGTGAGTTATGCTACTCTAATTAACTGCCTTCATATCCAAAAACCAAACTCCAAAATGCAACAAATCTTCAACTACCAAGGCACAAGACTTTAGTTAAACACAAACACACACACAAGAATATCCATATAGAACAGTATACATAATTAGTTATCATTGTTTGACTGACAACATAAAGTTGTAATGATATCATTCATTATAGAATCACATCTGTAGTATACATGGAAATAAAAATGTCTTAAAGTTTTTACCAAACTATTATTAATCATACAAAGTCCTACCCAGCAGATATAACAGGTGACCAGACATGTCACCTGCTCAAAGCACTACACAGGAATCAAGCATGCGAGCATAAATCCAAGACAGTCAAATAGTGTAATCTTCATTATCCTCCCTTTCAGAATACAGGTAAATTTGGAAAAAGTAGTGTAACTTAGCTAGATACTGAAGATGTGGCATACATGTTCCATTAACTCCATTCAAAACTTTAAATAAGGATACATACAACTAGAAAAAAAAATCATGCAGTACCACTCACTCGTACATGAAAGGGCGGTCCACGACAGAAGATTGGCTCATCAGATGAACTAGTTCTTGCTCGAGCTCTAAGAACTTCGTTAGCATCATCAATCACAGCAGCAGCCAACATTGAGTACTCGCCTGGGATCAAGAAATAGAGAGAGAACGTATGCTTGGTTTCTTGAAGAGGAGGAACTTCCATGCTAATGCCAGTCAAAACACCTGAATATGAACAAGAATAAGATGAATGCTTTTAAATTCAAAAAATAATACATGATATAAATTTTAAAAATTCAGTATCATATGGAGGCTTGGGCTACTATATGATGGAAAGAGCATAAATACTAATAGAAACAGAGTTTTCGGGAAAAAAAAAAAAGGCTTATGCTTGCACCTTCCCATAGAACGGTTGCATTGTCAACCTCGATGCAGTTCTCACCAGCCACATCTTTGCATGTGACGCTAAGATTAATCTTAATAGTTTCCTTGGTATTGTTGCGTACCAGCACCTCCATTGCGGTCATCTCATGTGCAATGATGGAACCTCCAGAAACACAGGAACTGACATCACTATCAGTTTTCCCGGAAGAATTTAAATTTGCAGAGTTGTCTACATGACTTTTAGCCAGTCTAAAGCCAAAAGTCAGTGGGTCGGGCAGTAGCACGTCCATAACTGATGCCTGGAGGGCAGCCTGTATTGCATCCTTGATATCTAGTTCTCCCGAGCTGTTGCGTCCAGATTGCCACCTGACTTTAATTTTGGAAATCAAATTCTTAATGGATGCATTGAGCTCAGCCTTAATACTCTTTTCTGAGAAGCTCGAATTTCGACCACCAGAAGTTCCGTTCACTTGAGATCCATTAACAAGAAAGGAGCCATCAAGAACAGGTAACTTAAAATGTTCAAGTGGGATTAGCACTCTAGCAGTATAATCCCTGTCGATTCTTGTTTTTGGATCCCCAAATTCAGCAGAGGTACAGTGAGAAAAACTTTCTTTGGTGCTAGGGTTCTCGATGTCAACCGAAACACTAGTCTCAAAGACAACATCAGTTGGATTAAACAACTCTAACTCAAGTAAGCGCAGTCCCCAACTTCCTCTATAAGGATCGATTTTCATGAATCTATCAGTTTGTCTTTCAGAACCATTGCCCTGCTCAGAATTTTCATTCTCCAATTGCCCTGGCTTGGTGTAACTCTCACCAACACACGCAGGAATTTCCATTGATAGCAAACGAGCCTTTACAAAAGACAAGCCCTGCAAAACACAGACATTAAGGGGAATGACCAGGCGTCTACCGGGAGGAGGAACAGATGCAGTTTGTTGGTCTTCGGAATTTGTCAATGGACCTAACAAAAGAAAATCAAAAATCATAAGCAATTTAAAATGAATTATCCATATGAATAAAAAGCCAAAATCTCATAACCAAGTGCCAAGCAATCTTCTATATCTATATTTTTTCTTTACCTCAACACTAAAGCTACCCTAAAGTGGTCAATAAAAAGTACTAAGGATCTGAGAACTAATGAAATTTGTGAAGATATAGAGTCCAGAGTGATACAAGGTAATATTGAAATAAAACTAAGAGATACGAGCAGTGATCACTTTATCCCCTTGAATAAGTACCTGCATAGTGGATTAACAACAATGGGCTGCTTCCATCTTTAACTTGTCTCCCTGAGGTTCCACCCTTGCTGGCAGCAGCATCAGGATCTGTCTTGCCTAGTTGCCAGGCTTTCAAGGTTACACGTATTGTCACCTCTGCACCAGGTTTCAAAGGGAGGGATGACTTCAGATCCTCAGAAGCAACTGATACAACAGAGTCTTGGTTTTTTCCTGACAATGAGATGTGTGTCTGCTCAACGGGAACAGTGCCAGCATTGGCCAGGCTAATCCAAACATCACGAATTTCACCCTCGTATAGCATGACAGAGCCATCACCACCAACAATATGAGATACTAACAATGGCAACGGTGGAACCACAGAAATATTGGGGATATGTGCGTTTTTTAACTTCACTGTGCTGCAGCTTCGGAAAGGGTCCGAAAGCACAAGCCCTTGAGTTGCCCCAATAAGCAGATTGTCAACTTCCTTGAAAAAATGTTCAGTGATGACACCAAAACAGTGAACTATGCATCCTGGAATAGAAACCGGACCCTCTTTGGTTGGGATTCCAGATAATGTGATCACCTTTGAAGAATTGGGTGGGAGGCTGACACTTACAGGGAAGGCATCAAGATTTCCGGAATGCACAGATAGATATATGTTATCAACCATCACATCAAAGCCACATGGATTTGCTAATTCTACCAGCACCTGGACCGGTTCACCAACAACCCATGTTAGCTCCTGCTTATCGCTCTGGTTTGGCTCTCCTTTGCTAAATGGTGTGTAAATAAATGGCCCTGAAGGAGCAGATCCCGACCACCAATCTTCTCTGGCCGTAGTGCGTTTAACAATGTCCATTTGTGAAGAATGTAGTGGAAATGAATGTAACCTAATGCATTTTAACATGTGGAGATGGTATGAGAAAAATCAAGAGAACTGTTATAAAGAGAGTAATTTCAAAGTGGTTTTCTTCGGCATTCATTCTAATAAAAGTTAGAAGAGAGTAATTTCAAAGATGTGTGAAAAGTGAGCATAAAGCTGCTCAAGTCTCATCCATACATCGGCATGCAATACCATGACATGACAAGTTCATCAAGAACATTCAGATTTAGCCACTTGCAGTTAAATTTATCAGATGCCAAAATCATGAATATGAGCATTTATAATAATCTAATATACCTTATAAAGGGTAAAGCAGGATCACCACATCTAGTTCCCAAAGGAAGTCTCTCAGATGAATTCATAAGTGCACTGGCCAGACCATTTTGCCCAGCAGGTGTAATTAGAGGATAATAAGACCTAAGTAGACGTGCAGCTGCACTCCAAGCAGCAAGAGGATCCCCTGCACGAACAGCAGAGAGAAGAATTTCTCGAAGTACTACCATCTGCAGGGTGCTCCACTGTGACTCAAACAAGGAGACTATTGAGTGATGATGAACTTTTCCTCCATCAGCATAAGTTTGTCCAGCATCCTGTTACAAAATGGAGAACGAGATTTAAACATTGTCATCTCTGTTTGAAAGAGAAACGAGCTATATGATATAATACAATTACTCTCATAAGAAGCCAAAATCATTAGATATAAGGGTCAGATATAACGTAACCTTGTCAACACTGCACTTTTCCCCAGAAAGGACACAACTTTCCAGAGATTTGAAATCATCTTCTTGAATAATGTAAATCTTAACATGCATATACATGCAAAAGTTCTTCTCTGAGCTTCTCATACCTACATAACTGTGTTTGTTGTAACTACCATTTCATATTAATATAGGTGTATATAATATATCTTCTCCGTTCCTCTCATACCTACATAACTGTGTTTGTTGTAACTACCATTCACATTAATATAGGCGCATAAAATATATTCAGTCCTATTATAATATGTATTCACAAAGAAACAATACATTAACAAGAGAATTAGTTTAGACAAATAAAATAGTATTCAGAAAGAATATTTGACTAAAAGTTTGTGTCATGATAAAATGAAAAATGCATCTCAAGTTTCATGCTTAATCACATGTCTAACCATTATCGTCATGGATACATCCTTCATTCAAGAGACATCCATGGCATGAAGAAAATTATAAATTCACACCCAACTTTCTTTTCATTATCTTTAGAGCACAGGTGAACCAGTATTTTACACATCTCCATCTTTATAGAGAGAGCTCTTGATCATCAGTCATGAAAATTTGAAGGCAAGTCTAATAACTGCAATCACATGGTGCTTGGATGATAAAAATGAACTCACACTATAAGGTTCAATAGATGCTCGACTTTGGACACGATAAGCTTTTGTCGTCATTGCCAATACTTGCATTGCACTGATAGCAGAAAATTTGCTATCCTGTTGCAAGTACAACTGAGCCACCTGTCTTGAGAAAAAAGCAGCTTTACGATGGTAACCAAGTTCACCAAAGAGGCGTGCTATTTCAACATATACAACTAGTTTGTCACTGGCATCGATCAAAGATGTTGCTCCATCGGCAGCAGTTGTCAACAAATCAACAACATCCTTAGCTAGCTCTCGCCTTACGAAAATACATGCATGGATGAGTACAGAGGACATGGAGAAAAACATATAGCATATCAAATTAAACATTTACTGGATGAATTATCAAAAAGAAGTGTGTGAGTGTGTGAGTGTGTGAGATGAAAGTAGACTGTCTGGATTTAGACGAAATTCCTGAATTAATTGTGACAAATGATAAGTATAACTAGAGTACCTGCAGAGGAATCTTGCCAGCTTTAATGTGGCTTCAAGTTCAAAGCTTAAGGGTGAAACCCTGTTCAAAGATCAGATCAATGAGAAACTAAAATGACTAATAACATCTCATTATCAATTTTAAAATTAACGATATGGAAAACAGAGCCTGGTAATTGACTGGTTTGTAATTGTCAAACACTACAACTGCATCACAGTTTATCATGTCCAATTAAGCAGACCAAATCAAGTTAGAAAAAGATGAATCAAATATATGAGTTCATGGACAGGTCAAGTCCTTACTGATCACAAATGCAAGCCAGAGTTTGAATATCTAAACCTATAGCTTTCAGAAGAGTAGTGGAGGTGTACTTCTACTAGGTTTATAGTAATATACCTGGTAGTACTTGTGCAAAATCATCAATAGGCATGTAACAAGTATTACATTATGAGAGCAAAATACCTCTGAGCATTATCTTGTATGAATGATTTTCTGTAGTGCAGAATGACGTTGTTATAGCGAAATTTGACCTCATCCTCTAAAACTGGATCCCTCTGGCCCATACGATCCATCTAATAATGCATGGTTAGGAAAAAAGAATAATGTTTGTGTGCAGAAAGAAGAGAATGCCAAACATAAACAGAGATTCAAGATAAGCATTCAGAATCGCAAAAAACTGGCAAACAAATATTAAGAGCCAGAAAATTCACATAACCCACGTGTGCAGTATCTTTTCATATTTCATGATATTGTGCAATTCCAAGGAAATGCAATTTGGATGTTGAAGCCAAAAGACACATGCAAGCATGCACAAACGCACACCCATTTTTAAAGTAAATTGAGGAATTGAAGTACAACTAAAAATATTATATATATTAACCAACATCATAATAAAGAGATGAATAAGCTTTATATTGTTAACCATTTAGATTTTATATTAAATTGGAGGGGCCAAATGACTGTTATCGCATCATTCAGACAATGCATTGACAAACTTAGTACAACCGCATGCCTATGATAAAAGAAGAGGGGCAGGGATCAGCTCATTGCACTTGAAATCCTACCATAGCCATATGGAATTGACAAACAAATACTTTAATAATGCATCAGCAAAGGTAGTAGAAATTCTTCTGGTAGCTAATATTTATATATGAAAATGAATAGTGGCAAAAGAAGGGCTAAACCATATTATTAGTACTAATGTGGTCAAAGTTCAAACACACTCAATCCACCCCTAGGTGTTGCAAACATGTACAAGAAAAGAACAATAAAACAAAAACAGAAAACAAAAGAAATATTAACAAAAGAATAAGCATTCGAGATTTCTGTCTAATAAATTGCATATATTATCTCATGCTTACCAGCAATGCACAAACACTGCCTTCCATTGCTCCAGCATACCAGAAAAAATCTGCAGTCAATCTGGTAAGTTCCAATGCAGTAGAATAATGGGCATTGGCATCAACAGGTGATCCAGCCAACAAGCAGTAATCTCCTATGGTTTTCTGTGCACGACCAAGTCTCCGCTTTTTTGCCTTAATGACCTGTGATTTTTTCAATGAGAAAGGTTAAGTTGCAAAGTAGTACAAAACAGTTATTAAGGATCATAGCATCAACTTACATAAATGATAAAAGAAATCAAAAAATATCTGGGACACCTAAAGTTTAAACCTCCTCTGAGCTCAGACTGGCTTGAGAATCTAGAGGCGTCTTCAAAATAGTCCCACCAGATTCAGCTTGGAGAACCCATTTCTCAAATTTCATCAACAATGATGCAGCAATATCTTGGACCATTGTTAGCAAATGGAATTCCTGAGTTTGTCGATCAGCTGGTGGAAACAATATTAAGTTACTCCCCTTGATACTCTCATCTTCAAGCTGCAAGAGTATTCAAACAGACAAATTGCACAAAGTCATGACTCATTAGTACAGTATTCAAGTGTGGGAGATTGCAAATTAAGTCACCAAGGAAAGGGTGTCATCTTATATCAAACAGAATCAGGCCTTCAAATGATCTTGAATGATCATGCATTTAATATCACAATACAAACATCATGGGAGGAGTTCAAAGTCTGGCAAGAAACAGAAGAGCTCATATCCAAGTAAGGTCTAATTCATGCAGTGAATGTAATTATACTGATTGCAAAAGGCAAAAGATCAATTGAAAGCAAAACATATCTCTATGATCATGAGACCAGTCGTACATAAGATGGCTCTGCTCAACAGCAAAAACATTATATTGAGACGTATAGTAAACATTCATCATAAAGTTAGCTGAAAAGTACTTGCCCTTCGAATGCTATATATAGAATAGAACATTCAACTAAGATATCAATTCCCTCATATAAAAAATCTCAGCTTGATACCACACCCAACTCCTTCCCTCCCTCTAAATCAATAATCCAGTCACGAATCAAAATCTCAATGTGGTAGTGATATCCCAACCTACACTTATCAGCTATGCCCCGATAAAATAAAACAACACAAACCTGCGAATCTCCAGGGCGGAAGGCGAAGCATCGTTGAACAAGTGACGAAGAGTAGCCCTTACAAGCGGCAGCAAATTGATCGGCGACGGAACGGAGATCGGGAGCGGAAGGACAGTGGCAAATGCCGATGACGGCGAGGATCTTGCGGTTGGATTGGAAATCCTCCCAAGGAGAAGGCGGCGATCCGCCAAGCATGAACTTGAAGCGGAGGCTGCCAGATTCCCATGGCTGGTGCGAAAACGGGGATTTCTGGTGCTCGGAGTAGAAAGAGCTGATGGAATTCAGGGATACCGTGTGGTGGCGGAGGAGCATGGCGGCGTAGTCCCGGAAGAGAAGCGGCGGGATGTCGGCGATCGGCAGAACCGCCACTCGAATCATGCTGCTCGTTTCGATGCTCGCATCGGGCTCCATTTTTTCCGGCGAGGAATGTGTGCTCCGTTTGTGTACGATGTTTTAAATATACATCGGAAAACACTTCAGATCTATGGGACGTAACTGTATCTAATTAACTGTAGGAATTAAAATGGGCTCCAACAAATAGATTAAGAATTGGGCCCAATCCATTAAGCCCTATTTTCTATATCTTCTTGGACTCAATTGGCCCGTTAACATGGAGAGAGCATTTGAACTGTATTGAATGATGAAAAGTAAAATTATATAATTTAGTTGAAATTTAATACAAATAAATCAACGGTATGAGGACTCGTAAAATTAACAAAAGTCCACTCAGTCAATATTACATTCCATTTCCAACTATTTTAAGATTTGAATTTATATTTCTTCTAGTTCTTTTTTTTAATTACAATAATTTTGATGTGGCTTTACAACGTTTTCCACATAGTGAAAATTTCGTAAAGTTTACTTTGTAAGGTAATATATTTGATGTTTTTGTTCAAAATCGAGTATAATTGAGATGAGAAAACATTTTTAACGCTTTTAAGATTTGACAATTTACATTAAGAAATGTACCTACCCATAGAAACAGATATTTTATTCGCATACAAAATAGTTATACAAGTGTATATATACAATCTCTCACTATACAAGTATATATATATATATATATGTGTATATATAATTTTGTAATAGCTTCTGTATACAGATATTTGACTCTATCTTAAAATGATTCATCCAATTTTCGAGAGTTTGACTTGGCTTACTTCTAGCACCATATCTAAAATACGTACAAGTAGGCTAAGCCTATGAGTACATATCTCCTCAAGTTAAATCATAGTTATATTGATTCTATATTTATCACCCAAAAAACCACTCATATTCTATGTTGATTCACTCTAACAAATGAAAGACCATCAAACAAACAATAACATGTCAATTCCCTCTAGACTACAAAGAAGTACAATCTATTTCACACATAAATCTATTGTCTCTCAAATAGAGAAAGACTTCATATGAGAGGTGTTTCATGTTCTAGTTGTTGTACTCTTTGCTATCAAGATTGGGAAAATTGTTGACATAATTTCATCTCATGTCCATTTTGTAGAAAATGTTGGGTTGAGGCTTCTCTAAAATCAGAAGTGGATAAGACATCTGAAAGTGTGCTTGACTTCGAAGAGTGACTTTTCTTTGTGCTTGAAAATTTTAATGAAAATAAATGGGGGTTAATTGTGGTGTTACTTTGAGCTATTTAGAAGCAGAGAAACACAATGTTTTGGGAGGGTAAACACATGAATGAAAAAACTACAGGTTTTATGACACGAAAAGTCTTGTTTGGGTGGTTGGTAACAAAGAGAGTATTGAACCCCCCTAGTAAGAATGGTAGGACTTGTGTACTAAGTAGTTGGGTCAAGCCACCATGCCCTCATCTTAAATGCAATGTGGATGTGGCTTTATTGCTTGTAGATGAAATGAGACACTTTGTTGCTTGTAGATCTATCTGTTTCTTTGGATGTCGGAGGTTAGAGAGGGGGAAACGATTGGTTTGCTTGAAACTCTTTCGTGACTTCGTAAAATGAAATATCAAAACGTTATTTTTGAACTTGATGCTCAAGAAGTGCTTATGAATATTAATATGATTGAGGTGAGTTTGTCAGAATTTGGTTTAGTAGTCAAAAAATGTAGGGAGATTGTTGTCCAAAATCTCTTGTTTTCTGTGTCTTCTGCATATTAAGCAAATGAGGGTGCTCATAAATTTGCTAGAGAATCTCGTTTGTTCTCTAGTCCATCAGAGTGGTTTGTCCACCTCATTTTCTTATTGATGTAATTTTTTCAGATTCTTCTGAATTATCTATTGAATGATTTTATTTTGTAAAAAAAAAATTACAAGAAATTCATCGAATTTTGGAATAAACTCTTAGATTCCTCTTTAATGAGCTTTAACCTATGAATCAAAATATTAGTTAAGCTCTCACATTCACTTACAATGTATCGTTCTATTTATAGTGTATCGTGAATGGAGAATGTTTTTCAAATTGAATACCATATTACTATCAACAAAGTTTATGTAACTAAAACTCAGAATCATAAATAATAGTAATAGTAATAGTAATTAACTTGATGAAGAAGAATGAAACGAGGTGGAGCTAATCATATCCTCTACCAAGTCAATACTGACTGGTACAGCCCCTCTTCTAGGACTTCACCATTGATAACGACACTGCAGAATTTCTTGTTTTAACTTCTTTTATTTTGTTGCATAATTAATCAAAATCGGGATTATATATTCCAAATTCCTCCTAGACCCACATTAGTCCGTAACCAAACACACATTATACCCACCCCACCCCACCCCACCCCACCCCACTTCCCTGACAAAACACCCAAACCCAAGAACCCTTCTTCTCTCTGCAGTTCTCCATCTTCACGTTGACACTGCAATCATGCTCCCTGAGCTTCGAATCAACTTGCTTGAGCGCTGTATTTCACTTCGCTAAGGTCGGATCTCTAACACACAGTGACTCTAAAGCCCTTTTCTTTTTGCTCTCTTCTGCTTGTTCTTGATCTGTTATCGCTGTTTGTTTTGTTCAAAGATTCGATCTTTATGCTGAATGGTTTCTGGGTTTTTCTGGGCTTGCTGGTTTTGTGCAGATTTGGGGGGTTGAGTTCAAGATTCTTTTGTTGCTAACTTTTTGGTGCCTAAAGATTTAGAAAAAAATGGGGGAGGAAATATCTTTGTTGCCTAAGAATGATTCGATTGAAATTAGGGAGGTGTGGAATGATAATCTTGAACAAGAGTTCGCTTTGATTCGTGATATAATCGATGATTATCCCTATATTGCTATGGATACTGAGTTCCCTGGTGTAGTTCTTCGCCCTTTGGGCAACTTTAGTCATATCCATGAATATAATTATCAGACTTTGAAGGACAATGTTGATATGCTCAAGTTGATACAGTTGGGCCTCACGTTTTCGGATGAAAATGGGAATCTTCCATCTTGTGGGACGGATACTTGCTGCATTTGGCAGTTCAATTTCCGCGAATTCAATATCAGCGAAGACATCTTTGCTAATGATTCGATTGACCTATTGACGGAATCTGGGATTGATTTTAAGAAGAATCACGAGCTTGGCATTGATGCCAACCGTTTTGCTGAGCTCTTGATGTCTTCCGGGATTGTTCTGAACGAGAATGTTCATTGGGTGACGTTTCACAGTGGCTATGATTTTGGATACTTGCTTAAGTTATTGACTTGTAGGAATTTGCCTGAAACCCCGTCTGGATTCTTCACTTTGCTCAACATATACTTCCCTTTGGTGTATGATATCAAGCATTTGATGAAGTTCTGCAATAACCTTCATGGTGGGCTGAATAAGCTAGCTGAGCTCTTAGAAATCGAGAGGATTGGTATTTGTCATCAAGCAGGTTCCGATAGTTTACTCACCTTTTATGCCTTCAAGAAGTTGAAAGACGCCTTCTTCAATGGCGCAACAGAGAAGTATTCTGGTGTATTGTATGGTCTTGGTGTTGAGAATGGATCGGAAAAATGAATAAGAAGTAAGTCCCTTGTGCATTAGCAGTAGTACTTGTAACACATGGAATCCCATGTCCATATTACATTTGCAAAGTTATCTCTTGTTAGTTCTCTCATTCGCCTTTTTTAACTTCGTTTTAATGTCTTAATGCATTGTTGGAGGGTGTCGTAGCTTGAGACTTGTAAAGTTTGACATATATTTTGCAATAACAGTCTGTACCCTTCATCCTTCTTGTCAATGATATCTTTCCATTTTTAATCTTGAATGCTGAATGTTCAGATCATCAATGACTAAAAGCAAACACGACATTAGTACAAAACACGTGCTTGGTAGGCATCTGAAACGGATACTGGATTTCATTTCCGATGTTTCTCATATGATGTTGTTGTTCTTAGATGTATTTCAAGAATGCTAATCTGTATATCTTATAAAAGAAGTGATGATCATAAGTTCTTAGCTATATGCAGACACTTCTTTGAGCTACTTAGCATGATGGTTCAATTTGTGAACACTTGCACTTTATTGGTTTGGTGAGAAGTGAGAAATCTGCAGGTTTTGAGTTTGTGATCTGCGGATATGGTTTGGGTTCGGGTCGATTACAACGGGTTGTGGTTAATCCGAGGGTTCGAGTGTATATGGTTAATAAGGGTTTATCTCCAATTCAACCAACCAACAAGTTTGGTTTATACCTTTTTTGCCCAATCTAATACCTTTTAATGCTTAAATTGGAGATGAAAAAAAAAAAAAAACGAAGTAAAAATCTCTATTTATGGATGATTTTATGTGCTTAATAATTCATGGAATCATGTACTTGTTGCATGGTTGAAGTTTGAGATGGTTGGATGTCATGTCACTAGTCATGTGCTCCTTGTTTATATGCCACATGTGACCTAATATGAGATCAAGTTGTGTTTCAATTATATTTCATGATATAGAAATGTTCGCATATTAAAACCTTATGTTTGTACCATTAGAGGGCTGTTAATTGACAATTTTCAATGCAAATATTACGATAATTTAACCATTGGAATGAGAGATGAAATACAATTTAAAATAGAGAATTTGAAGTGAGATGAGTTCAAAAAGACATTTTTAGCATTTTTCAAGGATACAATGGTCTTTTAATATATGTGTTTATAAAATAAAGAATTAAAATTTGTACTTGGTTATAATCGATGGATTGTCTTAATACTAAAAATTGATATTCATAAAACTATAAAGGATACGTTTATTTGTAGTTACAATATATGGTTTCATCAAATTTCAAACCAACATATTGGTATTTTTTCATCTAAAGGATAACATCACAAAATTTCATTACAATTTATATTCAAATTCTTCCCTACAACAAACAAAGACTTCACTTTTGTAGCATTAAGAAAAAAAGGGAAATAAGTGTGAGTTGAAGACTCATGCGAAAGTTGTTGGAATAGAAGTGCAAAATGGTAGAAAATGATTGATAAAGTTGAGGCATGTGTAAGTACACTTTCCTTAAAACAGATTTGTCGTCCTGTACTGGTGCTCGAGACTACAATCGGTGTGTGTCTCCCAAGATACAATGCAAAATGGCAGAAAAGGATTGATAAAGTCGAGGCCTGTGTAAATACATTTTTTTTAAAACAGATTCGTCGTCTCGTACAATGCTCGAGACTACAATCGACGTGTGTCTCCCAAGATACAATGACTCAAAAGTAGCTAACCCAACACAGAGTTACTACATCGACGAACGGAAAAGGTGTCTGACTTGTATCATGAAGGAGGAAAGAAAGCGAAGCAAAAGGTTGAAAACGGGAGAATTTTTTCGAGTGAGTTGTGGAGGAACTGAACTTAAAGCCACAAAAATAACAACTGAAGAGGGAATTTGGAAGGTCTTGAGCAAAAGGAACCGGACCATGCCCACCCTATTCGAATCGACATTCGTGTACGCAGGTTGTGCATATACACGTCCCATGGTCCGAGCCTCAACTAATTTTAGATTTATCTAAAAGAAAGTGAAAGAAATACTTTTGAATATTGATTTGACAAAATTTGTAATATCACACCATACGAAATATAGAACAACACATAATACATATGAGTTGTGACTTCATAATCCATAAGTCATATACTCACGTCCATTTTCATAAATTTATAATATTAGATTAATAAAACAATCAAACAAGAGTTTAGTTCAAAAGAAATAACTAACCGAAAATAATTAAAACATCTCTTTAAAAGGAGGGTGGAAGAACAAGTACAAATTACTGTACCTCATATAGTATTGGTGCTCTTTCTCTCAAACAAACTATTAAATAAACAATTTGGTGTTAATTATTAACATACTACAAGAAAAAACACAAAGACAACTGGTTTTTAATAGTTGTCAGTAGACCAAAACAGGTGTTGTCGTAGTCGGTGTTGTCGTAGGGTCAAGATTTTTTCGCACATAAGACAACAGTTATTAACTGTTGTCTTAGATAGCTACAACAACGGTTGATACACACATAGACAACAGTTTTTAACCGTTGTTGTAGGTTGGTGGTCCCAAATAACCGTTGTCTTTTCTATCTACCACAATGCTTTGACAACGTTTTTAACCGTTGTCGTAAATGCTTAAGACAACGGTTTTTAGCCGTTGTCCCGTCGTTGTCGAAGCTAGCGAAGATATCGCTTTGACAACAGTTTTTAACTGTTGGCTTAAGACAACGCCAATTTAGGCTACGATAACGATTTTTGTCAAAACCGTTGTTTTAGAGGTGTAGTCTATGAGAAAATTTCTTGTAGTGACCCATTCTCAAACTCTTTCATAAGTCAAGTAGGCTATATGGTTTTTTTTCCTTTTCACTTGTATAATGAACACAAATTAATCATATGTTAAAATCATTTTACAGGTCATATTATGTGAGATGAATCAACTCACGTTCCATATTTTACAATTCATATACAATTAGTGAAATGAATTTAATTTGAAAAGATTCGACGAAAACTATCAATAAAATCATTTCGTTTGAACTTGGTCTTGTGTGAGACTGTTTCACGAATCTTTTTTTATGAGACGAGTCAACTCATAATTCACACTTAGCAATTCATATGAAAAATTGTGAATATGATTTCAATTTATGGGTAATAAGAATCCGTCTCACAGATACTATCCGTAAGAGTTTTTTTTTTTTTCCGTTAAATACAATAATAGTAGCATGAAGATGATCACTTGAACTAAAAACATAGTTTAATTGGTAATCTCAAAAACCCTTGATTAAAGCTTGCTTTGCTTCTCTTCTCTTCACTTCTCATCGTCAACCCTTTTCCAGGTTCCATTCCAACTCTCTGTACTTCCACTCCAGGTTGGTGTTTCTCTCTCTTCCTCCTTCTCTCTCTACATCTACATTCATATAGATGCATGTACCCGATTCATGTACGTTAATACTTAGTTTTATCCAATCAATCCTTTATACATCTACGCATTGGATCCCTACATAGACCGACCAGATCCGCCATCGCCGATCTCCGCCGATGGCCCCATTCACACTCTCTTTTTTAGGGCTTTTCCTGTTTTTGATCAATTTCTCCAACTCCGATCCGGGTTCGGGTTGCACTCGGACCAATACCTCTCTTCTCAACTTCACCTCACACTTCACCATGGCGCAGCACCAGCTCCGCGGTCTGTTCTCCATCATTGATGACTGTTCTTTCCGGGTTTCTGAATTCGACATGCTCGCCGGCGCCGACGTTCACTGGTGGGGCGCCGCTGGCGATGATCTCCAGAATTTCACCAATGGGTTTACGATTTCTGATTCTGCCCTCAATCAGACTTACAAAAATGATAGCTTTACTGTTCGTTTGCGGGATAATGTGACGTGGGATCAAATTAATGTTCTTGCTGTTTGGGATATTCCCACTGCTTCTGATTTTGGCCATGTTTTGTTGAGTAATTACTCTGGGAATGAAACGGGCTTTGGTGGTAACGAGCAACCCACTGTGTTTGAGAATTGTAGGGTGCTAGCTGATAATTATAGGATTAGGTGGAGTCTTAGGGAGGGGGAAGGGGAGATTGATATTGGTTTGGAGGCTGCAATTGGAATTCAGGATTATATGGCGTTTGGGTGGGCAAACCCCAATTCTTCTAGTTCGTTGATGGTTGGCGGTGATGTGGCCGTCACAGGGTTTGAGGAGGATGGAATGCCTTTTGCTCAAGATTATTATATAACTCAGTATAGTGAGTGTATGATTGAAGATGATGAGCCTGTTAAGGGGGTTTGTCCAGATGCTTTGTATAAAGATACTGATCCTGATGTGCAGGTGAATAACACGAGGATGGTTTATGGGCACAGGAAGGATGGAGTGTCTTTCATTAGGTATAGCAGACCGTTGCAGTCTACTGATAGTAAATATGACGTGAAAGTTGATCCCAAGGCAAACATGGATGTGATATGGGCGATGGGGCTGATTAAGCCTCCTGATATTTTACGCCCCTTCTATCTTCCTCAAAATCATGGTGGAAGTTTTGGTCACTTGAAGCTTAACCTTTCCGAGCATGTAAATGATTGTTTAGGATCACTGGATGCTCAGGATAAGGAGGATCAAGATCTTGTTATTGCGGATAAGAAGGAGCCGCTTGTTGTATCAAGTGGCTTGGCAATGCACTACCCCAACCCCCCAAATCCTTCTAAAGTTCTTTATATTAACAAGAAGGAAGCTCCTCTTCTGAGGGTGGAAAGGGGTGTGCCAGTGAAGTTCTCGATGCAGGCTGGACATGATGTGGCACTATATATTACATCTGATCCTATTGGAGGGAATGCAACTTTGAGAAACAAGTCAGAGACTATATATTTTGGGGGTCCAGAAGCTGAAGGTGTACCAGCCAGTCCTACAGAACTGACATGGGCACCTGATAGAAATACACCAGATCTTGTTTACTATCACTCCCTTTACGTACCAAAGATGGGGTGGAAAGTTCAAGTGGTGGATGGAGGTTTGTCTGATATGTATAATAGCAGTGTCTCTTTGGATGATCAGCAAGTTATGCTTTTCTGGACACTGTCGGATAACTCAATATCTATTGCAGCTAGGGGTGAGAAAAAAAGTGGTTATCTTGCAATTGGGTTTGGTCGTGAGATGGTGGGCAGCTATGCTTATGTGGGTTGGATTGATGAAAGTGGTAGAGGAAGGGTGAATACCTATTGGATTGATGGACAGGATGCTTATGATGTGCATCCTACGAATGAGAACTTGACGTATGTAAGATGCAAATCTGAAAATGGCATCATTACATTGGAGTTCACCCGTCCTCTGAACCCAGCTTGTGATCGGAAGGCAAGACCAGAATGCAACAACATCATTGATCCCACAACTCCTCTGAAAGTCATCTGGGCTATGGGTGCTAAATGGTCTGATGACCATTTGAGTGTGAGAAACATGCACTCGGTAACAAGCAAGAGGCCAATGAGCGTGCTGCTATTGCGTGGCTCTGCAGAAGCAGAGGAGGATTTGCGCCCCGTTTTAGCTGTACATGGGTTTATGATGTTCCTTGCGTGGGGTCTTCTTCTTCCTGGTGGTATTTTGGCTGCTCGGTACTTGAAGCACGTGAAGGATGACAGCTGGTATCGTATACATGTTTACCTGCAATATTCAGGACTAGTCATCGTGTTCCTTGGATTTCTGTTTGCAGTTGCTGAACTACGTGAGCTAACACTACACTCCTTGCATGTCAAGTTTGGTATGCTAGCAATACTGTTAGCAGCAGCACAACCAATGAATGCCTATTTAAGACCTAAGAAACCCGGGGCTGGAGAGGAGGCTTCTTTGAGGAGAATCATATGGGAATACACACACATCATAACTGGGAGGTGTGCTATAGTCGTTGGAATTGCTTCTCTTATAACAGGGATGAAGCATTTGGGAGATCGATATGATCAAAACGTGCATGGGCTGAGCTGGGCTCTGATAGTCTGGTTCTTGGTAGGTGCTTCAATCGTAATATATCTGGAGTATCAGGATATGAGTAGAAGACGAGGGGGCAGAACAGCCGGAAGAAGTGATTGGGTTTTGGGTAACAACGAAGAGGAGGACACGGACCTGTTGAGTCCGAATCAGATGAGAGAGAAGGAGTTGCATTCTTCAGAAAGAATGGAGGTTCAGCTGGAGCCATTGAGCAGATAGAGATGGATGTATCTTCAGTGGTAACTGATATATATTCTGCTCTATTTCTTTTTTGTCCATTTTGTTTCGAAAAAATATATGATATATATAGTATTGGAGGTAGAGAAAGTAAAGAGTTTTGAGGTGGTCTGAAGTTCATGTTGTTGTCAAGGCATATTCTCCTCATATGTTTTTTTGGTTCTGGAGAGCACATAGTCTGCAGCATCCCAACATTATATGTATACTCAGTAAATTCATTGACTTAGTGAAAAACAACATCATCATTCTTTGCATATTCAATTTCCTCTTCATTTTGGATCTTCAACATTACAAATTAGACTACTATTTTAGTTGCTATACTTTCATACCTAGTGTTTTCTTTTTTTGAATTGGGCTTGTCTATATTAGAATTCGATCATTATGTAAGGCTCATTGACTACCAAGACATGGATAATGAAAAGTGAAAGAATTGAACTTTTACAAGTGAAAATATTGAGGCTTCCAATTTACAAATATTATTAACAATTAGAACCTAAATATGCTTTTTCTACCTTATAATTTTGTTAAAAGTAATTAAGGTTGTGTTTTAATGGAAGGACTAGAGATTTAAAATTTATTCTAGCTAATTCATTGGTGATGCAAAATTCATATCAACTAATCACTTTCATTTTGAACAATTAACTGTTGATTTTGATTTTGAATGCACCCTGATTCGAGTTCAAATCTTATATTTCAAATCATTCAATCCAATACAATCTAAACTAATTGATTGAAATTTCTAGACAACATGTTTTTGTTATTTATAAATATAATATTTATTCTCACGTTTCTTTTTGCCAACTTGTGTGATTCTCTATAGAGTTTTAGACTTCAAACTGCATAACTGCAACCAAATGTAAAATATTCTTCATACAAATTCAAAATGTGTGTGAATGTTAGTACAATAATGAATTCATGCATCTCTTCAAGAACAATAATATTTATCAACAAAAGAAGAAACATTCTCAAGCAAGAATGGAAGTAGAAGATGAAGATGATAAAGAGTTGGGTGAACTGTGTGCAGAAATTCTTGAAAACTGGAACTCTCCCATTTACTCTGAGTTCCACACAGTTCAACAAAATCCCTTCTCCCTTCACCACTACCAACCACTTAACACTAGATATGATGTTCAAAGAGTTAACAATAAACAAGATAAAACATATTCAACGGTTTCAGATCTTCCACGACCATCATCATTACGTGATAGCCAACACGACTGCAAAATTCCATCTAATGTGGGAACAAAAATCTCTATGACCAAACACATGTATGGAAACCGTAAAAATGATATTGTGTTGGAGCATAAAAATAACAGAATACTAAAGGTCTTTAAACCGACTAATGAGAAAGGCTACAAACATGAACAGGCTAGTGAGAAGGGCAATAGTAATACAAGCCTGGATCGACCAATTATTCCAGTGCTGATTGCTGATACATTCTTCGATAAAATGCTGGGACATTATGTAGATGGCTTTGATATAGCAGCTTTGAATAAGATGAAGGAGGCAAAGGCATGTGAGAATGAAGCTGAATCAAGCACTGTTACAGCAAACAATGACAAAAGAACACAGATGCTCAATTGTGGACAGGTCTCATCATTGTACAAGGTCTTTCTCTCTCTCTCTCTCTGTGTATTCACATATGCATACATACAGAATAGATATATTACAGTTTTTTAATTTTTGGCAGTGCAACATTCCCATGGTGAACATGCCTGCAACGAGCACTGCACCACCCATACTGATCAGAGACTATTTTCATCATGGATTTGTTCCTAAATTAACATATTCGCTTCCTCCAAACAAGTAATCTCTCTTCTAACAACAAGCTTAATCAATAATCAACATAATTTTTTCATTGCCAACAAAACAGATAGTGCCTTAAGAAAGCAGTAACATTTCATGCTAAATACAGCTATGCATCATCTGTTAGTTGACCAGTTCTGCTTCTGCCTAACGTTAGATATGATTCACATGTACTAGAGAGGGGGGAATAAAGACAATATTCACATAATATCAAGATATAATTCTGATTTTGATCCAATTTAGTCTTCATATCTATACTCCCTTGACCTTTTATTAGGACAATATTTGACATAAACATAGATGATTTTGGAAAGAAGATGTGGAGAAAACCTGGTGTGGACATGTCGGACTTCTTTAACTATGGGTTAGATGAGAAACGTTGGAAGGATTACTTCAAATTGATGGCAAGTATCTTCTCAAAACCTTTGCATCAAATTACTGGGAAAGATGAATCTAACGGATTGCTTTTTTTTCTACCATTGTTCGTTTTCTAGCAAGCACAAACCCATCTTCAGAGATGTAAACGACGAAAAACGACTACAGATGAAAGCATACAGGCACTCAAGGCACATATGCGCTGGCCATAAAAGAACTACCATGCTACTTTGTTATATGGTTCTAATCAACATCCATTTATCTAACTAGAAATCATGAGGTCCTTTTATTTTCTGTCGTTTTATTACATTCAGACTTGTTAATGAATTAGTTGGAAATATACAACTCATGAACCACAACCTTGATTTTCTTGTGTTTAATCATGTTTTCAGCACATAGCAAATCGAATAACCTCAATTTATTTCCTTAGTCTTTTGAAGCCAATAAAGACTCATATCATAACATGTTTATGATTTTGAAAAAATATCATCTTATATTTTGATTTTATACTGAGAGTCATATACATCAGGATGTGTGATAGTTAAAGTAAAACCGGACAGGGGAAATAATGAGTGTCTCTCTTAAGTGATTCAGAGGATCCAAGTTTCTAAAATTCAGATTTCATCATTGAAGGACTAATAGTTTTATGCCATTTCACAATACAAGGAGAACATTTACTAAGACATGTCATGCAAAAAAGTCAAAAAGACAGTTATAAGGGGAATCAGACACGTACAAGGTGATTTAGAAACTTGGTCGAGTCCTTGTGTTCTCCAAGGGTGGAGTGTGTAAGATAGAATATAGTACTATGTGTCTCAGGGAGTGCGGAAATAATCTGCCAACAGAATTGTTCCAACCGATAGCCATAATTCAAAGATGAAAATTGAAGTTGAAGAAGATCCTAAGAAGTTAAAGAGAATAAAAGAGAAGTTGAAGCTTCCATTTGCCAATTCTGAGGCACATATCTCAATGGAGTGAAAGAAAATGTTTTTGTGACAGGGTATAGCTATAATGCATTCAGTCAGAGAAGGAAGTAGATAAGTAGCATCTAGGTTTTATTTCATCGAACACATGATTTTGATAGCTCAATAAACTGTCTTATGCTTTACTCGTTGCCATTAACATTCTATATCAATCTTTGCTATTATCATGTGCAATACCAATATTCACCATCCTGTGGATGCCCATGAAGCTACTCTATTATCATTGTCATGAGAAAAAAACGAAGAAGTTGCAATGGTAACAGAGATAAAACTTTTACAGTAAACTGCATTGTAAGGATGGAGGACCATTGTCAAATCTCAATACTTATCTGAAGAAATTTCTCATGCAGATATGGTTTTCACCAGCCCTATATACAGCACTAGAAACATGTTTTCTTCTCGTGAAGTTCCTAATTGTTTGAAACAAACAGGTACCAATGACCACTTTAACCTATAAGTTCTTGTTGACAAGATTTCTAACCCACATGGAAGCAAAAACAACCTGATTCCCAGAAAAAAAGGAGAAAAGTACATATCATATTAAACAAGCACCTAAATTAAACATAAGATAAGAAATGAACGTCCGATCAAAATTCAACTAATTGATGTTTCATACTATATTCAAAGAACACAGAGAAATTGCCTCTTAACAAAGAAACGTTCAGAACAGAGACCTGGTTGAAGCTTTCTTCCCCAGAATTGCCTCCCAAACCAAAGGCAAAAAAGGCCCTTTCTTATCCAAATACTCCCTAACTGCTTTCTCCTCTACTGCAAATCCCTTGAGCTTCATTGCTGCAATCACCTTCTTCGCCTCCTCCAAACCCTTCTCCCTGCAATACCCTTCAATCAATCCCGTGAAACTTGCCAAATTAGGGGAATGTCCAGCCTCCAACATTTCAATGGTAAAGTCATAAGCGTCCTCCAACCTCTTCCCACCGCATAGCCCCCGAATCAACACTTGATAACTAAACGCATTTGGAACCACACCATTACTCTGCATTTTCCTAAAGATCCTCACAGCATCATCAAACTTGAGCGCCTTGATGAATCCATCCACCACAGCAGTATACACGACCACCTCCGGTATGGTCCCTCTCTCACGCATTACTCCGAACAGCTTCATTGCATCTTGCACCAGCCCATCTTTACACAGCCCATCAAGCATGGCCACCGCATTAGGGATCAAACCCGTCTCCTTCATCCTCTTAAATATCTCATCTGCATCCTCAGGCGGCGATAGGGGCTCCGCTTTCTCATACTGAGTACCTTTATCGTCTACGTCGGTTTTAGGGTTCTCAGATTTGCTATCCAATCCAAGCCTGAACCTTTCAAGAAAATCAGAATCCGTTTCCGCCCTAGATGAGTTCAGGTTTCCATTTCTCCGACCACGATTAGTGTTTGGGAATCGAGGGTTTCGAGACTGGTTTCTCAAGGGCCTCTCAGGAATAGGTTCGGGAGGGAAATCGGAAGGAGGTGGGGCATCGTGAATGGAAGAGAAAGAGCGTAGATTTCGCAGAGTGGAAATGGAGCGAAGTTTAGTTCTGAGAGTCAGAGCAGAGGACATCTGAACTTCGCCGGCGCCACCAAGTGTGTGGTGGAACTTAAGGTTGGTTGCAACTCAACTGAGTGAAAGGACTAATCTTTGACACTCCAAAATAGGTTGCTGGTTCATCAAATGATATATATACATATATATTTATTTATTTATTTATTTCATTTTTCAATGCAAGTTTTTCTATTCTAATGTGATTGTAATTTTAAGAATTTGTAATTTATTCGATTGCAACTTAAATTACTTTTTTTGATAATTTTTCTAATTTAATTTTCCCACTTTAGAATTCAAACTCTTTTTTTTTTTTTCAATTGCAATATCTAATTTCACAAATTTTTTTATGCATTAGGTGCATGCCTGACCCGCGCGTGTACGCACTCTCACGCGCCCTCACACGCTCCCACGCGTCTGGGTTGATGCGCTTAAATCCACTCAAATTCGCTCGTTAAGGATACATCTCAGTTATGTTAAGGATACTTTTCAGTTATGTTAAGGATACCTTTTAGTTATGTTAAGGATACCTTTGAAATCGGTGATGTTAAGGATACATTTGAAATCGTGATTCTAGGTTACATACCACGTTATATTAAGAATACATTTTAGTTATGTTAAGCATACCTTTAGGTTATGTTAAAGATATCTTTAGTTATGTTAAAAATATTTTTTGGTTATATTAAACATACCTTTAGGTGATGTTAAGGATACCTTTGAAATCGTGACTCCAGGTTTCTTTGAAATCCTAATTTGATACCCTTAGAATTCACTCTAGGTCACATACCTTTACGTTATATTAAGGATACCTTTAGATTATGTTAAGGATACCTTTATGTTATGTTAGAGATGTTAGAGATACCTTTGTGTACAAAATGTGTAACACCACCTATGTTATGGATAAGATATTTCTAACATAACATAAAAGTATCCTTTACATAACCTAAAGGTATCTCTGACGTAAAGTAAATGTATGAAATTTGAGCATAAAAATATCCTTAACATAACCTAAAGGTATCCCTATACATTACCTAAATGTATTCTTAACATAATCTAAAGATATGTATCTTTAACATAACCTAAAGGTATTCTTACACATTACATAAATGTATCATTAACATAAGTAAAAATCATGACCAAAATTTAAAAAATTTAGCGTGAAAAAAAAAAAAAAAGAGAAGCGGGTCAGGGTAACCCGGATCCGACCCGATTACATGAATCTAAGATTCATACACCTGATGCACAAAAGACTTATTCTTATTATAATGAACCTAATTCTTAGATATTGAGACACGTGGAAAATAAATTAGAGCCGATTCATCAGAAAAAAAATCGAAGACAAATGAGGATAATAAAATAGTGACCCAAATTTTTGTATTTTTATGAAATGGTGGGGTCATTAGATGAGCTGGTTTGTATTCAAATTTGATGGCTAAATTTTATAATATAAATAAAGATTAACTGGCAAATTTTCTTGATTTTAGTTTAACCTTAAATTAGTGATTAATTCATTGCCCTAATGTACTTAGACAAGTTCTAGGTTGTATACATATATTATCATGTATGAATTATGATTACTTTTACTGGTCCACATATTTATTATCTATCTAAGAATATTCTAGAAAGAATTCTTCATTATGCTATCAGCTATACTTGGTTAACTTGAATGATTATATATATATATATATATATATAGAGCAACACTTGTCCGCTCGGGGTACGGTGTCCCTCAACTTGATTATCATATGGTGTTACATATATACTATACAAGTATTATATGTATACTCTTCAAGTATCACATTTATACTCTTATATACATGTGATACCTGTAGAGTATATGTGTAACACCATAAGAGTATATATATAACACCTTAAGAACATGTGTATAATACTTAAGTCCGTACCCTTATGTGCTCCACGGGCACACAAGTTTTTGTCATATATATATGTATATATATATATATATATATATATTAGTCTATCCTACCACCGTTGACATATTAATATGTCTCAACTGATGATATGTTAAATATTTGATATATCAATTAATATTCACTTCTCATATAATTAGTTTATGAGATCATTATATACACTAGCAATATGAGCATATTAAGAGCTACCCATCATAAACACTTTAACATTTTCCTATATCATATATATATATATATATATAATATTTCCTCCATTCAAAAAATGAAGAAGGAAAAGAAAGAATATTTTGATGATAAGTTTTTGAATATAACATGGTAATTTTTAACAAAATTAATTTATGTTAGATACTACACTTTTGAAACGAGACTCTTATTCTTGAAAAACTAATTAAGGAATATACATAATTTAGAGAACGATAAAACAAATAAGTAAATAAATAATCATGAAAATTTTGACAAATTAAACGTTGAATAAAAAAAAAGTGTGGGTAAATTTTAAAGCTTAGTTGCCAACTTGGACGGACATTTATTTATAAGGATAATACCTAAGAAGACTATAAACATACAAAATGGATAACAATATTGAAATTTCATTAAAAAAGATAATTATCTGTTCCCTTTAATATATGACGACCTTAATTCAATTAATAAAACAAAAAAGATATGGAGAAAAGACAACTTTAACCTTATGTTCACTTATAAATAAGGCATTTGTTTCTCATTCAAAAAACCATTCAAACAAAGATTTCATAGCAATCTCTTCTTATTCTTGTTATTTGATCCAATCAATATTTTCTTCATCAATCCAATTAATTATCATGGCTGCCATCAACTACGATCAAGAATACACCTCTGCAATCCCACCAAAGAGATTGTTCAAAGCAATCGTTCTTGATGGAGACAACCTCGTCCCTAAATGTTTGCCTGGTGCTTTCAAGAGCATTGAAACTCACCACGGTGATGGCGGAGCCGGAACCATCAAATCCATCAATTTCAGTGACGGTATAGAACTATTTCAATACGAGTCATTTTCCTTTAAAGTCACATGTGAAAAATAAATTTTGATGCAACTTAAATTTCATTCTTTTTTGTTGTTGTTGTTCATATTGTCCATAACAAGATTCTATCTACATCTTTACAATAAAAAAAACATAGATTTTGATTAGGGGTTTTTCTTATTTATTAGTGGCTAAATAGTTTTGGGTCATTACTTATTAAGTCTTTCATTCCTTAATTACAGCCAGCCAATACAAGACTGTGAAACATCGTGTTGATGAAATCGACGAGACAAATCTGGTATACAAATACAGTGTGATTGAAGGTGATGCTTTGGGTGACGAGCTCGACTCAATCTCGTATGAAGTCAAATACGATGATGGTCCCGACGGAGGGTCCGTGGTGAAGACGAAGAGCACATACCACACCAAGAAAGATGTGCATAGCATCACAGAAGAGAAGATCAAGGAAGGCAAAGAGAAGGCTAAGGCTCTCTTCCATGCCATTGAAGCTCACCTCCATGCACACCCACATGAATACATCTAAATTACAATATAAATTTAATTGGCTGTTTTTATTTCAAAGAAATGAATAACATTGAATATCATATGGTGTGTTTATGATTGTACTGTTTGAATAATATACTATAAGGTGTGGATTGCTAGCTGCTTTAATTTTGGCTTGAAATGTAGTAATTGGTTTCACTGAATAATATCCATAGTTTTATGAAATTACACTATTTTTGTGTTTATAATTAATGTTTTCCATGCATTTATATTTTAGTACTATTCATATTTGTGCATAAAGTAATGCAAATTAGCAATGCATATGTCATACATTATGCTAATTGTATAACACAAAAACTTTTATGCGTCAGGTGCATGGATGCACCTGACCCG
Organism: Scutellaria baicalensis; assembly: GCA_005771605.1. NCBI lineage: Eukaryota > Viridiplantae > Streptophyta > Magnoliopsida > Lamiales > Lamiaceae > Scutellaria > Scutellaria baicalensis. The sequence continues at coordinate 3,242,521 of CM016721.1, read as the reverse complement.
GCCCGCGTGTGTACGAGCTTTCACGAGCGCCCTCATGCGCTCCCACGCGTCTGGGTGGATGCGCTCAAATCCACTCAAATTCACTCGTTAAGGATACCTTTTAGTTATGTTAAGGATACCTTTTAAATCCTGATTCCAGATTACATACCACGTTATGTTAAGAATACCTTTTAGTTATGTTAAAGATACCTTTTAAATCCTGATTCCAGATTACATAACGTTGGGTGGATGCGCTCAAATCCACTCAAATTCACTCGTTAAGGATACCTTTTAGTTATGTTAAGGATACCTTTTAAATCCTGATTCCAGATTACATATCACGTTATGTTAAGAATACCTTTTAGTTATGTTAAAGATACCTTTTAAATCCTGATTCCAGATTACATACCACGTTATGTTAAGAATACCTTTTAGTTATGTTAAGCATACATTTAGGTTATGTTAAAGATACATTTAGTTATGTTAAGAATATCTTTTAGTTATATTAAGCATACCTTTAGGTTATGTTAAGAATACCTTTAGGTGATGTTAAGGATACCTTTGAAATCCGCGTGATTCCATGTTCCTTTGAAATCCTGATTTGATACCCTTATAATTCGCTTCAGGTCACATACCTTTACATTATATTAAGGATACATTTATGTTATGTTAAAAATACATTTATGTTATGTTAGAGATACCTTTGTGTACAAAATGTGCAACACAACTATGTTATGGATAAGGTATCTCTAACATAATATAAAGATATCATTAACATAACCTAAATGTATGTCTAACGTAAAGTAAATGTATGAAATTTGGGCATAAAGGCATCCTTAACATAACCTAAAGGTATCCCTAAACATTACCTAAAGGTATCCTTAACTTAACCTAAAGGTATGTCTAACTTAACGTAAATGTATGAAATCTGGGCATAAATGTATCCTTAACATAACCTAAAGGTATTCTTACACATTACATAAAGGTATCATTAATATAAGTAAAAGTCATGACCAAAATTGAAAAAAAGTTAGCGCGAAAAAAAAAAAAAGAAGCGGGTCGGGTAACCCGGATCCGACTCGGTTGCATGGATCTAACATCCGTGTATCTAATACACAAGAGACTTACTCATCTAATTTAGCATATATTTTGATAAATTTTCTAAACTTAAGGTTGCAATTAAATAAAAAAAACAAAGTGCATGTTGTAATTAAAATAAAAACAACAAAGTTTAGGTTGTATAATGGAAAAAACTATCGTGCATCTTACATGATCTCCACTTTACTAGAAAATTTGTAATTGGATAACATTAGAAAACTATGTTGCAATGGAAAAAAAAAAAGATTGAGTTGCAAATTGAAAAAGCTACACATACTTTGAATTGTTTTTACATTTAATTCAACGTTACTCCATATTATATCTATTTTATTTTACTTTCTTTTGAAGAAAGCAAATTCATGATCAAAATTTAAGCAAAAGTTTATGAGTCTATATCCCCATAATATGAAGGTTCCAATCGAATAAAAGAGATAACATGAACCATCTTATTCGTTTATCCACAAACAAAGCAAACAATTATTTGAGAAAATAAAGTTAAAACATTCTTTCAAACTCAAAATAATGGATCCAAATTGTGAAATGAAAGTTTGAACTTATTTGGTTTTGCAAATTTATGAGATTTGGACATTATTTTGTGGTATTATATGCCCAGAGTTAACTCATTAAAGAACGGATTAAGCTGTTTGATTCTTCAAATCTAATTTTATAAAATATGTTAATTCACAACTCATAAAGATAAAATAGAGATGACCAATACAATTGACGTTGAATGTTTTGGTAATAAGTAATTTTATCTCATAAAATTATATTCATAAAACGGTCTAAAAAATTGTAAATAAAATTGGGATTAATTGTGAGAAAAATCATAGTTTGTACTCAAATTGTCATTTTAATTGAACTTTTCACGGTTGATCAAAATAATATAACTTTATATATTTAGTATGTTTTAAGACTAAAATCAGTTTTCAAAAAGTTGTATTTTTTTGTAATAAGATTGGGTTTTTATAATAAACTTGGGGGAGGGAAGGGAGAAAAAAAAAAAATTATGATCAAATTGCAATCCAACATTAAATGGGTAATTCTATACACACCCCATCAAATACTAAACACACCCCATCTATACACACATTCTTTTTTTTTATTATTTTAAGAATATGTGTATGGATGGGGTGTGTTTAGTATTGATGGGGTGTGTATAGAATTACCCTAAATTAAATTTAAAGCAATTTGTAAGTAATTTGGAGCTGATCTAAAGGGCCATAAATTGTTGGCCCAATATATACCAATTATTTTATAAAAGAATTCCACTCTTTTAAAGCCCAATTAGGAAAAGGAAAATAAAATTATTATCATTAAAGCCCACATGGTTATAAAAAATGTAAAACCCACTAAACAATATTTTATAACTCTTTATAAATACTCTCAATTGCTATAGAGAACTACTTAGTCTCTCAAAACCTAAAATAAGTGTCCTAGAAAAACTTATATAGAAGGAGCCTTCTAAAATAACTAATTTGTCCTTGTATAAATTTAATTTTTGAGTGTGTTTATATTCCCACAATTCATTTTCAATACTAGTATTGAATATATTGTAAGACATGTAAATAGGAGCAATTTTGGAAGATTCAACAAAAATAATTTCATAAATTCTTAAAACAACACTTAAAATAATGAAATTACATCTATCATTCTCGAAGGTGATCAAATAATTGCCAAATATATCATGAGTTATTGTGAAATTACCATTATTTTTTCCGCGAAATAACATATATTTTATCAAGACTTACAAGATTATGGTGCATAGTATGATCACAATAAAAATTAATGAGTTCAAATTAAATTAGTATCATCGGTCGAAAAGTTGTTAGAGTACTTTTTTTTTTTTTTTGTAAATTACGTTTTTGATAGTTAGAGTATTCCCCGTTTCACTTTTGGTATCACTACAAGAATAAAGTCATTTAATGACACACAAAAATTGAACATGGTGATGCTTTTTTACGTCAATAAAAATAGGTACTGACGTTTTGAAAGCATCATCACTTGCGTCCTTAAATTTGTTGTCATGAAATTGTGACGTTCTACGTATTGCGTCACGTATTTTTTAAGATTTACGGTGCTCTAAATGCAGCTTTATTGACACTTTGTTTGAAGCGTCGTGAACTTTATATGCCTATTTTCATGAGTTACAGTATTGATACTCAATGTTTCAAAAATTCACACATTGGGTACCTTTCGTCAAACTTCCGTTCAAACTTGACGGAACTGAATATTAAACCCTAACTTTTTTGAGACAAAATTGACGAATCTTTCCCCCTTTTCATTTTATAAATACGAAGATGCCCTAATAATTTCTTGAACCACCCTTCAACCTTTAATAAATTTATAGAATTCTCTCCAAATTTCCATTACCTCCATGAGAAGGAATCACGTGATCATCAGACAAAACGAGAATGTCAACTTCAAGACACAAGAACAATGAAAAGAGTGATCTCATAGAAACTCTCTGCATTCTAATAGTATCTCGATCCAATCTTTCATTTAATAAAGGAAAGAGAGAGTAAAAAAAAAGAGAAAAGTTATAGATGAATATGATAAAGCATGAAAGCACAATGAAACATCCATGGACAAATATAAATTACACACAAAGACTAGCAAAGTGAGTAAGCAAAACAAATAGAACAAGAAGGTAATTCAGTACAATTAGGTATACTCACAATTTCTTCAGTTTCTCTGATATCAACTGATTGAACAAAATATATATGTGATGAATTTCAACCTGAAAAATAAATAATTATATATCAAAGAACACTACACACAAAAATGACAAGTATATGTAATTACTTGTTATGGATAGTACATCATATGGCTTAAATCTTTTGCCATTGTAACAATAAAACCCATTAGCCCCAATTGAATTTCCAACTGCTGGATAATAACACTACACCTGTCCTCCATTTAATCACTTCTGATAGATTTTTGTTTTTAGAAAAAGGAATCGTTAAGTTCCGTCAAGTTCGGACATGAACTTGATGGAATGTATCCAATGTATGTTTTTCTGAAACATTGTATACAAATATTGTAATTCGTGAAAAAAAAATACTAAAAGTGAAATCAAGGTATACTTTTGAGTTAAAAAAATGTTACTTTTTTTTTTTTTTTTTTTTTGCTTTGTGGGGGGTTTTTTAATAGTTAAAGAGAGTAATCATAATTTCCATATCTTTGGATCAATCAATTTGGTATGTTAGCATCAACTATACCAATCTTCATGATGAGTTCATTTAACAAAGTAAAGAGGGAATTAACTATGAAAATGGAGATATATGTTCACATGGGAATGCTGAAAATTTCAATGGGTTCTTGTTCTAAAAGTCCAATCTAGATTTGTCTAAGTTTATGGTGTCCCCATGAGCCAAGGGTATTATTGAAAGCACGCAACGCACTGACAAAAAAGTAGAAATGATTTCCTACATTATTGTTATTATTGAATTAGTTTGTTCCTATCTATACTTCCTTATTTATATTTTCATATATCGGTGTGAATTAGCGGTTCAGATTTTCTATCATACAATCATGTGTATAGTTCTATACACGTATCACTGTTAAAAGGAGATGTTGTTTCAATATTAACAACAATCATGGATTAAAATTATGGTTAATAAATTACTATTTCATCTTAACGATGATAAATTGATACAAAACTATGAGAGAACTACTTCTAGTGAATTACAGGGGTAAATCTTTTGTGTGACCGTCTCACGAATTTTTACTGCATTGTATGAGACATGTCAATTCAGACATAACTCAATCATTCACGACACATTGGTTGATAGGACTCCGTCTCGCAACAGCTATCCGTAAGACAGACCCATACGAGCCTTCATGATTAAAGGATGGATGAGAATAAAATAAAGAGGGAGAAAAAAAAAGAGCAGGAAATCCGGGAAGTGTATGGAAAGTAGAGACAGAATTAAAGAGGCATATATTGCAAGTTTGGGCTTCAAATGCACGCATGCATGCTTTCATTATACTACACTATATATCTACCCTCTATAGGTAGTTTAAATATTATATAGGATTAAAAATATAATATCTTGTGTTTATCTCTTTTTCTATTTTCAACAGAATAAGTCTCTTGTGAATCAGATCCATGCACCCGAGTCGGATCCGGGTCAGGGGGATCGCACCCTTTTTTTTTTTCGCTCATGATTTTTGAAAAAAATCACATACCAATAGTATATGTTAGACATACTTTTACGTTATATTAGACATACCTTTAAACTATGTTAAACATACCAGTTCTGTCCAGATTCCATGTCTTGTCTTTTTTTGGCTTGATTTTTGAATTTTGGCACATACCACTACGTTATCTTAGGCATACCTTTACGTTGTGTTAGACATACCTTTATGTATACTTAAACATACATTTGTATATGTTAGACATACTTTTGCATACAGTTAAACATACATTTATATATGTTAGACATACCTTTGTATATAGTTAGACCTACCTACACATGGTTGGTCTAACTATACACAAAGGTTGGTTTAACTATGCACAAAAGTTGGTCTATTTGAGCGAATTTTAGATGAGCTTCAGCACAAGTCTTCAGAGCGTGGGAGCGCGTGCAGGCACGTGGAAGACGCGTTTTGGGCGCGTGAACGGATCGGGTCAGGTGCATGGATCTTACTCATAAAAGTTTTTGCGTTTTCAATATTAGGTATAGGTAGCATATCTTTTTGGGTTGAATCGATAAAATCCCTTTATTAATATAAATATGGTGACCCTAAAGGGATTTAAATATATTGAAAGACAAAATTACGAATAATCAATAGACATTCTACTTATAAAAATAAAAGGTAAATAGTTATGGTACCTATTTGATAGCAATTGGGAATGCTCTTCCTCGTATATTCCAATGAAACATCAAAATATTCAATGCCCAACTAATCGTGGAAAAATTTACTCTACAATTAGTAAGGATTTAATTTCTTATATAGGGATTATAAGTGCTGCAACAAGTCGTACTTTCTTGAAAGTTCAAACTTATATATATATATATATATATATAAAATAGTTATTTGATTTGATAAACATGCATGCATGCACAGCATGTTAGTTGGGGTGTGTGAATGCATGACTATGGGATGAAAGAAATAGGAAAGGACCTGTAAAGAATACAGTTTTCTCTTAAAACAAACTCTCATTCCCTCACACGGTCCATGAGAATTGAACGAACGTTTGTTTTTCAGGATACAACGGTATAACCAATAGCTAGTTTAGTACCAACTCGTATGTACTCCGGCAAACTGAATTGGTTCGTGAGCACCTTAGTGTTACAACCTATTAAAGGGTAGCTCAAGTATATACTAGAGAATTCAACAAGAATTTTCTCAAACTTCCCGACTTCTTTCAAACACCATCCACCCCGACTTTGATCTCCAATTTCTCATTCACCCACGTATTGTATAACCATTTTGGACAAATAATATATCATTTCGAACATCTCTTTGAGGAGGACATGATCCAGCTTTTAATTTTTCCATTTGAGTTGATGTAAGAGACACGACAAGCTGTATGTTTCCGACAAATTAAAATCCACCTCATCAATGTTGAGATCAACCCTTTGCGCTCCATCATCATTTCATCACATCAAGATCCCACTAAACTTGTACATACACATATGGACCCGACCCGACCCCTACATCTTTGCAGGTCCAAAAATGGTTGTTGCCCAGTGCCAATCACCTCCAACATTGCAACCCACTAAATTAATTTAAACATATATACAAGCATCCTATAGCTTAATTACATTTTTGGTCCTACCCTAAATGTGTTGTTCAATTTTGATTATGTTATTTTCCGATTATTAATTTTTAGTCCTGCAATTGAGGGTAACCACATTGGTTAATTTAGAAAAGTTAAGAATAATAATAAAATAGGGAAAAATTCAATTTTAGTCCATTTAAAAAGTCACTGTTCAATTTTCATCCACCATAAAAGCAGTTTTCATTTTTAGTCCAACTAAGCCAAAAATCGTCACTATTTGGTCCATTTTTGGCTTAATTGGACTAAAATTGAAAACCGAAAATTGAAAACCGCTTCAATGATGGACAAAATAGTGAAAAAAATAACCAAATAGTGACGATTTTTGGCTTAATTGAACTAAAATTGAAAACCGCTTCCATGATGGACGAAAATTGATAGTGACTTTAATGGACTAAAATTGAATTTAACCCTAATAAAATAGTATTAAACAATATAAAGAAAAGAGAGAAAAATATATTTTTTTTTAAAGAGAAAAATTTCTGACCCGCCATCTATATCTTTCTCTATCCTCCATAAAGTTCTTGCTGAGAAATGTCTGTCACCCTGCAACAACAATGAAAAGAAAACTTAATATTAAAATTTAAGAACACTTTCAAAATTATCTAATGTACATGCCATCAGAAATGTGTTAAATTTCCATCATTTTTCTCCGGAATCTCAATTTTCCGACCACTTTTCAGTGAATGTCATACAACCGTCGTCCAAATCTGTGACCTGAAAAATTGTGATTGCGTCAAAAAAAGATTGAATTTGGATACGTTGTTGGACTATAATTGATAATCGAAAAATAATACGACGAAAGTCAAAGAACACCTAAATAAAAAATGAAATTAACTCCTCGTATACTATGTACATGTATACTTGAAAGTAAAGAGAATTCAAGAAAAAACCGTTGTAAATTGTAGATGCAAGGATTAATTAATTAAACAAGTGTGTTTTTCTTTAACAAATTTAAAAGAGACAAAGGTGGGCTCATAGGGAAGAATATAGCCTAGCCCATGTAATTAAATATTGCAGCTAGCACTCCTTTAGTTTTATTATATATATACTAACCCTTTTGCTTTCTTTCTTAATTGTCTCAATTCTTACACCACCAATTCTTCATTACACACTCCAAATCAAAGAAGCTAGCTGTTATTCATGGCTGCCATCCATCCTTCAGTTTCAATAACAAACTCCATTTCAGTGTACTCCAATGTCTCATTTGTCTCCCCCAAAACCCTAATTCTCTCCAACTTAGACAGGCAGTGTCCTAATCTTATGTACACAGTTTTCTTTTACAAGTCATGTGACCAGGAAGTGAGCTTCGACTCAGTTTTTAGCCAGATCAAAGCCGGCTTGGAAGCCGCGCTTTCGATCTGGTATCCGGCTGCAGGTAGGCTCAGCCCTGACCATGATGGCAAGCTGAACATATCGTGCAACAATGGTGGCGCGGTTCTTGTTCAAGCCAAGGCTCGAGCCACCATTTCCGAGCTTGGTGACCTTTCTGTCTATAATGATTTCTTTGAGAATTTGGTTTTCAAACCAGTTGTTAGTGATGGGGATTTCACTCAAATGCCTTTGGTTGTTGCCCAGGTAATTATTTCATTATTAATTATTACTTCATTAATTCAAAAAAAGAAAAAAGTCTTTGTTAGTTAAACTTAACCCTTCTTCCTTCATGAGTAAATTAAACTGATCAGTTAGGGTTAATACAATGTTGTATATAATTATAACAATTATTTTCTTTACCAAACATATGCGGATCCAACCACGATCCCGTATTATTTGTTATATATATATATATATTCAAACAAAATGACATGAAGTCCATAATGTTAATCATGATTAATGCAAACAGGTAACGAAATTCGAGTGTGGAGGGTTCTCGATTGGGATCGGAACGAGTCATTCATTGTTTGATGGTGCATCAGCATTTGAATTCCTTCGTGCATGGGCTTCTCTAAGCCTGCATGTGAGATCATCATCGCTTGTGCATGAAAGAGTGGCCAGCTTCTTGATCGATCAACCTCATCACGATTTGAGCTCCTCAAATCCAACAGCAATCGATCATTTATATCAACTCATAACGCAGACAACTCTTAATGATCCGAATCAAGAAACTCGTCTTGTTTACAGAACCTTTCATCTCAGCCCTGAGATGATCGAAAGCCTGAAGAGAAAGGTTTCCGAGGGAGACGAAAACGAGCTTCGTTGTTCGACCTTTGAAGCACTTGCAGCTCACCTATGGAAGGTTAATTACCATCCTTGCTTTTCTTCTAATTTTCCTTCTCTCCTTCATCCCTTTCTGCTCTCTCATAGTTTGATATAATAACCTATTCCATCGGAAAATTTTCAATTTTAATCCTGTAATTGACTTTCATGAGAATTAATAATTTACTCAATTTAATTCGAAGACAAATTTTGTATTAGCCCTAAAATTCTTCTCGAATCCCAAAAGTCAAATGAAATCCAATAAAAATTTAGGGTTAACAACAGAACCCGTCGTCGAATCATGCAAAACATGAAATCGTGTATACATATAACATGAATTGAAATCGTAAAATACAAGATAAAACATCGTTCGAAAGTAGTGATGAACTGAGTACTCAATTAATATGGGGCCTTGTCTCATGTTTTAGTGAGTGTGTATGGAGTTGAAAGGACAAGATAAGGAAATGGATGCGGGTTTTCCGGCAGAGGTATTAACCACAAGCAAGACTTACTATTTATCACATGCATGTCTACCCCTTGCCTCCTCCTAACCTTATGTATCATTATCCATCAATCAATCTTCTATTTTTCTATAGTTATTTTGGTATTTTATATATGATCACTTATTTGAATTCCCCTATTTTAATTCACTTGATTAGGTACGTGAAAATTAATATTGGATATATATGTGAAATTGCAATGCTTAATGTTGAATTTCATTTTAGTTTTTGAAGCATTGAGATTATAGCCAAAAGGATTGAGTTGGAACCATATATAGTTGGTAGTATTTCTAATACAAATAAAAATTTCAGTCTTCACGTAAATAGAAGTTAATATTTCGAGCAAAATTTAATTAAAATTGGCAAGAATAAAAAATTTAGAGAATAAAAAATTAAAATAAATAAAATTTGTTGTTAAAAAAAGGGAAAATATCAATTTTAGTCCTACAACTCATGTCTTGTCTAATTTCGGTGCATTAACTTTGTTTGTTTCAATTTTGGTTTCTTAGTTGTTGATTTTTCCAATTTCAGTCCTGTTTCTTATATGGCCAGATTTTGGCAGTCAGGTTGTAAGTTTTGGTTTTTTCAGTAAAAAAGACTTGAATTGGAATACATCAACAATTAGGAGACAGAAATTAGAAAAGACAACAAAAATTGAACAAGACCTATGACACTAAAATTGATACTCCCTCCGTCCCAGCCTAATTTGTCTACTTGTCTTTTTTTTTGTCCCTATTCTAATTTGTCAACCCATAAATGACAAAAGAAAAATTCCCTCCTTACCCCTACATTTCTGCCATTTTACAAAATTGTCACCTCAATTCCCCTTTTAAATTCTAATTAAAGTACAAAAAGCATAAAGTTAACACATCCAATAAAAGTCAACTGCATTTTCTTAAGATCCGTGCCCGGTCAAAGTAGACAAATTAGAGCGGGACGGAGGGAGTATTTCCCAAAGAAAAGATACCTAAATTATAAGACAAAAATTCAAAAGACATGATTCGTGTTTGTAACATCTAATTAAGAGATGAAACACTATTTGAATAATGAATCGATCGACCAACGATCGACCATTTGTTGTAGGTAAGGACGAAAGCCCTCGGACTGGAAGCAAACCGGAAGGTGTGCTTACAGTTCGCGGTGGATGCAAGAAATAGAACATCGCCGCCACTCCCAAGAGGCTTCACCGGAAACGCCTACGTCCTCGCCTCTCTGCTTTCGTCGGCCGGAGAAATGGAGCAACTCAGCCACCACACCATAATCAATCTCATCAAACAGACCAAGACTCGTGTCAACCATGACTACATAGCAACCTACATTCAATCACTTGGAGGGCCACCGGAAAGCCTGCCTCCGTTGCCGGAGCTGACAGTCGTTTCTGATTGGACGAGACTTCCTTTCCACAAGGTCGACTTCTTAGGCGGGGAGGCGGCGTACGCCTCCCCGTTGCTACCTCCGGTGGCGCAGGTTGCCTATTTCATGCAGAACCCTAATGACTCCAAAGCCATTGATGTCCGAATTGGATTGATTCCCAGGATAGAGGCTGAGTTTTCACATAATTTCATCAACGTTAATATTATCTAATGTCATTTATGTACTCGATCCATTGTTGGTTTTTGGTGTTGTTTTGTAATTAATTATCATATGATTGACATAGTTGAGTGAATATGATAGCTTGTCTAAGTGTTTTTTATTTATTAATTTGCTTGTATTGGTACCATGGAGAATTTCAAAATTTGTTTTATATAAAAAAACACGAATTTAAAGTCTAATTCAATTATAACACGGACTTTTGACTATAACACAAAAATACTCAACTTAACACTTGTTTCAATTTTAGGACATGTTTAGAGTTTTTCGAACTCTAATTCTTGATGTGAAGCCCAAATTATATCTGTCAATTGCTTAATTTTAGATACAATTATCAACAAATGTAAATTTATACATCAATTATTAATTTATACAATTTGAACTCCATGTAAACAATTGGAGTTCGAAAAACCCAAATATGTCGCGAATCAGTTATCATCTACATGTAAAACTATATGTCAATAATTAACTTATAAAATTTGAGCAGCTTGTTAGCAATTGAAGACCGAAAAATCCAAACATGTCCCCAATTGAAACAGATGTTATGTTGAGTGTTTTTGGTGTTATAATCAAAAGTCCATGTTGTAATTGAAACTAGACCCTAAGTTCGTGTTTTTTTTATATGTAATTAACCCTAAATTAATAATATTGAAATCAACTTTTAACTACAAGTAAATTAATTGGTTATGGATTAAGTGGGATAAAATCACATTTGGTCCCATAACTATTGTCTTTTTCACAATTAGTCCCACAACTATTTGTTTTTTTAATTTGGTCCCATAATTTAAATAATTACTCTATTTTGATCCCAATATCGTCAAAATTTTTAAATTTGGCTAGAAAATAGTCATATGACATCCAATTTGGGGGTTTCCAATGAAAAATAATGACATGACATGAGATGTGATGATTATTGTATTGGTCCAAACATTAAAACAAATTCTAAAATGATCATGTGAAATTTTAATCATGTCGGTATATTAATATATTAGAGGTTATTCAATTACATTTAAATAAACTATAATTTGTACTATTATTTGTAATGTCATTTACTTATATGAAGTAACAAGATTAGCATTATTACTTTCATTATTATCATGATTTAAATCAATACTACTCCTTTCACTTAAAACTTAATTTTATATAATGTTTTTCTAATATTATAAATTACAACTTAAAAAAATGATAGAAATATAAAATTAAATTACATTTATATATTATATATATATGCGTATTGAAATAATTGGAAGATGATCTTATTAAGCTTTCAATTTATACATGTTGATTATATTATTAGAAGATCGTTTCTATTACCATAATAAAAGGCAGAGTGCACATCTCAGGCACGCGGGTGAATTACTTGTTAATATCTTAAATTTTCTGGTAGAATGCGTAATTATTTTTCACCGGAAACCTTCAAAATGGATGTCACATGACAATTTTCTGGTCAAATTTGAAATTTTCAGGGACATTGGGACCAAAATCGAGCAATTATTCAAGTTACGGGACTAAATTAAAAAAGTAAATAGTTGTGGGACCAATTATGAAAAAGACTATATTTATGGGACCAAATGTGATTTTATCCCGGATTAAGTTAACTTCGCCGGATTTAGTCATTGATTTCTCATGGCTAAGTTTTCTTGCGACTTTTTTGGTGCAATTCTAACAAAAATCCGTGACCGTGACCAAATAAAGTTAATTTCTTGGTTTAATCGTAAGTTTGATTTGTTCATTATCAAAATTAGACCACCTTAAGAACAGTTACATTAATTAATATTAAGAGGATGTTTGATGGGAGTTGTTATTTTTAAATTAATAAGATGTAAATCTGTAATCAAGTCTTAGAAAAAATCATATTTTCATTACTAAACTCCCTGCTCTAGCTAGTATATATAGGGGTGTGAATAGGTCATGTTATTCGATAGGAGTTATGTTGAGCCTTGAAATCAATGTCTTTTATTAAGCTTTTTATGGAAATAGACAACACTCGATCCTTAAAAAAGTGTAAAAGAGATTTAACAACCGACCTCTTTATAGGATTTACACAATTAAGCTTTAAATTGGATACACCTAGAAACTAGAAAATAGGTTAGACTCAAAAAGAAAAAAAAATCTACCATATATAATAGACTAGACTTTGATAAGTTAGACAATTACAAAAGACCTAATCTAATTAACCCAAGACAAAAACTTTTATGCATGAGGTGCATAGGATTCATGCACCTGACCCGACCTGCGAGTGTACGTGCTTCCATACGCGTCCCACCCGTCCTCACGCGCTCCCACGCGTCTGAGCAGATGCACTCAAATTCGCTAGTTAAGGATACCTTTTAGTTATGTTAAGGATACCTTTCAGTTATGTTAAGGATGCCTTTTAGTTATGTTAAGGATACCTTTGAAATCCTGATTTCAGGTTACATACCACGTTATGTTAAGAATACATTTTAGTTATGTTAAGCATACCTTTAGGTTATGTTAAGGATACATTTAGCTATGTTAAGAATACCTTTTGATTATATTAAGCATACATTTAGGTTATGTTAAGAATACCTTTAGGTGATGTTAAGGATACCTTTGAAATCCTGATTCCAGGTTACATACCATGTTATGTTAAGAATACCTTTTAGTTATGTTAAGCATACATTTAGATTATGTTAATGATACCTTTAGTTATGTTAAGAATACATTTTGATTATATTAAGCATACTTTTAGGTTATGTTAAGAATACATTTAGGTGATGTTAAAGATACCTTTGAAATTGTGATTCTAGGTTCCTTTGAAATCCTGATTTGATACCCTTAGAATTCGCTCCAGGTCACATACATTTACGTTATATTAAGGATACATTTAGGTTATGTTAAGGATACTTTTATGTTATGTTAGAGATACCTTTGTGTACAAAATGTGTAGCACAACTACCTTATGGATAAGGTATCTCTAACATAACATAAAAGTATCCTTAACATAACCTAAAGGTATGTCTGACGTAAAGTAAATGTATGAAATTTGGACATAAAGGTATCCTTAACATAACCTAAAGGTATCCCTAAACATTACCTAAAGGTATTCTTAACATAACCTAAAGGTATGTCTAGCTTAACGTAAATGTATGAAATATGGGCATAAAGGTATCTTTAACGTAACCTAAAGGTATTCTTACACATTACATAAAGGTATTCTTAACATAACTAAAAGTTATGACTAAAATTGAAAAAAAGTTAGCGCGAAAAAAAAAAAAAAAGCAGGTCGGATTACCCGGATCCGACCCGGTTGCATAAGATCTAGATGCACCTAATGCACAAGAGACTTACTCTTAACCTAATGTATTTCCACTAGGCAGTTGAATGTGAAATATAAACAGGGGTAAAAAATGAAAACTCATCCCAAGTATGTGATTTTGTAATTTATTATGATATGTATAAATGCTTTTAATTTTACTATATAAAGTACATGAATTTTACAAACATCAGTAAATCTGGCTACCACTTCATTTTCTCCCATTGGAGTTTGGTCATGTGCATGTCATATACTTTTTATAAAACAAGTAAATCCGGCTTCCACTTCATTTTCTCCATCGATTGAAGTTCGATTATGTACATGTCATGTGCTTTTATAAGGATGAAAATAATCTTTTTACTCACTCTTCTCCTCTCTAAAATTGTTGGACAAATTTAATTTTCTTTCCAACATTAATATCATGAAATGAGCACAATTCTTTATATATATATATATATATATATATATATGCAATTCCAGCCATAACCATAAATCAATAAAATGATAGAAAAAAATTATTCAATGATATCATTCTTGACAGAATATAGGAGTATTACCGGACATCAAAGAGGTTTATGTAGGGGTTTAAAAACAAGTAATTTAGAGAGAGAGAGAGAGAGAGAGAGGATCTAATTCAAAATTAATGGAATTTGTGCTTGAACTTCGAAGAGGGTGGAGCAACATCGGAACTAACAAAAAAGCAGCAACACCGATGAGGGTGCCCCTAGGAAGAGATTGAGTTCTTCAAAAATTTAGACTTGTGTAGAGGTGTATAAGCCATTGATTTTCTGTAAAGAAAAAATACAATAGTAAATTAAATTTTGTTTGAAATTTGGAGTGAGCATGATTTGGTAGGGTGGAGACAAAACCATACAAGGATTATGTGAAAAAAGAATGAGAGAAATACGTGGATATATAAAACCACAAATTCTTGTAGAAGAATCTGTGTAGCTTGATTACTTGTTGTCACATTGATTTGAGAAAATTGCAGTAGGTAGAGATTATGAGAAAACACACTAGTTTAGCGTTGATGAAGAAGGGAAGATAAAAAAACAGTTTTATCCCTCATAAAAGCACATGACATGCATATAACTGAGTTTCAGTTGGAAAAAATGATATACTTGATATATAGTAAAATGAAAACATTAATACATGATACAGTAAAATGCAAAATCAATACGAGTCTTCGTCTTTTATCCTATAAATAATTTGAAAAAAAAGGAAAAGAATGATGAAAGTAGAAACATAATAAAAGTAGTAGGAGGTAGCCACATAACCTAGTTATTTTAGGTTCTCATTGACTACGCCTTAGACCTCTACCTATTGGCCTCCACTCATGTCATGTGCCTCTTCATCTAATCTACCTTCTTCATTATTTTTTATTTAGTATTTATACCATAGTATAATACTATGATACATTCCATCCACACCTATATATGTAAATTAAAACAAAAATTAGAGTGAACCATTCTCTTTTAAGGTGGGTCTCACTTAATGTTAGTACTAACTAAATTGTTAAATTTTAAATTTTAAACAAGACTTTGTTCAGAATATATGAGAATAAATATAAATATAAAAGAAATTTATTGAGGGTCAAGCATGATTTAAGATGTTGAAGGGACTTTGAAATTCTTATAATTGGTCGTGATTATAAGAAGAATCAGCTGAAAGGAAGATCGGAACATTCAAAAGTTTATACTTAAAACGTAATCTTTTCTCTGTAATGTGAAGTTCAATATCAACCATACCCCAATCTTAATGTTTTAAAAGTATTTGATGAATATTAATAGAACACCCAAAACAAGGCCATTAATAAAGAAAGCACATTGAATAATCTAAACTTTACCATATAACTTCAAATCCAAATGAGCTCAAAATAAATATTCAATGAGCCAAGTATTTCAATAATGTTGATCTACTCATATGAACACACAAATTCTTATTACTAAATATTAATTGTATGAAATCATGAATTACAAAACAATTAATATAAAAAAAAATCTTCTTGAAGTCACTAATAAATCACATGTTTTCTAATTTCAATTATCCAATCTTACAACGGACTTCCACAAAAATTTAGATGAGACGATACCATAACTAACGGTATGGCGAGGATCTCAAAACAGGTATAAGTTTGAATTTGACTTGTTTCATAATTTACCATTTTTACCCTAGAATAAACAAATGAATAAAAAATAATAGGGATTATTCCTATTTTCTGACATGGATAATATCTTCATGGTGAAGTTTGGCGTGCGTATAAATTCAACGGAATGTTGCCTTCTTTGTGTTTCTCACATTATTCTTCAACTTTTGATAATCACAACACAAACCCAAATTCCACACTGGAATTTTCCTCATCTTCACTTCCAATTCCCAGTCCCAATCAGTAGCTGTCGATTTCCAATTAGGGATTTTCTCCTACCCATACGTGTAACCGTCGTTTCTGAGAAAGATCCAAGCCTGAAAGATGCTCTGCAGAATGATGCGCCGGAAAGGGAAGACGGGGACCTGTTCCGGTGTACCTCAATGTATACGATCTCACCCCTATCAACGGCTATGCTTACTGGTTCGGCCTCGGCATCTATCACTCTGGTGTTCAAGGTTTTTTTTTTTTCTTCGATATTAATTTGTTCTGTATATATGCTTTTCGATTGTTCTTTCCTTTTTTTTTTTTGATCTTTTTGTTCTTTCCTTTTTTTTTATGTATACAAAGATACTTGTTTGTGAATTGGGTTTGGTTCAAGTCTCTGTTTTCTTGGCGAGAAAATAGACTAAATTCTTGAAATTGTTCAAGCTGCTTACGCTACTATTTTGGGAGTTTTGTTTGAAAAGGTATTTAAAAATTGAAAAAGTGTTATTTGGAAACTATGTGAGTTTTGGTGGCTGCTATGTTTGCTCAAGTGACACGAAAATAACTTGGTCATAGCTGATGAAGCAACTTGTGTTAGGCTTTGTTTGCTTCGTCGTTTTCGACAACTTGGACAATAAATGGGAGCGGAGTGTATTGTGGAGGAGAATTTGACTTGAGATTATGGCTCATACATTGAATCTTTCTTTGATATGATTGCAAAGGAGTTGAAATGATTTTGGCCGATTTCGGCTACAGTGCATTGTTAAACTGTTGCAATTCTGAGGGAGGTTTACATGGACTTATTGGCACTGTAATCTGATTATGTTTGTAGAAGGGACTTAAGCATGGATATTAGTTACTTTGTTAACTGAAATGTTTGTCTAATATGTGGGATTTGGATCTCTTACGAACTAATTTCTTATGGTAGTTCATGGGGTGGAGTATGCATTCGGTGCCCATGAACATTCGACAACCGGGATCTTTGAGGTAGAACCAAAGCATTGCCCTGGATTCACATTTAGAAAATCAATCTTGATTGCAAGATCAGATTTGGGTCCAAAGGAGTTACGTGCGTTCATGGAGAAACTAGCAGCGGAGTACCCTGGGAATACCTACAATCTCATTGCTAAGAATTGCAACCATTTCTGCAATGATGTGTGTGTTCGGTTGACTGGGAAACCTATTCCAAGATGGGTGAATCGGCTTGCTCGACTTGGTATGAACCTTACCATAGCTGAGAATTTGAGCTCTCTCTCTTTACTTTTTTCTGTTGTTACTTTTTCTTGCCTTTATTTGCTCTAGTAACAATTGCATTGCACTTTAGGACGTGCTTGTTTGAGGGATGCATCTGTTTCTGTGAAAAGTTTTTGTATTCGTAACTCATAAGCCATAAGGGAAGGATAGTTATGAATTTGCACGTTTGTGATCCAAAGTTTCTTGAGAGGAAAGCTGTCTGCACTTTGTACCTTAGGTGGCCATTGTTTGATTTGTTCCTTTTAGAATGTTTATGTAGTTGTTTTCGCAGCTGCATCTTCGACTACTATTTTCATTTTATATCCTTATATGTGGTCCATGTACTGATACAGATTGTGGATAAGATAATGGTAAACTAGGATCTCTTCTGTGCTGGTTTTGAGTCCGCAAATTCACTATTTTCATAGGTTTCTTAGAAAATTTTTATTCATAAAGAAATTAGCACAAGTCTCAATTCCCAAAGATAAAGACTTGAAAGTGATTAAGTGTGTGATCCAATAAGAAGTCCTTGCAATTGTGAGATCCAATGCGAAAGCTTATAAGTTGGAGTTATCTGTAGCACATCATGGATCTATGAACATGGATATGTTCAATATCCTTCATTGACACTCCATGTCCACAAATAGAAAATGAATAGGACTTCCACTACTCTCACATCAAAACTGTCTTAGACTTTGAGAATGGGATAGATTAGAACTATACAGGACAAAATCATGATCAATCACACAAAGTATATCTCCAAAAGTTGAAGTATGTTGTATATCAAACTAATTTTATTGTGGAATGGTGTTGAAGGTTTGTTCTGCAATTGTGTTCTCCCTGCGGGTCTGAATGAGGCTAAGGTTCGGCATGTTCGAGTCGAAGACAGGAATTATGAGAAGAAAAAGCTAAGAAGCCATTCAAGTAGGTATGCCTCTACTTCCGATCCCAAACAATCGACGAACACATCTGTTTTTGCATCAAGAAGCGAGAGGCAGCGAAGCCGACATTCTCCATCATTGAGGTTCACTTCTTCACCATAAAAGTCCACCATTAATGGTGGCCAGTTTCAGAATCTTAGCAGCTTCTATTGTAATTAAACAGAAGATGGATTATGTATGAATTTGGTAATTAATTTTCTTTTAGGAGTGGGTGATGGCAAATATTCACCAAGAAAATTGGGGATGAAGCCTCATATGTGTCATTATGTTCATGTTTCTGCTAAGGAAACACTTAGATGATGTTTTGATGAAAGGTGAGAAATTATAAAGATATTGCATTTGGGGTCCTTGAAGCTTGATTTATTTACAGGAAAAAAAACATGTTCATAACATGTTTTGAAATTAAAACTATTTCATTGCAGATCCTATAATAATAATCTGGTAATTAACTGTATTATGGATCTTGTTGTAAGGTGAGTCGATCCATAACTCCTATTAAATAATTCATACAAGAATTTGTGAAAATAAGTTCAATTTTTGGATAATGATGATTTCTTTCATGAAGATTTTCCATGACATCGTCTTTATTGAGTTTTTGTGTTGATGCAATTGGTAAAATAGGAGCAAATGTCGAAATGTGCAATTTTTTTAAAAGAGTACAATGGGCTTTAAAAAGACCATGCCCCTATACCACAAATTGTAGTTTATTTTCTGATTGAGATCATTTTCTTGCCAAAAGCATTATCGTCTCACATGAGTTTTTGTAATTTTAAGTAGGTTTTATATGAGATCGTCTCACGAATCTTATTATGTGAGATAGGTCAATGCATAACCCATATTTAGTAATTTATGTAAGACATTGTGAAAATGAGTTTAATATATGGATAAAATGACATGTCTTATGAAAATTATCCGTGAGTTTTTGTAGTTTTTTAACTGTATGAGATAACCCCTATTTAATATATTTATTATTAATAATCTTTCTGTTTTGATGAAGAGTTTGAAGAAATATTAAGTTTTTTCATCAATCGGGACAAAATAGTAAAAATATAAATGTATTCATAATATACAAAAACCTGCGTGAAACGGTCTCATGGATAGTTTCCGTGAGACGACTTCTTTCTATCCATGGATCAAACCCATTTTCACCAAATTATATACGAATTGTAAAATTTGGTTTATAAATAAATTTGATTCACATAATATGGTATCTAAAACGATTTTACCTAAAACTCACTCTTCATAATATATTTAAATTTGATTTAGATATGAAAAGTCTTGCAATGAAATGATAGTATAAGCAACAAAACAAACCAAAAGATGGAATTCTCTATATGTCTCAACGGTCATACTTGACTATTATTAATTTCCAACACACTCCTTTTTTAAAGTTTTTTTTTTTTTCCTTTTCTTTTAATGTATTCAAAAGAATGATCATAATTGACACATGGCAAATCTACAGTGTTTCATATGAGTTTTTTTTTTTCGACTTAAAAATTTACAATAATTTATTTTTTTAAAACGTAATAAAATGACTATTTAATAATATCAAGTTTGATATTGATAATAATTAATATTATATGAATTTTAACTAAATTTGTTAGAATGTCGCATTCTAGACCTCAAATATATAAATAATTTGGATGCGTTTAATTTACAAGATCTAGAGAAAAAATATATGAATAAATAAAAAGAAAAAAACTAAAATAAAGGTCGGTGATTAAAGAGGATTATTCTAACATTTCGAATTTACTAATTAATGATTGAAGAATTTATTAAAGTATGTGTTTTATAAAAAAAAAAAAACAAACTACGGCGTTTATTTGAGAAAGTTTGGCTCTCATTTCTCTATCGATTAATTAAAAAGAAAATTTGATGGCTATTTTAAATTTTAATCGTAAATTAAAAGTAAAAACAAAGTGAGAGAGTTGATGTTATAATAGATATAACAATACTTTTTTCTGTATAATAAATAAAATGATTTATCTTTTGTTATAATGGAACATATAATTTTATAATTATTAATATATGCAATCTGAATGAGTTATATTTATTGTTAAATTAATCGATATGTATTGCATAAAATTTAGGAAAATGTAATCTACTGTAAAAAATAGTTCTTTTTTCTTTTCTAATTTTGTGAAGTTTAATCTTTTTTTTCTGTAAACTACACCGGCCCAATGGTTATAATAATAATATGACCATATTAATTTCTATCAGGCTCCTTTTTTTTCATCATCATCATCATTATTATTATTATTATTATTATTATTATTATTATTATTATTATTATTATCATCTCTGTCAATTCTGATTAATTTTGAATTTGGAAGACAATATGATAAGGTTTTTTTATTGTTTTTTTAAGAAGTTGACTTTGTTGAATATTACTATAGAAATTGACCAACTTTGAAGGACAACAATAATTAATTTATTGATGTAGGAAAATATATAGGAGACTAATCAATGAGTGTCTTAGAAGCACAAGGTATTTATGACAATATCATGAGATACAATTTTTATCAATCATATACAGATGCTAATATATGTATACACATATTATGACTGTACAATATATGTAACATTCAACATAATTCATCATGTATATATATATATATATGTATATGTATAAGATGATGAAATGATTGGAGGGTGATGTGGCAAATAAATGGAGATGAGAATTTTTGGTGAAAAAAAGTGAGAAATCAATATATCAAGAAATGGGTTATTTTATTTTATTATCAAGAAAAAAAGTGTATAGTCACAAATTGAATTAGCCAACTGGATAGTCATAGTGGAGACCCACCATCACATGCTCTAACTGTTGTCTTTTAGAAAATTCATTTGGATGTTGGAATTTGATACCATTCAATTTATTTTTATTTTTTGGTTAATTAAGTATATATATATATATATATTAGTTGTATAATATATAATATATAATTAGAGAGATATGATTTGTGACAATTCATAATGATAATAAAACAACTCATCATGTCGGTTCCTTTGCAAAAGTTGCTACACACTAGAATTTTATGTGTGAACAAGTGTGGACATATCATACCGATTAACCTAATTAATTATGATTACTTTCTTTAATTTACTCACCAATCTACATTAACTTTAACTCTCTCAATTGTCCATCTACTATGTTAGTGTTGAAAATCTCACTACCAATCTTATATTTCTATTTTATATTCAATATTTTATACATGTGCTCGACATTCGATATAGGCAGCATATATATGATGATTATTTTGGAATTACAACATTATGATGATTATTTTGAAATACAAATGACATGTACAAAAGCAAAAAGATATTGTATACACTTCTATAACATATTTTCAAACATGTTAGTGCTAAAAAATTAAATGTCATTATTTTGACATTATAAAACTTATATACATGACCATGCCTAGAGCATGAGACTTGTAAAAGGTTTTGATTGAGATGATCAAGATAATTTTGGCATACTCCATTTTTTTTAGAATTTATTGTTTTCCACGATGTTCTTGAAACCTTTTTCTTATGTTTAATTTTTAATTATTATCGTTTGACAGTCCATAAAATCAAAATGATTTATGATTAAATATAAGTGTATAGATATACATACATATTAAATTTTGATAAAAAGTGTAAGCATATAAGTATTTTGAACTTTGAAAAAAATACAAACAACTTAAATTCTCTTAAACAAATTAAAACTATAATATTATACTTCTTTTATATGTTAAAATTTAGGAAATGATTATTTGGAATTAATTCAGAATGTGGGTAGATTTTGTATGATTTATAATCTTTTCAATACACAAATCATTTTTTTTTATAAAAACTTAAATTTCTAACACGAGTCCTGTAACTCAAATTTTATCCCACCTTTTGATACGGAATGTGATACCTGAGTTCGAACCTGGACATATAAGTTTTGTAATATTTCTTATCCGCTCCATTCTATTCCTCCTAAGCTCATTAAAAACTTAAAATGTCTAATAAATAAAGTTTTGTTTCATAATCATTCAAAGTAAGATATACATGGTCTAATGGTTTGAGGGTTGATAATTTGATGGTGTACACTTGAATATATATATATATATATATATATATATTTGTGCAAGTCTTCATAGACACAAAAAAAATTGAATTAAAATAAAGAAAGGGAAAAGAAAAAAACAAGCATACATAGTTTTGAAAATAGTCAAATTTCTATTACACCAATTAGGCAATTAAGGGAAGTTGATAAATTCTAATTTGTAGGACTTTATGTAATAAAACGTTGCAAAGAATAAAAAAAGAACATAATTGGATCAAGAATAAAGAGACAAAATACAAAATTCCAATCTAAAAAATAAGGCAAATTAATGCTGCTATGCACCAGGTGCACGAATTTGGATTGGTGCAACTGGGGTGACCCGACCCGGATCCGCGCACCTGGATTTTCCTTTTTTTTTTTTTTTGCTTCATGCTGTTACCTTTATGTTGTAAGAATGTGACCTTTACGTTATATAAGTGTGACATTTATATATAAATGTTATGACCTTTATGTTCAGTAACCTATGAAAAAATGAAGATTTTCAGGTTTTTTCACTTCAGATTAAGACCTCCTTTATGTTGTATTGTTGTAACATTTATGTACAATTCTTGTGACCTTTATGTACAAATATTATGACCTTTATAATCTATAACTTTGAAAAAAAATTGAAATTTTCAAAATTCAGTGCATTTTAAGGATGAATATATGTGCAGCTAATAGTACATAAACGTAAATATGTATAAATTTTGCTAAATTCTTCATTTTTTTTTAAGTTAGAGTATATAAAGATTATTACATTTATACATAAAGGTCACACTTATATAACATAAATGTCACATGCATATAATAAAAAGGAAACAACCTGAAGTGAAAAAATAAAATTAAAAAAAAATAAATAAATAAAAGTGTGCGGATCCAGGTCAACCCGGACCCGATCCAAATTATATGTGCATCAGTTGCACAAGAGACTAACTCTAAAAATAAATAAATACCATATGTATCTATAGGTTACATAAAAGCAATGAGCCCATCACAAAATGGAAATCATAGACTTATATTGTTCCAACTAATTAATCCCATAATTAATAAATATCGAGCCTTTAAAATAAAATAATTATGAGAATTAATAAGCCAAAAAATTGTTTAAAAAAAAGAAAAAAAGATTGATGAAGATGATGATAGCTAAGTTCTCCAAGCATAAACGAGCAATGAAAATCCAGAATATGGATAATTCTCGAATTCATCGTCTTCATTATCGGCCCACTCCATCACTGAGCTACTGCAACTCCCCGATGAATTCGCTGAAGAAAACGATGAAAACGACGAGCTTCTCCCCCTCTTCTCAGCAGATTCCCTTTCTTCTTCTTCTTCATCTTTTTCTCTTCGAATCCCAATCCGAATGAATTGTGTTGATGGTGAAATTGCGGCAATGACAGATCAATCCCACTCCCAGTACCGCCATTGTTGTTGGTCTTGCAGTGATTCTGTGTGCTGTTTTCTCTCTGGGTAAATACGGTGAACATGAAGAGTGCATATCCGTCCTCGTTCCGATTGCGTTTGCTCCGATCGAACAGCCAGTTGTAGACGTCCCATGAAATCTGCACGTATGTCCCGTCGATTTCGACGCTGTCGCTGCCTCGGAATTTCCATTTCAGGTGCTTGATTTCGAGGACTCTTTTGCCGTCGATGGTGAAGTACAGCCTCGGATCGTCGATTAACCGGCATTCGATGGTGATGCTTCTTTCGTGGCCTCCGATGACGGCCTTGGTGGAGTAGGGCTTCGTCCCGTAGACGTGCTCTCGCCGGAGGATCAACGGGGAGGACGGCGATTGAAGCGACGCGCCGGTTTTTGAGTAAGCTTGTTTCGCAGAGTCGCCGATGAGGAGGACGATTGCGCCGTCGACGACGACGGCGACGTAGAATCCGGAGACGGGCTCGGGCCCGGATCCGTATTTGGCACCGGAGAGATCCCAGAAGACGGTGGCCCGTTTGTGGATGGTGATTAGGTCGAGCTTTTTGGATCCCTTTTTGTTGTAGAAAAAGGGGAAAAGCTTGATGTGGAGGCTGAATGAGTCGTGGTGGTGGTGGTGGAGGTGGAGGGAGCGCCCGAAGCGGCTGCGCGACCACGACACGGCGAAGAGGCCCACGTCGGTGTTGTAGATGCAGGTAGCTAGGTTCGGATCCGCGGTAGCGGTGGCGGAGGCGGTGGAGGGGCGGCGGAAGCATGACGGCAGAGGAGAGGCGCGGTGGTGGTGCGACATTTGAAAATCATACAAATGTGTGTAGAAATAATTGGAATGAAGATTTTTTTTTTTCTTTGAGTTGAGATATAGGAAGGGGTTTTAATTAAAAAGTGAAAATTAAATAAAATACAGAGAATTATAGTTGGAGTTGGAGAAGACTATGAAGCCTTTTTTAGCCAATTTTTTAAGATGGTCAATTCAATTGAATTGGTTTGGTTGGACAAAGTCTTGAGGATTGTTGATGGACTAGGAGGAGGAGGAGGAGGGGCCCTTTGGAGTATTTTTGTATTGTGACTGTTGCATTTGGTGAATTATACGAGATGAGTATCGGACGTCTGAATATATAGAATTGATTATGAGTGTCTGTAACGAATAATGATATAATTATATGAATGTGGCGTGGATTTTGTTACTAATACAAGAACGTTGACTTTAGACGAGATTCTGTATTTTAGAGATATTATATTATTTTAATTCAACGAGATTCTTTATTTTAGAGATATTACATTATTTGAATTCGTAGCAATAATACAGGAATGCTATTGCCAATATAAACGGCAATCTATATTTAATGGTGTTGTTCGTGTTTGAATTATATATGAAATAACATTTAAAACAAGGTATCTCAATTTGATGAACATGATTTTCAATTTTCTATTACTTACCAAAACAAGCAAAATTTCTAATATAATCATGTGAATCAGTTTGATTTCGCTGGATGCGTTATTCTGTAGTCCACAAAATAGAGATTGTCATGTAAAGACAAGTCAGTATAATGGGTGATAACGGACTTCATTTTATAAAATTATATCGACCAGATAAATTCGTATAAAATGTTAAAATATTAGATTTCAAGAACTCTATAGAGATGCAAGACTAGAAGAAAGTTCAAAGTCAACAACAAAGAAACGAGTTGGTGTAATGACCCAACTCAAAGGAAAAGAAATTGGTGAGAGGTAGAGCACTACTTTCTCGTCTTTTCTTGTCCTTCATATTTTGACTCCAATCAACCCCTTTTGTATTTCTATGGATTTTGGACACTCTTTCACTAGAATCCTATGCTATACTTTATCATCCTGCAGTGTCCCTTTTCAAGAATAGATACATCCTACATAATACTTCCCCACAAATTTTTACGAGACGATCTCACCAATTATATTTATGAGAAGATGTCTTACATCCGGTTAATCATAAAAGAAAGAGAAAAACTTATAAATTTCCGCTTTGTTTCAGTAATTGAGTTTGTGAAATGTCTCACAAGAAATTCATTCTTTATATCGTATTTAAAGTAATTGTTTTGAAGATCTGATCTACTGATAGTAAAAGAATTATTAACTAATATCGTGTGAGATCATTTCATCTATATTGATATGTGAGATGAAACCTTATTTTGTACTTTCTCATGTGAATAACTCACTTTGAGATAATAAGATTAATTTCATCTTTATCAATAGGTATAATTTGTGAACCACAAGCAAATGTCAAGAAAGATTCTTATAATGTTATTAATCATGTTGGATCTTTTAAGGCCTCGTTTGGTAAGGCAGTTTAGGGTATATGGGGTTTGATAACCAATCTTACCATATGTTTGGTAAGGGTGTTTTGGGTCCGGGTTTACTTCTGGCCCGGGTTTGTGTAGATAGGTTTAGGGTGTATAAATGAAAGGATACTAAACCCACCATCCTTGGTGGGTTTAGCCCAGGATGAATAGTGTTACACAATTTTAGTCTATTATGCCCTTACTAGTTTGAGATAATTGTAGTGTCCTGTTTTTCATCGAACTGCCACCGACCGCCGCCGCTGTCGCTGCCATCGGTGGCGCCACGCCATCTCTCTTTCTTGTTCTTCTTTCATCCTTCTCTCCAATTTCTTTCACCATCCTCTTCTCTGAGCATATAGATATATGTATATGTGTAAGGCAAAAACTTGCGTACCCTCGGTGCACCGTACCCCCAAAGGTATTATTAGTTTGGTATTAGGAATATATCCATGAGGTATTATTGGTGTATTCATAAGGTATTAGTGGTATATTCTTGAAGGTATTAGTGGTATACTCATAAGGTATTAGTTGCATATTCATAAGGTATTACGTGTATAATTGAAATATATGTTTTAGTGAAGGTATTACTTGTTACATGTTAAGGTATTACTCATATTACTTAAAGGTATTACAATAAGTATTTGGGGACACGGTGCCCCGGGGGCACGCAAATCCTACTCTATATGTAAATCTGTTTTTTTCTTCTCTCTCTCTCTCTGCAACCTCGCCGCCGTCACCATTGGGAGGGCACCACCGTGAACGGCGACACCGAGCAGGGGTGTGGGTGCAGCGCCACCGGTCGGCGCTGCGCTGCGTGTGCGTGCATGTGTGTGCAGTGTGTGTGTGTGTGTGCGAGTGTGTGTGGTGTGCATGTGTTGTATGTGTTGTTAGGAGAAGGGGGAGCCGCCGTGAGTGGCGGCGCCGAGCTGAGTGAACGCCGACGACGGGTCCGTCGCCAACAGGAATTGTGGCAGTAGGCTGGTGCAGCAAGGTGGGGATTTGGGGGTTAGGGATTTAGTTTGAGAATTTGAGTGTTTTCAGGGACCTAGTTGCAAAATGTGAGGGTTATTTTAGTAACTTCAAATGTTATATCCATATTCTCCCATATACCAAACAACAAATAAAAAATAAATCAACTTTAACAAACATTCAAACATTCATACCAAACAACAAATATTTAATCAAACCTACTATAAAACATTCATACCAAACAATAAATTTATAATCATGAACAGTGTAATCCCTATTTTTTTATCAATCTCTATCAATCCCGACCCGCCTACCGAACGGGCCCTTAGTGAATAGATCAAATGTGAGGGTAATTTCGGTAGTAATGCCTAAATATTTTTCCCATATAGTCCTTAATCAACCCAATACACAATTCCCATGTTGAAAGAAATTACAAGAGTTTAGTTGACTTCTATTTTACCAAAATTAGTTGCAACATTATTTTCTTTTCATTTCTTATTTTGAAGCCATCATATTTGAACCCCAAATTACTCGTAAAGTTAAAGTGGTATCAATCAAGATTGTGGGAGCCGACTTAGTTGAATAAAATTGTTGAGACGTAGTCATCTTAATAGGGGTGTTACAGTAATTTTTATCCAACTTAAGTTGAGTTTAGCACCATTTTTCTACGACGAGATTTCCTCTTATATTTTATATTATATTCTCTATTTTACAATAATTATCATATTTATGTGTATTTTGATAACATCATTATTTTATGCATGACGTGTATTAAATATTATGAAAATGAGATGTAGGACCGAATGTAACGACGATTCAATCTTGATTATCTTGAAGGGGTTATTTCATATTACTTCCGTCCCAAAATAAATGACGTTTTAACATTCTGCATATTTATTAAGAAATGTAATAAAAGTCCAATTTACCCCTATTTAAGTTAAATTAATGAGGAGCTTTTATCTCTTTAACACATTTAATTTAAGATGAGTAAATAGAGGCATATTTGGTATATTGCATGTAAATATTTTTTGGAATACGAAAACGACAATTATTTTGGGATAAATTTTAGTTGCTGAAACGTCATTTATTTTGGAATGGAGGTAGTATATATTAAAATCATCCTCATTGTCATATAATAGGTTGACATAGTCAACTCAATCCTATACCGATTTACTGAAAAATAGTAGTATCTATTATTTTGAATGTATTATATTGACTTTGAAAAATATTGTTTCATTTTTCTAAAGTATTTTTTTGAAATGCTCTTTTAACTTTTAACGTGGAAAAAAATAAATCAGAACTAGGTAGTAGTGAAACAAAATATTATTCTTGTAGTTTCTCACAAAAATATTAGTTATTTACACGATGAATTTTCTTAAGTGTATTGTTTTATTCTACTATATTAATAGTATTCTGGGTAATTAAGTAAATAGTCTTCAAAGTTAGCTAATACTTCTCAAGTAAATGAATTCAATCGTGAGTTGACTTTGTTAACTCAAGTTGACTGTTGTTCTCTAGGTAATTCATGCAACGTGGAAATTTGCCCCGACTACATGTAAGACGGATTTCAGGCACGACCATATCTCATGATACAGTCGATCGTGCACGACAATAGTGTATAAGTATATCCTTATCAATTATAAATATGTGATTTTTTCCTCGCACACGTCCGTGCTCAGGACATGATCGACCGTGTGCGAAAAAACAAAAGTGGTTTGTGGCGCACCGTCATATCCCGATTGATATAAGTATGTCTTTTAGAGTCATAAATATGTTTTTTTTTTTTACCGACCGTATCCTTAGGTACAACTGTATCTGACTGCGTCGCACATGTGACGGCCTCACAAGAGACCAACTCATTTGCCCCATGGATTATGATATGTAAAACATCCTATGAGTATCTTTACTCTACATCAACATATATAACATGAGTAAGTCTCTTGTGCATCAGGTGCATGGATCTTAGATCCATACAACCGGGTCGGATCCGGGTTACCCGACCCGCTTCTCTATTTTTTTTTTTCGCTCTAACTTTTTTAAAAATTGGTTATGAATTTTAGTTATGTTAAGGATACCTTTATGTAACGTGAAAGAATACTTTTACGTTATGTTAAGGATACTTTTATGTCCAGATTTCATACATTTACGTTATGTTAGACATACCTTTAGGTTATGTTAAGGATACCTTTAGGTAATGTTTAGGATACCTTTAGGTTATGTTAAGGATACCTTTATGCCCAAATTTCATACATTTACTTTACGTCAGACATACCTTTAGGTTATGTTAAGGATACCTTTATGTTATGTTAGAAATATCTTATTCATAACATAGTTGTGTTACACATTTTGTACACAAAGGTATCTCTAACATAACATACAAGTATTCTTAACATAACCTAAAGGTATCCTTAATATAACGTAAAGGTATGTGACCAGGATTTCAAAGGAACTTGGAATCACGATTTCAAAGGTATCCTTAACATCACCTAAAGGTATTCTTAACATAACCTAAAAGTATGCTTAATATAACCAAAAAGTATTCTTAACATAACTAAAGGTATCTTTAACATAACCTAAAGGTATGCTTAACATAACTAAAAGGTATTCTTAACATAACGTGGTATGTAACCTGGAATCAGGATTTCAAAGGTATCCTTAACATAACTGAAAGGTATCCTTACCATAACTTAAAGGTATCCTTAACATAATTGAAAGGTATTCTTACCATAACTTAAAGGTATCCTTAACATAACTGAAAGGTATCCTTAACGAGCGAATTTAAGTGCATCAGCCCAGGCGCGTGGGAGAGCGTGAGGGCGCGTGGGACGCCCGTGGAAGCGCGTACACGCGCGGGTCGGGTCGGGTGCATGGATCTAGAATCCATGCACCTGATGCATAAAAGTTTTTGTGATATAACATACATTAATTAACATAAAAATGTATTACATTTTGTAAAAATCTATTAATTGGAAATAAAAATAGTGATAAAGCCAATTTAGTTCCAAAGGTTTGAATAAATTACTAATAAGTTTATCAATGTGGCTAGATAGATTCCTCTTCTCCCTTCTAATGCAAAAATAACCATATTTAATATTGTTTTATGTCTTCTTTCACTTGTTTTAATTTTGGTTGGAAGATCAATGTTGAAATCAAAGGGATATGCATAGAAGATGTTTGTTGAACATTGTTATGCACCTCTTTATCAACAAATTTAATAAACCAACATAGGGAATTAGTCTTTTGATTTTAAAGAACCCTTTCTGAGTTTTCTTAATTAATGCAAGTAGTCACTATACACATACTAATTGACAAGTTTTTATGCAATTGATCAAATATAAGGAATTTCAGTCATCATTATAATATATCTCTTGTAATTATATATTCATCGAATTATTAATAAAAATTAAAAGTTAATTTTTCTTGTAAAAATTAATTTTAAGTCTGCTTATAGATATATATATATATGTATGTATATTTCTTGTATATATATATAATAGAATTTTAAAAAAAAATCTCGCCAAAGGTACTTATATTTAAATAATTATTGCTATTTAATATATTTTCTATCCTCAATTGACAATTATTATTAATTATTTTAATTGTCCATTTTAAAGTGATAAATTGATTGACAAAATTTTGATAACAACAACTATTGACTTTTCAAAGAATTAATTTTTATTATCTTCATACTTAAATTAAATTATCTCATTGCCAAAAAAAATTTTAAAAAATCGACCTAATTAACGATTTACGTATATTTTGTTATTTCATATCTTGGTTTGTATATATCAAACTAAAACATTCAAGAAATAAATAATATTTTTGTTTATTTTAAAAAAAAACATTTGTATTACTACTAATAGTTACCATGATATTTAGTGTTATGGAAACGAAATGAAAAATGTGTAACACTAATCAAATAAACATAATCATATTCCAATTCCATGTATAATAATCACTCACAAATATCCACGTCCAGATTTTTTATTTTGTAATTGTTTTATGTATATAATTAGAGCTGTCAAAATGGGTCGGGTCCGTTGGGTCGGCCCGCTCCACCCCGCTAAATTTGAGGGTTGGGTTTAGCATTTAGGAGCCCATCACAAGGCGGGCCTTGGCGGGGGTGGGCTTTTGGTGGGCTAGCCCGCCTATATAAAAAAAATTAAAATTTTTATTTGAGTCACAAATAAAAAATATTTAATATTGAGAAGATTATTAACATTTAATGCAAATGATGATGTTTATATATTAAAGTTGGTCAATTTATTTATAAAAATGAAAGAATGTTAAGGAAATTTCTATTTTTTATAAAAAAAAATTTGTAATTTACATGTAATTCAATGCATGTAAGGTTGAATAAAGAGTAAAAAATATTATAAATATTATTATTTTCATTTTTTAAATTAAAATTATCAATTTTAAAAATAAAAAAAATTGAAGTGGGCTGGACTACCTAGCCCGCGGCCCGCGGGTGGGTTGGGCTGGGTTGGGGTTTTCCCAGCCCCGCCCCTCCAAAAGGTGGGTTATGGTGGGTTGCGGAACGACCCGCCCTGTCGGCCCGTTTTGACAGCACTATATATAACCGTACATGCTTATCTTTTTTAACAAACAATACTCATATTTCATATTTTGTTATAAGTTCTTGTTGAAATAATTTTGCACCTTTTATTATATCTTGATTTACATATGTTACTATTTTTTGTTTATTATATGAACATAGGTTTCCTATTCTTTTTACGTGTGCATTCATTCTACACTGCCATTACTAATCCAACATACATGAATGGGAAACATATGGGCCTTAATGTTTCTTTAATGGGCTTACTAATAATCAAGGCCCAACATCCTTGCACCGTTATTTAAAAAAATGTTATAGCTTAATTAATTGCATCTTCAATTTATAATCCTTGATTAACTATTAAATCTATTAGATAATATAATATATATACACACATGTATGTAAATAGATCAATCGAAAAAAGATATATATAACAAATATGGACCATGAAATCATTAATAAACATACAATGAGTCTTAGTCAAATTGATAATTTATAGTGCATGACTTCCATTTCTAGCCATTTGTGCAGTAGAATTTAGACATTTTTATCATTAATCTTATCCATCACACAAAAAAAGAGTATCAAAACAACTACAATTGAACATAAGTCTTTCAACATAAAATAATATTTAATTGTAATATTTTGAAAATTAATGTTTTTTTTCCATTATTTATTGTTTGGCCTTTTGCATGGCACGCTTAATTATAATGTCAATGATCATGTTA
Organism: Scutellaria baicalensis; assembly: GCA_005771605.1. Taxonomy (NCBI): domain Eukaryota; kingdom Viridiplantae; phylum Streptophyta; class Magnoliopsida; order Lamiales; family Lamiaceae; genus Scutellaria; species Scutellaria baicalensis. The sequence continues at coordinate 3,209,498 of CM016721.1, read as the reverse complement.
GGATTTGCCGCAATATTTGGAAAAGGAGTTTGATTTTTTTTGTTAAATCTGGTTTTGTTTTTCAAAGGAGTTGGAGTTGTTCACTACTACTAAAGTTGTAAGAAAAAAAAAAAAGTGTGTAATATTAATATTATGACCGGATAATATATATATATAGAGGTTAATTACCAGAAAAATCACAACCATTACCTAAATTGTCGTTTTAACCAAATTTTTTATTATTGGTCAAAATAACATAACCTTATACATTTAGTATGTTTTTCGACTAAGATAGTGAAAAAAAATATTCATTATCTATCGATATACAACTTTTCACTTAAATTTTTTAGTCTTGTTTTGTCTCTCCCCCTCCTCTCCACACCCCCAAACTTATTGGCAAATGCTGCTGTGCACCAGGTGCACGGATCTGGATTGGTGCAACTGGGGCAACCCGACCCGGATCCGCGCACCTGGATTTTTTTTTTTTTTTTTTTTTTTTTCGCTTCAGGCTGTTACCTTTAAAGATGTGACCTTTACGTTATATAAGTGTGACCTTTATGTATAAATTTTATGACCTTTATGTTCAGTAACTTAGGAAAAAATGAAGATTCATTTTGTTTTTTCGCTTCAGATTAAGACCTTTATGTTGTATTGTTGTAACCTTTATGTACAGTTCTTGTGACCTTTATGTAAAAATATTATGACCTTTATAATCCATAACTTTGAAAAAAATTGAAATTTTCAAAATTCAGTGCATTTTAAGGATGGATATATGTGCAGCTAATATTTCATAAACGTAAATATGTACAAATTTTGTTAAAATTCTTCATTTTTTTCTAAGTTAGAGTATATAAAGGTCATTACATTTATACATAAAGGTCACACTTATATAACATAAAGGTAACAACCTGAAGTGAAAAAATAAAATTCAAAAAAAATAAAATAAATAAAAGTGCGCGGATCCGGGTCGACCCGGACCCGACCCGAATTGTACATACACCAGTTGCACAGGAGACTAACTCAAACTTATTAATAAAAAATGCAACTTTTCAAAAACTGATTTTAGTCAAAAACATACTAAATATATAAGATGTTATTTTGACTAATATATATATATATATATATATATATATAATCACCAGTAAGTTTTACGTGAAACTGTCTTACAGTCTTGCTATTTGAGGATCAACCCATAATTCATATTTAACAATTCATATAAATAATTTGTGAAATAGGTTCGATTTATGGGCAATAAAAATTTATCTCACGAAAACTATTTGTTTGAGTTTTTTGTGATTTTTTGATGAAGTGATACTATATGGTGTTTTAACCTATCTAAATAAAATTAGGAAAGGGTAAATAAAGAATTAAGCTAGTCTAAGTAGAGGTTAATAGTTTGATAAATGCAATAATTTAAACAAAATGTGGTGATGAGAATGTAAGAGCAGCATCATTGCTTTGACCACTGTGATGATGATATATAGTTGCATACAACTCTTTGCGCATGAATTTGAGACAACAATTATATTTCTGTTTCCAACTTTTTATATCTTTTTTTTGTTTCATTGGAAAACCATTTCTTTTTTATTTTTTAATTAGAAAAGTTAAAGAACTTTTCTATTTGATTTTTGGTTCCTCGATTAGATGAGAAGTAAATTGATCGATGTGTCGAAATGATAAACAATTATGGGAGAGAGAGCTGGAAATAAAATTTGGAGGAAGAACCATTTCTTCAGTATATATATATGGGTGTGAGATTAAAAAATTAATGTGATGTAAATGAAAATGCATTTGAATATTTTGCTAAATAAGGAATATGATGTAAATTTTTTGGCAAATTATTTATATAGTACATATCTTATTTTTATAATCTTGTTTAAGCCCATAATTGTATTGTTATGGTAAAGTATAATAAAATATTAAGGGAAGGTGAGACTTTTACCCATGAATAAATACTTATGTGAATTAGTTGCATCATACAATTGACTATGATGGTATCAATAATATGATTTTGCATGTTAAAATGTATTGTATTACATATTTTTTTTTAAATGAAATGCAATATTCAACATATAATATTACATTTTTATGAAGAAATATTTTCACAGTGTAACGCGTATTACTTTACATGCATACTGAAAAGCAATATTACTTTTGATGCTAATATATATATATATATATATATATATATATATATATATATAACTTTTCTGCATGAACTGTACTCTGCTATTTGGAATTTTATGTAAAATATTTATTTTTGTGATCTTTTTATTTGGGTTGATTGTGTTGCATGAATCTTAAAATTTGTGCAATTAGTGAACAAAACATATTATATTATACATTTTTATTCAAAATCATTTTCTTTTTCGAAGATTATCATGAGCTTCAACACAGTCCAATCTTGAAGCTTTTCAGATGTCTTACCCAAAAAAACTCTGAAAAATTAATTACTATCTTTATACAAATCAATTGGTTGAAGGATCCCAAGGATTCGATATAAATTTGGCAGATGTAAAAATAATTATATTTGAATAAAAGACATGTTTTCTTATAAGATTTCGAGGATAAAACATTTTATTCTTATGATCTAATTATGAACTTAGTTTAATACTAATTAAGATTTGGAAGAATGAAAGCAACAATTTTAGAAAATAGATAATCAATTCTGCTATTATACTTCCATTGGGATTATCAGGGTTTGAGAATTGTAGGCTTGTAGCCTTTTTCCTCCTAAAAATAACTAAATAAGGTAAAAAAAGTTTAAAATTTGAACACCAGATCAAACATGTTACTTGTTACCTTTTCTAATCTATTTACCGACCGAATATCAAGATTTTACACTAGTATATTAATAGTCTTACGAATAATTTTCATAAGACAGATCACTTTGACCTATATATCAAATCAATTTTTACAAATTTAAATGTGAATTATGATGAATGAGTTATGGGACGTCGACCCATCTCATGTAAGATGATTCTTGAGACAATTTCATTTAAAACTCACACGTTTGTTAAAACTATTTGGATATGATTTATAACTTTATGCATTCCTTTTGAAAATTGAGCGCCTATTGATTAAAAATTTTAAAATATGAAAGTTCTTATGATATTATTTGTTCATATTCAAAAACTTAGTTAATATTGCAAATTAAGTTAGTTCATGACTTTTCTGGATGTTAACCCTAAATCACGGCACATGCAGAAGCTTAATATAAGACCCTTTAAGGTCAGATATAATTTCATTGCTAAAATAAAAATAAAAATTGAGATGAATGTTTTTGCGACATCACATTATTATCATACATATAGATAACATAAATTGAGAAAAAGTCATCTTAACATGCAAAAAGTAATCAGAAAAACTTATTTGCACATCATATATCATGTTGTCGCAAATACGGTTTACAAGAAGACTTTTGCAATGATAACTTAACGACAAAATATTGTCTTTATCGATGTAGTGCATGAGATATGGAATACTATAATATTATGTACTATCCAAGCTCATTTTTACAAACAGATATCTATTATTTGGATTATGGGATATGTGAAAGGATGTGACAAAAATCCTACTCTTAACATTGAAAGTTGAGTTACAGTATGGTTGAATTAAAAGTAATATAAGAGTGTTGAGATTAGAGAAATAGGTTGGTGATATGAAAAATCATGTCTCTAAAAGGGCATGAAATTCAAAGAAATAATGATGATAAACTCATGACTAGCCTTGTCATCATTTAAATGGAAAAGCAGAAAACAAAATAATGAGGAGTGAATAGCTTTATGATTTTAATTGTGGGGAGCAAAATCAATTTCCAAACACAGAGAGACCAATTGCATGGGACATTATAATTATTAATCAAAGCATGCATTTTTATATACTACTAGAAAACAATCAAATTCCAACAGAAATTCCAACGGAAATAATAACCGTTGGAATTTCCAACGGAATTCAACGCTGTTGGAAATTCCGTTGGAATTTTTATAATTTCCAATAGAATTTCCAACGGAATTTTCAACGGAATTCAACGCCGTTGGAAATTCCGTTGGAATAGTGTTGGAATTTTTTTTGTGATTGTATATACCAACAGAAAAGTACCGTTGGAATGTTCCGTTGGAATCGTTTTTCCGTTGGAATTTCGTCGGAATTTAAATTCCAACGCCCCTTTTTCCAACGATCCACTTCCGTTGGAATGAAGAATTCCAATAGAATTTTACAAAATTCCAACGATATTTCACAAAATTCCAACGGAATTGTTCCGTTGGAATTTGAGTGATTTCTAGTAGTGATAACAATTTCATGTTTACTACTTAAACTTATAAACTCCAACATTTATACAATCATTAATCAAGAATTCAACATTTATATATATATATATATAGACTGATGATCTTATTGCATTATTGTTCTTGTTTTACTCTGGACAGCTCTATACATTTTGGGACCTAGATTCAGATAATATATATTGTGGGGGCCCTTAATCACAAATACAAGATTTTTTTTCATTTTAAATTCTTGCATATCTTTTTTTTTTTTTTTAAGGGGGGCCCTTAATTACAAATATAAGAGTTTTTTATTTTTTATTTACCCTTCTTGCATATCCAATTTTCAAAAAGAATATATATTCTGCAATCAATAAATAGCTAATTAATTAGTTATTTAGTTATGATTTAGAAAAGCTTTGTTTTGCAATATATATCTAGATGATATGTGTGTTTGTAGTTCTTTATGGAGGACTTCTTTTTTAGGGCTTTTATTTCAGCATATAAATCTAAACCATCAATGAGGAATAATATTATTAATGCTATCTAAAATCTTTAATTTCATGACACAAATTCAACCATAATGAATTGAAAAGGAACAATTTTAGAGAACCACAAAATAATGACAGCAAAAATCATTTTATAATTATTATATCAGAACTATTATTATGTTATTTTAACAATCAAGTACATATATACCTCAAAACTATCTATCTAACGATTCATAAAACACACTTATATACATATAATAGGTTTAACAGTTGGAACCAATCTTAGTTTAAAAAATAATAATAACAACAGAAAGTTTGTGATGTTTTCATGAAGATAATGTATTTTTTTATAAAACAAAATTTAATTAACATACCCATGACTAATTTAATAAACCTTATGAATGTTTATTTTAGAATAATAATTGACTGTAGATAAGATTGATGGGCGTAATCAGCACATGGCTGTACATCATAATTATGTGATGTGGGCCTCATTAATTTTCGACGACTTTAAGAGCTTTTTATTAAATCATAAATTTAAGAATTACTAATTTTCCCATATTGAGACTCAACCAGGTATTAAATATTAATGCTGCTTCACTAATAAATACTACCTCCGTCCCAAAATAAATGACGTTTTAGCCTTTTGCACATATATTAAGAAATGTGATAAAAAGTCCAATCTACCCCTATTTAAGTTTAATTAATGAGGTACTTTTATCTCTTTAACACATTTAATTTGAGGTGAGTAAATAGGGGTATATTTGGTATATTGCATGTAAATATGTTTTGGAATACGAAAACGACAATTATTTTGGGACAAATTTTAGTTGCTAAAACGTCATTTATTTTGGGACGGAGGTAGTAATAATTTATGAGCTTATTTTTTGTATTTTTTTAGAAAAGAAAGTTGATATACTAAAGGGTTAAAAACATAACAAAATTTCGAGTGAGAATCTCATAGACCTCAATTCGTGAAACGGGTCCGATTGAACTGGACATAAAAATATATGTATTATTTAATACTTTGTATTATAGGATGCATGCATTTTGAATTGAGTTAGAATATAAGGAGATATGTAATGCTTTCATGTGTCGACCCAGATAATATTTTATATATACCAGGTAATACTTTATATGAGTCGAATAGGATTAGGTCGGTTCACTCAAAAACACGTAGATCCTAGGCTCTCTTTTCTCTCAAGTGCAAAATGTAATACTTTAGTGTATATTAGGTAATATTTTTTTATTATATATATACATAATGCATAACATAATACAAAAGTATTGCATAATATACACAAAAACTTTACATAGTTTATTGTGTCCAACCCGATCTGACCCATCTCATGGAATAAGATCAGTGAGATGGTCTCGCACAAGAGTTACTTTAAATGCATTTTCTCGTCCGAACTATACGTGATTTTACACTTTTAAATTTGTATAAACTTTGAAATGTTGCACTTTGTCGTGTGAACTTTAAATTCGATACATTTTACGTTGTTGAAAAAATCATAACCGTACACCTAATTCAACAATTATGTTTTGTCTGACATTGTAAAATGCATTAAATTAAAAGTACATACGAAAAAATGCAACATTTCAAGATTTATATAAAAATGTATAAACTCAAATATAGTAGGAATGTAAAAACGTTTCTAACCATAAACTAAAATAGGGTTTTAGTCTTAGCTTTGAAAACAGCAATCCTATAGCAAATTAAAATTAACACGCACGCCTTCAAATATTTATGAATTACTTTCTTTAAAGGACAACTTTCTTTTTAGCAATACATCCACCACCAACTCCACGTAATCTCAAGCACTTTCTCTTAAAGTAAACATTAGTTTTGCATCTAAGTTTAATTTATTTCTATCTTAAACTAAACATTTTTGTCATAATTCATCATGCATGTTTGATTCCACTTCTATAGAAGAGAAATCAATCCAAGAATGTACATTAGGGATCTAATTGTAAGTGGATTAGTGTTGGATCTAATTATGATCTTCTATTAGGTTAAGCACCACTAGTGACTGCCCTTTGTTACTTGAGTTGAATAGATACAATAATAGTTAGAAAACATTTTGTCATCTAACTTTCGTTGTTTTTAAGTCATGACAAGTGGTAATTAATGATGAAACATACTTGACGTATGATGATTACTTTACAACACCCGATAAAACACCAACATGAAATGACGGGTAAGTAATTAATCAATTGGGACTGTTGCATGAAAATTATCGACTCTCCTATTGACCGAATTAATTAGGAGTTTATCGCAATTTTACCTCATCATTAAAACATGCTATATTGCACCGATGATCCCTAAATCTCACATTTTTAAATGATATAATTTAATTAGACATCAACAATGTGTATTTAAAATAATGTGAGAGGGATATATATATATATATATATATATATGTACACACAAGATGGATTATTCATACTTTTAATTAGTAGTGTTTTACTAGTTAATCTGCATATAAGATAACATGTTACAAACTTACAACTTATACAAGTTCTTTTTTATTTTGATTTTATATAGTTTGCAATTTATTCAAGAAAAGTTTTGCTCGAATAAGAACACACATGGAAATATATAATATCATCATTGATGCTCGCCAGCCATAAAGTTGTTACAACATTATTATCATCATTTTATTCTTTTCTTTTTAGCTTGCTATTTTTTTTAGTTTTACTAAGCTTTTTACCTCGTTTTTTTCCTTCCTTTATTTCTTTCTTTCTTCTATTCCCTTCGATTATTGTGTTATAATTAGTCAAATTTTAGCAATAAGTTAAATTTCAGAATTAAAGGATAAGATATATGTAAATATGTAATCTCTTGGACTAGATTTTGAGATAACTTAATCTAATGCGTGATTGGCGGCCCAACTTCAAGACAGATGTTAACAAATGTTTGCATTCTGTTTTTTTTTTGTTTTTTAATGCAAAATCATGTTCAATTTCTATTCTAGCATAGTAGTAGTATTAGAATAAATATTCATATCAATTTAAAATAATTATCGTTTAAGATTATTTCATATAAATCTTTTTAGAAAAATCATATGCATTACGCCTATGAAATGACTATATTGCTCAGAGTTGGTATTGATGTCTGACACTAAATAGAAGTTTAATACAGAAAATTGAAAATATATTTTTCTTGATATATAATATAACGCATATAAATCGAAACATAATGAAATTTAAAATTATCGTTATTTTGGAACAGAGGGAGTAGGAGTATCGTTTATAATGGAGTATCGTTTATAATGAATATCTCGTCTAAATAAACGGTGGCAACATAACCAATTTAGCGAAATTGGGGGATATATTCTAACTCAGAAAGAAACATGGTACATTGACTATACATGATATACTCCTCTCAATGATGAACAAAGCCTACTAAAATTGAAGAACTTCTAATTGTAGAAAATGAGTAGCTAGATTAAAATTGGGTTAAATTAGTAAAGGGATTTAATAATGAGTAATTAGGATGAAAATGATGGTGATAATTGAGAAGATGACTTAATAATGTTGGTCCTGAGAAGAGCAGAGCTCAATGGAGCCATAATGGAGGAGTTCTTGAATCATTTGCTCCACGTGGTCTTCTTCTAGTGGCTTGATCAACTGTTGACTGTTGACCAACTCCCACTGGCTATTGGGGAGCTGGTGCAGAGTGGCGGCGGAGGTGGTGGCGGCGACACCGGATGCATTTTCCGACACGGTTGAGGTTGGATAAGGCATTGGTTTCATGGTTGTGGAGTCCTGCTTGGTGATCAAGTGGAGTGAAGCCATGTAACATTTGTGTAATTTCGCGGTGAGCGTGGCTGAGAGAAGCTTAGGGGCAGCATTCGGGTTATAAGGGAAATTTGCCCGGGCCCTCGGGCCGCACATTAGTCGTGCGGCTTCGTCATAGGCTCGTGCAGCATCCTCAGCCGTCTCAAATGTCCCTAGCCATATTCTCGTCTTTCTGCACAAACATTGCATGTATGTATAAGCGAATGAGTAACAACTTGGACCCAAATATGTCCCTATCGACTAAGTAAGTATAAAGGTGGTACGAGGCAAATTAAAGGTGACTTACAGTAACGGATGCCGGATTTCGGACACCCACGAACCCCAGTGTCGTTGTCGAACGCCTCGGTATCGTTGTTGGGGCCTTGCCATTGGTGGTTGGAGCTTAAATTGAATTGGGTTTGGAGAGAAAATGAGGGAGGCTATTTTGTTGTTGAGAAGAAGGCAAAATATGTTGCATGATGCAAAGATAATATATATAGTGGTTTTTCATGTGTGTGTTTCTTTTTCTCTGTTTGGGCAAGAAAAGGATTGGGTCCCACATTAGCCTTGACCTTCTTCTTTCATATAGTGTCTATTTCCATCTACTAAACACCAGTTGGCTTAAATGCTGACATGCATGTATGATTATTGAATCAACAACTCAAATAATATTTTCAAAACTTGTCTATATTCACTTCACATGTTCAAATCATTACTCTATTATACATAGAGAGTTATTTTAATCTAATGTTGGGTTTTTCTTCAAGGAGTTTGGATAGTAAAGATTGATATGAATCTTGTTGTGGACAATAATAGTGTTCGAAAGTTGTAGTTTCACCTGTTTATTAATGAAAATAATATATTGTGTATGTTATACATTAGGAGTTAGGACTAAAATGTAAATCATCAAATATGCAATTAATGGATTTCCCATCATTTTCTTGATTAATTAACAAAATCTTGAGGTCACAATCACATAGATTCTTATCATGTGAGTTGTGAGCGCAAATCATGACCCATTCAACAATTTTGATTGACAACTATAACCCATAATTATTTCAAAATGAAATAAATAAAATTTGTGGGTTCAAGATTTGCTACCTACTTTAATCATTGCTAATGTTCTTTCAATACAATTAATGCAAAAAATAGTGTGCACACTGAGATACAACCTACTCATAAATTGAATAACTAATTATAATTTCTCCAACCTAATTAATGACTGCAAGTTGAGAATATGCGACAAAATAAGAAATGGGGAAAAAAGTTAATTATAGGTTTAGGAATAAGAATCTTGAACCAACATACATTTTAAATTTGAAAATCTTGATTGAAATAGATCATATCAACTCACATGAAAATAAGAGCACCAATTGATCAAGATCAAGAATTCCTAGATTATTAAAGGCCCAAAAGAGATCATTATTAAATCGCATATATAACATATCATGTCTATTACTCTACTCACCATGTGCATATATTAATGTCTCAACATCTGATGTGTCGAAAATCCAACATAATAATGGATTCACACCACAATACATAAAAGGGATAAGTTTTACACATTAGCGGTGAACATTTTAAGACATGTGCACACTGAATAGACAGACATTATTTCATAGTATGGATGAACTATATAGTCTCATAATTTATGTTGAAATTAGGTACATGAAGAACTAATATTGATAGGGTTTTATTCAAAAGGAGAAACACAAAATGACAGCATAATGATGATGAATGTAAGTGGTAAAGTGGTATGACATTAGTCTTTGATTGTGAAAAGGAAATGAAAATGTGTGTGGTCTCATGTGAAAGAGTGTGATGATAATGGAGAAATTTGGAAGGATGTGTAGTTAAGAATGAATAGCCAATATAGATATAGTTATTGTCTTGGTTTTTCTAAAATCATATACATACCCATATGCCTACTTCTTAGGGAAACATCCCAAGTGCCTAATTTTGGATGCCCACACTAGTTGCTTATTGGGTCCATGTTTTTCACATTTCTTCACCAATATTATATTTTTCAAGATTTATAAACATTTTTGGGACCTTTAGACAAGTAGGAAAAATGATTACTTTTAATTTGAAATGAAATAAATAGGTTTGAAAATAAATAAATAGTTTATATCTAGTCTTTATGTATGAAAATCAATAAATAATGATCACCTGCACACCGTTGACATATCTATTAACGTCCACATTTATGTGTTTCATCTGTTTAAATATTATAATTTGAAAGTATTGATCGTGTTGAATCTCCAACACATTAGTGGTGATGCGTCCACGATGGATAGGATAGTAGACTTGGAAGTCTAATTGAACTTTTGTGATCAAATTTAGCTGATTAATTATTTTTCATAGTTAAAATTGCTAAACCATGATATACATATATATACACATATAGTTAGCCGTGGGTAATTTATGTAACCCGTGAGATGGTCTCACTCAAAATTTTGCCAAGTAGAGATTGGATTGGATGGAGAAATAGATAAGTTAGGTGTGATTAACAAAAAAATTAATATTTTAGATCAAATAACAAATTCAGTAGATAAAATCTCTACTAAATCATCTTATCTTGAAATTGATTTGAAAAAAATGTGGAGTTGATAGCTTTGATACATACCATACTTAATTTGACTTTTACAAACCATAAAACTGGCAGTTTGGCACATTGATTTGAATGAAAAACACCACATTTAATGTTTTAATATCAATTGAATGCCTCCAAAATTGTCCTGATATGAAGCATATATGATTGGCCGCTAGTTATCAAATTTATTGTATTTAATTTATTTAATGATAAATCAAAATCAAATGCTCCAAATATTAACATATCATCACATGATTGCCAATAAGATATGCATTAGAATATCAATTCATTTGACTATTAAATCTAGAAATTAATGTATATGGGATTAAATTCATAGATATGCAAATATTCTATGTTTGTAATTTGATTAATTAATTGGGGGCTTTTTGTCGAAACAATGGATGAATGTTGCAATCACTATGAACCCACATGCCATTGTCTTTGTCTATCTTATTTTGGAATTTTACAAACATCGAATTTACATATCATGTGCCTTTCCCACCAGCAAGAAACCAAAACAATAATATTGATAATACAATAAAAATAATTAAGGCTAATATTATCAATTCAAAATAATTATGAAGAACTCATTTCAGGCTAATATTATCAATTCCCACTTTTCTTTTTCGTTTTTACAAAAGTATCCTTTAAATTTGGCTTTTTAGAAAAGAGATAACATCATTTGACCCAATGTGTACAAGTACTTTCAATTTTAGGTGGCTAAAAAGAATAGTTTGTGTTATGATCCTCTGAATGAAAGCTGAAAAATCACCTAAAAAAGATAGTTTATATCTTGATCTCTTATGTGAAAACTGAAAAATAACTATAAACAATAGTTATGATGTATTCCCTTCGTTTCAAAACAAGTGTTGCATCAAAATTGAACAAAAATATTCTTACACAATATCAATCTCTCAACACTCATTCCTAATTAACATGAGATCTAATAGTGTAAAAGAAAGAAATAATAGAAAAATCGAAATAAGAAAATATTGTAAATCTCATATGAATAAATATTGAAAATTAAAATATTACTTAGGGAATGATTGGAGGTAAACATGGAGAAAAGATGACACAATAGCTAAATCGACATATAATTAAAAACAAAATTTATCATTTAAAACGACACTTATTTTGGATTATGAATTAGGTCTAGTATTAATATTTTCATAAATAGGCCAAACATAGAAAACAGTTTCTGGCAATTCACCAGAAAATGTATGCACATTGCAAATTCAGAAGCTAACAACATAAATAACGAACATAAACATATCATCACCACAACCAAAAGCATTAAATATCATGAAACATTAAAACTCAGCCAACAGTAACGATAATGTCTCAGCTAATTTAACATCCAAATCTTAAACTACTCCAAAATGTCTAGATCGAACAAAAAACAGAGGACGAAGCATCGACTTGCAGTTTACTTTCTTCTCTTCTTTCCACTTTTACTCCCACTTCCTTGCGACTTGGCACTCTTGAGAGTTTCTGGTGATTTCGCTGAGTCCAATGCTTTCTCCATCTGAACTGATCCTTTCGCCTTGGACGAACTGCTAGGTTTCTTCTTTCCCTTAGCAATAGGAGTAACGGTTTTTGCACTTTGTGGGGTTTTCGCTTTAGAGTTGTTAGAACGTCCCATGTCTTTCTTTTTGTGGCTCGAAGTCTTGGCAACACTAACATCTTTGGACTTGCCAGAAGCTTTGATAGGAGTCTCCAAAGATTTGCCCTCATGCTCCTCAGAATGATCCTCGGATTTATCGGTCTCATCCTCAGAATTTCCGGTCAACTCTGGCTCAGCTTTGCCATCCTCTTTAGATTTGCTACCTGATATTGTTGCATTGCCTTTGAGTTTCCTGAAGGATACATAATACACCACAGATCATTATCAACACATCCTTGTTATTTGCAAGAAAATTTTAGACTTCAAGAATGATCATTGTGAAAAAAGAAAAAAAAAAAACACCTTCTAGGTGGTTCGTCCATCTTTTCATTCTTTTCTGATGTCTCAGAATTTGCGAGGCCTTTCTTCCTCTTTTTCCTGGAGAAGAAAGCAACAGTCAGAAAAACCACTTACAAGAACGTGTAAACATATTATTCTGCATAAAACATCTTCTGATATCTATAGTTGGAAATCCCAGTGCAGATGAAATGACCCACAATTGCCCACCCCAAAAGATAACTAACATTCATTGAGGTTGCTCATTGGTTTCTCGATCCATTCCATAAGTGTTAATACCATTTGGCAGCTTCAGTTTTATCTTAAAAAAACAACAAAAATATCTTAATTGTTTAATGACACTTCTTGACTTTCAAATAAGAATGCAATATTCAAAAAGCATATAAAAATCTAACTGTCAAGTCCAAATTAAGGTTAGAGTCTCTATATCTGGATCTAGACCAAAAATTAGGTAATTAATTAAGTCTTACTGGAGCTCATACACTTCCATAAAGAAGCAAAACAGACATCAGATTCAGCTTGGATGGTTGATTTGGACCCCACTATAACCCATACATTCCACATTTCCAAACTCAACAGCGTGATCCTCAACATCAAATCTAATAACCCTATGGTGATGGCAGCAAATTCATGGGATCACTTGTCTTTCCATAGTGAAGATAAGGAAAGACTATCAATCCTAGCAAGTCACAGCAGGTCAGAGCAGTGGTTCAGGCTTTTGTATCTAACAAGTTTGATAAATTTAACTAAGGGCTGAATGTAAATTCATTTGTATACCTTAACTTTGAGAATATAAATATTCAATAATTATCATTTTTATGTTGTTATTAACAGTAGGGTTGTGTTGAGGTTCTTTCATTTCCTTTGTTTTCTCAAATCTCCTGTTTACATAGGGATTAGAGAATTCAACTGATATTTGCTCTTTAGACATCCAAAACCCGATCAAAGCTCAAGATTCCAACACTTCTATGGGTATGGTTAACCACACCACAAACAAGTAATCTTTTTACCTGACCCAATCTAAATCAATATAAACAAAACCAGATGCCTCACTGTAGGAGTGACATTATTCTCAATAAAGAAACTGCAGGTCTGCAAATCTGAGGGTAATGCTAATAAAGCGGCAATGAAAGACAAAACATAGAGAGTAGCAAACGATGAATGGGAACTCACTTGTTGGAGGAAGCATCTTCACCTGAATGTTCGACAGATGGACCCTATTGATAAGAACTGTAAGTAGCAATAAGCAGAGACTAAGATAGCTCCGATATGAATCAGCAAGCCTACTTACCCCATCAATAACTGCATCATCCTCGACAAAATGCCACAGTTCGTTTCGGAGATATAATACTTCTTTATCACCATCATTGTACACCACCTATTTGAAAGATTGAAAAACAAAAATAGAAATAAGAACAAGTATCACATGCACATGAACAGCGTTGATAGAAGGCAGAACCTAATTTTTGGGAATTACCTTGTGCCTTTTCTTGGCAGAATCAAAAGAAGCAATCACACCTTCATAAAACCTGGAGACAATGAAGAAATATTACCAAACAGAAGCAGAACATGCCTCTTCCGTATTGATCACCACAATGTACAGAAGGAATGAAAGAGAACACTTACATCTGATCATCTGGCCACCAAACTTTAACCTTTGACCCAACTAAGTTCTTACCATACTTTATATTCTTTGGCGTCTGACCAAAAAAGAATAAATATCATGTGTCAGGTCAAGTAACCCACACCATACCCACCCAAAAAAAAAAAAAAAAGGGACAAGACAGTAAACCAATTAACAGAATGAGTATCAAGTGTCAGGTCAAGATAGCAGAGTTCTGGTTGCTACAAATCAAAGAGAGATAACCCCTTCTAGTACAGCAAATTCGAAAATAAATTAAGGGGCATGGATACCCAACCCAACTTCATTTATACACACACACACACACACACAACATATATATAAATATATTGATAAGAAATATAGTGTTTTCTTAGAACATTTAATATAGATCTTCGTCAGAATGCCGCCACAAAGAGCTGACAAGAAACAATTGTGTGAAAATTCTGTAGTAAAAGGAAAACTTCATAGTGCATACATTGCCTGTGCCTGGGGTTTGGTTTCTTTTTGTACCAAGCCTTGGGGTTTCTAACTGGATGACTTCATCTTCAGCTGATTTTACAGGAGATATAATGGCCACTGTGTCCTGTGACATAAATGAAGAAGAGAAACATAAGATGAATGAGCAATCAAAAATAGTCAACACACTGACAGAAAACATCTTGAGAAGACTCAATTACTTTCCCATTTTCTTCCGTTGCAGAATGTTTGGATGTGTCTTTCTCAAACTTAGATTTCTGACGTCCACCCCTTTTCGAATCCTCCTTTGGTAAGGCCCTATCTTCTTTCTTATTATTACTAGCATTCCCAAGATTTTCTGTATCCTGGCATCTTGTCTCTGAATCACTCATATCAGCATCATCCTTTGACACACCTTCCTTCAAGTCTGTGCTAGTTATTACATCATGTTGCTTCTTCATTGTGCGCCTCTTCTTATTCACTCCAATATTTAAACCATCTGATTGCTTCTTAGTTGCCGAATCTTCTTTGACCATGCTTTTCTTCCTTTTTGTCCGACCAGATCTTTTAGATTGATTATTTTCATCAGGAAGGTTGCCTTTTTTGATTGTAGATGCTACATTCGCAGCTTCAACCTCGGCTTCTTTTGATGGTGAAAGATGAATATTAGTGTCATTTACTGTATCCTCAGCTTCAACAGGTGGAGACTCACCAGGCAGAGTTTGAATCTCTTCACTGGGAATTTCTTGGTGACAAGGAACTTGCTCTGCCTTCTTCGCATCATCAATAAGATCAGATGAGTCTGCTGAATTATTTCTACAGTTAAATGACAGTGCTTCCCCATTAGCAACATCATCCATTTTAACCTCCAACTGATCTGACTCTTGAGCACCTATACAATCAGATTCAGTTTTGGATGTTGACTTAGCATCAAACTGCTCCTTTAACTTCGTCTTTTCCAAAACATCAGTAGTGGTTTCTTCATCCCCAGTCTCCTTGATACTGTTAGAAGCAATCGAGTTGGATGATCCTTTCAGAGCGGGATCCTTCTCTTGGGGTTTAACCTCTTCTTCAAAATCCTCAGCAGAATCTTTATCTAGGGGTTTGATCTTTTCTTTCACATTCTCTGAAGGATCTTTATCCCGGGGTTTGATCTCATCTTTTACATTCTCAGCAGAATCTTCATCTTGGGGTTTCATCTCTTCCACCACATCCTCAGCAGGATCATTATCTTGGGGTTTGATCTCTTCTTTAACATCCTCAGCCACCTGTAACATAATAATGAGAATCAATTTATTACTGACAGAATGAAGCGAACACAATTTCTCCCTAATCTATTAAAAAGCACACTGGAGCATCTCTGGCAAGGGTTTTCAATCCCGCTAATATCTTTGATCTTTGAAATTCTCTTCTGCCTCATTTATTAGAAAAAATATAAGGGTCAAAAATTACCACTGGCAAAATAACATTACAAGTAAAGCATGTAGAAAACTGTGAAAACAAAACAACGAACAGAGGCTTAGACTGAAGGGAGCACACAATCAACTCTTGCAAATTGATTAACAATCAAAATTCTATGCAAGTTATGCAGCAAGATCAAAAATTTGTAGAGTTAGACCTTCCATGTGTTGTCACACATTGAAGAGACTAATATTGACAGCACCAATAGGTATCAACTAGTCATAAAATCTGCAGAATTACAACTTGAGAATCAAGTATACCGGCTGGTCTTTAAAGATGTTCCCATCTCTATGTCCAAGACTAGCAGAATTCTTCTGGCACACGGACGCTACAACTTCATTATAGTCATCCAAAGATGCATTCACTGCATTCGTTAATGAAGGTCTGAGCTTGTCTGCCCCATTTTGAATCACTCTCTCAGCCAATTTTGTTGCAATAGGCAGGACCTCCTGTTAAAATACACTTTATAAGCAGGCAGCAAATTTTATCAGGGAAAGAGAACAGAGCAAAATAGCTTCAAAGAAAATGACCTTGTTGCTCTTTTTCAAGGCAGCTAATATTGGATTGAGTAAATCTGAAGATATATATTCACTTTCTTCAAAAACAAGGTTCATAATTGTCTCCATTGATTCGAAGATGACTTCTGCATGATACACTCTGAAAAGTAACACAGTATTAAGCCAAGAAGATTAGACTGGAAAACAAATAATGAGAAAATTAAAAAACAAAAGCCGAAAAGATTCTCTACATACAAATCATATAATAAAAACGAATTGTTCATGAGTTTCACAAACATGGTCTAATCAAGGGCATTTCCAAGTAATAGTTACATGCATACATCTAAGTACATACATTATCCCCAAAAGAATCTGGGCAAACTAAGTTACATTAAGATCTCAAAATTCACTTGCAACTGAAATACATAATCCTATCAAATCTCACCACCTAGTCTTCAATATACTGAAATTGTCCTCAATCTGGGAAATTATATGAGGTTTCTTTAAAGATTTGGCCTGAGTCCAACATCATGGCTAAAATGGTCACTATTCATGATCTCAACAAGTTACACGTACAAGACAATGGACTCCATCAAATTGCAACTACTGCATCAGACTCCTCTTTTCCATCATTATACAGTGAACATTGAACATCACATGACAGCAAATATAAGTCATACACTAGTGATAACCAAAGATGGAAAAACGAAGTTCAATATGAAGTTATAAGCTTCAAGTTTGATTTGAGGTCCAGTAAAAGGCATAACAGAGGTTGACAGAGGGAAAGGAGTAGATGAAGATGATAAAAATATGACAAACGCTTCTCCCTCAAGCATGTAACAATTAACTACATATGCAGCATATATCAGAAAGTGAATGTTACCCAATGAAGTCTCAAGTCCCATCCTTGGGCGGTGAGACCTTAATCCTTCCTACAAGAAAAGTCAAGTACAAATTGGTACTGTCTCCTTTACTAGAGAGGAGGTTGATGTTCAATCTCTCCCCACCCTTAGTATCCCAATTTGCTAAATTTTTTGAGATAAAATAGAAAAAAAAAAAAAAGAGAGGTTGAATGAAAGGATAGAATAAATTGAGTTAATAATATTAAACTGGTTGAATGCAGCATTCTTATAAGTAACAAGTAATAGCATACTAGCATATTACACAAAGCTTCTACCTAACAGACAAAAGCATATAAAATGAGTTCTACCTTATAGATTTAAGGAAGTGCTGGAACATCTCAATGATCATCTGATCTAATTCCAAATCCAACATGATGACACAAGACCTAACTTTGGCCACTGTTTCAAGTATAGTGGCCCTCTTTTGGTGGGACCTGCTTGATGTATCCGACAAATTTTCGAAGGATGATACAATCAATTGAAAGACATCCTGCATTGAAATAAAATAGTGTTATAAAAACAGCATGGGAGAAGCTAATACGCACACAAACATACACGGTACACCATACATAAATAAGTAGAAGACACGGGCACCTTCATTTTTTCATCATCATATGGAGCGTCTGGTGCAGTAATTCTGGTTATCTCACTAATGCAAGCAGCTACCGCTACTTGTACATCAACATCTGAATGTTTCAGAAGCTCTTCTGAGACTAGCGCCTTCATGAGTGGAGTCAGAGCAGTTTGCATGGATCTGGCAGGTGACTGTGCCACTTTTGATAAAAGCCCCTCAACTCGCTTGAGGAAGATCAAAAAGAATCATTAGAATTTGTACAAAACCAAGGACTCAAACAGAACACATCAAAAGATCACCACATTCATCATCACTTTCTTCATAGAATTAAAAAAATTGAAAATAAATAAATGCACATGAATGAAAATGGCCAAAACACTTCCTTCAAAGAATCCAATGATAGTAAGGAGTCGCCATGCTACCCAGTTGGATTGAAACAAATAGCTATCTTACAGTAGAGTATTGGCCTCAACTTACAAAATTTTGATTTAACAAGTAAAATCATACATACAGACAAAACCAGGGTTCAATTTTGCCATAAACAAAAAATGAGACTCATTATAAGAATAACTAAGTAAAGTAACCTATGGGCTGCATTATGCACCCTAACCTACATACAGGAAAACGCAATACCCAGATTGGCAAGAAATTCAATTGTCCGTCTACAGCCCACATAAAATCATTCACTTCCGCAGAGGAGAAAAAAGAAGGCAATTTCAATTTTTTCGCAGATAACACAAAAATTCATGAAATGAAAGCTGATGTGAGCTCAATTCATATTTTCGATGAGCATACAAAAATGCTTACATCGAGAAGTGTGAGGAGCTCATCGAGTGAAGAGGGAGGTTGAAGAAGACTGTTCCCATCAGCGCTCAGTCGCTCCTCCAATTCTTTACTGGAAAGTAACAACATCGTTCCTTCGCACTCCAGATCTTTCAAGAACCAATCACACTTGAGAGTACAGAAAAACCGGCAGTCGATCGGCGAAACCCTAGGACAAGGGCGGTGGAGACGAAGAGGCCGATTTATGTGAGCATTGAATGGTTTAAAATTGAATCTGAGATGAATTCTGAAACCCTAGAATGAGAGTGAGAGCCAATTCCCAAATCAAGTATGAAGAAAATTTTGAGAGAGATATGTACGCATCATATGACAGAATTCAAAATGGACTTTCCATATACATATTACCAAATATATATATATATATATATATATATATTAATTTATTTATATTTGTATATCTTTTGAAATTACTATTATACCCTTGGTGCTTGTTTCATTTTTAAATAAATAAATTTTTGAATAAGCAATGTTTGGGTTGGAGTTTATCAAATAATAAATTTCAATTCAATTTTTTTAATTTAGAATTCATTGTTTCATTGATATATCAAATTCATTATTTTTATAGGATGATTAATTTATTGTTTTATTACATATATATATAAGTAAAATATCTTTTTTGTTAATGACATGTAAAATAATTGATATTTTAATGTTGATTGAATTAGAAATTTCAATAAAGATCCACATATTTATTTATATTACTGAAAAATCGTGAAATATTTGTTCTTTTTAATAAAATAACATTAACGATAAGGTAATAATTTTTATTTCGTTTTTATAAATCATTAATTCAAATAAAATAATTTTTCATTAAAAATTCATTTTTAATACATGCTATAGAAATTACTACTTCTTTATAATTTTTAATTTATTATAAATATACATATATATTGCATACAAAGAAGTCAAAAAATCAAATTTTGAATGTTTAACTTTTGATGCATTTGAGTAGTTTTTTTTTAAAAATTATAGTAGTTCCAACTATAGGAAACTAAAATGGAGAAGTTAAAAAATGTGCACATTATATTAAAAAATAAAAAATAGCTAGCAATTATGAAGAAAAATACAAATAAGAAATCTAATAAATATGTTTTCCTAATAAAATGTTTATTAATTGAGAAAAATTAACACAGAATCCCTCATTTTTTATTTTTTGAAAATCGTACTTTATTATCTAAAACAATGTTTAGATTTGTTGACAAATGACACATGAAATATAAATTTTGATTCCCCATTTTAAATAGTATTGTCGGATAGGTAAATAAAGTAAACATCATCCTCTAAAAAATTACAAATATGAAGCAAATGATAATAAATAAGAATATTGAAATAATACTTTTAGATTATTGTAGGAAAAAAGTTACAAACAAATTTTTGATATAATTGTTCCAAACTAATTCATACAACCTACGAGTGAAATACTAGTTTGATCTCTGAAATGACATATAATTGAGATTAGATGGATTATAATGTTTTAGAATCGATATGGACATGGGCTCTAGCCAATATATATTACTTGATCTAAATTTACTTACGTAATGATCTCATGCAACCGTCATGATAAATTATCTAATTAAAGTTACGTAATGATCTCATGCAACCGTCATGATAAATTATCTAATTAAAGGCACTCCTAAAAGATGATGGTTGGTTACGTGAAGATATATTTATGACTTTTCAAAATCTAAGAAGGGATTACAACACGATTACTGTTTGTCGAAGTTTTACAAGCTAACATTAATTTAGGAAATTAAAACATGATTGTATTCTCAATCCAACATTTCATCTTATACTAGGTATGTTGTTAATTATGTAAGCTAACAACTAAATTCAAGACTAGTGAGAGAAATATGTAAATCATGCCAATGAAGAAGTCTTGTGGTAGATGATGTTTTTTGATTCTTTATTATCACTTGAATTGGCCCCCAATTTGGAAAAGTTCATTATTATATTGTATGTATTAAAAAGGGTAAAAGTGTAAAAATACACCTAATGTTTGGATTGAGTTGTAAATTGACATCTATTTTTTTTAGATGTAAATATATGCAAAAATCATATTTTTTTGGTGCATTTTATCATGGGGAAAATTCATTTTACTTCCACTTAAAAAGCTACTGTCCGATTTTCGTGTATTTATTTTTAGGGTTTCAAATTTAGTCAAATTAATTTCAAAATCGCTCAATTTGTGTCATTTGGGGGCGATTGCATCTCAATCGCCCCCAATTTTGAAGTTCCAGACGAATTGTGTTAATGTGGCTTATCGAAGTGGCTGATGTGGCTTATCAGAGCACACGTAACATTTTTTAAATTGATATTTAATTTCAACAATATGATATAAAAATAATTAAAAATAAAAAATAAAAAAATTTGAACACATATATGCTGCCGGCGTCAACAACTTCTCTCTTCAAGACACCACTTCCGACGAGCGAGGCGGTCGCGACTCCACACAGACCAACACACAGAGAGCGTGAGAAAAGGGATCTGCTCTCACTGTTGATCCCATCCACCGTTGGTTTATCCATGAAGCTCCCCACCGCCGCGAAGAAGACACAGATTTTGGAAGAAGAAGACGTAGTCGGGGAAAGAAGAAGAAGAAGCAAATTTTAATGGCGAAGAAGAAGCGGTTGGGGGAAGAAGAAAGAGCAGATTTTAATGGCGAAGAAGAAGCAGATTTTGGGGAAGTAGAAGAAGCTGTTGGCGGCGGCGAGCGCGACGATAGGGGAAGAAGACACGATAGTAATGATATTAATGTATAATATTATATTGTTAGTCGACATGATAGTAATGATTGGAAGGATTGTAATAGTAGGAATTTAGATAGGATTGTAATAGTAGGAATTTAGATATGTATTAAAATTTGTGTATTAATAGGATATACTATATGGTTGAATATTAATGTGATTTTTTTTTAAAAGTAGGATTTTGATAAATTATATAATCCTACTTGTAAACTCAGAGCAAATAGAATATGAGATTTTTTAAATCCAAATCAAGACTCGTGAAACCACAAACACTAAAGTATTATTTTTTTTACATAAGTGCCAAGTATTAAAAAGAAAAATTATATTTTGATTGCTTGATAACATATTTTATTAACTTCCATTTTATTTTTTCTAAAGAGATTACTTTAATGACATTTCAAAATAAAAATCAAATATTAAAGACCTAAAGATACATTTTGCTTCATTTTATCCTCAACATATATATGACTGTGACATAGAAGAAGCACATGATAAATTAATTTTTTAAAAGATGGACATTTGAAGAAACGTCTTAATTTGGGACCAGATAGCCTAATCAAAAGTCTAGCAATGAGAATGAGCCCAATCAACGAATAGGTCCAAGCCCATTATATTCAAGAAATTAGAAATTAAAAGAAGTTGGACTTGAATTAAAATTTCATTTTAATTTAAACTCTCAAATTGAAAAATAAGATTATATGGTGCCTTGAATTGAGAAATCTCAAATTTTAAACCTAAAATCAAGAACCAACACTTGTTATGAAATTCCTTAGTCCACAAAATGTCATTCTAATCTCTCTAGTTTTAGTTATAAATAATAGCCATCCATATATGCACCTTTTATATAACATTTATCATTGTCTCAAAATAATAATAGTAACAGTAATATTGGGTAAATAACATTTTTATATCCAAAGTATACCTGATGCAGCAGAAGCACGATATTATAACGTAAATATGTTGATCGTAAGAATACAGGAAGATACGTGGAGGAAACTAATCCAATTTCTATTCATTATTCAATTCTCCAAAATAATAAACATAACACTCATCTATATCTATTCGAAAGGAATAACCAAAATTGACACATGTCAATCCAACAATTTTTCTCATATTAAATTAGTTATACAAATTAGATCTATTTAAAGTCAATTAATATAACTATTTAATGATATCAAAATTAATGTTTGTTGATCGTAAGAATACAGGAAAATACGTGGAGGAAACTAATCCAATTTCTATTCATTATTCAATTCTCCAAAATAATAAACATAACACTCATCTATATCTATTCGAAAGGAATAACCAAAATTGACACATGTCAATCCAACAATTTTTCTCATATTAAATTAGTTATACAAATTAGATCTATTTAAAGTCAATTAATATAACTATTTAATGATATCAAAATTAATGTTGATAATATGCATTATATATTTATTTATTTGCATTATATTAGTATATAATATAGAAAATTTAAATAACACATACTAGGTAAATTATTTATAAATTTGAAATTTGAGAATTTAAAAAATATGAGAAAAATATAAATAAATAAATAAATTATATATTATTCAAATTATATTTTTTGAAATGACAAATTAAATGTTGTGTATTATATAAAATTAACCACAAACATAAATAGAAATTACCTTTTTTCTAAATTTACTAAGTTCAATTCAATTTTTCTAATCCCGTGTGTTACACGGGGTCTATACTAGTTTATACTATTATAAAATCCTAAAAATACAATAAAATACAGGGGGAGAAAATGTCTCAATTTTCACGACATGAAATTACCGTTCGTTACCTTCCGTTCAAACTTGACGTATGATACCAAATATGCAATTTTTTGAATCATGGTGATTTGTCCTCACTTCAATTTTCTTCTTCTCCGGTGCCGATTGGAATTTTCCGATTGAAAGTACCTGCAAAAACAAAGAACACCGGGGGTTTTTCCCGGTGAAGGGACTCCGACGCTCAAGTCAGTAATTTAGGAAAAACTTGCCGTTGCTTTTTCTCTAGTGATTTTTGTGTATATTTTCGTGTGTGTTTGAGAATAGAAAAATAAGGGTTATAAATACTCCCTGAAAGACGTGGCAGTTAGATCTTCTCCTAAAAAAGTGGAAAGTGGGCGAGATACCCGCGATCATGACAGTTATTCAAATTTGAATTAGTTCGCTTCGAATTCATTTCGACATCTCATCTTGGAAGTCTAATTAGTTCGCATCTATCTTCCTATAACACACGAACTATCTTGTTCGCATTCATGTTATGCTTGCTTCTTTGTTCTGTTCGCGTCGATTGGTCTTCAAGTCGGTTAGGTTTCTCAAATAGTTCGAATGTGGTTAGTTCGACCACATCACATGGGGTATCATATTGTTACTCACGAAAATGGGGAACCTAAAGTGAAAATAAGGTATACTTTGGGACAAAAAAATGTAATTTACCCAAATAACTTCATTAATAAATTTCGGTGTTAAAAACTACAATCTTTATGCCTACATATAACTAGCTATCACTTGATATATTATGGCTAAGATAGATTTGGTACAGTTATGAAGCTTGCATTGTCTTTTCGCACTTAAGCGCAGAGCGTGCCACTAGCTAATTGATTGATGAATGTTTTTTATTGAGTCGGAATCTTCGATTATATTTAGTATTACATATTATGTATTATGATATTTAATACAAACCATGTCTTAATTAATTATATAATTTGATACACATGACATACTTGCAGCAGTGATATATTAATTTGAAATAAGAGATGTAATAAAAGTTCACTCTTCTCAAAGTATGGGGACAAAAAATTTATAAAAAAAAAAAAAAGAAAAGAGAAGAAAAACAAAACTAAAGAAAAGAAACAAACATAAGATAATTTTGCAGTAGTTCCTAAAATAAAAAGTTCCAAATGTAAGGCCAAATTTGAACGGCAAACTAGAAATTGAATCATGTGTTGTCTGCCACCAAACATGGCACGCCAGCTTTGGTTAATTCAATTTTTTAAATAAATTGAGATGAATTGTTTAGTTCAATGTATTTTAATACACATCAATATTTTTATTTTATATATTAGTTTATAAAGAGTTTTTTTATTTGAAGATTTTAATGAAGAGCAAATGACCCTAATTACCCATTTTGTTAAAAATTGGTCAAAAAGAACCTTCATTAAATGAAAAGTCCAAAAATACAAACTTTTGTTAAAAAGTGGCCCAAAATATCCACTTTTTTAAAGTCAAATTAAACATGATTTGACACTCCTGAAATAATTGTTCTCTACGCCAACTTTTGATCTCTTATATATGTGTTAGTGAATGGGGTTATGTCACGTGTATAGATACATTTATATATTGAATGAGGTTATGTCACGTGTAAAGTTGACCTTTTATCACATATCCAAACAATTACTTACACACGAAAAGTGATGTGATATAAGGCTAGAAAATGGAAAAAAAATTCAACTTCCACGTGTAAAAGAGACACGAAAAGTAAATAAATATAACACACTCTAAATTGGGATATGATAACACGAAAAGTTTTAGTATAACCTTGATTTCAAGAGTTTTCGTGTAATCTTAATTTTAAGAGTTTTCGTGTAACCTTGATTTCAAGAGTTTTCGTGTAACCTTAATTTGAAGAGTTCTTATGTAACCTTAATTTCAAGAGTTTTCGTGTAATCCTATTTTTAGGTGTTACACGAAAACTATTGTATTAATATTGTTTGTCCCAGTTGAACTATAGCTCAATTTGCTCATTATGGTCCTGGGTTCGATTCTAACTGGCCGCAGTGTGGAGAGAGAGGAGAATTAAATTGGCAAAAAAAAGACAGGAGAACCCACTGCTGGCTTTTTTTTTTTGTCAAAAGAAGAGATGAGAATTAAAGTTGTCCTACACGAAAAATGGACTGGTTAAAGCCCTCAACTCCAAGGCATGGGCCCACGTCTGAAAAGTGTATCAATTTCTGCATGATTTGAGACAAGATTCCATTTCTACATTGATTTGATAATTTCACACAAATCAAAAGTGGGTATTTTTGGGATAAATTTTAGATTTTGGGTTACATTTGTCCTTATATTATAGGAAAAAATATTGTTATCCCTATTTATAGGAAATAGGGTAAAAATGGCATGTACCCCTTTAATGAATGTTTATAAACTTGGCACAAATTTGTGTGCATCATGGCTACGGATATAAGATTCGTGTCTCCCGATCTAACCCATTGTCTGGGCCACCTCTATGTGAGCCTACACCGCACTTGATGTGCGCACACACGCACCTAATTCCATATTAAAAGATTTAATGATAAGTATCAGTTGAAGTACCAGATGTATACTTTTAAGGTATCAATAGCTACTTGAGTGAAGGTATCCATTGTATATTCTTTAGGTATGATATGTATCAGATGTATACTCTTGAGACATTAGTAGGTACTTTCAATAAAGATATATATATCCGTTGCATGTATATTCTTGAAGTATTAGTAACTTATTCGGTTTAGGTGTTAGTTGTATGCTCTTAAGTTATCTATTGTATCCTCTTAATTAAGTATTATATATGCACCTATAATTAAGCTATTAAATATATTAAAATTATTGATGCTTACAGTATAAGATATTGCATATGCATATTTATGTATTTCAATTCTTATGTAGAAACTCATTTTTTAATCAATATATTTAGTTATTTTAATGGTTTTAATGTATTTTTATTTTTAAAGAAATTAATATTTTTCAAATTAATATGTGACCGCCACCTGTAAGGATATCATCAAATTGGATCAAAAAAAAGCCCAAATTAAATTCCAAATTAATATGTGATTTGAGTCAATTAATCGCACAATTCGGCAAAATGATTGGATGATTGCAAAAAAAAAAAAAAAATGTCTTAGGTAGGTATGCATGCATATATTTGGTTTATAAAATTAAATATAATCATAAGTTAATCAATTTTGGGAAAAATATATACAAAGATGCATATATATGTAGTTTGAATGCAGATTAAATTAACCAAGATTCGAATTTGAATCACTCGATCTTCATTATCTTCCCAACTCATTAAAAATGGGAAAAAAAATCCTCTTGGAAAAACTAAAATGATGACAAATATACATTGCCAAAATACTTTTAATGGTGGCTTTATTGCTAGAAGGAGCAAAGAATATCCCATTAGGATAAAAGGAAGAATGTGGAGAAAATCCAAAAAAGAGTATAAAAATGGTGGTCCATGTTGGTGTATGCTCATCTATCTATCCACTCATCCATTTTGTTTGCTTCCACCAATTCTAAAGAACTTTGCCCATGCTTTCATCTGCTCTCATGTATTTATAATATTTCAACGAAAATTTATTCCAAACGAAATTTGAATCTGCACTGTCGGGAGATTTCTCTTCATATCAGCACAACTCTTATCACCTGTCTGTATCCCTAACATCCTAGACTTTTATAGTTAATAATAATATTCATGGTTAATATAGCCTACACA
This sequence comes from Scutellaria baicalensis, assembly GCA_005771605.1. Taxonomy (NCBI): domain Eukaryota; kingdom Viridiplantae; phylum Streptophyta; class Magnoliopsida; order Lamiales; family Lamiaceae; genus Scutellaria; species Scutellaria baicalensis. Next base: position 3,181,842 of record CM016721.1, on the reverse strand, counting down.
TAATAACACATTTAAAGCAATACCTCATAAAACAATCTTCAAACAAATGAACTCACATGAAAATGGCCCTCTGCCTTCTCCATGACTATATTATAGAGTTCAACAATCTTTCAAGGTACTGATTCCTTTTCATTTTCATTATTAACTTCAAATTTCACTTGCATGATATATATATGTATAACTGCATTGTCTTGTTCAATTATTTAGTCTTTAATATATGATGATCTCCATGTATATGTCAGGTAACTCTAATTAGGATGGGAGCATTCTCATATCTTAAGAAACAAAAATAAGAGTCTTAATCTCCATTACAATGCCGGTTCCTCTTGTGCCATATCCAGCTCCGCCACCACCTCATAACCCGCCCGCTAATGGTACATACCTTCACTTCGCGTCGTTTGTGTTTCATCTTCTACTTCATTGTTCGTCAGAAAGATAGTATATATGGTTGGGATGCAGGTGGAGAAAGGCAGGTAGTTTGCTCGGGTTGTCGAAACCTATTATTATATCCAGTTGGAGCTACTTCTGTTTGTTGTTCTCTTTGCAATGCACTTACTCATGTTCCTCCTCCAGGTAACTCATCTTAACTACATATATATATATATATATATATATCTATTTTTTCATGATAAAGAAACACAAATGTTTTGAATATGTGACTCATCTTAGGAATGAGGAACGAATTGGTGTTAATGTCGATTTTTGGGGTGAATCAGTTAATCAAGAAGAAAATGACAAGAATGTCCTCTAGATGTGCATGTGCAAATCACATGTGCACTTTTTGGTCGGAATTTACTGATGTAGGTTGCAAAGTTGGAAAAACCGTATAATATAGGTTGTGATTCGGAAAAAAAGTAAATTTAACTTTCAAAATGAGAAAAAAAAAACATGTTGGAATCTATTAGTTATAATAGGTGCATTTTTGATTCTATACAGTCGTAATTGGATGATATCCGATAGATATTGCGACTAGCATCAAATACGTTGGTTGCATAATCAAGACATAAAATTGATGTTTAATTATATTAGAATCTAGGACAAATTTCCCCATAGGAATAAGACATTAATTATGAAAGCAAAAACAACAATATCGAATAATTTGTTGGATTTTCAACCACACGGACGATAAAAAGAATTCTCGTGATGAATCAGGCAGCGAAATGGCGCAACTAGTTTGTGGAGGTTGCCACACATTGCTGATGTACATTCGTGGTGCAACAAGCGTGCAATGCTCTTGTTGTCACACTGTCAATCTTGCTTTGGATGGTAACATTTATATTAATTACCTAATTATTTTCACTAATATATACCATTCTATTATAATTAAATAATGATCTTAAATATACTTATTATGATTTTAACAGCAAATCAAGTAGCCCATGTCAATTGTGGGAACTGTCGCATGTTATTAATGTACCCATTTGGGGCAACATCTGTTAAATGTGCAGTTTGCAATTTTGTCACATCTGCTGGGGTAAGTCATAAAACTAGCCACTTCATCAGTTTTGTTTTTATACTCAACTTGATCTCAAATTCATTTAAATGTTGAAAATTAAAGGACACAAAAATATGACTAATATTATCTCTTAACTAATTAAGAAATTTAGGATACAGAATTTGAAAAATATAGTCAAATTAAGAAAATACAAAGATTCATAATATTATATTCCTACATTTTAGTAAAATATTTACATGTTAGCTTGACAACTAACAAATTTTTAAAGAGTAATGATGGAAATAATCTTGAAATAAATTAAGTTGCATAAACATTTAAAAAGATAAATAATTAAAGACAACATGCTTCTCTAATTAAACCACACATTTGAATTAGGTCAGATGAATTATATGGTAAATAGAGGTGGAAGTACGCTGGGTCAACCTGAGCTTCTTATTGGTCGGCCTAGACCTGTAGTGTAAATATTATGACTAAATAGTCTGAGCCTGACCGTAGATAAACCCAACCTAAAGCCTATTAACAATATGCTACGTAGTTATATATCTAGTATTATACATTTTTGTTTTTTAAAAATAAACTTCTCAAGAATTACACCAACGAATATGAAACAATATAATATATAAAAAAATAGAAAATAAAAATTATTTTACAGATATGTACAATTATAAAAAAATATCATATATTTTCATATAAGTATTATAATTAGGTCGGTCTATTAGGCATTTCGTAAGGCCTAAGTCAAGCCCATTAAGGTTGAGCTAAACTAGACAATAGGATGGGCCATAGACCTCTCATGAGTAGTATTAGTGCTGTTAAAACGGGCCGGCGGGGCGGGCCGGTCCGCAACCCACCATAACCCACCTTTGGCTGGGACATCCGCAGGCCATCCCACTTCAATTTTCTGTTTTTTTTTTTTGTTTTTTTAAATTTTTTAAATTGATAATTTTAATTTAAAAATGAAAATAATAATATTTCAAATACTTTTTACTCTTTATTCAACCTTACATGCATTGAATTACATGTAAATTGCGGAAAACAAATCATAAAAAGTAGAAATTTCTTTAACATTCTTTAATTTGTAAATAAATTGACAACTTTAATATATGAACATCATTATTTGCATTAAATGGTAATAATTATTCTCAATATTAAATATTTTTTATTTGTGTTTCAAATAAAATTTTTAAAAAATATATTTTTTATTTTGGCCCGCCCCACCAAGGCCCGCCCCGCCTAGGCCCACCACAAGGCGGGCTCCTAAATGCTAAGTCCAACCCTCAAATTTAGTGGGGTGGGGCGGCCCAACGGGCCCAGCCCATTTTGACAGCTCTAAGTAGTTTGATAGCTCTAAGTAGTATGAACTATTTTCATCCTAATGGTAAACATGTAAAGGAAATTAATTTAATTTAAAGTCCAAAAAAAAGTAGTTGTTTATTTGAGTACTTTATCAATATATATATATATATATATATATATATATATAAACATATTTTTGTTTCTTGTTTTTCTCTCTCATCAAACTTTTTTTTTTAAATGTTAATCCCTCTCATTTAACCTATATTGATTGAATATAACAGATGTCAAGCAGCAGCATTGAGCAGAATAACTAGAAGACATTGAGTTATATATATATCATCATCCCATCTTACTTATTTGTTAGTATGTATAAAGTGATTGTTAGTTGCTTGATCTTAGTACAAGTCTTGGCAGCCTCTCATGGCACTTATATCATCCATATAAAAAAAAAAAATTGTATTCTAAATTGGTTTATTGAGTTTTATGGTTCTAAAATTTCGATCTTCTTTTCTATTTTAGTTATAGTTATAAAAAAGAATTGTCTATTGTAATATGTAATTTTTACTGTTGAATGAATGTGCACTGTCTGGTTCAATTTGGAGATTCGAAATCTCCGAAATTGAACCAAATTTCGGAGAATTCTAAAAGTGATTCTCCAGAATCAACCAAAATAAAAAGTCTTTAAAACCAAACTAAATCAAATTTCGGTTTGACTCAGTCGGGGGCTTCAGTTCTAATGGTCCTAGTCAATTCAAGAAAGTGATTTGGATATTCGGAGATTCAAAAAAAAAATTGAAACAAAGAGAAAACCTATAGAAAATATGAAACAGAAAATAAAAAACTATAATAAAACATTAAACGTCTAATATTTTCACATAAAACTTGTTCCATTTACCAATAACAATTTTAAAACTACAAACATAAAAGTTCTTATCTTAAAAAATAAAGGTGTTAACATAATTTACTAATTTAGTATAGGAAAATTAAATTATATATAATAATTGTCTAAAATTAGATTATTAAATAAATAAATTTATAGAGATTATAGAGATTACAGATCATCTCTAAGTTATACAAAAAAATTATTTCATGTCTAATCAAAAATTGTAATTCTCTTATATTATTAATTTCTTACTTAATGTAAGAGGATATATATTTTTTATAAGGGTCATTAGAATATAATATATTATGATTAATTATCAAACTTTTTAAAAATTAAAATTATATATATACATTATTATTAACTTAATTAAATATGTATTATATAATTATATGAACTATAAAAATATAAAAACTAAATGATATGTGTATATATATTATATAACTCTTGAATTTCGGTTCTTCGGTTCGGTCCAATTCAGTTTGATCCGGTTCCAGTTCGATTCAATTCCTGGTTCGGATAATTAATAATTTTCCAGAATCGTACCAAAAGAAATTTAGGTTCAATTTTGGTTTGAAGAAAGTCAAAAATTCAAACAATATTTTCAGTTCGAAACTTTTCTGTTCGGGTTTTGATTCGGTTTCAATGATCTCCAAGACCCGTGCACAACCCTATTGTTAATGCTGATTGATCCAGATTACCTATGCTAAAACTTGGGTGCCCAAGATTCGTGCCCCCAACCCAACCTGTCACGTGGTATTAGATATATACTATTCAGGTATCACATCATGTATACTCTTCAGATATTACTTTCCATGTTAAAACGTGGTATTAAATATATACTCTTTAGATATCACGTGTATACTCAGGTTTTTTGTTATATCTGTAAGTAATACCTTAAGAGTATACACCTAATACCTAAAAAGTATATATCCAACACCATGCAGTGAGTCATATTAGATCCGTGCCCTAGGACACGTAAGCCTCACAATTACCTAGTAGGACAAATTATATTTCAAGAAATTTGGAAATTAAAAAAGGGTTTACATACTACAATTTGAGCCATGTCCAAAAGTTAGGTTGGTACCTTACATGTGGCCGACCCATAAAAGGTTCTTGATTTTGGTTTCGGTTCAAACTGACCGTTTACCACAAAACAACAATTTTGCTTGAGTTAATAATTTGATGTAAATTAAAAATTATGTAACGTTCCATTTCTTTATAAGGATAAATTTCGTTAGGTGTTACTTACAATAAAAATTCACTCTTTAAAGATTATAAAAATAAATAAATTTAGTGAGTAATTATGAAATTCATTTGCAAAAATACACATGTTTGAAATTTGTAAGATAGAACTCTATATTAAAGTCTTTTGCGACCTTCATATTATCAGCTATCGACATTCACTACTCACGCCACCATCTTCAATCTGAAAATCTTTTAAACACATGGGGATGAGTATCAGAAAACATTCAGTGGAGGGGGAAGCATATATACATTTTCACATTCCACATTTAACACCAAGAAAACAAATAACCTTTTCTGGAGTTTTTTAGGTCCGATATATATATATATATATACACACACACACACGTCAATATATGTCCGTCAATATAAGTCTGTCATCATATAAGTCCGTCAAAATATATAAGTCTGTCAATATAGTCCGCCAATATAAGTTCGTTAACATGCACATGCGCATTCACAATCATTTTACATATAATTCACATTTAAACATTGATCATTCAAACATTCACAGTTCACCGTTCAGAAAACGTAATCACTTTTCAATGACCACAACTCAACTTTCATCATTCAATGTATATAATTCACCAAGAGTTTATCAATAACACAATAACATTCGTACCGTCTTAAAATCAATCAATTTCAACTCACATATTAGTTGAACTCATATATAATCAAATATTAGGAGAACTCACATAAAATGAAATATGCAATTTATAAAGTAGATAAGAATTTAGCCGCACCTTCAGAAGCAGTGCTCGTAAAACGTCAACGTCCCATATCTTCTTAATCTCGTGCCTCGTCCGTATTCCTAAGTGTCAATGTAACTCACGAAACAACCAAGAACTCAAGGATTGAATACAAAACTTTGGTGAGAAAACCCTAACTTTGCTCCTAACTAAACCAAGAAGAAGATCAAAGATAAAATAACAACACACAAGGGATTTACGTGGTTCAGCAATAGCTTACATCCACGGGAACAATGGGGAGGGATCTTTCTTATTGAATCAAAACGAAACACAAAGAATTACAAGAACAAGAATCGCACACACTCATTGTGTTTCACTCTCAGACATCTCTTTCTACAGTTGAACTCAAAAGCTGAAAATTACAAGTCTATAAAGAATTACATCTAAGCTATTTATAGAAGAAATAATCAACTAAAGCCGATCAGGAACGAGTGAGATATGATCAAATGAATATCGGCCCTTGATTCCAAAACCATAGCTGAAGACTGGTGGATTATCTCTTGATCCAAGAAAACTAACATAACTGCTGCCACATGTCGCGCCCTGATTCGTCAAGCCAAAACCACGCCATTGCCCCAAAAAACTGAATCGCGCTTCTTTAAGTGGAATGCAACTCTTCTCCAGCCAATCAGAAATGAAAGTGTCGCCAGTGTGTCACGTTTCTTCAAGTGGAAACGCGCTTCTGCCTTTGCTTCTCAAACCCTTTCCACAACACTTATTTAACAACACTTTTAAGAACCGTTGTAAAAGACCGTTTTAAATCTTTTACAAAATGCATGCATTAGTCAGCCTATTCTTCTCACCAAGGCTGATCCAGCCTTCTCCCCTGCACCCGTCACTGCTTCTCCGTTCCGCCACCACTGCCGACGACGAGTTGGTCGCCGGCGGCAACCACCACAGAATGCACGTACAACCCGGCCTCAATACGGTACCGCCCAATACAGTGGGGCCACACACTCTTGTGGGCACACACACATCCACGGTTGGGAGCAGCGACGGTGACAACGCACCAGCGAGCTACATCTGGCGAGGGAGATACAGAGGAGAGGGGGAGAGAGATGGGTGCGGCAGCGGCGGGAAAAGGATGGCTGCGACGGCGGCCATAGGAGGTGGAGGAGAAGAAAAATAGGGGAGAGGAAGGAAGCCAGGGGAAGAGGGAGCTGCGCCTTTCAAGGCCGTTCCCGGCAGCGGCGGCAGGAGGCAGAGAGAGGAGGGGGGATGGGCGCCCCTTTCGCCGCCCGTACACGGCGGAGCCGGCGGTGGGTGGTTAATCCGAGCCCATACTATTGACGGGCTCGAAGAACTACAAGATCTTCCGGTTGTCTTTCCTGAAAAACACCGGCCGGAACTGGTGGTGGCTTAACGGTGGTAGCAACGATGGTGAAGAAAAGTGGGGAGGGGATAGAGAGAGAATGTCCTTTTCTTTTCAATTCATTTCCTCCGTTGCACCCTCTTTTTGGTCAAAACTTGTCAAAAGGTGGGTGAGGAATCCCTTTAATAAATATATGTTGAAAGTAATTAATTTGTTATCTTATCTTGAAGATTCATGAATGGAGAAGATTGAAAGTCATCGAGTCAAAGAGTCAAATTTTTAATTAGATTCTTTGTATTCTACCTTTCTAGAGCCTTCACTTAAACACTATATATAGTGATGTCATTTGTAATCCAAGTATTAAGAAATAGAGTGAAGTGAGTAATATCTACTTGTAAAAGAGAGTGAGCTGTAGCTACTCCTAAATCTTAGCAATATAAAAGTTCTTTCGAGTCCATTATAGCTTCCGCACCCAACAAATTTGGCATCAGAGCCATCTATCTCATGGCTTCCTCTCTTTTCTCATATTCTCCAAGTGGAGTGCCTATATTTGAAGGAGAACACTATGACTATTGGAATAGTCAAATGCAAACCTTTTTCATCTCTTTGGATCTTTGGGATGTGATCGACGATGAAGAACCAAACATGGAGCAAGAAGGTTCTGTAAAAGCACAAAAAGAGTTAAAGAAAAGAGATGCTATGGCACTTCGGTATATTCAACAAGGCGTTGGCAAATCTATTTTTCCTCGAATCTTTGGTGTAATGAAGGCCAAAGAGGCTTGGGAAATTTTGAAGTTGGAATTTCAAGGTACGGAGAAAACAATTACTTTGAAGCTACAATCCTTATGGAGAGATTTTGATAATCTCAAAATGGAAGATCGAGAGTCGGTTCGTGATTTCTCATCACGAGTCATAGAGATCGTTAATCAAATCAAAAGTTGTGGAGATACAATTTCCGACAAACGAGTAGTAGAGAAAGTGTTACGGTGCCTTCCTCCTAAGTTTGATCATGTTGCTGCTGCTATTGAAGAATCAAAGGTCTTGTCGAAATTGACGATGTACGAGTTGACGGGATCACTTCTTGCACATGAGCAAAGAATTAATCGCTCAATCAATCAATCAACCGATCAAGCCTTCCAATCTAAGCAGATTTCAAAATCTAATTCAAGCAGCCAAGGAAGTTCATTTCACAAGAAAGGAACATCTGGAAATTGGCGACAAAATGGAAAAAAGAGCAATTGGAGATCGATGCAGCCACAAAGCTCCAATAATGATTCTTCTTGTGTCATTTGCAAAAAAACAAATCATGAATCCAAGGATTGTTTCTTCAAGTGCAAAAGATGCATGATTCCTAATCATTCTCAAAGGGGTTGTTGGTTCCAAAATAAGGAGAAGAACAAAGAAAGAGAAGATGCAAACTTTCTAAACATATCAAACCATGAAATTTTGTTTTACTCCAGCAATCAGCATGAGTCTAAAAATGTATGGTACTTGGATAGTGGATGCAGTAACCACATGACGGGTAATCGAGATTTCTTTGTGGATCTTGATCCGAACGTAACTTCACAAATCGTTTTTGGCGATGGCTCACAAAGTAGTGCAAAGGGAAAAGGAACCATTGCTGTCCACACTAAGGAAGGTAACAAAAAGCTTATCACTGATGTTCTTTATGTGCCAAATTTATCACACAATCTCCTTAGTGTCGGTCAACTTATTCAAAAAGATTTTTCTGTCCATTTCAATGATGGACAATGCAAAATTCTTGATAAAAAGTTGAATGTTGTTATTGCAAATATTGAGATGAAGAACAAAATTTTTCCTCTGAATATGCCACTCTCTAATAGCCGTGCTCTCAAAGTCAACAATATGGATTTATCTCATATTTGGCATCTGCGATATGGGCATCTCAATTATAAGGGACTTCTTTTGCTCAAAAAGAAGAATATGGTAAGTGGGCTACCCGCTATCCATAAATCGATTGAAGTTTGTGAAGGCTGCATTTATGGGAAAATGCACAAACTACCTTTTCCAAAAACATCTTGGAGGGCAAAAACACCATTGGAGCTAATCCATTCGGACATTTGTGGGCCAATGCAAACTCCTACTCCGGGCAACAAGAGATATTTTATTCTTTTTGTTGATGACTATACACGGATGATGTGGATTTACTTTCTCAACCAAAAGTCCGAGGCATTTTCCACCTTCTTGCAATTTAAATCTCTTGTGGAAAAAGAAAGTGGTTTTCTTATTAAATCCTTGAGGACTGATCGTGGAGGTGAATTCCTCTCCAACCCCTTCATGGAATATTGCAAAAATAATGGAATCAAGAGGCAGCTGACTGTAAGCAAAACACCGCAGCAGAACGGTGTAGCCGAAAGGAAGAATCGCACTATTGTGGAGATGGCAAGGAGTATGCTAAAAGGCAAAGGAATCCCAAACTTATATTGGGCAGAAGCTGTACACACCACCATGTACATTCTAAATTGATCTCCAACAAAGGTGGTCAGAAACAAAACTCCATTTGAAGCTTGGCATAAGAAGAAACCTGTTGTTGATCACTTCAAAATTTTTGGCCGCATTGCTTATGCTCTCATTCCATCTCAAGGTCGTGAAAAATTTGATGAGAAAGGCCAAAAACTCATTTTCATTGGCTATAGCGATGAGTCGAAAGGGTATCGTCTTCTTGACCCTCTATCTAATAAAGTAATTGTTGCACGAGACGTGATTTTTGATGAAGCTGCAACATGGGATTGGAAAGGAAATCAAGTTATGGAATCCATAAATTTGCATGATCCATTGAAGTCTTAAGCTAGTCCTTCTCAAGCCCAAATTTGTGAAGGTCAAAGAAGTGAAGAAGTAGATGAAGAAAGTCCTCCAAGAAAAACTCGTCTGCTAACTGAAATCTACGAGTCTTGTGAATTTGGCTTATTCTCTGTTGAACCTCAAACCTTTGAAGAGGCATCAAAGGACGAGCAATGGACGAAAGCGATGAATGAAGAAATGTCTAATATTGAGAAGAACAAAACTTGGGAGCTCGTTGACTTGCCAAGAGGAAAGAAAACCATCGGGGTGAAGTGGGTCTACAAGATCAAGTTCGATGATGAAGGGAAAATTCAAAAATACAAAGCCCGACTTGTTGCAAAAGGGTATTCTCAGCAACCTGGAATTGACTTCACAGAGACATTTGCTCCGGTTGCTAGAATCGAGACCATCCGAACGGCTCTTGCCTTGGCGGCTCACTTAGAATTGAGTGTTTATCAACTCGATGTAAAATCGGCATTTCTCAATGGAGAAATTAAGGATGAAGTCTATCTTGACCAGCCAGAAGGATTCAAAGTGAAAGGCAAAGAAGACAAAGTTTGTCGATTAAAGAAAGCACTATACGGCTTGAAACAAGCTCCTCGAGCTTGGAATAGCAAAATTAGCAGCTATTTTCAAGAAAATGGTTTCGATCGCAGCTTAAGTGAGTCATCTCTCTATGTAAAAAATGTTGATAATAATTTTCTTGTTGTATGCTTGTATGTGGATGATCTTATCTATTTTGGGACGAATGCAACCATGGTGGAAGACTTCAAGAAGAAAATGATGGAGAAATTTGAAATGACGGACTTAGGACTCATGCGATATTTCTTGGGAATTCAAGTAAAGCAAAGTCCGGGAAGAATTTTCTTACACCAAGAGAAGTACATTGATGATCTTCTTAAGAAATTCAACATGAGCCAATGTAAGCTAATCTCTTCACCTATGGCTTTGAACGAGAAATTGCAAGTCCATGATAATGCTGAAAAAGCTGATGAAACTCTGTATAGGAAGCTGATTGGTTCATTACTCTACCTCAACACAAGGCCAGACATAACTCACTCTGTTAGCTTCCTGTCTAGGTTCATGAGTGAACCAAGTAAAATTCATCTTTCCGCAGCAAAAAGAATTTTGAGATACTTGAAAGGAACAAAGAATCAAGGCATTGAGTTCAAGAAGGAAAATAATTGCAAGCTTGTTGGCTACACTGATAGCGATTGGGCTGGATCTCAAGATGATCGAAAGAGCACTTCCGGGTACGTCTTTTGTCTTGGGACAAATATAATTTCATGGAGTTCAAGAAAGCAAAAAACAGTTGCATTATCTTCTGCAGAAGCTGAATACATAGCAGCCACAGATGCAGCATGCGAAGCAGTTTGGTTGAAAAGAATTTTGAAAGATTTGAAGTTTGAGCAAAAGGAGCCAACCACGATATACTGTGATAATATGTCCACAATTGCAATGACTAAGAATCCAGTTTTTCATGCAAGGACTAAACATATTGAGCTCCGTCATCATTTCATCTGAGAGTTGGTGAATCAAGGAGAAATATGTTTGGAGTTCCTCAACACCAATGATCAACCAGCTGATTTTTTGACAAAGGCGGTTACAAACGAAAAGTTTGAGAGATTCAAGAAACAACTCAAGATTACAAATTAAGGAGGGGTGTTGAAAGTAATTAATTTGTAATCTTATCTTGAAGATTCATGAATGGAGAAGATTGAAAGTCATCGAGTCAAAGAGTCAAGTTTTTAATTAGATTATTTGTATTCTACCTTTCTAGAGCCTTCACTTAAACACTATATATAGTGATGTCATTTGTAATCCAAGTATTAAGAAATAGAGTGAAGTGAGTAATATCTACTTGTAAAAGAGAGTGAGCTGTAGCTACTCCTAAATCTTAGCAATATAAAAGTTCTTTCGAGTCCATTATAGCTTCCGCACCCAACAATATACACGTGTCTTCTTTTTGGTGAAGAGAGAGAGAGGTAGGATTAGGATTAGGATTAGGACTAGGATTAGGATTAGGATTAGAATTCAACATATTAGTCTTTCTTTCCTTAATTTATGTATTGGCCTACAATTGTGAGAATTTAGAACTAAAACTATTATTAACGGGCCTAACTAAACAATTACAACATTGTGTATCTATTGGGTCAAACCTTTTCAATTAAGTCTTATCTTAAAAATATTAATACTACATTTAATTTACAAACTATTTGATGTCTTTATTTCATCTCTTTTATCAAATATATAAATATTCTTCATTAATCTTTAGGATATTTTAGTTTCGTATTAAAATATTTTATATGTAGATCTGTTGTCAGATTGATTTTCCGACTAAATTTTTAAATCACAAAAAGATGAATTGGAACTTAATTTCATGGATAAACTTATTAAAATTCTTGTGTACTTTATTTAGAGCTTAAATTTATTTTAGGGTGTTACAAATTAAAACTTATATTTACAAGCTAGTTACAACTCAAAACACAACTTAAAAGTTACAACTTTAAAAATTAGAAATTACAATTCAAATACAATGAACTATACCTTATAATACAAATTAAAATAATAATCACACAACTTTAAATTATAGAGTAAAATAGTAGAAATAATAATATTACTTGTATGTAATACAAAATATTTTAAAAAAATAAGATAAACCGGCTATACATTGGGTTTCCAAGTTTGAAAAGTCCAAATCAAAACTCGACCGTCGAATCACGATTCATGATTTTGATTCGATTAATAATCGAATCCACGATTTTCCAAACCACAGATTCCGACAGGGTTCCAATTTTCAGAATCAATTAAATGCTGCTTGTCTTGATCTGAGACATAACATGAGACGTGTTTTCTAAAATGAAAAAGAAACCCATTATATTTTCAAAATGAATTAGTTGTGTCATGAAAGCGCTAATCAATACAAATCATTGATTGTGTGGCGCCTTTTATTTCGCATAGTTATTTTATTTAACATTTGCACAATAGTTAATTCATCAACATTGGGGTTTTAATTAATCACCTTAAATAGAAAATACCCGTAAAAAATTATTATTTGGAAGTTTTGTATGTTTGCATTTTTAACTAACTAATGACATAAAATTTGAAATATTATCTAACTAAGTATAAACATTATGAAATCATAATTTCTTATATTAAACTATGTATCACGAATAATTTAAAATTATCTAAAAATGGAAATATATATAAAATCTAAACCATCTGTTTATAAATAAAATAACAACACAACATCAACTACAGCGAATTTGAAAATTGTGTTTTAAATTAATTAAGTTTTAAACCAGTACGTATGTGATTTATGTTTTCATAAAAATAATGAAATGATTTGTCAGTGACTCATAGTTACTATTCTTTTTACAGATATTAGAACATCATTTTAAAATATCAATAGACCAACACTATCAATATATTTGGACATTATATTAAAAATATATAAAAATTAACAAATAAAATCAATAAAATGCTTTGAGAAATTAACAAAAATTCTGGAAGTTTTGTGAAAAAAATTGAAAATAACAAAACATTTAAAGTATTATTAAAGTAAATATAAAATATAATAAAATTAGAATTTTATTTAAAAATAGGAAAATTGTTTTTGTGTCTTATTTATTCACTGTTAGATATCAAATATGATTAATTACTTTCATTTTGTAATTAAAATTTTCTAATTTTATTATAGTCTATATTTCTGAAATAATATTTTAAAATTTATATATCAATTTATATTTTAAAATATAGTGTTTATGAACTTTCATCATCATCATCATCTAGTTAACCTCTTTTCAGATTTTATTTGTTGCGTTTTAGATATGCCCGACTGATTAGAGTGGGACCCACATGAATTGCTACTTATATGAATTATTTAATGGCAAAAACTTATACTTATAACCCTGGGGCACATAGGGGTACGGATCTAAATGTTATATACATGTTATTCGGGTGTTATATATATACTCCATAGATGTTATGTTTCTTAGTATTATAAATATACTATACATGAAGAGTATATACATGATACATGTAGAGTATATATTTAACACCATATAATGAATAATTTGGGGACACCGTGCCCCGGAGCACACAAGTGTTACTCTTATTTAATTAATATTACTCGGAATAGTTGAGTAAAACGTGACCATTTAATTTCCCCTTCAATTTCTAGCCACATGCATATACATCCACCAGGTGATAATTACAATCCACTGTGAAATAGTATTTGTTTGAATCGAAACTTACAATTTGCAAATTTAGCTAGCCATAAATGGAGGGGTCACATTGGATGGCCAAATTATTTGTTTGTAAATTTTGTCGATTTAATAGATGAGATCTAATCAACCTAGCTAGCTCATGTTGTTCACACAAAATTTTCTGTTTAATTATATATATGTTTTATTTCATATTAATTTTAAAATGATCCTTACATACGATGATGATAGAAACAGTTGTTAAAGATTAATGACATAATATCTGTAGTTCATAATATGTCAACGGTTGATGTGTAATAATCTCATACCCTCATTATATGAAAAATAAAATTAACTGATATGTTGGATATTTAATATGTCAATTATGGACACATATTAATGTGTCATGGTGGTAGGGTAACATGACTATATAATTAATTTTTATTAATTTTTGTGACAATATGTTGTGGCTAAAACTAAACTTTTGTGAAAATTTTTGTTCGAGTCAATTATTTTTTTACTCATAAACTTTTTGGTTCTGAAAGTTTTACCCATTATCTTTTCGTGCTGACAATTTTATCTTTTATATATCTTTTAAAAAGTCAGAAATTTAACCCAAATTCAAATCGAACAACCAAATCGAGGTTAATGTGCATGTGATTGACACATGACATCCTATAAGAGGATATAAAACTCAAAAAGTTAATGAACAAAATTGTCAAAACAAATAAGTTAATGAGTAAAATTGTCAAAACATACCGGTACGATAATCACTCCTCATCATGCATGTACCAAACACTTTGATCATTTCGTTACATGTTTAAAAAGAGTTATAAACAGTAGTTGAATAATAACTTGGACTCTAATATAAATAGAAAGTTTCCAATGTTTAACCATAAAGATAGATAGATATATATCGATGGACAAATTATCTTCCCTTTTCCTTGCAACAAATCATGTGCCACTGATGAGTGCTTCATCAATAAGGGTTCCTATAAAGAGGCCTCAATCTATGAACATCAAAGCCAAATCTTCTCTCATCCATAAACCCAAAATTATTAATCACTCTAACCCATCATTGTCTGCAATCATCTTCAACACATTAGATGATTTCATCTGCAGATTCATCGACTCATCCCTCCCTCCCACCCTCGAGGCGAAGCAAGTTCTTTCCGGCAACTTCGCTCCGGTGGACGAGCTTCCCCCGACCGCCTGCCTCGTGGCGGAGGGCTCCCTCCCGGCCTCCCTCGACGGTGCCTACATTCGCATCGGCCCAAACCCTCAGTTCTTCCCAAAGGGTCCCTACCACTTCTTCGACGGTGATGGGATGCTTCAAATGATCAGAATCTCCCATGGCAAAGCCACCTTCTGCTGTCGCTATGTCAACACACACAAACACACAGTGGAGCGTGAGATCGGCTACCCTTTTGTTCCTAGCATCCTGTCCTCCTTCAATGGCGGCCTCGCAGCCACCTTCTCTCGCTCTCTGCTAACCATGGCCCGAGTTCTTGCAAAGCACTTCGATCCCATGAACCATGGTTTCGGATCAGCAAACACCAACTTGTCTGTATTCTCCGGCCACATCTACGCTCTCTGCGAGTCCGATCTCCCCTATGCTGTCAAAGTGACACCAGAAGGAGACATAGAAACCCTAGGCCGCCATAACTTCGAAGCTTCCGAGCCCTTCGTGAGGATGACAGCTCACCCGAAAGTGGACCCCGTCACCGGAGAAGCCTTTGCCTACAGTTACAGAAGCAAACGTCCATTCTTAACTCTGTTCAGAATCGATGCAGATGGAAGAAAGCAAAAGGACGTGGCAATACACAGCATGAAACGGCCCACAGCCATGCATGACTTTGCAGTTACAAACAACTATTGCATAATCCCTGATATACAGATCGTGGTGGACCCGATGAGGATTCTGGCCGGAAGATCGCCGGTGGAAAGCGACGCGAGTAAGGTGACGCGGCTGGGGATTATCCCGAAAAACGCAGAGGATGAGAAGAAGATGGTGTGGATTGAGGCACCGGATGTGAACCTCTTGCACTGTGTTAATGCTTGGGAAGAAGATCATAACAATATCGTGATTGTTGCTTCAAATGTTTTGGCAGTTGATAAGTGGGTGGAGAATCTTGGAGTTGCAGATTTGAGAATGGAAAAGATCAGCATTAATGTGAAGGAGAAGACAGTGAAGAGGCTTCCATTGTCTCCACAGTTTCTTGAACTTGGAGTCATCAATCCTGCTTATGCTACAAAGAAAAACAGGTTTAATTGTCTCTTTTTCAAGACAATTACTTTTTGCTTACCTTTCAAATTGTATTCTACTGTTTTTTTTTTCTTTTTGGAACTTCTTTTTTATTATAACCTACACTATATATATTAAATTTTGGAGTAAGT
The DNA here is from genome assembly GCA_005771605.1 of Scutellaria baicalensis. Taxonomy (NCBI): domain Eukaryota; kingdom Viridiplantae; phylum Streptophyta; class Magnoliopsida; order Lamiales; family Lamiaceae; genus Scutellaria; species Scutellaria baicalensis. The sequence goes on along the minus strand of CM016721.1, from coordinate 3,165,500 downwards.
CTTGTGTGAGACCGTCTCACGGATCTTTTTCCGTGAGACGGATCAACCCATAACCCACACTTAGTAGTTCATGTGAAAATTTGTGGATATGGGTCCAATTCATGGGTAATAAGGATCCGTCTCACGGAAACTATCCGTGAGACCGTCTCACATGAGTTTTTGTGTAAATTTTGAGGTAATTACTTTTTATACCCATTAACTTTTTGATTCTGATAATTTTACCCATTATCTTTTCGAGCTGACGTTTTTACCCTTTATTTTCCGAAAATTCGGAAATTTGACCCAAATTCTGCCCGAACTGTCGAAACGGGCTAAATTTGCATGTGACTAGCACGTGCACCCTAGTTTTGACACTATTTTTGCCTAGTAGTTTATCTGTTTTGGCAATTTTACCCATGAACTTATTTGTTTTGGCAATTTTGTCCATTAATTTTTGAGTTTTCTGTCCTTATAGGATGTCACGCGTCAATCACATGCGAATTAAGTTCGATATGGTTGTCGGGCTGAATGTGGTCAAATTTCCGACTTTTTAAAAGATAAATGATAAAATTATCAGGTTGAAAAAGATGAAATAACAAAATATCCTCCAATTGCACATGTGCAAATAACGATGTGCTATTTTTGGCTTGCTGAGACTGGAATATTTTCTAAAAACAATAATTGTGATTGGAAACAAATAATTTTAAATTCCATTAAGTACAAGTGGAAAATGATATCTAAATATCCAACTCTTTTTAATTGTGATAACTTCCATGTGGTCCTAAATATTATTGATTATATATTATCTCACCCTTTTTAATTGTGATAAGTTCCTTGTGGTCCTAAAAATTATAACTTATTTTCGAGTTCATAAAATGATTATTGAGTCTTTTTTCATGAGTGACTTAATAAGTTTAATTATGGTTTTCATCTTCATATATATTCAGGTATGTTTATTCAGCAATAATAGGCAGGACACGACTATTGGGTGTGGTGAAGCTAGACCTATCACTAAGCAGTGAAGCTGGCGGCGACTGCACGGTGGCTAGCCGCCTTTACGGGCCGGGCTGCCACGGTGGTGAACCTTTTTTCGTGGCGAGGGAGCCGGACAATCCAGCGGCGGAGGAGGACGATGGTTATTTAGTACTATATGTACATGATGAGAATATTCAAGAATCAAAGTTTGTGGTTATAGATGCAAAGTCTTCGACTCTAGACATAATCGCCGCCGTTAAGCTGCCGCAACGGACTCCCAATGGCTTTCATGGCCTCTTTGTGTCCGAGAATGACTTGAAACATCTCTATGATATTTGATTAGATATATGCGTACGATACGGTGAAATTGATGAAAATACCTCGTATATGGAATAATATGTCGACCTTATCATTTAACACCTCATTTGAATACTCAAAAATAAAATCAAACAACTCTCCTCCAATCATTCGTTGAAAACTCACTTACTCAACACTTTTTTTATTCCATTTTTCCAATTTTTTTTATTTTAATATGCAAATGTAAACCTAATATATACAACTTCAGTATATTTAGTGTGTTTTTCGACTAATATAGTGAAGAAAAATATTCATTATCTACCAATATACAATATTTCACCCAAATTCCATTCCCAGCTTATTGATAAGAAATACAACTTTGCAAAAACTGATTTCAGTGAAAAAATATAATCTCATATAGTCATTTCATTTCATATTCATAATTTTAGCTCTAAAACTCCAGCTCAAGTAAATGAAGTATTGGTTCTATAGTATTTAAAAGCAGCATAGATCACGATTATAATGTTATTATGTTTGAAAAATAATGCATGTAGTATAAGTTTTTATAACATTTTTTAATAATGTAGCATTTGTGATCTCTATCAAACTTTTTAGCTTATAAGAATCGTTTGGTTTCACTACGTATTACAACAAAATATTAAATGTTTGCAATAAAAATTACGTCATTGTATTCTTTTGTTCCCTTTTTGAGTTTGTTAGTAATGATATAAAAATCTAATAAAATTGAAAAGCATCAAAATTACCAATATATATTGAGCGTTAATATCATGAGACGATATCATCATGTTTTAATTATCGATCGATATTTTAGCACCACAAAGTACAAATTTTACTATACTTTGAAAACATAATATCTGATGGAACCTAATTTCTCACTGAAAATTTGCAGGTGACTTTTGGGATTTCTGTGAAAATTCTTTTAGAAATTTATATAGTAATATAACTTTTACGTTATTATAATTTAACTTTTATATTTTTCAAAGGCTATGATAGTTGTACATAAAGATTATATCAATATAATATAAATATTAAGTGATATAAAAGTTTTCAGTTATATTACATGACTGAAAAAATTCTAAACATATAACTTTAAGGTTTTAATACCTATTAAACCTTTAAGTTGTTATAATGTAACATTTATGCATAATATTAACTTTTATGTTATTCTTTAAATACATTAAGGTTATGATATTTATATATAAAGTTTATATATATCAACATAACATAGATGTTAAATTATTCTAACGTAAATGTTTTCAGTTATATTATATCTTACATTTTACAATGAAAAAAGTCTAAGTATATATATTATGAATTTAAAGGTTATGATAGTTGTACATAAATGTATATATTCATATAACATAAAAGTTTCCGCGCGTACAAATTAAAGAGAAAAAAAAAATCAACCCGCGAGTGCCCAGTACAACTAGTGCACAAAAACAATACTCTTATTCTAAATGTTGTGAACTCTTGTAATCTAATTTCACTATGCTGAAAATCATAAATCAGATTGTCGTTTTCTTGTAACATGATTCGATTGATCAAAAAGAGGCTGTAAAACATAAATATCATCTAACTCTTACACAACTTGTATGAAGTTTCATCAACTCATCTTCACAAGACAATTTCCACGAGATTATATATATGAGATTTGATACTTAACATTAAATTCACAAAAAATCTATTGCCTAGTAACATAACTCATCGAGTGAATATGGAACGAGGCTGATCTTTCGTCTCCATGCATAGCTAAAGGAGATGGAAGTATGGGGAGATATCGACTCCCCATTGTTAACGAGGCAAATATTTCCTGACTTAGAAAAAATCGAAGAATTAATCGTCTGAAGTGATCGAAATGCAGCACAATATAACTTCACTTTCATGAAACTACATTCACAATCGTTGGAAATTGTCACTTTCCATACCGGCACATTCATCATCTTTTCTCCGGTCGGGTTTTGATCCACCGTAACCTTTCCCTTGGAGCATCCATGGCTGCCTGCACCATAATATCGAACCAAAACTGCAAATAGTTTTTCAGCACCAAAATTATTTTTATTGGAATGAAAAAATATGTGCAAAAAAATAGTTTTTACGTACCATTAGTGATGAGGAAAACAAACAAAATTACCAGGAAAATGAGTCTGCTAGTGGTCTTCATTTGAGATCTTAGCAAAGGTTGTAATACACTCAACCAATGCTATCAAGAAATGAAACAATTTTATGCTGTTTTATAGCCATTTCTTTTTGATCTTAAGATATTGTTGAATATTCCTTGTAAAAGGTGGCAGTCTTTGATGAATTTTTGTAATCTGAAATTTAGATTACTTATATTTTAATTTGTCTGTAATATCAATTACTCTACTAATTATATTTAGAGAATGATAATACAGCTCGGACTAATTAAAAAAATCAAGTCTTTCTTATACAACATAATTTACTTTATGTAATATATTATTTAATTGTAAAAAAAGTGTTGCTATATATTATGTATCACTACTTACCTATTACGTTTGTTGTCGTTAGAAACAATTTTAGCATTTAGGTAACAATTTTTATTAATTTTAGTAATATTGTACAGTACAATTTATATATTGTGGAGTGGCAGCTCGGAAATAAATCAAGGATGCCGGAACCGGAAAAACTGGGGCGAGAATCGGGCTGGAAGAGATCGAACCGGGCGCAGGAAGATCAGTCTTAACTACCGGTCCAAAGCCGTTAGGGTTGTTGCAACCGCTAGGGCACAGGCGCAGATTCGAAACTTTGAAGCCAAATTCGTCCAAATCGGTTGCGAGTTCAGTTAAATTGATAGAGGGCTATTGCTTAGTATATATAGAAGTATAGCCAGTTGTAATTTCACTTTGCAATTTTGAGTTTTGAGTGAGATTAGAAAATCTAGGGTTCTTGAGTGCGAAAAACCCTAATTTTTGGGGATTTCAGTTGTAATCTCAAATTCTCTCTTATTTGTTAGTGAAATCCGATCAATCCTTTCACAGTGGATGTAGGCCGATGTGGCGAGCCGAACCACTCTAAAATCTTGTGTGTTATTTCAATTTTCTAGTTCGCAATTGAAGATCCAAAACTTGTAGTTTTAGGGTTTTCTAAAAACTGTTGTGATTTGAGCGTGGTCTATTGAAGGAGTGCGATTTTCTTCACATATATATATGTGTACTGTGTGTTAAAAATTAGAGTTTGCAAAATCCAAAAACCAGAAAATGTATGCAGATCAAGAGAATTGATTAAAAAAAAAAGAAGTTGGCAAGTTTAAGACTTCTCAAACGATATTGTGGTTCTTGAAATACATAAGGGTTAAAAGCACTTAACCACCCGAACTATGCCCCAATTTGCAGTTTATTGTAAAAACTTTATTTCGTTGCACTGACCTCATTGAACTTTGCGTGATTTGCAAAGTACAGTAAATTGCCACTTTCCGGCTGGTTTCTCCGGCACACACGAAACGGCGTCGTTTTAAGTGAGGGCATTTTTGACTTTTCCAGAATCAAAACGTCGTCGTTTTGATGGCCTTCTTCAACCCCTTTTACAACCCTAATCAAAAACCAATTTCACGCAAAATTAAAAAAAATTCACCCCAAAATCTTGAACAAATGCTTCAACCGATCCTAGTTTTTCATAATTGGCATTTGTGTGGAACGGAATTGATGCAATCAGAGAATTGGAGAAATACTCTGCTCCGGTTCTCACTCTCCTCACTCTCTCTCTCCTCATTTGGGCGTACACCAATGCCGGCGGATTCAGCCACATGCTTTCTCTCTCATCAAAGCTTTCCACCAACGAGTTCTGGCGGTTGTTCTTCCCTTCATTAGCAGTCACCTGATCATCAACCAAAGTGATCTTCGGAAAAGTGATCTTCGATCCGATTCAACACCTCGGCAGAATCGGTGGAATCTGGACAAAAATCATAGCCATTTTAGGCATAAGCTTAGCCATAATCACAACCAACGTTGCATTAAACATGGTGGCCCCTGCAAACGCCCTGGTCAACCTCAGTCCTTCCAAGTTCTCATCCCGACAAGACGCCATTCTAACTGCACTTCTAGGGATTGCATTCTAGCCATGGAAGCTGCTCGGATCAAGCAAGAGCTTCGTCTACACATGGCTGGTTGGGTATTCGGCATTGATGGGGCCGATCAGAGGGATAATTCTGGTGGATTACTATCTGATCCAAGCAAGGAATTTGAGCGTGAAAGATCTGTATACAAGATTTTGGGGTGAATTTTTTTTAATTTTGTGTGAAATTGGTTGTTGTATTTTAATTTTTTTTACTTCATTTCTGTTTTTGATTAGGGCTGTAAAAGGGGTTGAAGAAGGCCATCAAAACGACGGCGTTTTGGTTCTGGAAAAGTAAAAAATGCCCTCACTTAAAACGACGCCGTTTCGTGTGTGCCGGAGAAACCAGCCGAAAAGTGGCAATTTACTGTTCTTTGCAAATCACGCAAAGTTCAATGAGGACGATGCAACGAAATAAAGTTTTTACAATAAACTGCAAATTGAGGCATAGTTTGGGTGGTTAAGTGCTTTTAACCCAATACATAATTCTATTTTGTCGTTAGAATTCATATCCGACCATTTGATTGGATATATAATTCTATTTTGTAGAAAATTACAATTTTAAAATAAAAACAAATAATAGAATAGAATTTCAGAAACATAATCATTTGTTCATGGAAATTTGACTGATATTTTGTCAACAACTCAACAGTAATAAACTAAGGTAAAAACTTATATACCCCTTGGGTATTCTTGCCCCAGCGTGTGATGTGACATATATACTCTTCAGGTATTATGTGTATACTTTTAAAGTATTATTTTTTCATGGTAAAGCTTGATATTAGATATATACTCTTCAGTATCACGTGCATACTCTTAATATATTACTTTCTATTCAGTCATAGGTATTAGATAATATATATTCTTCAGGTATCACGTGTATACCTTTAAGGTGTTACTTGTTTATTCACTAAAAGTATCGATTTTTTGGAGAGTACAATTCAGGTTGCCCTGAATTCGGTTAGACCTGACTCAGAATGCACACCAGTAGAAGTATCCATTCGGTTTGGAAAACCGAAATCGAACCGTGGTCAACTGTTCGGAAAACCATTGACCTGGTTTCGGTTCGAAATCGGAACTGTGAGCCGTGGTTCGACGGTTCGGTTTCAAACCGGGATCGGCGGTTAAATCGCCGGTTTATGTTTTTTTTATATTTTATATAATTAATATTATGTATTTGTGTTGTATTTTATTCTTTCATACTAAATTGTATTGAATATTATTCATAGTTTGTATATAAGTCGTAATTTTCTTAGGTATATGAATTGTATTTCGTTGTTTTAAAAAAAATTAACTTGTATGTTTGTAAAGTTATATTGTTGTATCAGCTATAATTTTTAAATATATTAAATTATTAATAACGAAAATCATATTAAATTATTATACAATACAAAGTTGAAACTTAAATGTTTTTATTGTGATAGATAAAGTGTTTTGAATTCAAAATTAAAGTTCTAACTTCTAACTTGTAATAATTTTCCAATTTATAATGAAAAAGTTTGTTCACTTAATTATTGTTTTGTCACATTCTCAAAAATCATGCGCGGAAAAAAAAAAAAAAAAAGCTGGGCCCCTGAATAAACGTATTATGATCCTAAATCTATGCAAATGTATGTTGATTACAAATAAATATAATATAATTGCATGTATTGATACAAATAAATATATCATTATATTATGATACTAAATCCATGCAATTCGGGTCAACAAGCCGGACTCCGGACGCACCCGCTATTACAAATTACACTCATAAATTACATGACTCGGCATGCTCACCAACACCTTTTATTACAAATTACACACTCTCATGTGTGTTCACATAAATATTGATACAAAATTGTACTAAAATTGTTCTTTTCTTGGCGTTATATTACATAAATATATAATTATATTGATATAAATGTATAAGTGATATCATATAAAAGTATGTTGACACAAATTGCCTAAAATTGTTCTTTTTGGAATCAAAATATTACACAAATGTATGATTATAATGATGTAATAATAATACAAGTTATATCACATAAATGTATAAGTAATATCACCAAATGTATGTTGATACAATATGCGTTGAAATTGTTCTTTTTATACAATTACAATTATACATAATCATGATATTTGTACATAAATGTCATTTTAATATAACATAGAAGATCAAACATAAACCAAATAAAAATGGTACGGATCTGAATCGACCCATTGCATGACGCAATTGGTGCATAGAAGACCAACCCTTATTGGTTATATACGAACATTTATGATAATTAGAAATCTAAAACATGGCATCTCCTCTAAAATATTATCATAAGTATAAATAGTGCCTCAAATGAAATGAAGCCTTTTCGAGAACAAAAGCAAAAATCATGCAAACTCAAGTCGAAATTGGACAATATCATTCAATGTATCAAATACAAAAAGGAGTTAAAATCATTCAAAAATCAGAATAAGCAGAAAATTGTATCCAAAGGGGTGAGTGTGTTTACTTCTGAGAAACCAAGTTTTGATCGAAAACTGAAGATGGCTCAACTGCTCACAAACTGCTTCTTTACTCTTGAATTACAATGAATATTAAAATTGCAAACAAGATCCACATCCGGTGTTAATATTCTGGTGCTGGCAAAACTATCCTCGGACATAACACAAAAAAATAAATACTGACCGAAACGAGCTTTATGCAAATACTTCAGAATCAACTTGCTTAATGTTGGGAAATATTTCTCGCATAGTACATATATATGTTGGAGCACTTGCCTGCAAAGACAAGAAAATTGTTAGATCTCAGCTTAATGAGAAAAAGGAAAGGAATGCATTAAGGCTAAGAACGACGTACACATGGATTGCGCTCGAGGTAGATGGTAGTGAGTGTGTCTTTAAAACCAGCAACAATTTCGGCTATGTTATCCAATGACGCTATTTGGTTGTCATTAAGCCACAGATCTTCTAACCTGGTGGCAAAATACACAGGATCAGAAAGTTAATAAAGTTTATTAGAAGAAGGATGAATAATGGATGGATTTTGTTAGATTGATTCACACTTTGTCAAATTCTTAATGTCACTTATTTCTGTGAGCTTGTTTGATGACACATCCAAGACCCGGAGGTTGACTAGAGTAGATAACCCTTCCATTTTCACGATACCATTATGGCTCAAGTATAACTCTTCTAGTACAATGCATTCCTGCATATCATTGAAAAGTAAAACAGCGGAAGCAAAGTAAAAGTTGATTCGAAGGAATTTATGTAACAACTATGGCATCATAAAGTTCATTCTAGCTACCTCAAGACCTGTCATAGAGGTTAATCGATTGCTTTGAAGGCTAAGCTTTTTAATGCATTTTAGCCCACAAAGGTCAATGACACGAATTCGATTGCGCCCGAGCCACAGCTCTTGCAAGGATGACATGTTTTGTATGTTCTCTATTACCTGATAACCAAATTTAGATCATAAAATGGCTATACAATTATGAAACAGAGAGAAACCAACTGTCCATCAATAGTTCATGATTGACAGCTAGATCAACAAACTAATAAATGCATTGTTTTCTAATCTAAGCTAATGATGAACAAAAGATTTGTTACATGCTACGAGAAAGAGGATCTAAAGTTTTAAATGCATAAAGAGAGCTGATAGAGAGAAATGGACCAAACCCGTAGTTTGTTGGATCCAAGCTCAAGAATTTGCAGCTCATGGAAGTGCTCAATCTCCTCCATTTTTGTCACTTCGTTTTTGGATACATAAAGTTCTCTGAGTGTGTTTGAGACCTCAGACAACCCATTAAGGGAAGTAATCTCATTAAATGAAACATCAAAGACCAGAAGCATTTTGAATATGCTAACATCTGGAATTTTCTTCAGTTGATTATCCCTCAGCACCAGCTCCTGGAGAAAAACATTGGCATTAATATCACAATAACAAGACAAGTTAGGATTCACCATATACCGAAATATTCTATACAACATAACAATCTCAGAGCCAGCATGTTTTGGTAAAAGAAGCCACAGACACAAGAGAAATCAGGCTAATTCATTCAATTACTTTAGAAAGTCAAGATTGAATCTTTGGCCATCCTGAAGCATCCAAAATTGATCATCTGTGACAGTTCTGACAATCAAGAAAATATGCCGCTACGGATACTTGTGCTTCTGTAACATATGAACAAGTACATACATACTTAGACTAGTAAATATTACAATGTCAACTCTCCCATCCCTTTTCATTTCATGAAATAAGTTAATCCACTTTTTCTCTCATTTCCGCAGTTAGACCACTCATGCTTTGGTAGTAACACCTTCTGTAAATGATGGCATAACACTGCTAAGTATCATATATTATCTTTTACCAGAACAAACTCCACAGACCTTCAGATATATTACTTGCTCAGGCTCCAAAATTCTTTACTTGACAAATTTAAGTGCTACAAGCTTACTGGTCTTAGAAGATTCCACAACCTTCCACTATATAGTTAGAAGAGTTTAAATACACATATATTGCTGGAAGTCACTAGCCCCTCAAAAATAGAAAGAAAAATCATCCATATAAAAACGTTATCACTTCAAGCCATGAACTTACAGTTCATTTTCCATCTCAATGTTCTACCACTAAAATATTTTTCGTTTGTGATATTTCAACTGTTACATTTTCTGTGCTCAAACTGTCATAATTCCATCACATTTTCTGTCCCTCTCTAACCAGTAGACCATTAGTATAAAATTAGGTTCTGGTCATGTGAAGGTGTTGCAAGCAGCATATAGACACCTAAGTCGTACTCTTAGTATGCATAATAATCTATGGCAATACATTTTCAGAAAATTACCGTATGACTACAACCTTAAACTTCTTTCATAGCCATAACTTCATACAATAGAAAAACTGGGTCCACAAGATGAAGAAGTTGATGATGATGCTAGAATTAATAACACATGCATAAGCAGTTAATCCAAAGACCAATTAGATGAGTTTAACTGGTTATTTCATATAACTGGAGCCAAGAGCCAAGAGCCAAGAGCCAAGAGGCGCAAAGGTGATACTAGCGCCTGAGGCTCAAGGTGGTGTTCTTGAATTTTGACAAATAAAATGTGTTTATACTTTGCAAAAATTGATATATTAAATTGTTGGAACCATATTAAATGTTGAGTGTAAACAACGAAAAACAAGTATTTTTATCTCTGAGAAATCAAAATGAAGTTGACTGTTCTTATAGGTGTTAAAGATCTTAGAGGGTGCCCTAGACACGGGTTCGAGGTTAGTGGGTGGTCCTAAGAACAATAGTTGTGCCACTAACAAAAAAAGGCGCAGCTGATCGATGCACAGCCCATCAACATTTCCTGCATCTTTCTTTGTAGAGGGGCTACAGCCTACACCCTTTAACAACTATGCCGACACGGAAGCTCAAGCTATAAAAAAGCTAAACAAAAAAATGCCATTGTTTCCAACTCAAGCATGTTAATGGCTCCAAGAGTACAACAATGAGAATACATCAACCTCAAAGTTGATCAGGTTTATCACATCTAACTCTTCAAATGGCAAGAATAGGACATTGTATGGAAACTAAACGAACACAGAATAGGAACTAATGCTTCTTTACTCGTGCATTGTAGCTGCACAAGTGTATTAAACTGTAAGACCATTGCAGGAAATCCAGTAGAATTTGCAGCTCACTCAAACTTAAGGTTATGGACAATAAATTAACCATTACAATGATACCAATTCCTTGCAATTCAATTCACTAATTCTAGAAGCATCAACCTATATTGTCAACACATAGCTATATAAAAAAAAAAAGCAAATAATACGGAAACTCAAATAAAAAACTAGGGTTCAAAATTAATGGGAAAGAATCATTACTTGGAGAGCGGAGATGGAGTGCCAGGAGGATAATGGCGACACACCTTCATCGTTAAGGAGGTTTTGGCGCAGAGAGAGCTTCTTGAGATTAGAAAGCTGCGAAATACGGGGGTCTAACGCCGTCAACCGGTTCGCCGTGACGTCAAGTTCGACGAGACTCGGCGGTAGGTCCACCGAACTGAGATCGCGTAGCTGACAGCTAGTCAGGTCGAGGACCGTCTCTTCGAAGGCGTCGTTCTCGGCCGTCGGATCGTGTTTTTCCGGTTGCGCCGATGACTCCATTTTCACGATTGATGGGAACACAAATTTGTCTCCTTTTTCTTCTAATTTTTCCTTTATTCAATAAGCCGATAATAATAATAATAATAATAATAATAATAATAATAATAATAATAAGGGGAATTCTATACACACCCCAAAAATACTAAACACACCCCAACAATAGACATAAACATTAAAATAATAAAAAAATAAATGTGTGTGTAGATGGGGTGTGTTTATAAATGTTTGGGGTGTGTATAGAATTCTCCTAATAATAATAATAATAATAATAAGAGGACTCCTGTGAGACCGTTTCATATGCGACGACACTCAAGCATGGTCGTGTCCTGGGACACGGTCGTCCAGTGCGCATAAGCACATACTTATAACTCTAAAAGATTGCTCTTAGTTTTTGCGCGAGGCACGGTCGAGTCCTAAGACACGGTCGTGGGAGAGGAAAAAAAATCACATACTTATAATGAAAAATCATATACTTATTGTTGAAAAAGACATACTTATACACGGTCGACCATGCACGAGTGTCGTCGCATGAAAAAAATCATATACTTATAATGAAAAATCACATACTTATTGTTGAAAAAGACATACTTCGCACTCGATCGTGTCCTGAAACACGAACGACCATGCACGAGTGTCGTCGCATGTGCGACGGTCTATGTATTTGTGTGACAATAATAATACACCTATTTATGATAGAAATGCATGGTACATTCGTATTAATGAGGTACAATTAATTTAATCAGTATGGAGTTTTCACTTTAAATTGATCTAGTATAAATATTTTGTTATATTTTAGTTTCCAAAATGGCTTTTCATGAATGCGTAAAATTCGCGTGACTAGCTCATATAAAATTTCATAATGAATATACATTCTAAGAAAAAAATTAATTATAATTTGTCATGGACACAAGCAAATTTTATGAACATTTTAATAAAATTTATTGTTTTGTTAGACTTTGTCATATAAAATTTGTTGTACTTCCTTATTGTGAAAAATTTCAACCATTGATCGTTGGGTATTGTATACGATAGAGATCTATCTAGAAGGTGTGCGGGCCTGAGATAAAATTACAATTAATTTAAATTTCATGTGAAAAAAAATACAAAATAGGGAGAAAAAAATTTGTATAATTGGTCCCCTAAAAACACAGCTAAGTTTACTAGAGAAAAAAAGTTGAGAAAGAAGCATCACTCACTTTGTTCTATCAATACAAGGATTCTATGCTAATAAATTATCCCTTGAGCAAAAAGAAATCTTTTGTTTGTGTAATCTTCCAACCATTTGCTGCATTCTCTTACCCAAAGTAGGATTAGTAAATCAATAGACGTGTTTATAGAGACTATTTCTTGGTGAAAATTAACGATAAAACATTCTACTACGTACCATCAGAATTGAGGATGGTCGGAGGTTGATGAGATGAATAAACTTTCAAAGCCCGACTACCAGTTCTACTACCGTTCACAGCATGATGCTCTCAGAAGACGGAGAACAATATCAACATCCATGAAACGGAGAGCAGAAGAAGTTATCAGCAAGGAGGACTTTAAATCTTGATTTCTAGTTTTAACCCTTTGGTATAGTGTCATTTCCATAATGCATTCACATTTCTAACCAACATCAATGTTACTTCTTTCTGAACTCTTGTGTATCCTAATAGTGTATACATTTAATTGCATCAATACTAGTTATGATACTTGGAAATGAACTCGTTTGAAGACATAAGCAGAATCAATGATGCATCGAGTTTAGGATAACAGTTATCATATCGAATCATGAATCACGACACCACATGAATACAAATTGCAATGTTCATCCTATCCTATGTGAGGTAAATGCTTCTGGGCTGCAGTGCTCAAGCTTGAAAATCATAGCTTTTCATAATATGTGGTCACTAAAGGCATTACAGATGATAGATTATCATCAAAGAGAGCCTTTTATGTTAATTATGACAAAATTTCTAGCTTTTTCGCCATTGCAGCAAACAATACAGCCATTAATCAGAGCTTCTCTTGTAAATCATACTCACATAAAGTTAAGCAAATATCAAAGAGTATAAACACATAATATAAAGCTTCATAAGGACACATCTTATTCTAATCAATCTCAAACAGATCACATTATAGTAGTTGACATAGTCCAATCCAGATACCAAACAGTAGATAAGTCAAATCCAAAGCCAAGTAAAAGTCATACCTAAACTCGATTCGTTTTCTCTCTCAGAGTATCCAAATCCCATTGATGAATTCACATATCAGAAACAGACCACAGATATGGTTCTCTCTCAACAGCATTTTTTCTCATTCATCTCTTTAAAAGACTGCTTCTTGTATCCATTACTGCGATCCACACCGTCCCAGTGTCTCCCTGGCTCGATCCCATAGCGATTAGGTGCTGCAGTCAATCCTCTTCTTATCCAGCTATGCGTTGGGATATCCTGAGGGATTATGAACCCGGATTCCTTCATCTCCTTGCTATCACCAAGGTCTCGAAGAACGGGCTCTAAACGCTTTTTCTGGACCAAATGTGCCATAGGATCACCCCACCTAACTCTTTCCTTGAGCATTGCATTAAGATCAGGGTCATCTCTGCTCCTAGCAAATGGCTTCTTCTTCTGAGCTTCCATTTCCTGCATTCTTGCTTCAGCTTCTCTCTTCTGAACCAATCCTTTCCCCCATTCCACCTTCTTTTCCTTTGGTTTCTCCTTTTTCTTCACAACTTTCTTCATAGCCATCAAGCTCTCCTCCTTCGATATCCGCTGCCCGGTTAATTTGCTGCGATAAATCGGCTCGGCGCCTCGACCGCTCACTGAAGGATCCATCTCCACAAACCTCAACCAATCCGCCTTTCGCTTCTCATCGATTTCATCTCTGAATTCTTCAAGGGAAACCAAGCCGGATTTTGGGCGGGAAGATTTTTTCGACTTCTTCCTTGGAGGGGATATATCACGATCATCCAAATTTCTAATTGAGTTTCTAACCACCGGCCTGCGGTGAAGATAAATCGGAACACGCAGGAATGTAGGATCGCCTGTGAGGTTCCGGCGACGGAGTATCATTCCGATGCCCTCTTCGGCGAGGTGGAGACGTGACATCAAAAACCTCATCGAATGTAAGAGGCTTGTGCCAAATCGGATCTTCATCGACCAGGGTAACTCCGGCAGCCTTGGTCTTCTTCTTCTTCTTCCTCCTTTTCTTGTCCATACTATCATCGTGAAATCGGTACTCTGTTGAGTCTGAATAAACACCCAACATTGCCGAAGCTCCAATCCGATCGGAAGAAGATAACCGGCGGTAACTAGCGATCCCTAACCCCTTCTCCTATGGCTTTGGGAATTCGTTGCAGAAGATGATAGTTTTATACAATGAAGAGTCAATTTATGGATGACTTGCGTTGCAAGTATCTTGTTGGAATAGTCCTTCAATCAAAATAGGACTGTAAAACGTAGAAACAATAAATAGAAGAGAACCAACGTAATCCAAATTTGAATGCTCATCGGGTTATATGATATGATTCATATACGGTTACACGACATGATCTATAACTCTTACGCAACATATCCATAGCCATATAGATTTATATAACTCATCACCTCAATTAACTTTTTTGATTGAAGACAAAAACTTATATAGCATTGGGATACATAGGGGCATGAATTTAGGTGTTATATACATGTTCTTCAGGTGTTTATATATATACTTTATAGGTGTTACGTTTCTTGGTGTTATACATATACTTTACAGGTATTATATGCATATAAGAGTATTCATGTGATACCTAAAAAGTATACACATGATATCAGTAAAGTATATATGTAACACCTTATGATGATTAATTTGGGGGCACCGTGTCCCCGGCCGGGACACACAAGTGTCACTCTTGATTGAAATACTCTAGGCCCTGAAAATGGAAATGTTTGTTTCTCTCGAGTCATTCAATAGTTGATAGGACATCCTATGTAGGAAGAGTGATCGATCCACTATCAAAACATAAGCATCTACTATTATTAATATTTTAATCGACCAAATTGCCTCCGGACTCTTAATTATGCATCAGCGATACAATAGTCTAACCAAACATGTTAATACATAACGAAGATTTTCTATCATCTGCGATATATTCACGAGATATAACATATTATATCATGTCAAGCAAATGCACCAAGTGTGTCTAAAATTAATAACATTGTAGCCTCAGCTTCCACAAAAGTTTAGGAAATAAGTTGTTTCAAATAACAATTGCAAATTGTTTTGAACGATTCAAAATCATCAGGACAAGAGGATTAAAAAGATCATTAACCTTTTATATTTCACACATCCAAAGTTAAGTACGAATCACACCACAATAAGCCTAGCAGTGAGGAAAACATTTTCCCATCCATCTTTTTCAGGTTTTGTCTTTTCGACTTATGGTTTAATATATAATACCTAAGGAATTACATAAAATTGCATTAAGAAATAGAACGTATTCTCATTAAATCAAAATACCTTTAAAAAAAAAAAGGCTCATAATTCAGTTAAATGATAGAAGTATAATCCAATAAAACTACGTAAGTTAATCTAACTAGAAAAATAAAAACAGTGATCCAATTACGTTCAAATTCTCATCCTTGTATAAAAAAAGTTATTTTTTAATAAGTATTTAATTAAATTATTTAAATATCAAAGATATATCGATTCTTGCGAGGAATGAAGTTGGCTCATCTCCACCTGGTCATGGAAAATTGCATGGCAAATATAAATTTTAGAGACTACTCGTCTCGTTCGGGATGGATTCTGGTTCCCAAACGGGACGGATTCTGGTTCCTTAGGGAACGAGGATTTCTTGCCCCACTGCAGAGCCTAAGCCCCAATGGTTGCAGGATATAACTATTACAAACAAAGATAAAGCCTATTAGAGAAATCTATAGTTAGGATACAACTCATTCTTTATGATTTTCAGTTCAAGTTTCAAACATACACATGTCAAATGAAAGCCACATCATTCTAATCTATGCTGCCAGATTGAGCAATGCTATCCACCCTAACTCTTTTACCTATTTATAAAGTCGAAGTTTGTGATGAAAGTGGGTCTAAATCCCGATCTTTCAATCACATTCCACAGATGCTGTGTGAATCACTGTTAAATGTCATGATGTAAAGAATCGTTAACTAATGCTCAGTATACCCGTCTCTGCATATTGGTGTCCCAAAAATTGCTCATGCTGTAAAGGATCGAGGATGGACTCTCAGCAGCGATCAAGCCAATGAGCAAACCTTGTCTGCAATACCACCATTTTGAAGGACATCAGATGCCAAGAATGTTGTATCAAAATAGACATATTCATGCATGCTTACCTTGCCCCGAGTAACTACAGCACAAACGAGTGTCATCTATATAGGTTGCCTGAAGACCCATCATCCATGACCCAACTGATGTATCTTCATGAGCATAAGCTTTCAAAGATGCACTGCAATGAAGTGAATGATATTTTGTTGGCACAAAGACTGGGTAATAGTTACATGTGGGGATAAAATAGTTGAAATGTTTCAGGCAACAATAAGGAAGAAAGCAACAAACAAACTTTTTGCAACAGCAGAAAGCCATCTTAAATCATTTCTCATAATCAAGATTTTTGCAACCACCACATAGTTACCAGTTTCCAAGAAAATTTAAGTTCTCAAAATATATTTCACAAAGGACACTTCAAAAAACCTAGAGTGAAGAAGTGGGGACTTCATACCTTAAGGCTTAAGCCCATTTTAAAGTTTTTGCAAGTTATGTGATGTCATTTACTTGTTCGTACAAGTGATTAAATTTGATAGCACTTTTATTTTTTGTTTAACAATTTAGATGTTAATAACTTGATTAATCTGACTTATTATTAACGTATTAACATTTTTTATATGTGTATCCTTTATAGCCACATCCATGTTCCCTAAATTTCAAAAAGCAAGAAGTTAGACTCCTAGATGTGCACCACTAACCGAGTTCAAGCAAAGTAGCTCATATGATATTGTTGTAATCTGTACCCTATACTTTGGAAAGGAAAACACACTGAAGCAAGACAAAAGCTGTAGAAGGAGTGCAGGGCTGACAGCATGTTGAATTCAACTTTTCATGATTAATTGAGTCCTCTCAGGTAGAAAAAAACTTCTCAAGGAAAACCATCTCAAGGTCTTATTGGCAACATCCACAAAATTGTGTGATTAAAATCAGATATCTTCTAGTTTTTAATAATGCAAAACAGCCAATGCTACTCAATTCAGATATCAAAGCATAAAAGGTTACCTGTTAATATATATATACTGAGCCAAATTTTTTGAAAGTATAAAGATAGAACCAGCAGCATGACGAAAGTACCTGAAAGATAAAGACAATGTCATGTACTAAACATTTATTTGGAACTAAATTTGAAACATCCTTGGGAAGAACAAAATCACCAGGTATCAACATTTTTTAAATGAGAGGGTACTGCTGCAATTAATTAAAAATACCCAATTAAAAATTCCAAGAGATTGAAAACATTAAATGAACTGTAAATTAGCCCATCTCAGTTGTGAGCTAATAAAATCTATGATGAGCAGATCTCTGATTTTTGATATCACAGGATATACTTACGATTTCTGATCACCAAATTTCCACCATTCTGGCTCATACCATGGTTTCCCCCTGAAATTAAAAAAATAATGGAAGTTAAAAAGTGAATCACATATTCTCTTTGAACTAAATAATACATGACTCTGATGTTGCTTTAGTTGTACCTATCTCTGAAACAAATGATGTACACAAATAACATATGTGCAAATACTTCTTCCATATATTGAAAGAACTGGATTCTTATTTTCTTCTTTCAAACACAGCAAAAGTTTACTATGGGTGGTTCAAGATTATCCAAATCTCCACCAACATAAGCACAATTGAATCATTACCACTAATCAGTATGATTAAGAGCCACCTTTCAAATATATATTATTGAAACAACTCAAAGTGAAAATAAGAAAAGTTGCATTACTCTTCAGCTACTACTTCTCCTGACTTCATGCAACCAATATAAGCACTATCTTGATTGTGGCGGCTTTGCAGAAGTTCAACCAACTCATCTGCCAAGAGGAAGGCGATTTTGATATAACTTATCGAAATGAAAATAGAGAAATTATGAGTTGCAATTTTCAATGTAGCATATATATAGTTTACCAATTTTCAGATCAACATTGTCGTCGACTTTAACATAAAACTCTGCATCCCACATTTGGACTGCTGTGCTAAAAAAATATTTTGCTTTCTTGGGCAATTCCTCTTGAGCCTCTTCATGAAGATCCTAACCAAGAAAAAATAAAACCATTGTACCTTGATCAATGAAAAATTACACTTACCATTCCAAAAACTAATGATAATAACATTAATAAAGATGATGATGATAAATTATTATTATTACGATCATCATCATCATAAGAATAAAAATTAATTTTACATAATTACCATTATAATTACTTATTATTATTATTGTTTTTGTTGTTGTTATTCACACATACAATAGCACCCTTCAAAATATCCTATACACATAAAAAGGATACCAACTCACAGGGGCCATAAAAGAAAAGTTGCAAAAAACTATTGTTTTCATTCATGACATCAAAATGATGTTATTATCGTGAATCGTGATACTATTGAGAAGTGTGTTTCAATCTGAAAAAAATTCACTTCAACTTCCTTGCTGCCAGAGTATAAAAGTACTACTCAGAATAACTAGTCCTTAATTGTTTGGCATTCAAGCTCATCCAGCTATTTTTCACCATAGGTCCTTTTATTTAGAGTTAGTATCACTTTGAGCCTCAGGCTTGATAGTCTTCACCAGCCCAATAAGGCAGAGTAAGCTGACTACCATGGATCAATATCTAGAATCTAGATTGAATCTATAATCCCACTTATTAAGAAGTAAAGAAAACCAAACATAACTACAAAAAACCATGCCTAATCAAGAACATAATCAGCATTGGTTCAATTACTCACAAGAATCAAAAAATCCTTCATTGCATGATTTTCCTTATCAATATTGCGGTCCAAGCTGTCACCACGGTTTGGACTGGAGAAAACAAAGGAACGGAACATATAATTCTCATCGGTTGATAGAAAGGCCATCATTTAGTATATTACTGAAAGATGTATATAAAGATCAAAGACAATAATTTTCATAAGAGTTAAAGTGTTTGAGTCAAGAACCTCCGTCCAATGACAAATCGAACAATAATCCCACTTTCTTCAAGTTTTTTTAAAGTATCAGCTGCAATCAGAAAAGTTCATAAATTTTCGAACTTTAAATTATATTACATCAATAAAATCTTGGAAAAAATGAATGCAGCATATATAAACTAACATGTAGATCAAAAGGAAAGAAATGTATCAAATTGAATTTGCATTAATATCACAGATGCATGGGGGCTGGAGATTATTGTGTATATCTTTGATCAAGGTCACAGTTATACCAAAACAATCAAGGTTTGTATTACTGAATACATGATGGCCAAGCACTTCATTACACAATTTATAATATGGTGTACCAAATGGATTATAGTATTAGGATATCACACATTGAAATTGAACTGTACTAACCTTTTGACATCCAAGAACCCCTGATGATATTGCGTCGTAAACGACCCCCAAAACCAGTATATACTCCAATAACAGCAAGCATTTTTTTACTGGAAGGAGGCCCATTTTTCTGCAATTGATTTTTAAGAAAACCTTGACTCTTTGCCAAGGTCAATTCCATCTCTGCTTCAACAATTCTCCGCTGCAAATCCCTAGGAAAGATATCATGATAAGACTATTGCCTTTTCATCCTAGGAAAGGAAATCCATAACCAATCATACAAAATTCAATACTATGTGCTTTTAGAAAGAAGTGGAGTCATGATAACATGTACTTGCATCCATAGACCATTAGTTTGTCTTCCAGTGTGAGCACCTTAGGCCGCTGCCAATAAAAAGCACAAACAAATTATTCGTTAGATTTTATGGAAGAGTCTTCGCCTGTATTATATATCACAAACCACTGCTATATTTCATAAAATTAGGAAAAGTTACTAACTTAGCAACACATTAGTGATGTGATGCCCTACATAGTTATTCTAGAAACTATATGGCGTAATCGATTCCATTGCACAACTAGGTAGCATAACCAACTTTGGCCTTCTTTCAGTCATATGCATTCATAAGATTGCTATAGTATCCCTACTCCAAAACCATCATGCAGTATGCATTCTTATGTCCATATCAGGCTCATATGCTATATATCATTTTACTGTCCCTTGCACTGTTGGAACCAAAATGACAAACTTATATCTAAACATTTTTGAAGTTGTCTAATTCCATTGTCAGTTATCTCATTGAATTCACATTCTCAAACACAGTACTCTATAACCCCTACTAGTGAATACAGGGCTAGCACCCTCAATTTCAAAAACCACATTTTTCCATGTCAACTCATTTTTACGAAATGAAAAAAAGCACACTTGAAGAAACTAAGTTATATATTAACATTCCCATGCTTCTTTCTTTACAATATCTTCATTCTGAAGTTTTTCCTATTTTAGTGTTTTCCTTATGTTAGTACTAATTCCGAGGCCCAGCATCATTCATAGAAAGCAATCCAAAGTTGATCCACAACTTTTCACCACAGTTCTCCCCTTTTCACTCCACTTTACAAATTCCCCATTAGTGCTGAAACTCACCATCATTCATTTTTTGTTAAACAGACATAAAAACAAACACAAAACTTGTTCATTTATAAGCAAAACTATCTAACAACAAATTTCGAGAATTCAAACCTGACCAGAATTCTTCTTCAACAAACTAACCAGCAGCGTTCTGTTTTCCGCATCTTGCCACATACTAACACAAGGAAACAAAAAAAAAAAAATTGGGGAAAAATCATCAGCAATCAAATAAAGTAGTTCTACCTCCATTTCCCCCTTCCCAATCAAAAAAAAAAAAATGCAGAGCACCAACCGGCCAGCGATGTAGAGCCAAGCAAGGCAAGAAAGAAATGCCATTACAACAGAAGATTTCGAGGTAGCCTGAACATTCTTGGATTTCGATCGCCTCTCCGATTTCAAAGACGACGTCGCAGTCACCGGCAAACTGCTCTCCATTAATTGATTCAAATTTACCTGCGACGATTATCGATCACTCCGATGTGTGATCGAAGTGATGAAACAGTTGAGAATTAGAGAAGAAAAATGGAAGATTTTTGCTTCGATGGTTTTAGACTTCAGCTGTACGGAGTTTGGAGAAGAAAAGGCAGCTGTTTTTTTGCTTCATGGGCCAGCGAACTCGGCCCATTCTTTCAGGCCCGGCCCATTGTTCTTCGATATTGAAATATTTTTATGTATTTTTCTGCATATTAATATTAATATTATTGATAAATATGGATTACTAAAAGATCATAAATATTGCACATATTTATTTGGGATGTATAAAATCTGTATATTATATATTGTTACACAATTGTCTGAATATTTACAATTAGGCAAATGCTGCTGTGCACCAGGTGCACGGATCTGAATTGGTGCAACTGGGGCGACCCGACCCGGATCCGCGCACCTGGATTTTCTTTTTTTTTTTCTTTTTTTTTTGGCAAAAACTTGGGTGCACCCGGGGTACGGATCTTAGATCCGTGCCCCCAACCTGACCCGGCGCGTGGGCCATTCTCATGCGCGCCCACGCGCCCCCACGCGCGTCTGCAGCTATGCTGCGCACACCAGATTCCATTCAGTGATAGGTATTATACACATACTCTTAAGGTATTACGTGTATACTCTTAAGGTATTACGTGTATACTCTTAAGGTATGACACATTTTTAAGTTATGACACATTTATCTTTAAGGTATTGAGTTTAAAACATAAGGTATTACATATGCACCTTTGAGGTATTACATATTTGAGTATAAGGTATTGCATACTCACCTTTAAGGTATTACTGCTTTTGAGTATAAGGTATTACATATTCAGCTTCAAGGTATTACTGTTTAAACTTTAAGGTATTACTGCTTATAGTTTAAGGTATTACATATTTATCCTTAAAGTATTACATAAAATATGTTTCAGGTATTACATAAAATATGTTTCAGGTATTACATAAATATGTTTAAGGTATTACATTTTTATCTATATGGTATTACACATTCATACTCACATTTAAGGTATTTGATAATCACTTTTCAGGTATTACATAATTCTCTTTCGGGTATTACATAAATACCTTTAAGGTATTACGTGTATGCTTCTGTGGTATTACATAATATATCTCGATTTTCATTATCTTTCTCTTCGAAATATTTGTGCAAATCATCTAGTGGTATGTTGGATGCAAGATCTATAGTCACAATTGGTAATTCTTCTATGTATCTCCCCATCACGAAGGTTGAAGAATAATAAGAAACTAAAGATGGAGAGATAGAAGAAGATGAAGAAGCAGCAATGAAGATGGACGAAGATGAAGAAGCAGCAATGAAGATGGAAGAAGATGAAGAAGAAGCAGCAATGGAAAATCAGCCCACAACCAACATAGAAATTGATAAACCCATTTTGCACCACTGTATGAGACTCAAAGTAGCCCGATTTTACAGCCATGGTGATTGAAGCACGCTGATTTGGAGGGGGAGACATAGAGAGAGGGAAAAAAAAGAGATGATAGATGGAGAAGAACGTTTGTATTGAAAAAGCAATAGGGCTACAGAAAAAAAAAAGAATGTAATGGAGAAGGACATGCGCAGAGGAGAAGAAGAAGAAGAAGAAGAAGAAGAAGAAGAAGAAGAAGAAAGGAAGAAGAAGAGAAGGAAGAAGAGGCGCTAGAAGAAGAAGAAAAAAAAAAGGAAGAGAGAAAGAAGATGAAAAATTAGGGTTTGATTATATATAGTTTATCCGGGTCGGGTTGGGGCTTAGATCCGTGCCCCGGGGCACCCAAGTCCTACTCTTTTTTTTTTCGCTTCAGGTTGTTACCTTTATGTTGTAAAGATGTGACCTTTACGTTATATAAGTGTGACCTTTATGTATAAATGTTATGACCTTTATGTTCAGTAACTTAGGAAAAAAATGAAGATTTTCAGGTTTTTTCGCTTCAGATTAAGACCTTTATGTTGTATTGTTGTAACCTTTATGTACAGTTCTTGTGACCTTTATGTACAAATATTATGACCTTTATAATCCATAACTTTGAAAAAAATTGAAATTTTCAAAATTTAGTGCATTTTAAGGATGGATATATGTGCAGCTAATATTTCATAAACGTAAATATGTACAAATTTTGTTAAAATTCTTCATTTTTTTCTAAGTTAGAGTATATAAAGGTCATTACATTTATACATAAAGGTCACACTTATATAACATAAAAGTCACATGCATATAACATAAAGGTAACAACCTGAAGTGAAAAAATAAAATTCAAAAAAAATAAAATAAATAAAAGTGCGCGGATCCGGGTCAACCCGGACCCGACCCGAATTGTACATACACCAGTTGCACAGGAGACTAACTCTTACAATTAATGATTTCTACTTACAATATTTTAGTCAATGTACCAATTAATGTGATACTAGATTTATGTAGCACATTTGACTCCTAAAATGGCTTTTACTTTAATTTGTTATTTTAATTTCATGCATCTCATTTTATTATCTAATTATTCGGTAATCTAGATTTCTTTACATAAATCTTATAACATATTTTTGTAATGGCAAAAACTTTTATGAGAATCTTATAACATATCTAAGATCCATGCACCTGACCCGACCCGTTCACGCGCCCAAAACGCGCCTCCCCCTGCACGCGCTCCCACGCGCTGAAGACTTGTGCTGAAGCTCATCCAAAATTCGCTCAAATAGACGAACCTTTGTGTATAGTTGAACCAACCTTTGTGTATAGTTAGACCAACCATGTTTAGGTAGGTCTAACTATATACAAAGGCATGTCTAACATATATAAATGGGGTAAAATCCTGAACACCCCCTCGTGTTATACGAAATTTGCATCGGTCCCCCTTGTGTTACGATAATTGCGTGGTAAACACCTGTGATTTCAAAAACTCTGCGCGAAACCCCCAAAGTCGTCAGACTTCACGGGTTTGCGGGCGACGCGCCTGAAGTGCGATGCTGCCTCTTTTTTGACCGTTATATGGGGTGGAAAGTACATTATTACCCCTACTTTTGTATTATATATGTATGTGTATGCCCTACGCATTAAACCCCACACTTTTGCAATTGAAAAAAATTTCTCCCCCAGCCACACACTTCCATCAGGTTCGAATTTATTTTTTTTTTTGGCAAATTATTTAATTTATTTTGATAATTTTACATAGTCAATTTTATTAATATTTAATTTGGTAAATTTGCATTTAATGTATTAATTGTAATTTTTTGTAGGATAAATGTCTTCCACATTTAGGCCATCGATGTCTAAAAACGAAGAACACTTGGATTTAAGATATAGTTATAAGAAGTGTTATTGTCGTAAAATTGCGGAAATTAAAGTGGTCGGTCCATCTAAAGCTACCGTAGGTAAATTGTTTTGCACGTGTCGGTCGTCTCAATGTGGGTATTTTGCTTGGCTTGAACCCACATCGATTGGAAGGAAGAATTATTCGAATGAAATGCAAATGCCGGATTTGGACGAAGAAGTGGACTCTCCCAACAACAATAATTCTAAAGAGTTGCTTTCCAAATGTGATGATCTGTCAATGAAGATTGAAAAGCTTGACAAAAACCAAGCAAATATCAAAGTTTTCATTTTCATTGTGTTGGTGCTTCTTATCATTGTAATTCTCAAGTAGTTGTATTGCCCTTATTTTCTGTAATTTTCCACCTATGAATATGAATATTATCATTTTCCATTTTTACTTTGATGAATATATTGAAGATGTGGTGAATCGAATCTGTTTACAAGTGAAAATAATTGAGAAAAGAAAACAACAATTGATAAATAAAATGTACTGCCAAAACATCTGTTTTCAAGGACTTGCAGCTAACAACATATATGCCAAAATATAAAAACAGTCATAATTACCCAAAATATATGCCAAAAAACAGTCATAATATACCAAATGCTAACAACATCTAGGCTGCACAAATGTACCAATGCCTATTTACCAAAATACTTTCCAAAATTCCTCACATACCACCCTCTCATCCATTCTTTGTTGTTCTTCTCTTGGGTTTTGTTTGCTTTCTAAGGTTCTTTACTCCAGATCGATGAACCTGTGAAAACAATTAAGAACAATGCATTAATATAAGTTGAAATTGTTATAAAAAGTAAGTTCAAATGCACTGGGTACTTCTGCTACCTGATTTTCTGCATTTGAGGATTGGGTAGGATTTTCAACTGCTGAGGCTTGAGTGGACTGTTGTGGTGTGGGGTTTACAGGTGGATGATCTTCATGGACAGCCCAACCAAACAATGCCTCAAAATCTTGATCAAAGACATCTTCTTGTACATCTGCCTGGTCCTATTGAATAGAAGGAATCAAACACATTCAAACACAAGAAATTTCAATTAAAGCAAGGGTAAAGAAATTTCTGCTACCTCATCTTGATGTTGCTGATCTCTTCTTTTTGGATTGCTTGGACACCCCCTTTTGTTGTGTCCCAAAGTCTTGCAAATTGAGCATGTATGGGTAAGCCCCTTCCTTGTTGCTTTCACCCTTTCTTGTTGTTTATCATTCCCATCAGCCCTTCTCTTCTTCTTTGGTCTGCCCCTTTTGACCCTCACATCAGGAGGTGCTATTGGCCCCAAACTGGACTCCTCAAAGTCATGCATACCCGGGACTGGATTGACACTATGGCTATACACCCTCATATAAACTTCCTTTTTGAAACAAGTGTCTATATACTCAGACAGGTTCAGCCTATGGAAGGCTATGCAAGCTATGGCATGACAGCAGGGGTACCCACACATTTGAAAAAATCCACAGGTGCAGTGTTTATCTTGTAAGTTGACTATATGGTTTTCTAAGAAATGCATAACTTCATATTTGCCCTCCCCTGCCCAGCTAGGAAAACAATTCCTACTTAATTTTCTCTGATTTTCAATCTTCTTGATTATGTTTGGACAGATTTCTTCCCCATACCCCATCATCCCTACCCTCTTGACTTGTATCCTAGTCATGCACCTCTTCCTAATCCATTCAAACATATCAATTATAGGAAGATCTCTAGAGGGTAAAATAAAACTGTTGAAGGACTCTGACAGGTTATTAACTATGACATCACACTTAGCATGAGTGGAAAAGTAACATCTAGCCCAGTGCTTAGACTCTACCCCATTTAACCACTCAAATGCAGTCTGCTCATCCCCTTGTTTGACACTCAACCTCTGAATTTCAGACATGACTCTTTTATGACTCTTTACACTATAAGAAGATGCAGCTTTCCAAAACAACCTTTTGATTTCAAGACCCCTGAATTTACACTTGAAATTGTTATACATATGTTTCAAGCAGAACCTATAAAACAGAAAGTACAAAATAACAAAAAAAAGTATGCTTACAATCAGATTTATGCAGGAAACAGATTACACAAAAATATAATGCTATTGTACCTGTGCTCAGAGTTTGGAGCCAACACATTCACAGCCTCTAACAGCCCCTTTTGTCTGTCAGAGACAAAAGTCCAACCCTTCTCCTCTGCAGACCCAATATCATCCAGCAACAACTTGAGGAACCACTCCCAGCTCTCCTGCTTTTCTATCTCAACATAGGCAACAGCTATAGGATACATGTTGTCATTCCCATCCCTCCCCACAGCTGACAACAACTGCCCAGCATGCAATCCTTTCAAAAAACACCCATCCAATCCTATTATAGGCCTACAACCACCCAAAAAACCCTCCCTAATTGGTGCCAAACAGCAATACATTCTTTGGAATTTAGGGGGACTCAAATTCCAATCAACCTTAACTACAAGAGTGCTGCCAGGGTTATGCTTAACTACTGTTTCACAGTAGTTATACAATCTTTTGTATTGCATTGACACATCCACACTCAACAGACTCAAGGCATGTTTTTTGGCCCTATAAACCTTGTGCATACTACACTCTATACCACAATCTCTTTTTATCCTATTCTTCAAAGTCAGTAAAGACTCATTTGGATTATCCTTCATTGCAGCAAGGATTCTTTTAGCTAAGTACTTGTAGTCAGCCTGATTATTCACAACCCTATAGGCACAAGTATGTTTACCCTTAAGAGTTTTAATCTGAAAAGTAGTTGTCCCCTGGATTACAGAAGCCCTCAAGGCCCAATCACATTTGTCCTTACACCTAGCAGTTATGATTCTTGATTCATTTTTTATGTATTTCAATTCATAACCCTTCCTAATGGCCCAATCCTGCAAGACACCCTTAAAGACCTCCCTATTCTGAAATTTCATCCCAATGGCTAACTCAAATTGATCCATATCCACCCCTTCTACCCACTCTTGATCTCCCTCTCCTAGATGACTAGCTTCCCCCTCTTCTGCACTATACCAATCTGCCTCCCCACTACCCAAATCTGCCCCCTCTTGATCTGGTTGGTCATCAGCCCTTTTCCTCTTCTTTCTTTCCCTTAACAACTGTCTACATTTCCTAAACACACTCCTAGGATGTGTTGGAGACCTAATTTCAAAGATGTCATCATCTTCAGGCCCCTCAAAGTCCTCTAGGACCCAAGAGGGACATGAAGATGATACATCACTCTGGCTACCCACATTGTATGACTCATCAGATGAGTTATACACATCAGTTTCCACACCCTCACCCTGAGGTTCAACTCCCACACCCTCTCCAGTATTCCCATCAGCCTGAGGTTCAACTCCCACACCCTCTCCAGTTTCTCCATCACCCTCACCCTGAGGTTCAACTCCCACACCCTCTCCAGTTTCTCCATCACCCTCACCCTCACCCTGAGGTTCAACTCCCACACCCTCTCCAGTTTCTCCATCACCCTCACCCTCACCCTGAGGTTCAACTCCCACACCCTCTCCAGCCACACCCTCACCCTCTCCCAACTCAGGCTCTCCTACACCCTCACCAGTTTCCTCCCCAAAACAGATAGATGGGACTGACTCTTGGGTGGAAAACACATTACCATCAGCATCTACAGCTAGAAGAGGACCTGGATGGTCTTCAAAATAAAATGGGATAACTGGTAAACCCTTATACTCATGGAAAAGTTCCATAAGGCTATGGTCATCTCTAATCAGTTTCAGCCCCTTATCTAGTTCTACCCCAGGTGAACAGGAATATACTTCAACATTTGAACTCTTCCCATTACACTGTTTATAAATTTCAAGTACATTGTCAAAGAAAAACCTATCTGCACTCACAGGTGGTATGTATACCCTCAACCCTCCCACATATCTTAGCTTTGATAACATCCTAAAACTACCCCCACCCATGCATCAATTACAAAATAATCCCCATCATCATCCATAATCTGGAAAATACAATAACAAACAACCAAACATAATCAGAAACTAAACACTCAGGACTAAGCATTTACCATAAAGTCCTAAGCATGAATTTGATATATTCCAGAAATTGATATAAAGTACTAAACATGAAATTCAGAATTTAAAACAGAAATTGATAAAGTACTTTATCAGAATTTATAAAGTCCTAAACCCTAATTCTGGAAATTAGAAATCCCTAAAATTAAGCAAGGAAACCCTAAATCCCTAATTCGCAAAACCCTAAATCCCTAATTCCCAAAACCCTAATTCATGAAATTTGAAAACCCTAAATCAGCAAGAAACCCTAAATCCGTACTTGCAAAAACCCTAAATCCCTAATTCCCAAAACCCTAATTCATGAAATTTAAAAACCCTAAATCAGCAAGAAACCCTAAATCCGTACTTGCAAAAACCCTAAATCCCTAATTCCCAAAACCCTAATTCATGAAATTTAAAAACCCTAAATCAGCAAAAAAACCCTAAATCCCTAAACCGAAACCCCAAATCCCTACAAATTACTCGCAAACCCGAAAATAAAACATAACAAACAAACATCGTCTACTACATTCACATAAATTCGAAGCAGAAACAAAAAAGACAACTACGAGAAGAAATCGTAAAAGACAACTACGGAGAAGAAATCGTAAAATAATCTACACAATATCCTCTAAACATTAACCCATTAACAGACCCATGCATTCAATCGCATATAAAAACCCAAAAATCCCAAAATCGTGAGCGAAAATCAAAAAATAAAACCTACCTTGGTCTGAATAGCAAAAACGGATCCCGAATACCCCCCACTCACTCACTCCACTCACAGCCACTACAAACAGTCGAAAAAAGGGTGGAAGATTTGGATTTACGGTGAAATTTGGTCTGAGACGACGAGAATTTCTATCTCTAGCCCTAAACTCTCTAATTTTTGCGATGGTTCAGTCAGAATATTCGATCTAGGTATATGAGGGACATAACGGGCAAGAGGGTGGAAAAATATGACGGCGTTAACACCTGTTAAATGTTGTGGGACGTGGGTTGAATTTCTGTTATCACAGGTGTTTAAGTTGCAATTTCCCTAACACAGGGGGGACCTACGCCGATATTTTAAAACACAGGGGGGTTTGGTGCAATAAACCCTATATAAATGTATGTTTAACTGTATGCAAAAGTATATCTAACATATATAAAGGTATGTTTAAGTATACATAAATGTATGTCTAACACAATGTAAAAGTATGTCTAACATAACGTAGTGGTATGTGCCAAAATTCAAAAATCAAGCCAAAAAATACAAGGCATGGAATCTAGGCAGAACTAGTATGTTTAACATAGCTTAAAGGTATGTCTAACATATACTATTGGTATGTGATTTTTTTCAAAAATCATGAGCGAAAAAAAAAAAAAAAAAATGGGTGCGGTCCCCCTAACCCGGATCCGACCCGGGTGCATGGATCTAAGATCCATGCACCTGATTCACAAGAGACTTACTCTTTTGTAATTGCATGAAGATTTTTAAAGTTATAAAAGATGGTAATCTAATGTTGTGAAATATTTTCCCATTGTGTATAATTTCCTTAAATATTAGTATTTAATGGGGTTTGGCTAACCTTACAAACTCCTTAATTAAGAGTGTTCAATAAAAATTTACACAATAAAACTTTATTTCATCTTAAAATATGATGTGCTGAATTTTAAAGTAGGAAAATGTCATCTTATTTTTGAAATAAGATATCATTTGAAAATTATTCATTTAAATCAGACAATTATCATTACCAATGGTTTATTACATACTTCACCATCTTATAAGACTCAAAATAACTTATTCTAAAACAAGATAAAATATAAGTTTAAAAACATCCAAACATTTTAAAATGAATATATAATACTTAAAAGAAAGTAGATGACAAGATTTGAGTTCAAGAACTGTACAACATGATTTATTAACATTTACAGGTTCAAAAACAGGACAAGATTTGTTCAAAAGAATGGAATATAACAAAGAATTAAACTAAATAACATTTACAGGACAATAATATTCAGACAGGATTAAAAGTAAATTGCTCCCTGATCCACTTTCACAGTTCATTATACCAAATATATAACATTGCTTGTTCTGCTCTCTGGCTTCTGCTGCTCAGATTCCGACAGCCAACGCAGAGATTCCGAACGTAATTCTATCGTATGGACAACGGAGAAGACCGACAATATTATCGTGCATTAACATCGTATGTACAGTATATGTGCTACGAGCACAAAGAAGTCGACATCCAATCAGAAAGATTGGCTATTATAAATCCAGCAAATACCTGCAATGTCATATCATAGCAATGTAGGATGAAATGGTATGCTTCGACAACAAGAGTTCTATGAGCAAAGTTTACCTGAACGGAGCCGAGAATATAGATAGCAGAATAGTGTCTTCCATGGATCAACATATCAGCCAGCATGGCAATCGGGATGGTGAGGGACATGCCCAACGTGGCGACCAATGGGGTTGTCCAAACGACACTTAACGCCCTGAGTAGAACAGAAATCAGGATTAATGTGTGTCTGAATTGAGTTTCCAACGAGAGAAAGTAGGTTCACGTACCAGAAATAGTCCGAAAGAACACTTCCTATAAGTCCATTGGCAATTACAACTTCGTCAACCCTAGCAGAATGAGGAATGGTAAACTTAGGCTCTATTCCCAGGGCTGTCAATGGCCATACTGAAATGACAATGTGTTTGAATGAGATACGTAACTATATGATACATGAATGGAAATAAGAAACCAATTCAAAAGGCACATTGAAAATCGTCATTTGGATCATTTTGCAATGAAGAAAACCATACTTGACCGAGAACAAGAAAATATGACGAAACATGTGGAGACAACCTCGTGTGTGATGCACACATTTTGGAATAATCAGGTGCATATTGAGAAATGTGTGGATGGTGATTGACAAGATATAGGTACATTTTATGAAAGTTTAGCAGATTTTTTTACAACACCAATGCTATAACTAACAACAATGAAGAAGAAGATAAGCTCAGATCAACTTCTCATGATCTTGTTCGAATGAAAAAAATCAGTAAGAAACTCATGCTTCAGAAACTCAACAGACAAACTTGGACCAAACAGTGACGGATAGGCTATGCAAAAGAGGTTAGGAATTATACAAGAATATCAAGAGACGGAATTCTTACCAACCCACCAAAGTGCCACAAGGGTAAATAAGCCAATGTAACCAAACAGCTTCTGCACCCGCTCCTCTTCCTCTCCAGAAAACTTCTTAAGAAGTACTGCAGCAATATTTAGACAGAGCAGTTAATAGTTGTTACCCGCGATGGTCTTAATTCGATTCAATATTGAGCCAGAGTGTCTCATACCTGTAAATAAGCCATATGTCACAGCTGATAGAAGCCCAAAAAGGTCCCCAACAAGAGTGCGTTTGCTATTACTTTAAAAGAAACAAACAAGTTGAACAGTCAGTCGATTCCTTGCAGGTGAAAGCTTCAAATCAACAGAAAATTAATCTTTTGCCTTCACGTAAACTTTAATAGCATTTTAAAAGTCCGTTGAAGCACTTACGAAGAATTATTTGACTGTGACTCATCAGATGCCCAAGTTTTTCCAAAGGTGGTCATGACAACACCCGCTATGCTGACCATTACAGCAACTACCTTAGGTATATTTAAGGAATCTTGGCCCAAAAATGCACCAATAAAGAGAGTAAACAATCCTGAGGTAGATGATAAAACAGTGGTACTAGCAACACTTGTACGTGCAAGTGCAGCGTTCGATAAGTACTGCAATACATGGGTAAATGAAAAATAAGTAAATCAAGAAACACCCAAGGATTTGAATCATTATAAAATCTCCAACTAGTTCCTAAGAAAGTGAACGTATATAATGCGGTCAGCTTCAAATCCAAAGAGTCAGGGTTCGGATTTACAAATATGGTACTGAAAAAGTGTCCAAGAAGGTACCTCTGTAATAAACCAAAGAGGGGCAATACAAAATCCATATCTAGCAATGTCTTTGGTAGTGATCTCCTTTTCACGTCTCATATTTCTTCCAACGTCTCCAAGTTCAGAAACCAAAGGGCGTGTTTCCTCATATACTGAGAGGTCGGCATCGCTGTCTTTCTTGCTCAGGGATCCAAGCATTTCCATTTCAAGGATTTTTTGTACTCTAGGAGATCCGTATCCAGGAGATGAGCCATTTTTTGCACTTAGACTGCTTTTTCTGGAGCGTCTCTTAAGGTAAAAACAAATCCAATCTTTAACAAATGCTACTGGCAAATATATCACCATTAAAGAAGCTCCCAGATATGTCACTGCAAATGGTTGCTTATAGTCTGTGAAAATATCCTGTTTGATAAAATCACTTGTCAAAGCAGGGCTACAGACTTTCTAGTTGAATATGTAAAAGGTAAATTATATGAATAATGTCAGCAGATTTGAACTATAACTCATTCAAGAGTGATAACTCCAATGCGTAACAAAATATAACACACTATCTTTTCGCTGAAAATACAAAGCTGGTAGGTAAAGGACACATGAATCATTTGTTTAGGAGGATCTAAAGTCGCAAGGAATGGCCACAAATAGACAGGAAACGTTAAATTTCTAGAGAAAGTAAGATCAAGTTTGCATGGCTTTAAGTTTTATATTTTCAACAATGGGAAGGCATAGTTTCAACATAATAAGTCGTAGTGTTGGCTCGTGGATAAAGACTATCTACGAAAAAGCATGTTCAAACCATAAACGACAAGCACATAATTTCATCACACAAATACTCGATTTTCCTAGCAACTATGTGCTCTTCAGTCCCTAAACCCAGCCATAGCAGCAAATGCAGCATTATATAGATTCCTACCAAACTATCAAAAACAAGCACAATCTCCATGAAAGATGGAACAAAGAATATACAACAACAATTGCAGCACTCACTTGTCTTGTAGTGTTATCTATCCAATTTGGCCTTCAAAACGACACTTAAATGGGATCGAAGAATGTGAAACTTAAAAACAAGAAACCCAACAGCATCAAACTCATGAAATGAACATCATTTCACATCATCACCACAATACTTGCAGATAAAAACCCTCAATCATTTGTGCATATGCTGAGATATGAAAAGCCATTATTGAGATAATCAAGAGAAAGTTTTCCCATATGCCCATCAAAACCAGATTCAGAAAATTGTCAAATTAAAACAGAAAATCAAACCTGAGTAACCTCAGCAGAGGTGACCCAAATAATGACCACAGCAGCAATCAACAGCAGACCTGCTTTGTATCTCCAAGCCATCACAACTCCAAGAAAAACAAAAATGGCCAAAATCAAATCTTCAATAGAAAAACAAACTAAGAAAACATATTCGTCTCTAATGCCACCGATCTTGTTCACACCAAATTACTATATGAACAATGGAAGATTCCCAGAAAAAGAAAAGGAAAAAGCTACATAAATTATTGTAGGTTTGAGAGCAATACAATCTGTAGATCAATGGTTAGAGAGAGCCCCAAAAAAGTTGGGATAAATTAAAGCTTTCAACGCTTCTGCAATCTGTAATCCAACAATGAATTAATGTTGTCTTGATCGAATAGGTTGTGGATTAGTGCGTGTTTTTAATGTTAAATTGTCCTGAAATTTTGGAAATTGCTTCAATCTTGATTGTCTGTTTTGACAAAGATTTGCCTTTTCCAGCATGTTTTTTCAAGATAAAAGAAGCTTATAACGATAGGGGTGAGACTATACAAACCTCGTTTTTTACAAATTAAAGACATAAATATATACTTTTGGGGTATGTTAAGTAAATTGTGGGGTGTGTATAATCTCATTCATAATGTTATCAGAAATTTAGTCATCATTAGAAGAAATCGTATTAATTATAAAATTTGGAATATCGAAATGAAAAATAACAAGGATCAATATAGAATATGATGATTTGCGAAAGAGTGAATATTTCGACTATCCCATATTCACTTGTCTCTTTATGTATGTCACTTTAAAGAGGAGATTTTCAAATAAAATTGAACGTGTTTATAAACACTGTATTATTTTTATGGGGTATTTTAATTTTACCAATATAGTTTTGTTTTTTTATATCATTTGTTCATTTTTTGTAATTAAATTTTGAAATATTGTTAAACAAATACAAAATGATCAATAAAATCATTTTTTATTATATTGAAATTTTTGTGTTTTAGTATAAAAACTATTTAGATGACCATAGAATTTGCAATCAAATCTAAATAACTACATAAATGTGAAAGTGACTTAAAAGAATTATAAAAATTGAGTTCAAGATTTTTTCACTAGGCATACAATTAGAAACCATTTGAATAAATTGAAAACTTGTGTAATTTTTATAAAGCTTTTAAATTTCGAATTATTTATATCTAGAAATAGCCTAGTAAAATAGAAAGAGTACTAAAAAAACTAAAAATCAACTAATAAAATCTAATATTTTACAAATGAAAATTGAAATAAAATGGTGAGAACCCGACAATATAGTTTGAACACATGATACATAGACATCATTTATTGACACACAGATTGAAACAAACACTCCACAACATGGCACTATATGATTCACTTTTCTTGCTTCTTTTTAACTCAACACCTATGTTTACTTTCTCAGAATAAATGGCTCAAAAACGTGTTCCGATAGATCGATTTGAAGTCGATCAATCTCGAATAATCGTTTGGGGCGTCCACTTGATACGAAGGTTCAACTTTCCAGATTCAGTGCCATCAATGGGAAAACTATCTGTAAATTCTCCTTCTAGTATAGCCTTAGTAAGTGTCATGATGCATCTTCCCATTTTTTCCTGAAAAATCGAGCAAAGAGGCGATCGTAATCTAGCAAACCATGAAACACAAGTGTGGATCTGATGTATTGATGATTCATCTTGTTACGAGCAAAGATTGTCAATGCTAGTGTGTTTCTTATCGTATATTCTTGCACTTAGCAGTTAAGCAAAGATGGTGGTGCATTGAAGATGAACTATTAGTATGAGAAGAAAAACACATTTCGAACGAGTTTACCTTCCGGAACATGTCATGATCGTAAACTTCCAAAATTAGTAGCTCGTGCAGCCCATCTTCAACGACGAATTCAAATGTCTGATTCCAAACTGGATTCAGTGTTTCATTCAGCACCTGCAAAATAAGACCACATTTAGAAGATAAAACCGAATGAAACAATTTTAGAAGGAAAGAGGGAATTTTCTTGATCCAACTTCATTACATCGGTTCATGGTAATAAAAGTATTTGCAACACAACAAGAACGTACGCTTCATAAAATACTGATCTTACCCTCGTTTGTTCCTTCTGTTCAGACTTTTTCATCCTTACAACCACAAAAGGATCAGATTTCCCACGGAGATCTGTAGCAGGTAAGTTTTCTGCAGAGATCACTGTCACAGAAAGAACTCCTCTAATAATAACGTCCCTTTTCATATGAGAATCAGATTTTCGAGGTTCAAATGAATCCTCTCCATCGATGCTGTGTTTAAAGGCCTTTTCCACAGTCGTTAATCTGTAGTCTGGGTTGAAAGGATTATAAAATTCACTCTCAGTATTGAGAGGATAGTATAGAAGCTCCAGATGCACCTATAATTCGACACAAAAAAAAAAAAATTCAGAATTACGAAAAATATCAACTATGCTGCAGATATTTCGTATTTGATGAGTTTAAAAAGAGGAAAGAATGTGAGTAGAAAGAATTGGACGTTATTCACTGGCAAGAACATGTAATTTCACCTTATAGAACTATAGTTTGGATTATATTTCACCTTGTTGAGGCTTTCAATATGAATTCACATCATTTTGCACCATTCCATCTATACAATCAGACTTCTTACACGTAAATAAGCATCCAAGAGTGGAAGGACTTCGTGTTAAAAGTGGATTCAAATTATTTTTGCCTTGACTCATGCTCTAAAGAAATGGAGACTCCCTCATTACGGGGAGGGGGGGAGGGAGGGAGGGAGGGAGAGGCTCACCTGACCTCGGTTTTTCTGGTCTCTTTGGATGTGAAGGTCCTTCACCAGTTTCAGCCAAACATCTTTAACCTTACCAGCCTCGAGCTCACTGAGTGGCACTTGAGCACAACCGATTAACTCAGAAGCTTGAATTCCTTCATTGTCATAAACTTTGATAGTCAAGTGTTGAGTGGATTCGTCCTCCACAACAAACTCAAAGTGCTCGTTCCAGATTGGATTTGTTTGGTTGTTCTAAAAAACAAAACACTTGTTTACTATTAACTAACATAATTACGAAATAAATCATATTCAAGGCCCAGATTCTCACAATTGTTTTGCTCGTTTCTATCCTGTCACGTAGAGGACGAACGAATAACTCGGCAAAGGGATCAGACTTTCCAATGATGTCTTTATTTGTTAATTCCTTGGCTTCTATGAGCTTCACCTCCAAAGTTCCAACTTGCTTCAACTCTAGGTAACTGTAGAACAGAAAAAAGTTCTTCAACATAGATAATTAAATCAAAGACTAAAGGCTTCTGCTTTTATCGCATGGTAAGAGATAATCAACCTATAATCTCCAGGTAAAATAGCTATGATTTTACGGACTGGCCACATGAAATCTTCAACAGCATTTTGTATTGTTTCCTATAAACACAGGATAAGATGATTTCATACAAAATCAACGAGTCATGAATAATGTTGTGAGCAACAGAGAGTTCAGGGAGAAATTTTAACCTCAAGAGCATCAGATACTCCCGGAATTGTTGATAAATCACCACCTACCACTTTTAGCTTAAAGTCGAGATTTTTCTGCACGTAAAAAGACAAAAGTGTGACATTGAATGAAGCACAAAACCATTGTACATATGCATTTTCCTTTTCAAGTCAATCGTTAAAACACACTAGAAGAATATGCACAAAACTCAACCATGATCAGTTTAAACGACAGAATCAAGCGAACAAATAACTAATAAAAATAATGTTGAAGAATAACCTTTTCTCTCAAAGAATAACAAACAGCTCCAAAGCAAGGAAATTCGTCAACTAATGGTTTGAAGATTAATCTGAAAACCCCAGTAAATCCGATATTTTTAACCTGCAGTCAGAAAAGTGAACATAAGTAGATAAGATTTTATCCATTGTCGATGGCAAGTGATTTTTGCAACAAGATAAGAATGATATATCTCCAATTCATCGTTCGAGTTTGTTATTTTGTTATCACAGAAATCAGAGACAAGAACGGTGATAGTAACTTCATATTCATGCTAAAACGTGCTATTACCTGTATTGGCAGTGCCACACCAACTCGGGTCTTGATATCAAGTACAATATTGGGATTTCCATCCCACTGCATCTCCAACTCCATTATTATCTCGTCAGATTCACCTTCAATTATGGAAACTCCTATTTGACATAAAATATATGTAAAAATCTTAAGGAGACAAGATGATCCACATGCTCTCTTCACAATACATCACATAATTTTTTATTCACAAGAGAATATGGAAATGTACTCCACACGAAGAAACTAATGAAGAAAAATGTTATACGAGTCCAAGTGCCCTAAATAAGATATAGTTGAACACTTCAACTCTTAAAAGACGATAGCCAACAAACAGCAAAAGCCGGTTCACTCAAATTCACAAAACTGGAAGGCAAACCTCTGCATTATGTATGTCAACTGCCAAAACATACTGAAAATGTGGCTGAACTCATAAAGAATCAAC
This sequence comes from Scutellaria baicalensis, assembly GCA_005771605.1. Lineage (NCBI taxonomy): Eukaryota > Viridiplantae > Streptophyta > Magnoliopsida > Lamiales > Lamiaceae > Scutellaria > Scutellaria baicalensis. Next base: position 3,126,868 of record CM016721.1, on the reverse strand, counting down.
CGATCATGTTATCCTACCACGTCTACATTCATCGTTCTCTTAAGAAAAATCGTAATCCCAATGCTAGAGTAAGAGTAAATAAACAATTTGTGTGGTACATGAGAAGTAACCAAACGGACCTGTGAACTGCGGTGCCACAGTACCAAGAGTCAACTTAGAAAACTTAAGAGATACGAATATCGCAGATTTATATTGTTCAAGAATCGGCTCGGCAGAGGTTTTTATTATCTCAGATGCTGCCTATACAACACAAACAACTTTCAGAAAATTAAAAACAAAATCTGCAATTTCACCCGAAAAACAAAGGCATCCAAAGAAAGGAATCAACCTCATCAACATAGGGCCATATCTTAACAAGGTGATCATTGAGCCAAGTTAACTGTAAACCATCAAGAAAGATAAACCCATAGCCATATTAGATATTTTACAGCATCCACATCCACAGAAAACTCAGAAAAACTCAAAACACATAGAAAACAGAGATAGAATTATAGAGAGAAAATGCAACTCAACTTCTGTTTCTGTGAAAAGACAAGCCAAGAAGGGTAGAATTTATCTGGAAGAATTTTCCTTGAATCTTGCACTGTCATCCTCGCAAAAGCAGCAATTATCTCTGCCTAATACATATTTCAAAACAATACTTAATCAGAAAATCAAGAATTTAAAGAATGTATGCTAATAAACAGACTTCAAACAAGATTCATAAACTGGATACCAAATCACAGCGCCGTTTTGATCTGATATGCTGGTGCCGAGCAAAACCCACGATCAAACCAACTCCCAGAGCCAAACCCACAAAATAACCCACAAAAAATCCCATTTCTTTAGTATAGATTCTTCAATTCTGCAGAGCCCAGAAAATTATTCCATAGCTTCCATCTCTACAAAGTGATCTTGTCCGAGAGAGAGAGAGAGAGAGATGAAGTTTGTTTTTGAGTTTGAGTGTAGATGTGTAGATTTGGCAAAGAATATACACCTAACCTAGTGAATATATCCCTTTCTTCTGCCTTCTGCAACATTCATACAGCAAAAGAACACTCTACAGAATCTGATACGCTAAATATAATAATTTAACTGGAAAATTCAATTTTGATTTTTGTCAACATATACTCCAAGAATGTTAATCATAAAAACATTTGAATAAAACCATTTATGGTCAAAAATGGATTCTTGTTTGAGAGGTGCAGAAATGTTTCACTGTTGTTTCAGCTGCAAAAGAAGATAACACGAGTCAGCCGACGTTAGTTCATGCCACGTGGCTCGCTCCCACCATTACACATATTTGTCGTCTATTCTTACAAACATACTTGAAAATGATTGAATCTTTGTCAATTCATTGCACCAAATGTCTGTGGGCCTAAAGCCTCTTAAAATTCCAAACTTGGCCCAATAAAAGCCCATCTCATATTGGGCTTCCATAATTGGGCCTAAATAGGATCCGCCCAACTCTAAGATCCAAAACTGATACCGAGACAAGGCCACACACGTGGCATCATCCTCTCTCTTCTTTTAACTACCATTAACTGTCTATCTGATTGATCATTTCATATTTTAGCTCTCTCCCTCTCTCTCTCTCTCTCTAACACACAACACACATGATTGCCGTGATATATACAGCTTGATCGGAACCCTAATTATCTTTGGAAGAGGAAGAGGAAAATGGCGGGAAACGACTGGATAAACAGTTACCTGGAGGCGATCCTGGACGTTGATACTGGGAACAACGATAAGAAATCTTCTCTGATATTGCGAGAGCGAGGTCGATTCAGCCCCGCCCAATACTTCGTCGAAGAAGTCATCTCCGGCTTCAATGAGACCGATCTCCATCGCTCTTGGGTTCGCGTACGTACACACTTCATTCCGTATAAATTACACTATACGTGTTTAAGCTCAAAAATAGGATTTGTTCTTGAAGGTGATGTATTGCTAATGATTACCTGTTATTGTTTAGGTTAATCTCGACTACGAAGAGATGAATGTTTAATTTTTGTATGATCATCGATGGAAAAATAAGAAATGGGATATTTTAATGCATTTTTAGACCAGTTACTTGGATGATTTCCAGGAATTGCTTCTCAATTATTGTTCATTTGAGCATTCATTTCAATTGGGTAGCTGATTTGAAGTATCTGTACACCACGAATGAGCTTCCTGTCATTCATTTAATCCATTTTCATTTTAATCTCATCTTCTAAACGAGTCTAGGCATCAGCGATTCGAAATTCAGAGGAAAGAAACACGAGGTTGGAGAATATGTGTTGGAGGATTTGGACGTTGGCGCGCAAGAAAAAACAGGTGATTCTCTGTTTTAATTGCTTGTCTTGAGATGATCAAAACCAGATGATAGTACTAATGTCCATTACCTATTCATTGACAGTAAAATTAGCCCAATGATGCATCATAGATTATTCGAAGATGGATTTTACGTAGTTGGTTTATAGTATCTTACATTTTCATCTTGGTTTCACTTCTAGATTGAGGGTGAAGAAGCACAGAGAAATAAGAAAAAGCAAATTGAACGTGAAAAGGCTCGCAGAGAAGCAACTGCTGAAATGTCTGAAGACTTATCAGAAGGAGAAAAGGGAGATACAGTTGGTGATATTTCGACTCATGGTGATGGTGCTAAAGGAAGAATGCCAAGAGTTAGCTCTATTGATATGCTGGCAAACTTGGCTGCAAGTCCACATGCTGATAAGAAGCTGTATATTGTCTTGATCAGGTGTAGGATTGGTTCAAGCCTCTCATTTACATGAACAAGTTTTAATCATGTTCAGTATCTCATCTTGCAAAGAATTCTTTTGTTTCTAATATTGAATGTATGTTTTGTTAATACAATGTTTCTCTTTTTCTTTCTTTTTTTTTTGTCTGTAGTCTTCATGGATTGATCAGGGGAGAAAACATGGAACTTGGCCGGGATTCTGATACGGGAGGTCAGGTAAATTCAGGCTGCAATTTTCAACAAGAAGATTCAACTTTGTTTAGTTGAAAATCAGATTTATACATGCATGCTTCTATTTTTGTGTTATCAGGTTAAGTATGTTGTGGAACTAGCTAGAGCATTGGGTGCAATGCCAGGAGTTTATCGTGTCGATTTGCTTACGAGGCAAGTAATGTCACCGGATGTGGACTGGACATACGGTGAGCCAACAGAGATGCTAAATCCATTGAACTCTGAGAGTAACATGAATGAAATTGGAGAGAGTGGTGGTGCATATATAGTCCGCATCCCCTTTGGCCCTAAAGATAAGTACCTCTCTAAAGAGGTTCTCTGGCCTTATATTCCAGAGTTTGTTGATGGTGCACTTGGCCACATTATGCAGATGTCAAAGGTCCTCGGAAAGCAAATAGGCAATGAGCAACCACTGTGGCCCATTGCTATCCATGGACACTACGCAGATGCAGGAAACTCTGCTGCTCTCCTTTCTGGTGCCTTAAATGTGCCGATGGTTTTCACTGGCCACTCATTGGGACGTGATAAGTTAGAACAACTGTTGAAGCAAGGGAGGCAGTCGAGGGAGGAGATAAATTCGACATACAAAATAATGCGGCGTATAGAGGCTGAGGAGATTACTCTTGATGTTTCTGAAGTAATAATTACGAGCACGAGGCAGGAAATAGAAGAGCAATGGCGTCTCTATGATGGTTTTGATCCTGTTTTGGAGCGTAAACTTCGTGCTCGAATTAAACGTAATGTTAGTTGTTATGGGAGGATCATGCCTCGCATGGTTGTAAGTCATTTCTACCCATCCTTTCACCGTAAAACTCTGGCTTATTCCTTATAACATAAATGTGTTAGCCTTTAACTTATAAGATTTTCAGGTAATTCCTCCTGGAATGGAGTTTCGTAATGTTATTCCACCAGATGGAGATCTTGATGGAGAAATAGATGTAAATGAAGATAGTTATGAAAATTCAGATCCACCTATTTGGTCAGAGGTTTAAACTGTTCTCTATTCTCTAAGTATATTTCCTAGTTAAAAGTTGTGATATGATCACATTTCGGATCAAACTATTCGATACATCAATGCAGAATTAGGAGGAAGCTTTTTTCTTTGAGAGAAACAATCTACTTCATGCTATCATAAGCTCTTGAATTTCCTCCTATGTTGCAGATCATGCGCTTCTTCACCAATCCACGGAAGCCTATGATACTTGCTCTTGCCAGGCCAGATCCAAAGAAGAACTTGATCACTTTAGTTAAAGCATTTGGAGAATGTCGTGCCCTGAGAGATCTTGCAAATCTTGTACGTCGTACCTCTTGAATTTCCCTTACTCATGCTAAGAATAAAGACGTGTTGATCTGTTGAAAAGCACTTTTCTTGTTCTCTTTCCAATTGCTTCTTGTTTTCTATTGCAGACTTTGATAATGGGAAACAGGGATGACATTGATGAGATGTCTGCCACAAATTCCAGTGTCCTCCTTTCTATAATCAAATTGATAGACAAATATGACTTGTATGGTCAAGTAGCGTATCCTAAACATCATAAGCAATCCGACGTCCCTGATATATACAATCTAGCTGCAAAAACAAAGGTATGTATCAGCAATCGCATGAATTTGTTTCTTTCTTTCCATTAGTAATGACTGCTTATTGTTAACGCTTTTTGTAGGGTGTTTTCATCAATCCAGCCTTTATTGAGCCATTCGGTCTCACCTTGATTGAGGTGATTGCAGAGTTCCCTTTCTTTAATCACCTATAGTTTTTGTTGCATTCTGTAATGAAAGAAATCCTTTTTTTTGCTAATTAGGCAGCAGCTCGTGGTCTACCAATTGTTGCCACAAAAAATGGAGGTCCTGTTGACATTCATAGGGTATATCATTTCACCATGGTTACTTTAGCAGTTATGTATTATGTTAGTTCTTCCACATTAACCACAAAATTTGTAGGTTCTTGATAACGGGGTGCTAATCGATCCACATGATCAGCAGTCCATTGCTGATGCACTAATGAAGCTTGTTGCTGATAAACATCTTTGGGCCAGATGTAGGGAGCATGGATTGAAAAACATTCATCGTTTCTCATGGCCAGAGCATTGCAGAACGTATTTGGCTCGAATAACAAGTTGCAAGCAAAGGCAGCCAAAATGGCAAAGAAATGACAATCCCTATGGATATGCAGAATCTGATTCTCCTGGAAGTTCCTTGAGAGATATTCAAGATCTTTCATTGAGTTTGAAGATCTCGTTAGATGGTGATAGGAACGAAGGGATAAAAAACTTGGTTTTGAAAGGCCAAGAAATTGCTAAAGATATGCAAAACCAGGTCAAGAGTGCACCTTTGAAGATGTCAGTAAATGAGTCCATGGAGAAACCAGAGAGTTGTCGTTTTCCAGCTTTGAGGACGAGGAAATTCGTCTATGTCATTTCTGTGGATTGTGATTCGATAGCTGATACTCTAGAGATCACCAAGATAATAAAAGAAGCTGGTAAAACAGACACAGATTCTCAGTCGATTGGCTTCATTTTGTCTACATCTTATAGTTTGTCCGACATAAACTGTCTTCTGGAGAAGAGTGGTTTAAAGCCGAGTGATTTTGATGCATTCATCTGTAACAGTGGGAGTGAGATATACTTCCCATCTGAACAAAATTCTACCGAATCACAGTACTTGGTAGACATAGATTATCATTCTCACATTGATTATCGTTGGGGCGGTGAAAGCTTGAGGAATACTTTGGTTAGGTGGGCTGCTTCTGTGAATGAAAAAAACAAAGACAACAAAGAACCTGTCATCACTGAGATCGAATCAGGCTCTTCACATTGCTTCGAATTCAGAGTGAGCGATTCAGCACTGGTAAGAAGAATCAGGAGAGCTTCATTAATAGCAATGAATTTCTATACCACAGTTTACTTAACTTATTGTTTTATTGTAGGTTCCTCCTTTCAAGGAACTTAGGAAGTTGATGAGAATTCAGGCCCTGAGATGCAATGCTATATATTGCAAGAATGGGGAAAGCATAAATGTGCTCCCAGTTCTTGCTTCTCGAGCTCAAGCCCTTAGGTACAGTCTCATCTGTTCTTGTTAATGCTCGGTTATTGTTGTTGTTATCGTCATTGTTAACATTGAGCTTTGACATAGGTATTTATACGTTCGATGGGGTGTAGACTTGTCAAATGTTGTGGTTTTTCTGGGAGAGTTGGGAGATTCTGATTACGAGGGCTTGCTTGGTGGAGTACACAAAACTGTGATTCTAAAGGGATGCTGTCTTGGTTCAAGTAAGATTCATGCAAACAGATACTATCCTCTCGAACATGTCGTCCCCATAAACGATCCGAAGAGCGTTGAGTGTGAAAAATGTGACATGGATAGTATTAAAGCATCACTGGGGAAACTATGTGTTCTAAAGGTTTAGCAGTTCCAACTTGGTTTAATGTAATTGTTCCCTCTTTATCTTGCACTAGTGAGCAAGTAATTGTTCACTTATGTTTCCTTTTAATCATTGGATTCATGGGATGTATGAGGGATTTTGTAATAATTCTTGTTCAGATACTGTTTCTTGCATTTGTAAAGATTTAAATGTAAATGCTATATTTAATGGATTTGAGTTGATCATATATGATGAGCCAGATATTGAACATCTAAACTAAGAACATACAATTTGATCATCATCACATCACAGGAAATAAACCACATTCACTTTCAACACAATTCAGTATCAAACTTGAGAGATATTCCCATGCTGAATAGCTCCTGAGTTAGCAGCTTCGCCCCATACGGCACGTTCACCTTCACGACATCTTCCATGGATTCACAGACACGACAATAGGGCCCACGACCAAAACCCGGCCTCTGGATCACATTGGCCATGTTCCTACATTTCCTGCATATATGCATCTGAGACGGATCACTGAGATTGAAAAGGCGCTCGTGCAGGTTAGCCGCTGCACCATGGGCGATAAGGCAGTCTCGTTCCATCTCACCAAACTTGAGTCCACCAAACCGTTTCTTATCAGCCACTGGCTGACGAGTGAAGGGGTGAACCGGCCCCTTGTTCCTGAACTTCACCTTGTCTTCAGCCATATGAGCAAGTCGTTGGTAGAACGTTGGCCCCATAAACGTGAGTGAGTCGACCACTTCGCCAGTGCAGCCATTGTAGACTCTTTCATTCCCCCATCTTGAAAATCCAAGCCTGAGAAGATCCATTATGTTACTTGGAGACATAGATAACAACTATGAAAACAAAAAAGGATACATAACTACCTATGAAGTTGGGCTGATACATCTTCCATAGAAGGGGTGGAAAATGGGGTGGCATATTTCAGTCCACCACCAAGTGCAATCCCTTTGCCCAGTGCAGCCTCCAAAAGCTGACCTGGCGTTTGTCGAGAAGGAAACGCATGGGGGTTGATCACGACGTCTGGAACTATTCCTTGTCTGGTGAAAGGAAAGTTCTCCTGAGAATCCAGAAGTCCCAGCACACCCTTCTGCCCATGCATGCTCGAAAACTTGTCCCCAAGACGTGGAGTTCGAACCTAAACTTGCACGAAATTGTAACACTGATATGAATATGAATTGTTATAATGAGAAGCAAAGACTAAACCTTTTAACATACCTGTCTCAATGACACAGAAGCAAAGTTCTTGCCACCATCGTTGGACGACAAAACAACCTTGTGCACGACACCCTTCTCCGTGTGCTTGAGCTTGATGCTCTGATCGAATCCTGATCCACCATTCTTACCAATAACTATGTCACCATGTTCAAGATTTGCACCAATATACGGAAATCCATCCTCATCAAGTTTGGCAACATCTCCAACCTTCCCAAAGCTAACCAACTTATCAACCTTCTTCTTTTTTCCAGCACCTTCTGAATTCTCAACCTCAGCCTCATAGCTCCTAACATGTTCAGACCGGAACATGCCACGTTCTAGTGAAGCTCGATTCATTACCAGTGAGTCCTCTTGGTTGTACCCAAGATGCACATTGACTGCAACGATAGCACACTGTCCATTAAAGAACTCAGGCCGTGGCAGCATCCCTCTGTGATGAAGAGAAAAGCTTGATTTCCCAAGGCAATCAGAAAGTAAGGTTCTAAAAAGGGGCCTTTGTGGATAATACAATTGATGAGAGTTTGTATCTACTCTTATACATGGGTTCGTGCTTGAATACCCAATGGCTTGCTGAGAGTGCTTCTCAGACTGGTAAAGAACTCTTCTTGCATGATCATGGTTGGCAAAAGGGATGAGCCCACAGCTTAATCCTAGCAAGAAAGAACTGTCAAGCTCACAGTGTGTATACTTCAATGGTGGCTCTTCTAACTCGGGTTTGAAAAGGTATTTGATTCCCCATGCAACTCGAATATCTTCTTCCTCTTCTGGCCCTATAAGCTCAACAACACCACAATCTAAAAGAGACTGAAACCGAACATCTCCTTTCAAGTCATTTATTTTGTACAAATTCTTAACAACGAGTAGAGGACGAAGTATCCTTCCAGAGTCAGCAAATATTCGCACTTCTCCATGATGACGGTCTCTCTTGATCTCAATCTGCAAGAGCAAAAAGAAAACATGAAAATGTGCGTTTGCAAATCAGAAAAGTAAGTGAGTCCAACCTCATGAGGCACTTCCTTTCTGCGACGTTTGCGTCTCAGCTTAGCAACGAACGAAGAGGAATCTCTACACATCCCGACCCAATCTCCATCCAGAAAGACTCTGTGCTTTCCATGAAGCAGAAATGTGGTGTTGTCACTCAGTTTCTCCATTCCACATTCATGAAACTTTTGAACAAGGCCTTGTTGTTGTACAACAGTAGTAGTGACAAGTCCCAAGCTTGCAAGATTCTTAACCAGCCCACAGTTTTCTCCATCTGGTGTTGAGAGGAAGCAAAGCCTACCCCAGTGAGACGGGTGTCTGCAACATCAACAATAATCAGAAATGCACGAACCACACACCACACACACGCGGATCTGCTAAAAAAACATGTTTCATATAGTTTAGGACAACTTACGGATGTCTAGCACCACCAACCTTGCCTATATAAGGCACTTGCTGTCGAGTTTTCCTCAAATCACCTGCTGTCTGCAACGGATTAGTCCTCCGTAGACTAGCCACGACATTACAGGTTCTCTCCCTCCATTTGTAAGGATGCACCCAAGCTCCAGTTGAAAATGCTCTGCAAAGGCCATTTGTGACGATTGAGGCATCCAAGTAGTGCTCAATCGACCTCACCTCCTCGTTTCTGATAAAGTTCCTTTGAATAGCCTTAACCATTCGCCTCTCCAAATGTTTGAGGTGAACTCCCAGCTCTCGTTCGAGCAACTCAGAAGCCAACTCCAACCTCTTGTTCCTGAGATCATCTCTGTTGTCAACTCTGCGACGCCCTTTGTATGCCTCCAACAGACACCTCACCATGTATGCAAGAAAACAGGCCTTTTGCCTCAACGTTTTGAGATTGGGAAACAGGCTGTTGTTGATGCACTCTTCCACTGACTCTGTTGGAGGAGAGTTGCAACGTTGCATGAGCTCGTTGATGTGTTCTATCGCGTTGCCTCCATTACGAAAACCTTCAAACTCTTTGTCTGAAACTTCTATTGATGCAGTAAGTATGTTTGCAATGTCACAATCTTCAATGTCCAAGTCAATCAGCTTCACCACCTCCCTGTCATTTGGAGCACCCAATGCAAAGAATAAAAGCCAAATGGGAACTTCTGTTCCACAAAAATACACTTTAAGGATCATTTCTCCTCCCACCAACTGCTCGAATCTTGGCACCAGCTTTACGAACACCTTCCTCTTCTTTGCAACGGAACGATACACAATGTTCCAAGTAGGACGTTTCGACACCCAGAGCCTTTTCAGACATATCTGTTCCTGTGCAATGAATGTCTGCACAAAATGCTCACACATCAACTTGGATTGAAGTAAAACAAAGTTAAAAAACCAACAAGAAAAGTCCCATTCACCTTCTCAGCACCCTTGATTATAAAATACCCTCCTTGGTCGAATTCACAATCCCTTTTCTCGAGTGTCTTCATCCAACACAGATTCGAATTCACCATGACCGGGAGCTGTCCTATTATAACTTTATCATACTCACTTCTTGAGAGACCTTCTGTGTGCACCTGAAGATGAGTCTCGACTTTGATCTTGCACGAGTAGGTCATGTTTTGAAGACGAGCATGTCTTGGGAAGAGATCCAAACACTCTTTAGCATTGTTAAAGAATGTTGGTTGGTCAAGAATGACCTTCCCAAACTTGAGAGAGGCATGCCTGCAATCACCATCGATCTTGATCTCTCCAATTGAATCAAACAGTTGTTGAATCCCATGTTTCACAAAGTGGTTGTATGAATTGATTTGGTGGCTAATAAGACCATATTGTCCGAAAAATGCTGTTGAGACCTTTTTACAAACACGGTTCAAGAAACCTTCGTCCAACTCTTGTGTGGGGGAGTTAAGATCATCAACACAATCGAAAAAGTCCAAGTCTATATCATCATCAACATCCATTATAGTACAACTTCTAGAGAACTTCTCTCTGTTTTCAAGAAATTCCCATAGATTATCTAGATCCATCTGTATAAGAATTCAGCAACATAATACAAATATTAATAAAGCAACTCCAATCATATCGAAACTTCGAAAAATCAAGACTTGCAGATCTGTTCTTTTTTTCTTGTTTCACTATTTTCTAACTGAAACACCAAATATCCAACACCACATAAACGCATTGTTGAAAAACAAATCCTCTACAAACAAAAGAGTGAAATAGCAAAACCAAACTTCCCCAAAATCATGTCAAAAAAAGAATGAAAAAAAAAAACAAGAATGTGCACACAAACAAACTTACATCAAATCGTTTCACAAATGGTTTCTCATTTCATGCAAAAATGGAAAAGGATTCAGCACACAAAAACAACTCAACATGCTAAACCAAATTCTCTAACATAACAAAACAAATATCAAGAAGGCCCTTTCCTTCTTTTTAAGTAAAACATAACATAGTATGATAAACCCTTCAGCAAGAATTCAGAAAAAGAACATGTAAGAAGATTAGGGCTTGAGAGCTTACTTGCACTTTGCCTTTGTGTATCACTACTCAGAATGAATGCTTTATAGAGATAGAGCCGTCATACCAAGGAGCAAAGCCTTCCTTCTTCTTCTCAGGCTGAGTCTTGAGTTAATGTAGCAGCTCCTTGTTCTTGAGCTATTGAACTGGACATGGACAGAATCCGAAGGATGAGCTCATAACACGTTTTTGAGTTTTCTCTTCCCTTTTTCTTAGAACTGCATTGTCCAAACACAGACAAAATACTTTTTCATAGGACTGCACTATTAATGTATGTTAATACAGACAGATTACTATAAATGATAATACAACAATAAAAAGAAAAGGAAAGCCAAAAGCCAAATCTTTCCCTTTTAAGACTTGAGCTAGGCTTAGGATACAGTTGAAATCATCTCTTGTATTTAAGAATATCTCATGCTGATAGTGTTAATATATTCACATAAAGATTCAAATTTTGGGAGAGACTGAATGTAACTTTTACAAAGTTTATGGATAGTTTAGTAACTTGATCAATCTTTGAAGAAGGTAAGTTCAAATTTTCAGAATATGATTAAAATATTTTTTTAGACAATATGATTAAATATCAAATCAAAACGTAAATAAGATTTACTCTCAACCACTGTAAATGGTAATTAATGTTAAAATTTTATAGTCTCATAATTGGAAATTAAAGTTGCTATTTTCAAAAATTCATAAATTAAAGTCACGATTATTTACCATATAAAGAAAAAGTAAAAAGTAACTGCAACTTCACAATATAATTTTCAGATTGTTACCATAGAATGTTGATATATAGTCTAAATTTTCCAATTTTATATAACTGTTTAGTTAAAATGCAATTATTTGTTAAATTAGGTGTCTTATAAGGTATGGTTGCTTGTACATCTATTAGTAGTATAAGACCCGTGTAATACACGGTGTTACAAAAATTAAATTAAATCTAGTAAAATTAATATATAATATTATTTATATAAGAAATATATATTTATGGTTTTATACAATGTACAATGTCTAATTTAAAATTAAACATAAAACAATTTGATTAAAACAATATTTTGTTGTTGAAATATATGTTGCATTAGTAAAAGAATATGATCTGTTTTCTATCTTATTTAGAAAATTTATATATATTTATATCTGTTATATTATTCCGACGACAAATTTTATTTTCAATCAAATTCTAAAATACATGAAAGTCAAATTTCCAAATAAATTTTATTTTTTATTTTAAAACATATCTTCGCAAAAACTATTCTATTTATTATTTAATTTAATAAGTTGACAATATTGAACAATCCATTGTAAATCAACCTACATTTATTATATTAATCCTTTATAAATTTTTAAAATTAATTAATTTCAAATTAATAAATCATTTCTCTAGTATGTGATATTTTAATAAATTTAATTAAGATTTATATATATTATTTATTATGTATATTATAAAATTAATTTTGATATCATTAATGGCCATATTCATCACTTATATAGTGTATATTAAAGATTGTCTTATATACTCATCACTTATATATAAGAGCAATATAATTGATTTCATGTCAAGATAATGACATTATATTGATGTGATGTTATTATAATAATCATCATGAGGAAAGTGATTTGCCATGCACATTCAAATCCATGCACACTTGTAAACTTTGAAAGTTGGATGATCTCAAATTTCACATGAAGAGTGATAGTTAATATATAGTTGTATAGATTTGGTAAAGATCATAATTCATAAGTATCCCAAATATTTGTTCTTTACAATATTTTTGCCATATCAGTTTTCTACATCAAACTTATCCAAATTCATTAAATAGGGTTGATACCTTGTGCACCAAGGTTGTTGACTCGAATTTGCTCCATTGGACTGGGGTTTGGGTCCACTCGAATCTGTTTTTATATTTATTTGACTTCAGATTGATATATATTTTATATTGATTTGTTAATATTTAATATTTCAATTAGAATTATAAATATTAGGGTTAAATGCGAAAAACAACTTAAATTATTGATTTTTTTCAATTCTAACGTAAAGTGTTTTCTTTTCTTATCAAAGTGCAATCTAAATTGCTAAAATTTATCAAATTGCAACTTTTGAATCATTTTTTTTATAAAAACGTGAATCCATATCACCCACATTAACTTTATTTATATGAGGGTCACTTTAAATTACAAGATTACAAAATACCTTATTTTTTTCAATGTGTGGTCACATTTTCATGTTTTTATCGGAAAATTGGTCGAAATTTACAATTTGATATATTTTAGTAGTTCAAATTGCAATCTCATAAAAAAAAAAAAGAATTGAAACTTGAAAAAATCCAAATTTTAGGTGATTTCTTACACTTAACCCTAAATATGAACCACATTGGACTGTGGTGTCTTGTCTTGCCACGTCATCCATCAATTAAAAAAGGAAAAAAGAAACTGTATTCATTCCCCCAATTCGGTCCATAATCAACAATTGTAGAACCCTAAATTAATCGCCCAAAATGGAAGCTGTCGTCGGAGTTGTTGTGATTGCTGTTCTGTCGGCGTAGGAGCTACCAACAAAACATTTCAATGGAGTAAACGTTATTGGCTACTGTAAATCATCTGCCCTAAATCTCTAGCCGCCGTCGCCGTCGCCGTCGCCGCCGCCGCCGCGTCCCTCAAATACCCGCTCCCCCATTCCCAAGTAGAGAGAGAGAGAGAGAGAGAGAGAGAGAGGGTTGCATTTGCATAGCTAGTCGCCGGCAACAGGCACGGTGTTGGATTTGGGGAACTTTTTTTATTGATGACGTGGACAGCTAAATATGATTTGTAATTTCATTTTTCAATTATTAGTCAATGTCACATGACAGCCACCTCATTTAGGATTGTCGAAAGCCCCAAATATGACGTCACATCTAAATCGATCTTAAATTTTGGGATTAAACTTAAAAGCGCAATAATTATGAGACTGTTTTCTGTAGGGAGTCCAGAATTACGTGGGTGTGAAACCAATTATTTAAATATAATTTGGTATAGTTCTTGTGTGAGATTGTCTTACGGATATTTTTTCGTGAGACGGGTCAACCCATAACCTACACATATCAATTCATATAGAAATGTATGGATATGGATTCAATTCATGGGTTTTAAGAATCCGTCTCACAGAAACTATCTGTGAGACCGAGTTTTTGTGAATTTGGTATAGCAACTTAATTTACATTTCATGAATTATGACTATATAAAATTACATTGATAAATCAGGTTATTGACTTAGCCTAGTTTGGAAATTTTAACCACTTTTCAAGATTCAATCCCTGGAGTAGGGAGTGGGCTGGAATTGCTTCCAACTCTGTCTTGTATTTATCCTAAACATTGAATTTTTGTGATATAAATATTTTATTGTTTCAAAGATCTGATTTTGACTGATGAGTTACGTTCTTGAAAAAATATTATGATCAGTTGGTGGATAAGAGTTTTTGTGCGACGGATCATTGTTACTCACAAATTGAACATATTTTCAAAAATTCTTGTATGAATTGTTGAGTATAGGCTATGGATTGACTCGTCTTACCTAATAAGATCTCTGAAACAGTCTCTATAAGACCCATCTACAAAAATGTATCGGTAAAACATTAATTAATGAGTAAGTCTTGTGTGAGACCGTCTCACGGATCTTTTTTCGTGAGACGGGTCAACCCATAACCCACACTTAGAAATTCATATGAAAATTTATGGATATGGATTCAATTCATGGGTAATAAGGATCCGTCTCACGGAAACTATCCGTGAGACCGTCTCATATGAGTTTTTGCGTTAATTATATATAAGTATTTGTGTTTTTCTAAATGCTTCAAAAGTTCTGTGAATAATATTTGAAATCCAAAATAACTTTTTTGCATCCTTGAAAGCAAAATAACGCGAATTTTGAGCCATATAATTTGTATTCAAGTATCTGCCTCATTTGACCCGCAAAGTGCAATTGTAAGCTTTAATTATATTTTATTTTAAATAAATATATATATTCTTCAAGTATTATATATTACGTAGATTTATTTTGATTTTGCTTAAATAATAAAGTCAAAAGTCAACATTTAAAAGAACAAGAGCTGGACTCCTGTGAGATCGTCTCATGTGCGACGGCACTCGCGCACGGCGTTGGGACACGGTCGACTGTGCGCGGGAACACATACTTATAGCACAAAAAGACATACTTATAGACAAAAATCACATACTTATTTCGACCGTGTCCCAGAACACGACCGTGCGCCACAGATTGCTCTTAGTTTTCACGCGAGGCACGGTCTGTCCCAGGGCACAGTCGTAGGCGAGAAAAAAAAATCACATACTTATAGTGAAAAATCACATACTTATTATTGAAAAGACATACTTATACACTGCAGTCGCGCACGGTCGTGTCCTGGGGCACGATCGACCGTGCACGAGTGCCGTCATGTGCTGGGGCACGGTCGACCGTGCACGAGTGCCGTCGCATGTGAGACGGTTGCATATGAGTATTTGTGAAAGAAGAATCAACAATTCACCATATATAATGATTAATTGGCTGTGGAGAGGAAAGAATATGGGTTGAAGTGGTGGGATATTTCCATATTGACTTGTCAATTCACCATCATTAATCTTCTCCCAACAATCTTATTCCACATATAATTAATTAATTGCACCATTAGTAAATAATAAAAAATGCTTATCGTGGAAGATATAGAAGCACAGCAACAAAAAATGTTGAAATGTCTTAATGCCCTCAAAGCTACCTATTTTTAACCTCTAAATTAATTAATTACTCATTCACGACTAATGAATAATTTTTTTTTTTTAACCAATTCGACTATTTATCAAACCACAAATTAAATTATAAGTCACAGAAGATTGACTTATAAAAAATATATTTGGCATGAATAATGAAATTTCAAACCGATCCGAACACAATCTCATATAAATTTTCACATAACTTTTTTATCCAAACATGATTTACCCCACATGAATCATATCAAGTATTATAAGTTGTGCCCATCATAATAGGATAATTCATAACTGATATCTCATTTTTTTACAAATCTCCACTTCTAAATTTTTTTAAAAGATTTTTCAAGATAACTTATAAGATCCCCATTTTCTCATCAAGAAATCGAAATTAAACATCATTTTTGCGTTTACTTTTCGGTTAAAACCCACCCTAAAATTAAGTTAGAGAGATAAAGAGTAGAACATAATAATGGGAGGAGAATAACAAGAAAGTCACCCATATTATCACTCTCTAGTCCTCACTAAATCAATAAAGAAAAATATAGGTGAAGAGAAAGCTTCATCATTCATTCATCAATGGCGACCATGGACACACCTTCACCACCATGGCTATTATGGCCATCTCTCATTCTCATTCTCATACTCTCTTTCCTCAATATCCACTTCCACTTCATCACCTTCCCTTCACTCTCTCCTCCCATTCTGCTCTCCGATCACAAACAGGTACCCATCATCGATCCATATATATCTAAATGCATGCATATATATATGGCCCACGAACGAATTGATTATCGTGTTTGGTTCTGCAGAAAAAGGTGGGATTGGAAGGATTGGAAGAAGGGCTGGCAAGAGCTCGAGCCGCCATTGTTGAAGCTGGAAGAAAGCATAGATATATATACACCTCTTTCAAGAATGAGACATTCATTCCAACTGGTTCTGTTTACAGAAATCCTTATGCTTTTCATCAGTTAAGTCTCTCTCTCTCTCTCATTATCTCATATTGCAATGTTTTACATCTCATTTCATGTTTTAAAGTCAATTTTATTGGCTTATATGTTATATTAAAGCCTAAAGGGTTATATCATAATCCATTGTTTAGGAAATGAAAATATAGTGTATAGTATTTTAGAGTGTCTATGGTGAGACACTAATTAAATCATGACTCAGAGGATTCAAAATGGATACCTACATTAATTAAATTTAAGCCCAGATTAATATGATAGTTATTGTAGGGTAAATTTGCCAATAATTAGTCCTACAATCAAGTGCCGGTATAGTGAGGCCCATTAACACTCATACTTTGAATTATATTGTAATTATTGATAAGGTCGATTTGGATAAGTGAATTTGAGGAGGGCTGACAGGAAATCCATCGGTGGGATTTGGATAGACATGGATTCTAAATCCAAGACTTTTATTTTAAAACTAATTTTAGAATCATTTTAATCGGAAAGGATCCACTTATAGCCACAGCATATGCATGTGGAAATTAAAGGGACAAAATAAATTAAATTTAAGCTTGTAAGATTCAAACGTTTCATATCTCTCCAAAAAATAACTTTTGAATCTAGTAATATCTTTATTATTCATAATGTAAACTTGGGGATTAAAATAGAATTTCAAAAATAAAGAAAGTAATATTGGACCTAATTTTCCCCAATATGATTTTTCAGGTGTAGTTTTATTAGGCATTTTTAATCCAAATAGGCAATTCTTAGTTGGGCCTTTTGAGCCATATATAAAGCCCTTACTATCCACGTCAGCGACATGTGAGCCCTTTCCTTTGCACTCATGTGTGATATTATCATAAAATTTGATCAGAACAAAAGTAATAAAAAAAAAAAAAAAAGGTCGAATAATGTAAAAATCTTATCAATTTTGATTTTTTTCAGTTAAATCTGAACTCATTTTGGGTAGTTATAATGTAAAAATCTCACAATTTAAATTTGAAAGGGGCTACTTGTCTTACCTCTCAATTACGTGACTAATTCTATTGTGATTCAGTTACATGTGAGACCATCTCACGAATGTTATTATGTGAGATAGCTCAACTTTTAATCCACACCTAACAATTCATATAAGAATTTGTGGGAATGAGTTCTGTTCATGAGTGATAAGAATCAACTATCTCACAAAAACTATTAATGAGACGGTGTCACAGAAGTTTCCGTGTTCGACTATTTATTGGTGCAATATAATAAGACATGTTATAGAATATGGTATGGTAGAATGGTGGTAGTATTGGGGCTAGTCTAACATAACATATTATTATAGGGCACTTCTTTTTAGCATTGTATCAAATTAGTAATAAATCACTACAGACTACAAACGGCTCTTATCTTGCCTTTCACCAAAATTATCCTAATTTTTATTCCACCCATATCTTAGGTCACATGTGTAACACATTAAAAAAAATATTCAAACAATAATCATTCACAACATTTTATAAAAATAGTATCAATTTAGATAATTAACATCAATATATTACATTATAGAATAAATACACCAAAAGTCAATAATTTTATTACATTTCAACATCACAAACATAAAATAAAGGACAGAATATATACGACATTTCTATTACTTTTTTTTTCCCTTTTCTCTATTGCATTATAATTGATGATATGACATAGAAATAGATACACTCCATAATCCATTAAACCAACAAAATGAATGTAATTGATAATCAAATAAATTAAAAGAAAACCAATAATCAATGGAAAAGAAAGTTTATATTTCACCTAAAAAAAGTTCTGAAAATTGTTGTATTCAATGACAATTTGATTATATGAAATTAAAACTGTATATATTTTTCCTTTTTCTTAAAATATAAATACAAAACACCAAAACTACCCCTAATTTTTTAAAAAAAAAATTAAATCATAGGGCCAAGTGCCACCTTACCCCAAGTGCATGTCTATGGTTGCGAACTGGATCTACTACTCAAAATTGATGTTTCATGTTATATTTCATTATTTTCAATAAATATCATATTTAAAATTGGTATATATTAGAATATCAGATGAAATACGTATACTCAAGTAGTGGAGGATTCTAGTTGCTATGCTTGTCATTGAGAACAAATAATGACATGATTCTTTGAAATCTAACATTTGCTCTTTTCATATCGATCTTCTTCTATATTATGTAAAATATACATTATAAAAATCTCATATTTATTTTACCTAGATGTTAAATTAGTTCATAGAACTAACTAGTGATTTGTACACATGAATAGGAGCTACATGGAGATGGAGAAAAGGTTGAAGGTATGGGTGTACAAAGAGGGTGAGCCCCCTCTATTTCACAGGGGACCAATGAAGAACATATACGCCGTGGAAGGGCATTTCTTAGACGAGATCGAAACCCCCGGTCATAGGTTTGCGGCCACCCATCCGGACGACGCTCACCTCTTCTTCCTCCCCATTTCCGTCACCAAAATGGTGCACTACCTCTACCGTCCCAAAGGGGATTACGACCGTGGCCGTCTCCAGACGGTCATGGAAGATTATGTTCGATTTTTGTCCCATAAGTATCCCTATTGGAATAGAAGCCAAGGAGCTGATCATTTCTATGTTGCTTGCCATGATTGGGTACGTACACATTATTTTCAATATGTATATGGTTTTGCTTGCATCAAATCTTGAATCGGGATGGATGACTTCGAAATTGAGATATTAGTGATTGCTAGCTAGCTAGTGATATTATTCTTGACTTCGAAATTGAGATATAATGTTTGAGATATGGGGGGAGAAACTTATTTCCCATTCTTCCCTGAAGTCACTATCCGTTATTAGTTTAGAAAAAAATGCAATCTTCAATTTTTGGTTATGTAATTTACAATTTCGTCCAATTTTGACCTTTTTTTCGCTGGATTTTTTATTTTCCGTCCACATTCAGGCAAGTGCACTACACTTGCCCCCAATTTGAAGCCAAAAAATCAAAATTACAGGACCAAAATTAGACGAATTTTTCAATTATAGAACCAAATCTAAAAAGTACATTTTTACATGTCTAAAAACGGATAGTAGCTATGAGGAGGACGAAAAATGAGATTTTACCAAATATTTGTGATAGCTATATGGCTAGTGATATTATCTTAGACACATGATTTGTGATGATTATTTTGAAATAGTAAATAAAACACATTTCGGAATCAAGGATCTCATACAATTATCTAATACTAGCACAATTGAGCATGAAATATTTTACAACAGTTTATATGAGATCGTCTTATGGATAGATATAATGATCCTACATGTACAATCCAAACCGTCATCTTTATAGTTGAACTCTATTTTGTAGAGGACGAGTTGACTCGTGTCACGAAATTATATTTGTAAGATGTTACATTCAGAGTATTATGGTGGTACATATGATATATATTTTCAGGGACCATTTACCACAAGTGGAAACCCTAAGCTCTTCAAAAACATGATCAGAGTGATCTGCAACGCCAACGTGACCGAAGGGTTCAACCTAACCAGAGACGTCACCTTCCCGGAGGTGAAGGTCCCCCCCATCGGACTCAACCCGCCCGAATTCAACCGAACGGAGAGGCCGGTCCTGGCCTTCTTCGCCGGCGGGGCCCACGGCTACATAAGGCAGCTCCTGCTGGAGCACTGGAAGGACAAGGACAAGGAGGTGGAGGTCCACGAGTATCTTCCCAAGAACCTCAACTACTTCGAGAGGCTGTCTCGTGCCCGCTTCTGTCTCTGCCCGAGCGGGTACGAGGTGGCCAGCCCGAGGCTGACCGAGTCCATGCACGTCGGGTGCGTGCCCGTCGTCATCTCCGACGCCTACCCCTTGCCTCTCAGCGACGTTCTTGATTGGAGCAAGTTCTCCGTCTCCATTCCGGTGGAGAAGATCCCGGAGATCAAGACGATTCTGGAGAATATTCCGATGGATGAGTACTTGAAGAAACAGAAGGAGGTTATGAAGGTGAAGAGGCATTTTGTTCTTCATCGACCTGCAAAACCCTATGATGTGTTGAATATGGTGTTTCATTCTGTGTGGCTTAGGAGGCTTAATATTAGATTATCTACCTAGATTTTCAGCTTAATTATTCCATTGTGTTGATTTATTTTATTTTAATTTACTAGGAGATATGTTTTTTTTTTGTTAAAATGATTTTATTATGTTCTTTAAAATATCATGCAATTGGATTACCCAACACCAAATTTATATTATAATTGGGTTAACTAAAATCATTGTTCATCTCAAAATAATTATTGTATTTTTCAATTTTGATTGGGAAATTTTCATTTTACATCCACATAAAATATTATTGTCCGTCCATTTATTTTTAGGGTTTCACATTTAGTCCAATTAAAACAAAAATCGACCGATTTTGGTCAATTGGCTACGATTGCATCTCAATATCGCCCCCAATTATGAATTTCTGATAAGCCACATCAGCTGTCACGTGTGCTCCGATAAGCTACGTCAGCTGAACTTAGCCGGAAAATCGATCGCCAACGGCCAAAGAACCAAAATTGGTCGATTTTGATTTTATATAATTGGACTAAATATGAAACCCTAAAAATAAATGGACAGTAGCGTTTTAAGTGAACGTAAAATGAAATTTTCCCATTTTGATTTTATAACTATTATGATTTTAATTTAATCCCGTAGATGTCTTTCCATCTAAAGAAATATTTAACGTGGATGAACTTATTTTCTAGCAATTGCAAATTTGCCTAGAAGTTAATTTAATAGATATGCAATCTATTATTTATATAATATAATTTCTATAAAATAATCATTTAATATATCTCTTTTAATTGAGATATGTATTTCATATCTTTTATATCTCATATATATGCTGTTTGTTTGAAGTGCAAAATGTAAAGCACCTTCAATATGATATAACTTCCGTGATATATATGTTGTTTGTTTAAAGTGTAAAATGGAAAGCAACTTCAAATAACTTCCGTGCATCGCACCGGTACAACACTCGTTTATAGATATATTTGTTTGAGCTATTTTTATAGATACATGATACTTAGTAGGTAAAAGAAAATCATGTGAAAAATAATATTAACAAATATTTCTCAACGAAAAAAGATATTATATGATCACACACCGTTGATTGAAATATAAATCGTAGAAATCAAAGGTTGATAATTAACTTCATTTTTATTTTGGAAACGTAGTGATTTGGGATTACCTGAAATTACCTAGTAGATGCATACCACTTTGTATTAGAGCACCACCTCCTCCGCCTCCCTAACGCCACCACACCACCGCCGCATTTCTCCGATCATCGCAATCTGTATCTGCGACAACAACAATCTCGATTATTTCTCGCTTTTTAATGAGCATGGAAATCAATTGCTAGAAAGAGATCAGTAGTATTAGTATGATGATACATTATGCGCTGGTGGCGCGTGGATTGGTGGTTCTAGCGGAGTTCAGCGCCACCTCCACGACGGCGAATACGATCACTCGCCAAATCCTGCAGAGATTCTCTGGCAGCGACAGCGACACCAACCTTTCATACACACAAGATCGATACACTTTCCACGTCAAACGCACCGATGGACTCACCGTTCTGTGCATGGCTGATTCCTCCGCCCCACGTACGTGCCCTAATTCTTCCCCTCTTTCGATTTTCGATTTTTTGAATTTGAACGTAGCCTCCTGATCTCAATCAGGGAGAATTCCTTTTGCTTTCCTCGAAGAAATTCATAAGAGATTTGTGAGAACCTATGGCCGATCTGTGTTTTCCGCCAGAGCATACGCAATGAACGATGAATTTTCTAGGGTTCTTAGCCAACAAATGGATTACTATTCAAACAATCCTAATGCTGATAGGATCAACCGAATTAAAGGCGAAATGAGCCAGGTTCGAGATGTGATGCTTCAGAATATCGAAAAAGTATTAGACAGAGGTGATCGATTAGAGTCGTTGGTTAGTAAAACTATGATGATGCAACGGAACTGTGTTCGATTCAGAAGGCAGACTCGCCGTTTGAAAAACAGAGCCTGGTGGAGAAATTGCAAGCTAACGTAAGTAAGCAAATTTAACTTGCATTCAGCACATTGATTGCATTTGAGTTCATGGCTAATGATGAATATTGATTTATTTTTTTGGGGATTTTTTGTAGGGTGGCATTGGTATTTCTTCTCTTGTTAATTGTATATGTTACAGTGGGTTTTGTTTGCCATGGACTTACACCTCGATCTTGTTACAAGTGATCGAAGTCGAACAGAGGTCGTGGTTTTTGTTTTCGTCGTAACTGGAAGTCTTTCTTTTTCTTCTTTAAATTAGGTGTACATACTGGCAAATCTTGATCAGATAATGTTATGTTTGGAGATTAATGTTTGCTTGGTGAGAAGCTGACTTATTTCAGGTCTTAAATCTGTTCATGATTCCATGGTTTGATCATATTTTTTTGTTTCTCTGTTTGAAGCATTATTTCCACTTGTTTCAAGACATAGAAACATGGAATTTCAGTTATAAAGAAAAGGTTGTCATTCTAAGAATTCATATACACAAAGTCATTGCTGCTAAGCCTAAAGTTATATCATTCATATTCATACATGTGTTGCATATCGACAGCGAATCGATTGAGAAAATAAATAAAGTAATCAAGATTCAAGAGAGTCAGAGATGCAGAGGCAGAGTCAGAGTCGATTGAAGAACAAGCTAATCAAGATTCAAGAGAGTCAGAGATGCAGAGGCAGCGTCGATTGAAGAACAAGCGTGCGGATGGGGGTTGGGTACGCTTTTCTTTCTTGTTGCTTACTGTTGTTACATTTTTTACATGCATGAACGTGTTCTGAATCTGATATTATCAGCTGTGTAAAGCATAAGTTTTGATTGCTGATGAAGATGATTTTCACACAGCTTGTTTTTGTTGATGATGTTTTCTATAAGCTTTACATGTGTGCAAATATATGAACATGTTTCTGATCCCATGATTGCAATGTGTATGAATACATGGCTGTATTTAACTCTTTCATTCTTGAGCTCAATTGAATGTTAGTGAAGCTCAAGAATAGCAATGCATTAACTCAATTTGATTGCATTACACCAATAAATGTACAGTCCATCATAGTGGTCATCCACACTCTTTATTTCCACATGAAAAGAGTAATGAAATGGTTATGCTTTTCATGTACTCTGGTTGTTGCATCTTACAGCTCCTTCACTTTAAATGTTTCACAGAGGTTGTTGAAACTGTGTTTTCACATGCTTTAAACTCTCTAATAACTTCCAACTGCTATAGGAAATATGCTGTCTCAACAACTTTGAAGAACCCATATTTTACAGCTCCGAATCAGTACAAACTGGAAACGAAAAGAAATCCCGAATTTCACATGTTTCAGTATCTGCCCATCTAAAATTCTCTCAAGTCAGTTCTACCAACTGACCAAAAAAAAAAAGAGGTTTAAGTCACAACTCAAGAAGCCAAAACTGCTAACTCTCTAGTGCCAAAAAAAAAAAAAAAATTAATGTTGTTGAAGCATCAACTCTCAGACACATGACCAGCCCAACCCTGTGGAGAGAAACAGTACTATGTAATGAAGGATTATTAATATACTGTTGGCCCAAAATATGTAAGAACATTTCTCAGAGAAGGATTATTAATACCTCAGCAACCATTTTCTATTTCACTTGGCTCCACAAGCATGTAAAGTGGCTTTCCATTCAACCTGTTTCGTCCCTGAAATTAACGGAAATCCTTCAACGATTAAGCCATAAAACGAGTCGTAGATGCAATACCTAGTGAACCACACAATGTGCAGTAGACGGTGAGCACGCACTCACTAGATGTAGCATTGTTAGTCGGTAAAAAACCAAATCATGAACAATTCGAACGAGCAACCTACAAATGTCGAGTCAAACAAGAAACAAGTGTTGAGTATTACCTTAACCTCAGGAACTCCAATAACACAAGCACACTCAACCACCTCGGCCCCCATGCGTTCTTGAACCAGAGAAAAAAAGCATGGTATTTGTGAAACATTTACAAGCTTTTGATTATTGAAAGACATGAAATAGGCAACAAAGTTTTTACCCAAAAGTTTGATAGCTGCAGATAGGGTCCCACCAGTTGCTACCAAATCATCAATCACCACTGCCTTTTCCCCTTGTTGCACAGAACCAACATGCATTTCAAGACAATCCTTACCATATTCCAGATCATAAGCTTCAAAGATTACCTTGCCTACACATTCGAAAACCTTACATTAAACGGGCAGATTCCGGCAATCTTGCTAGTAGGATCAAGCATCGATTCCGGGACTTAACTAGACAACTTTATTATCGATTCAAGAAACTACACTTTTCTTGTGTCGATGATCAAACAATTGATTAACCGCGTATAGTAAAAACCCGCTCTTGTGTCACTTTCCGCGGTTATTTTTTGAGGGGTGTCGATTTTCCACACCTCAGATTTGTGTGTGGTGCAAGATTATCATACCCTACACTTTCATTTACTTTCTACCTACTTCTAACACAATGCTTCCAATTTATGGTGAATGATTTGTCAATTTCCATCATAAGCTTAATTAACATTGTCGACAATGTACCTCGAAAAAACACTTCTAGTTAGTACATATAATTTTGTTCTATTCTAGTATAGCATTTAAATGCAAAAGCTAGTCCATTGAAATGAGAACCAAACCATAACTGATGTAGGTCATTACTGCAAACCTCGGCTAATTTAGATGAACGAAACATAAATCAATCATGAATCAAGTTTTTAATTATTGTAATCATCACTAAGACCATAAAACAGTCAAAATAGCAAATGCTAACCCAAATTTGGTATAAAATGAGTACCAAACAATGTAATGAGACATCCAATTTGAAAATAAACATACCAGGCAATTTTCCGGGTTTTCGCAATGGAACAAACTTGGCACCTATTGCTAAGGCTATAGATGGACCAAACATGAATCCTCTTGCTTCAATTCCTAATCATAAAGAATGCAGTGAAGTTCACAAGCTTGTTAATTCAAAATCAAACTTCAACATTAATCCACTCATACAACAATTCTTGAAACTTACAAATTAGGAAATGATTGCGGTTTGTCCAGAAAACAGATCACTTGACTACACCCCACCAAAACAGACATGTGCGTGTGTGTGTGTGTGTGTGAGAGAGAGAGAGAGAGAGAGAGAGAGAGAGAGAGAGAGAGAGAACCTGCAACAACAGAGATGCCCATGTCCTTGAATCTATCGACAAAAATGTCCACTGTGTCTTTGAACACTTTGTGGTTGAGAAACAAAGGGGTTATATCTTGGAACATTATTCCTATGAAAATCCAAGAAAGAAAATGTTATATAAATCTGCATGCATTATAACAGTTTCATATAAATTCAATCTGCAACCAACAAGAACACAATTGAGAGAGAGAGAGAGAGAGAGAGAGAGAGACCTGGTTTAGGGAAATGGGGTATGACTCTAATTGCTTGAGAAATTGCTTGAAGTCTTGGGTCTCCCTTGAACCCATTCTCTGCTGCGAACATCTCTTTCATTTCTGCTTCAAATGTGTGTATGTGTGTGTCTCTCTCTCTCTCCCCTCTCCCCTCTCCCTCTCTCTCTCTCTCTCTTGTCTATGAACTTGCATAGTTGTTGCTGTTGTGGTTTTATAGGTGTGATGCGGGAAATTTTAAAAATCTTCCAAAAGATTGCAAATTCCATCTATAAAATTTGGGAAATAATTCGGCATTCTAAGATTACCAAAATATCCCTGTAATATCCTTTGTCATTGTGTGTTTTAATTCAGAAATGTACAAAATAAATTCTTCTAAAAAAAAAAAAGCTAATTATTAATCTACTTTTGACCATAAGTCTCGCCCATCACATTTTTAATATTTTGTTTCGATTAGTCGCCTATCATATTATTTGAGGATGTACGTTTTATCATAGTACAAACAAACCAACTCCAATTGGGCTTATTAAAATTATATTTTAATCAAATTCTATATATTATTTTGTAAGAGCATTTATAGATCTTATTTTTTAGAATGGGACATATCAGATCGACATGAAAACTATATTATTAAATAATAATATAAAAATATTATCTAATATATACATAAATATTGTTATTTAATATATATAAGTATTATTTGACCCGATTCATGGATGAGGAGAAGAAAGCATGGCCGGCGTTAGAGTATATTATAAAGTTATCCACACTTTTACAAATATGATTTTATATACATAAAGTAAGATTGAATTCTTCAAATTCTATAGTAAATACGGAATCTATACTCTTATCCAAAATTTAGAAAGTAAAAGAAAAAAAAAACTTTCTCAACTCCCAAGCAGCAAAAGTCGCCCTAATTTTTGAACAAACAACAGGCTAATGAATTTTTTCTTATAAATATGATTCATCGTGATTAATTTAAGTTCATCAAATTAGTTACAGGAAATAATTTTATACTATAAGTTATTACAAAATAATTAGAATAGTATGAAGTATTAAAACGAGCAGAGATAACATAAAAGAAAAAAGGTGGACCTTTAAGTATAGTCAAGTAGTAAGGATTATGGTGATGCGAGAGAAATCCTCGTTAGGTCTGTACTCTTTAGATTCTCTCCTATAATTACCACTTAAACACTCTGTAGACTCTCTTTTATAGTTGTCGGTTGTCCCAGATTTGCATCTCATTCAAATGAAAGTCCCCTCAAATACAACCGGGAGTCGAACGGGTAGTTATTCACTATCCTAACTAAAAGAAAGAAGGTGGAAAATAAAAGAAATAGTAGTTGTTTGGGTGGGAATCGATGTAAGGATAAATTGGTACTTTTAATAAAAATTGACGGCTGTAGGGATGCAGAGAATCAAGTAAGTTCAGCTTTTTAGATTTTGGTGTGGTCCCAACTCCTACCCTCCACACTTCCCTATTTTCTCTTTTCCACTTTTTACCCTTCTCAATGCCACTTATCTCTCCAATATTATTATCACTATTCACTATCTTTTAGCCTCGTTCTCATCG
Source organism: Scutellaria baicalensis (assembly GCA_005771605.1). Taxonomy (NCBI): domain Eukaryota; kingdom Viridiplantae; phylum Streptophyta; class Magnoliopsida; order Lamiales; family Lamiaceae; genus Scutellaria; species Scutellaria baicalensis. The sequence goes on along the minus strand of CM016721.1, from coordinate 3,099,160 downwards.
GAGATGGGATCTTCAATTGTATTTTATTCATTTCATTCGTAAATTTCGTGTTTTATAATATTTAATATTTCCCCAATACTTTAAATATTTGTCATTTAAAAGATTTCACATGAATTAATAAAGTTAATAAAAAATATAAAAATTTAGTGATTATTTATGTGAGATGAATCTTTTTATCCATTTATCTAACTCATATCTATCAATTTATGTGTGAATTGTAAAGTGTGGGTTATGGGGTTGATCCGTCTCACATAAATGATTTATAAGACGGTCTCACATAAAACTTACTCAATAAAAAATACTCACTCACTTCTATTTAATTGTAAAGTAAGTCTCGTATGATATAATCTCACATTTTTTGTTATGTAAAGTGAGTTTATAACTCACACTTAACAATTTATATATAAGAATTGGAAATTAATTTAATTTATTGGTAAAACTGATATGTCTTACAGAAACTATTTATGAGACCTTCTTACATGAGTTTTCTTTTAGATTATAATGAAAAATGCTAAAATGCTCACGGCCGACAACTCTTAATATGCACACCGTTAACGTGTAATAATATCATCCCCTCGTTATATGGAAAATAAAATTAATTGATATGTTGAATATCAGAAATGACTTCGGTGGACATATAATATGTGTGCACGTTGGGTAGCGTGATAGGACTAAAGTTATGATAATTGTGAGAGTTTTTTCTTCTCTTTTTTCATAACAACCTATGATTATTCTGTACACATTTAATACGGTATGAGTAAATAAGAGTGTTCTTGGTAGACTGAATGTAAATATGCCTTAAATTCAATAGAAACACCTATTTTGGTATAATTTTGCTTGTTAAAAGTATACTTCCAATTATATAGGTTTAGGGGCGTGCACAATTTGGTTAAAACTGAATAAACCGACTAGTTTTGATTTTTAATTCGTTTGGTTATTTTTAATTCGGCTAGATTTTGGTTTTGATTTTTGAAAAATTCGATTAATTCGGTTTGGTTCGGTTTTGAGTGAAAAATAATCGAATCAAACCGAAATATAAATCATATGAACATATGTTATACATTTTTATAAAGAGCTGGACTCCTGTGAGACTGTCTCATGTGCGACGGCACTGGCGCACGGTCGTGTGCCAGGACAAGATTGACCGTGCGCCGAAACACATACGTATAGCACTAAAAGACATACTTATAGACAAAAATCACATACTTATCCCGATTGTGTCCTGGACCTTAACCGTGCGCCACAAATTGCTCTTAGTTTTCACGCGACGCATGGTCTGTCCCAGGACACGGTCGTAGGCGAGAAAAAAATCACATACTTATAGTGAAAAATCACATGTTTATTATTGAAAAAAACATACTTATACACTACAGTCGCGCACGATCGTGTCCTGGGACACGATCGACCGTGCGTGAGTGTCGTCGCATGTGAGACGGTTGCATATGAGTATTTGTGTTTTATAAAATACTATCATATAAATGTGTACTTTTATAAATATATATCATCTAAATATATATTTCTATTGTTGGAGGATTTTGTTGTACTTTCTTTTATTAAGTTTCAAAATTAGATTTTAGTGGTTTAATTATGTTTCGATGACATTATAGTTTTCTTTACTATTGTTTGTTTTAACTTTGATCTTATTTTAGACTACGATTGATCTTATCTTGCCATTTTGTCCAAAATTAAATTTTGATAGTTGATGTATTTAATTTATTTAAAAATCACATTCTAATTACTAAGTTTTGACTTATGAAAAATGAGAAGAAATGTAAATTACAGCTCTTTCGGTTCGGTTTGGTTTTTTCCTTTACAAATTTCGGTTAAATTTGGTTTTGACAATTCGGTTCAGTACACCGATGCACACCCCTATATAGGTTTGTATTCCCTTTCTTTTTTAGATGTCCCACATATATAGTCCATTTACCATGTGCGGTAAAATTTTAGATGTCCCACTTATATAGTCCATTTATTGATATGCCCCTATTAATTAGTTTTAGAAGGATAAGTTTGAATAAACAAGTTCAAAAACTAAACTCATTAAATAGGTATAATAGAAATTTACTTACCTTTCTAATCATTTTTTTATTCTTCGTGAAAAACTCAATCAGCATGCATAACTAGGATAGAATGAGTACTTATTTTGGAATAGGGAAAGTATACTTATGTCAGTGTATCGGTTTAGTAGAGTTATTTGATAAACTTAACGTGTGATGATCAATTTAATATATAATATAAAATATTTTCGTTTAAGAATTAAAAGATTGCTCATATCATTTAATAACAATTACAATCATATATATATATATATATATATATTTCCATAGACTTTCAATATAAGATCTTTTGAGAATCTTGATGATATAATAATAATATGAAGGCCATAAAAGATCTATGCTTTCAAGCTAAATTATTCTAGGAAGTTTTCTTTTAATATGTCAACTGTTGACGATTACATCCTTCCGTTATATATGGAAAAAAAGTTTAATGTATACGTTTGATATCTGACATATTAATGATGTATATATATTAATGTGCCTACGATGGGTGAGGAAACATAACTGGTGCATAATGAGTATATATAAAATACATCATTTACTTAATTAAAGCCCAAAATATAAGAAAATCGAATTTACAAAAAAAGAAAGCATAAGATCAATACTTATAAATGAAGATTCAGAGGTATAATAGTTGAAGGGTACTTAATTTATATTAAAAAATTACAAATTATAATGATTAAGATTGAACTTGAATCAAATAAAAGTGTAAATAAGAAGAATTAAATGAGAAAATAATTATTCTTAAATGTGGTGGATGAGTGTAGCATTTGGGGATGAAATGAAGAGGATGAGATAGAGATGTGTGGGGGTCCCACGTGGAATGATCACACGTACCAAACGCATCTATTCATGTGCACGCGTGCCGTACAGGATAAAATACCCTATTTTTCATGATGACACAATCATTGTAAGATTTTCTTTAAATAACTTATTATCTCCTGTGTGTGTGCATTTTCGGTTGATTGAACGATCAAGATTAGTCTCATCTTTAATCTCAGCCGTCGATGTTTTTGCAAGATTTTGTAGAGATTTTGTCCTGTTTTTAGTCCAGACAACACGGGTGGCAAGAAAGGCAATCAAGAGTAGTTGCTCATTTCCATTTTGGAGGAAAGTTGAGATTTCATTTTTTATTTTCTGGCAAATTAGTTTTTTTTTTCCCAATAAACTAAAAAATTATGAGTTGATCTCTTGTCAGACCATCTGACGTGTGATGAGATTTAAGTGATGAGATTAAAGTATGCGTTTTTTAACTATAAATGTGTTTTTTGTGTATGTTTTTACAGGTGTAAACATGAGTTCTATAAGTATGTCTTTTACATCTTTAGATGTCTTTTTTCTGTTATAAGTATGTCCGTCACACGGTGCGACGGTTGCACCTGAGATTTTGTGAATTCATATACTTTATTTATCAAACATCATGATATCAAGAGTTACAGGTTATTTCACTTATTTAGCCAATCGACGACAATGATAAAGCTTACTACCATTCGAACAAGATAGCAACATGTGAATGTCCGATATCCATGTGTCGAACTAATCCAAGAAATCATCGGTTTTGGTGACTGCTTGCATCGCAAGTAACGAGTCTGAACGAGCGTGTTAGAATTAAATTTTATGAAAGATGATGATTTCTTACTGAAGATTAGAATTAAATTGCAACTTCTGAAATTATGGTAAAAAGAAAATGCTTCAACTAGGTCTTGTTTTTATGTTGTTTTATGTATACATACAAGTTGCATATAATGTTATGTACATCAGAGTTGGAATGTGGTTGTTTAGGATAGATACACTTGGCATGGTGTGCTCCATCGTTGTGCTATCTTTGTTGATTTTGTCCATCCCAAAATAGAATCGATGAAATTGAAGTCGATTTAACTTGAGAAATGGTTTGGATCCGCCATTGCCAAATTGTTTAACATCTTTAACAACTTGAGAAAATGTAATGTATAATCCAAAAAATGCCAAGTAAAACACTTTAGTTGTTCTAGCATTAGTATTTCTCCGGTGGCTCTTCATACCTCTTTGTAATATTGAGCGAAATGCCGTTGAAAGAAATTCACCGTTGCCAACGGAGAGGGAGTTCCGGACGATCCTAGCTCACGATCTCAACCAACGTAACCGCAGCAAAGACGAGGAAGAGAGTGCCACCAATGTATGCAATTGCCTGTTGAAGAGACCATGGAGTTGCTATTTTATTGATCATGTAGAAAGAATTGGTTTGATAGCTCAAAATGAACACATTATGCAATAGTTTTGATTCTAAAAGGTTGAGCTTAAACTACCTTCTCAGAGAGGTATGTTCCCAGGAAAGAGCCCCCCAGAACAGCAAGCTGTAAAACGCATTTCTTTAGACAACGACTCCGTTTTTTCCTCAAGTGTTAGATAAGATTGTGTGAAGCATTTTGCTGAGTTTTACCAATGTCGCGACTCCATGACCGGCTAGTGCTCCTGCGATGACTCCAAGAGGCGAAGAGGCGGCAGCTAGTGCTGAAGGAATAGTATGATCATGTTGTTTTTAAGTATGATGTTGATCTTGAGAATGATATGAAACTCTAGTGTACTATTGTGGAACAAATGATGGTTAGAACAACTCACCTATAGTGGAGAAAAAGGATTTGTCACCCCATTCAGCGACGAAAACCAGTAGGAACGTGCTGAAGACGGTGTTGGCAGTAGATAAAATACCCGCACCAGATCCTGAAACTTCTGAAACTGCAATCTCCGCCTTATAAAGCAAACACTCGTATATTAAAAGACTCAATAATGAGGCATAAACTCTAGAGAAATTGGCGTAGTCGTAGATAAATGAATCATACCTCCTTTTGTTCTTCTTCGGCTTTTAGGCCATCACTGGAGGAGGCTTCGACCAAGGATGAAACACCAAAATATAGCTGATTCGGTATAAGTTGCAGTAAAAGTTACAATCAGAGAGCAAGCATCGATTGCACGGTTTGTTAGTTAAAATGGATGGATTCTTACTAGGAGGCAAACTGCTGCCAGATCATCAAGAGGCAAATCGGCATTTCCTAACCTAATGTAACGAGTTTAGAGGAAAAGTCGAAGTTTAGATCATCAAGAGAGGTTTGCAAGAAGTTGAGCATTTGAGGTCTGCAAACCTGAATGGAAGGATGTCGTCAACATAGTGAAAAGTTCGGCCAAGAAGGACTGATATAACTGTCATTACCCTGTTCACGTTGCAAAGTGGTGTTAACGGATTAAAAGCTGTCCTCATGAACACTACGATGTTGTGTTGAAGATGCAAGGCACGATAGGTATCGATTGTTGAATATCGTACATGATGTAGGAACTTACGCAAGTGCACCGAAAGTCCCTATGAAAGTAACAACAGCAGAGTTCCTAGCTGCTAGAAGTGCCTGCTCACAACATCAAATAAGCCAATCTTCATCTTACTGCATAACATATTTTAAAATATATTAGATAACCATGATACATTACTAGTGTCTTACCGCAATAAAGAAGGTTTTATCGCCAAGTTCTGAGAAGAAAATCAACAAGAATGCCTGCAAGTAAAGATAAGTTAATATTCTCCAAGATTCATCAAAGCAGTGTTCATTAAACAAACATTTCGAACTAAGTGGAAATATCACAATCAAAGAGTAAGACTGAACTGTAACCAGGTGACCTTTTTGAAACACAACAAGTAGTTTCCAAAGAGTAAAAGTCACACATAGCATAAGGGAGAATTTCCTAACTGAAGCAAAACCTGTGCTAATTTCGCTCGTATCGCCCAGAAACGAAAAGGATGGCAGGCTGCTAGCAATATCTGAACCGGCAAGTGCTTGTTGAGTAGATTGCAGGGTGAAAAATCCACACGTCAGCAAGAATTTGAGGTAACTAAGTGATGCAGCATTTTGAACTCTGTAGTCTAATGGTGTAGCAGATTTCTTCCTCGTCTTGTGCAAAAACGTAAATTTTCTGGGAGAGCTTTGAATTTGACTAGTATGAGGCAACAGTCTTAATTTGAAACATTTCTCCTTTGTAGGCATAAGTTCCTAAGCAAAAACATAGCATTTCAAATAACTAGGAAACAGCTTATAATAACTTATGAAAGCCTATAGGTATCAGTCAATGATCAATGCAACTCACGAAGAATGACAATTTCTGCAATACGAATGGATGCTGTAAGTTAAATTTACATGCATTTGATACTTATACATCAGTTTGAGGAGAGATTACTATGCGCGTAATGGTTAGTTAATCAACCTTCACTGACATAGAATCCGCAAAAGATGGAATCTGAGAACCATGTGAAGGCTTTCCAGCAAATATCTTCCCTACAAACAAGATAAATCGACTAAACTGAGCATCAACGAAGAAACATATGGATCAATGAGAGCTTAAATCTACCCGTTAAGATCATCTTAACCGGGAAAGTCCAACATTTCTTCACTCAAAACTAGTATAAGCATACAAGGCATTCTTTTCTCCAAAACAACTTTATAGAATTTAGTTATACCAAAATTCATCGCAGTATCTCTATTACCTCTGCACTAGAAAACATCTAGCCCACGACCCACAACTCACAACTTCGAAACAGCTTAAGAGGACTAGTTATGGCTCTTGGGTATTGAATTTCACAAACTCATCCAATTTCATAAGCTGATATTTTATTGCTCAAACCATTCTTTGAATGACTTAAAAAGCAACTACATTGTAGTAACTAGTAATCACTAATACAAACTGTTGAGCAGAATCAAACGCCTCAAGCTTAGCCAAGAATTTAACCCATTGCAAGAAAATCTAAAAAAACCCACCAAAAATTCATGTAAATTGTCACTGCTAAAGCACCAAACAAAATTCTAAGGAAGCCCACTTACAAAACTTGACCATACACATTTCTGACATATAAATTCAACATAGGAACATTAAGCAGAATTCACAGTTCATAATCAGTGCAAATATTAAAAGTTTAAAGCATCAGATTAAGAGGAGATAGAGAAAGTAGAGAAAATACTGGATAAACGGAATTGAGGCGGGAAGAAGAAAGAGAAGGTGGGATTATTGGAGTGATGAGCAAGAGAGCTCCATGGAATGATAGTGTAAACCATAATTCTTGATCAGTAACTCTAAAAAATGGAATGAAGAAAGTGGGGATGAAAAAGTGATAACACTGATATGGCAGTTGATATATACGTGTGGTTGAAACAGCTGAATTCCATGCTGATGTGGCTCCCACTTGTGGCCTTCATTTCTTTCCATCTTTCTCTTTTTCTATGCCAATTTACTGCTTAAATACAGAGCAGCCCTTTTAGAAGATTGATGAGTTGTTTTTTCTTAATAATAAATATAATGAACTGGGCGTGACTTTGCTAACAAAACGTGATATGTGAGACGATCTCATTGACTTTAGACCCATTAAATTACACATACCGTTTTCTCTATTTCTTCTTGACAGTATAGTAGGTGCTGTACTCCAGAATTGTTTGCTTTAATATTGATGAACGTGTTTTTTTAGTACAAAAATTATGAGTGTAATGATATGCATGGAGCAGAATTCATTTCACTTGTTCACCCTATCTATCGGCTTAACCTCCATAAAACTTAGTAAAACCGCTGTTACATTGGTTGGCAGCTGATAATGATATTCTCCATCTCATCTTCGATGTTTTCAATTCACGTCATGTATAATGAAATGAAGCATAGCCTGAGAAACAGCAGTTTCCGTCATCGGGGTAGCAATACTCTGACTGGGAATTGTGCCGTGAGAGGATGGAGAATTAACTTCTTTCTTCAAGGTCATCTCCACTTATTACACTAACAACACTATTATTAAACTTCTTTGTTCAATCAACACTTGATTATATCCCCTGTTTCTCCTTTTCTTTTACATTCAAATTCAAAATAGCACAATCACACCATCATCTATTTCAAACAGCCTTTCGATCTCACCAAAGTTATCTCATCAATACACTCACAATATTGGAATACAAGGCATAACACTATTTAAGTTTATTTCTCAAGCAAAGTATCCTCCTCCTTGGATATCAAAACAATCCAAGTAGAATACGTTGATCCCATCAAACACAAGAGATTGATGTCTGTCTTTAACTATTTCAGACAATGTATGTTGTAAAAGAGGTCATCAAACACAAATTTCAAGAATTTCCCATATATGATCATTCAGTATGTTGTAATAATACAGTAAGTGTTCAACATCATTGTGCATTGATGAAAGAGAGAGAAGCAAATAGGTACATAAGTGAGAAGCCCAGAAAGCAAGACTGGATTTTTGAGTGGGATCAAGAAACAGGAAGAACCTTCTTGACAATGTCAGCACTAAGAGCAGAGATCTGGGAATCGAGAGCTTTGATAGTCTCATCCTTCTGAGTCTCCAAAATGGCCAACGCCTCTTGCAGCTCCGCCTCGATCTTCTTCCTCCCCTCCGCCAGCTTCTGCTCCACCTCCACCTGCGTCTCCTTCTTCATCTTGTTCAGCGCCGCCGATATCTCCGCCCTCGCCGCCCTCATGACCGCCGCCGCCTGGTCGTCCAGCTGCTTCACCTCCGCCGCGGTGTCCTTGACGCTGTTGAGCTTCTCTCTGATGGCGGCGTCTCTCTCGTCCATGAACTTCCCGAGCGGGGTGTAGTAGACCTTGTCGAGGGCGACCATGAGGAAGAGGAACTCGAGGGCGATGATGGGGAGGGTGAGGTTGAAATCGAAGAGGGACGCCTTCTCGATTTCCTCCGCCAGGGACGGCGGCGCGTGGGCGAGGGTGACGGCGGCGGCGGCGGCGAGGGGTTTGAGGAAGGTGGGGAGGGATACCTTGGGGAGAGAGAGTTGGGGGTGGGGGTGGGGGTGGAGGTGGGGTTTGAGCTTGGGGGTGGAAGGAGGAATGGAGGAGGAGGTGATTAGAGCTCTGGAAGAAGCCATGATCATGTTCGCCATGGCAGCTCTGCTGATATCTTCAACTATTCAGGTGGTGCTGCAGCAGTGAAGAAGAAGAAGAAGAGTGAAAAAGGAGGTTCATCAATTTCAAAACCCTATCTTTTTCTATGCCACACAATTTGATGAGGTTCTCATTCATTTCTCCTTTTCTTTTCTTTTTTTTTTTTTATTATTTTTTATTAAAAATATATATAAGAAATGATTAACAGTCATAATAATTTCTACCTAATGCAACTAATAATTTATAAAATATTGATATTTTATTTTATATGTAGAAATGAAAAAAAAAAAAGTTTAGTGAAAACACTATTTTTAAGAAATTGTTTTCATATATTATATGTAATTAAATGCATATGTAATTTTTTCATAAATTTAGGTTGGAAATTGAAAAGATCATGCGAAGAAAATGGTTGAGAAAAGTTACTACCTCCGTCCCAAAATAAATGACGTTTTAGCCTTATGCACATATATTAAGAAATGTGATAAAAAGTTCAATCTACCCCTATTTAAGTTTAATTAATGAAGAATTTTTATCTCTTTAACACATTTAATTTGAGGTGAGTAAATAGAGGCATATTTGGTATATTGCATGTAAATATGTTTTGGAATACGAAAACGACAATTATTTTGGGACAAATTTTAGTTGGTAAAACATCATTTATTTTGGGACAGAGGTAGTATTAAAATTGCATGATAGATAACCTCTAAAACTTCAAAGTTGCAGTCAGATAAAAAAAATTAAGTTGTTAAATTAAAAAACATGTACTTCAGGCTAAATTTTGCATATGACCCTTATAAATTTAAGAGGGATAATTGTAAATAGTGATCTATAAATTATGAAAAGTAGAGCTAAAAATAGCGTATAAACTATGAACAAGTGTTAAATTTACAAATTATTATATCGATTATATTAGTTTATGAAACTTTTCTTTTTGAGTGTTGTACTATGGTAGGCTATTTAATTTATAAATTCTTGAAATTTGAGTTTAGTATTATGGTAGGCTATTTAATTTAGGGTAATTATATAGTACACAAGGTGTATTAATACATCAGACTCTCCACTCATTTTCAGTCATCAGATCTGAGATCATTAAGGTTAAGGTCAACTATGATCTTAGATCTAATGACTAAAAATGATGAAGAATTTGGTGTATTAATACACCCAGTATACTACAGAATGACCCATTTAATTTATATTTGAAAATGGACACATCCACTCTATGTACTAAAGAGAACAATTTGCACACACCACTTTTTCATTGTTTAGAATAGAGTTATACAAAACATAGGGACTTTAAGATGCATTTTGCCATCTAAATATCCAGTTTTTGCATCAAACATAATTGGAAAAACAGAGACTTATTTTTTCTATCCCTTTATATTTATTTCTACCAACTCTTGCCCCTTTAATTAAAGTGGCAAAAGTCAAGAAAATGAAAATATATATGGGCAAAAACAAAAACATAGAGGGGCAAAAGAGAAAATTTTGAAAGTACAAGGACTATACATTAACATTAGTCTGGTAAATCAGTTAGTTTCCAAACTCCTACTCCAAGATAAAAGTAAAACAAACAAATTTTCCCTCACTGTAAAAACACATGACTGCTATGATTTTTAACATCCTTGCCTATGTCAAAAATATAAGAGTTCAAAGGTTCTCACTGCACGAATTTTTCGGCAGCCGAATAACGGTGATCATCACTGACTATAGAGCTCCATCAAATGGAAGTATAAATAGCATCATCAAGAATTCATTTCTACAACAATCTCTGATGTGCACTACAATCCTGAAAGCCGAAAAGAAAGTACCTTCCCAGAATTCAGCCGAGGCATTCGCTCCCCCCCTATCCTATCGGATGTGTCAAAGACTCAAATCGGTGACTGATTAGAGATGTGGAATCTTGAAAGAGGTTATTTCCCGATAAGCTTAAAGTAGGCGTACAGGCCTGAGCCAATGAAGCCAAGAAGTTGACCAATGACATTCAACTGGAAGTATAATATATGTTAAGTGTTAATTGCATGTGAATGTAAAGCTTGAGGGTTTTTATAAATAATACTGCAAATTAAGATAACTGAATAGAGCCGGGACTTACTAAATCGAATGGCAGGCCACCGAAAATTACCCAGCCTAATGAAATCGTGAAAAGATCCTAAACAAACAGGAGGAATGTGAAGTATAAATGAGCATGTATTAGAATTGAATTCATATCTATGCAGAAGTTAATTGAAATCCCAAAAACATGTTTGAGTTCCAACATAATCCGATTATCAGTAAAAGAGGTGGTACATTATGTATTAGAGAATAAATGTACACTATAGAGCATTATCTGAACGTTTAATTAACACTATGATTCTACAAAACCCGTTTGTTAAAGTTCTCTATTGTCAGCATAAAACACGAATGAAGAAAGATTTGGAAGCAAGATAAAGATGCTATGTCTGAACAAACCTTCAAGTTACCACAGATTGTCTGTGTGAGTGCAGAATTCAGAGTCGTGTTCAGGAATATACTATAGTTCAGGAAGAAAGCGAGTATACAGGACAAAAGCAACACCACCTGACACCGGAAAAGCAGCATACACTTTAGAAATGTAAGAACAAGTCAAAGCATGAGCAAATATATGCATTGTCTTTAACAAAAAGATATTTCATCGGTTAAAAATGGATAGGGAAAGTTAGCCTGATAATCCCCACACCAGTCCACACATATCAAAGTAGGTGACTGAAAACCGAATGTGTTGCATATGAAATTTAGTAGCAGAGCAGGTTGGTGGATTTAATTTCACGAAGAAGTGTAATGAAAGAGCAGTTTTCCATAAGAAATGAAACGGTGAACATAAGGCGGCAAATCACCAACAATGCTTGAAGCTAGGTAGATAATTTTGACATTTATGAGTCATCAACAAAAGGGTAACAATATGAAGAGAAAGGTGAGGTAAACCATCACGGAGAATAGAATAAAGTGCCTAGAAAACTGATGAAGGTTGGTATCGTTAGGAGAAATAAGACCAAGTGAATATTGGCTTGTGTGTGTGTGTGTCTGTAAGCCCCATAAGATGGATTGGAAAGACAAAAATCATGAGACACGTGCATCAATCTAAAACGAAATAGTACCAGGAAACCAGGAGAATAGAGATAGGGGAAATTCATCGTCAACTCCAAGTCACCCCGAAAAAGGGTCCAGAGCAGTAAAACAGGCCCACACAAAATTCCTATAGAAGAAGTCATAGTTGAATAAAAGGATAGGCATATAAATATTTATGTGAACTGAAACTGCAATGATCTAGTTACTACTCACCATTGCACCACATGAGACCAAAGCTATTGAGCCCACTCGATTTTCCTAGACAAATAAAATATCAGAATGGGAATAAAAAAAGAATGAACCTGCAAAGAAACATAGTGAAAACAGGATGAAAGAGTAATACCAATACGGGCTATAGTTGCTAGGTATATAGCAGTGGTGAAATTCGATATGAAAACAACTAGATATCCGTAGGAGTCAAATGCTAAGTCCCGGGATCCAGCAATAAAAGCACCCAGAACAATCAAGGCCACACTGGTAAAATCATAAATATTAAGTCATTCCCAATACGAAGGTGCACAAGAGAAAGACAAATGGGTATAATAAAAGTTCCAAATCAACATTATTGAACATCAGCCTGTTTATATGCTTCCCAAATTCATGCGACTCATGATCCAAGATAAACTCTAGCCATCAGTACTATTTCTTCAAGTAGTGTTTTAACACCAGCTTCACCCAAATTCAATAAACTGATTACCCACATTGTCCTTATTTTATTTGATAAGTCATTTATCGGTACCATTGCACAATAATATTCATATTTCCAACACAGGCATTCCATAAGACTTTAACATGTTACTCTCCATCGTAAAAGTAAAATACTCGTATGCATTACAAGAGAGGGTAGCTTACCTTCCAAGAATAGGATGTGTATACCTCTGCTTCACAAGGATGTACTCAACAATCATTGTGAATACAACTGTAGTTCTACGCAAGGTTGTATACATCGGAACATTAACACCTCGAACAGACTCCATAGTGGCTAGCTTTCAAGGTAACCAAGAGAAAACTTGTAAGAATTTCTTTTCATGAAAACAATATTACTAGCTGCAACAGGAATAAGACAAATAAATGAGAAAAAAAATATTACCATATAAAGCAAATAGGTTAAAGCAACAGGTGAAGTTTGGATCAATGTCTTCATTGGTACCAACATTTTGGAACTATCACTGACAGCTATGGGTTCATTAGCACTAAAAGAAATGATCTTTGAGCGTCGTAGAACATAAAGCAAACAACATGAACTTATCATCTGCAGCAGATACAATGGTAAAGTGTTATGAAATATGTGAAATACAATTAAATTAAAAAGTGTAAATATGGTGTGTTCTCTTTGTTCCTTTTCCTCTTTCCTTTTTTTATCATTAAGTGATAAAGCTCCAACTCCACCAATATAGGAGTTTATTTCACACACTACAACTACATACATCTTCATACGCGTAACTCCTTGTGGGCAATCATGCAAATGTAATTAAAGACAAGATTTTTATTAATAATTAAGCATAATCAATCATGATGTATAGACTATAGGAGCAATCTATTGGGCACTTCTCCGTATTCTTGATAAAAAATCTAGCATCCAACCATCTAGGATATAACGGAGATAAAATCACAGAGATCAAGTCCTTCCACTATATCTTTTTGTTTCTATGAGGTTTGCACGCTAACAGTCAAAAAACTTGAACTTGCGAGTGAAACTAATGATTCAAATTATAAGGAACCAACAATGGATAATTTTAATTCAGCATTGCCTGTGTCAAGTTATTAATTCACCTGACAAAGTGTGATGACGTTGGCACATGGGAAGCTGTATGAAGAAAGAGCTGCTTTATTAAATAATACCAAGAGCACTGCAAAATCACAGCCAACTCATTTTCAATGAAATCCAGGCAAGGAGGTAAATCATATTTGGACAATGAAACTCTGACTGAGGTGTTATTAGCATGTAGGACAAAAAAACCGACAATGTAAGCTAATGCGGAAGTCACCATAGTTGTAATAAAACATTTTCAGATTCTAAACTGACCAGAAAGTAACATGGTAATTAGTTTTAATTTTCAAGAAGATCAGAAGTCATCTTTCTGCAACCTGTTTACACTTTACTCCATTGGGAACTGAGGAGATGAGATGATGAAAAAGGAAAAGGTATTTTTAGTGACTGAAGACAATTACAACAAAACTCAGCTTCAACAAAATCAATGCGCTTATGTTAGTATTTTGATACCCAAAACCAAGCACTTTAAACACACAAGTCCATCTTAATCATCCTCCCAACACACCCTAAAGAAAATCAATTCTATGGTAGAACTAATATTTTCCTTCATGAACCAGATCAGTTATCACACTTATACAGAAAATATGACTGCCAAAATTGGTGCTTGAAGTTCCAAGAATCATCGGAACTTAACATTAATAGGAAAATTCGAAACATATCAAATAAAACTCAAATTCAATGTAAATTGTTGATCTTCATGGCGATCAGCACTAATATTTCTTACAACATGAATACATTTTCTTGAACTTCAGCATCCAAAACATTTAAGAAAGGCCTCAGATAGTATAACTACCTCTCTCTCTCTCTCACACACACACCAACATCAACATCAACATCAACATCATCAGTGTAAAGGAAAAGATTGCACAGAACAGAAGAACATCACTTGAATTTAATGACTAAAAGTAAATATCCACAAAATAACTACCTCCCAAGAAAATCAGACAAAATTAAAATCTGGGTCACGCTCATCAGCAACTAAATTGCAGTAATACCACTTCTATAAAGAAATTAAAACAGAAAAAAGTACCAGCACAGGTCATGTAAGAGATGGCAGCATATGCTCCACGTTTAGTCATGGCGGATCCTTTGAAGAGCTTCTCCTCCACCCTCGGCGGAGGATCGCTCGACGCCATTGGTAGAACCGAACTCCCCTTTGCGTCCATTGATTTTGTCTTTTGCTTCTTCAATTTTGATTCTCGAATGAAAATTAAACTATTTCGAATGTTGTTTAGATTTCAGTTATCACATGAATGAATGACTTGACTTTCTTTTCTTCTTTTTTCAACAAGGCTATAGCCTAAAAGGGAATTAATTATTTTCTTGATCATTAATTTTTGATTCTAACATTTTTATCCATTAATATTTTTGGGTCATGATTCACTCCTGAAAATTAAGAAATTAATTCAAATTCAGCCCAAATAACACGATCGGCCTAAATTCTCATGTGATTAGCACCTAACCCTAGTTTTTTCTTTCTTTGACTACTTTACCTAATAACTTATCTATTATGACAATTTTGCTCAGTAACTACTTCTATGTTCTAAGAACTTTGTCTATTAATATTTTGAGTTATATGTCTTTTACGGTTGTTACGTGTTAATCACATGCAAATTAAATTCGATTTGTTCATTCGAGCTGAATTTTGGTTAAATTTCTGATTATTCAAAAGATAAAGGGAAAAATCATTAGTTCAAAAAAAATAATGAGTAGAATTTTCAAAAACAAAAAATTAATGGATAAAAAATATAATTAATAAGTAGAATTTTCAAAATCAACAAATTAATGGATAAAAAATATAATTACTAAGTAGAATTTTCAAAATCAAAAAATTAATGGATAAAAATATAATTAATTCGCCCATAAGCCTATATCATCAATACTTTTATTTTGGCTATTCTGTAATTCTTCAAGTTTTGAATTTTGTAAATCTTTTTTTATTCTTGTGGAGCATGAGAATTAGTTAACAAAAAATTGTGATTAACACAAACAAAATTTTGTTAAGTAATGTAAGAAGTTAATATGTGTGTGTTTTTATTGGTGTTATAAAGGTGTGAGTCATGTTTTGAAAAATTAATAATAAACAATTATTGAGGAGAGAGAAAGAGAGAAAAATTGATTATTATAATAATAAATTTGTATTTTTTGTTATAGTTGGTTGAACAAAAATTCATTTTTGTTCAAAGGTATGAACAAATTTCATTTTTGTTAATAGTATGAACAAAAATTTAAGGAGATAGGAAGAATTAGTATAATTTGTATTATGTGGTATTTTAAAAGTATTTTTAATGTTTCACCAAATGATATTTATTGTTTGTTTCAACATGCATGCATATGTTTATTTTTCTTTTTGACTTGATTTGCATTGTTTTGATTTTATTTCTAATTTAATTTCGATCTCACAGAGACTAATGAATTAGAACGATGTTAACTACCTAATTAGATTACCTAATTTTATCTAGGTGACCGAATTGAGAAATTAATTGAACATAATTAACCTATGTCTAGAGCAAATAAAAAAATATCAAGATGTGGCTTGTGTATTTGGATGTGGATGAATCATTGTGTCTCTTCGTGTCTCTCTTTTGTTTTGAGTCACAAAATCCCAATTTATATCTTACAATTAGGTTTGGAGTAGAGTTCTAGTTGAAACGGGGTCTGAAGCGGCCAAACGAAACACGACCCGACCAGATCCGAATGACCCGGCCCATATCGAACAACAAAACAGAATTTGAGCTCTAAAACACCTAACCCGGGCGGGTCATCCGCGACCCGGGTCGGGTGGGTACTTTGAATTATCCCTTAAGCTTAGCTCGTGTATTGAGACTCGACCTCACCCGGATTATGGCTTCCAGACACTTTTTGACCCATATAAAACTCGAATTGAACTTTAGCATCTTCATGAAAGTTGTAGCCCTTAAAGTTATCTATCCAATGACACTAATATCAACCCAATATGATTTTTCTACACCAAGTTATGCCTAATTTACTGGAATCATGTCAAGACGAAAATTAGGACATTATTGCACGACTTTCACCTTCTTGTGATATTCTGCTTTAGTGGAGGCCGAATTGAGAATAACTTTCAACATGAAAGTTGTAGAACTTCATCTTAGCTTTCCAAAAAGACAAGAATCTTTGAATTTGGACTTCTAGAGATTGAGATATGATTTTTATTCCATGACTGCTCATTTTCGACTCCCTATTTCGACTCCAACTTGACATTAAATTCCACTATCTTTCATTCCAACTACATTTCAAATTCAAGGATAAATGGTGAATGGTAACCACCAATGGTGAAGTATGAGTCAACATGCAATCCTTCTATAAATATGTGACAATTTTTTTAAAATGATCATTCAATCAATCCCAATTTTGAGCTCAGTAGTCCAAAATATCACCAATCATTTCAATAACAATATATCCTCTCATTCTATTGTTCAACACCATCTCTTTTTCTATTCATCATGTTAACAAATGATAATAGTTCAAGTGAAAATTCATCCGATGACCGCGAAGTTGACTCCAATGAAAATGAAAGACCTATGTCACCGGGGGAAGAAATGATGTCTACGATATTTAATACCGACCACCAAATACTTGAAGCATATCAAAGACTAGAAGAGCGTCAACGACGACAATTCATACAACGAAATCGTGAAGCTGGGCATATGAGGTTATTTAATGATTATTTCTCTGATAACCCAATGTATCATGAGGATGTGTTTCGAAGACGATTTCGAATGCGGAGACATTTGTTCCTTCGAATTCTTAATGAAATTCAAGGATACTCTCCATATTTTCAACATGGGCAAGATGCAACAGGAAGGATGGGACTATCACCACTACAGAAATGCACGGCCGTGATTCGTCAACTTGCTTATGGTGTTCCGGCCGACCAATTGGATGAGTATCTACGAATGGGTGAGTCCACCGCTATCAAATGTCTATATAAATTCTGTCAATCTGTGATTGTATTATTTGGTGATCAATATTGAGAAAACCGAATATTTATGATGTTCAACGACTTGTCAAAATGCACAAGGAACGTCACGGTTTTCCGGGCATGTTAGGAAGTCTTGATTGCATGCATTGGGAATGGAAAAATTGTCATGTGGCTTGGAAATGTCAGTTCACAAGGGGTCATGGTTCACCCACAATTGTGCTTGAAGTTGTCGCGTCTTATAATTTGTGGATATGACATGCATTTTTTGGGGTGGTTGGCTCCTGAAATGATATTAACGTGTTGTATGAATCTGATTTATTCAACACAGTATTACAAGGTACGCACCCACGACTAACTTTATTGTGAATGGTTCACAATATAAAATGGGATATTATTTAACAGATGGAATTTGCGGCGGCGGCGGCCCTCCAACGGCGACAAAACCGCGGTGGTGGTCGCTGCTTACTCAGCAAAGGAAGAGAGATTGGACTGTTATTCATGGATTGCCTAGCGAAGTTTCGGAGGTGCGCCGTCATCCTACACCGGGACGCCTTCGCCTCCTTGATTTGCAGCGTTCAACGACGTTGGTGATGGTGGGGGTGGATCGGCGCCGCGGGGTGAAAATGATGGAGGGTTCTCATGTCGGTGGTTATTTTATATTATATACAATGTCAATCTTGTAGTTTATACGAAATTGGAGGGCATATTGGTAATTGGGATAGGTACAGTAAGGGCAAAAACGTAAATTCATTTAAATCTACTGTTTGGACAAGTTGAAACCCACCAAAATTGATGGGTTTATACTCAGGCTCAAACCTCATGAGTGAACCACTGTACTCACTTTTATCAGCCTAAACCCGGACTTTTCACTAGTGCACCAAACATATGTTTGGGCTGGTTAATAAACTTAACCTAGCCCAAACACACACCAACCCTAAGGGTCCCACTAAAACTTCTATACAGAATTCTCATACGAAAATAAAAGTTACTGCTTTGTAGGGTCAATGTTCTTTACGGACAAAATTAACTATTATCATATGAGTGCATCGTCACCTCAACTCAAATGCAAGTAATAAATTCTGTGGGTCCAACTTTTATGGGAGTTTTATCCAAGTTTTGTAGTCGATTTTGTGGTACGTCTCACACTTTTTTTAATTTTGTGATAGTTTGAGCATAAATATGGGTCCTTCTGTAGTACATTTGGTGTATTAATACATCAGATTCTCTATCATTTTCAATTATTGGATCTGAGATCATAGTTGACTTTAATCTTAATAATTTCAGATCTGATGGTTGAAAATGAGTGGAGAGTTTGATGTATTAATACATCTAGTGTACCATAAAATTACCCCATAAATATAATGACAGTGGTATATTGGATAATTCCACTTAAATCAAACCAAAAAAAAGTTGATTTAGTATTTTGATTTTACTTCCGATAAATAAGCTTTATTATATAATGATTGCATATTTTGGGAGATGATAAAAAAATTTATATTTTGCAAAGCTGCAAGTACTTTAAAATTAAATGTGAATTTCTTCATTAAATAATATGAGGTTTTCTTTTTTAAACAAAATAATAGGAGTATTATCTATTGGTAAATTAAGGGAATAATAGATGAATCCAGATCCCAGCCCCCAAAGCCCAACCCAATTTTGTGAAGTCTTGGAATAATTGGCCCATCAAAGGCCCAAACCCACTTAGGAATTCTCAAAGTCCATGAACTTTTATTCAACTATGCACTATATATCGAGTTGCATAATTGGTATGAAACTAGTTTCGAATTCGATATTCAACTTTAATTTGTGCCAAAATGAATAAGGAACTCTTTTTTTTTTTTTTTTAACTCCATTAGTGATTCTAATAAACAAACTTTAATGAATTCAACATGGATTTCAATTCATGTCCGATTCATGATAATTATGCCATGAATGTTTAACATAGTGTCAAATATGTCCTTAATTAAATAGAAAAAAAAAACATAACATTTAGATTATTAACGTGGTGATAGAGATGCCCTTAAGTAAATAGAAATATATGGTATGTAAAGGCGGATATCAAAAAAATAATTAATTCTTCTCCATATATAGAAACGCAAGGAAAGAAACATAATGAACTTATAAAAACAAAATTGAGAAAGCTTTAATTGGTGAGTATGATTCTTATTAAATTGTATTACGAATTTATTTTCATTAGACGAACCAATCTAGTATAATTTTTTTATGGTAATTGATTAATATTGAATTTATCTCCATGATATATCTAAATTAGTAAAGCACAATTGATAACGAATAGAGTCAAATCAAGGGACCAAAATATTAGGATTGGATAATGATGTGAGTGACAACATAGCCAAGTTCAAACCCTAGACATATTCGTTCGTGAAATAAGTTTCCAAGATCGACATTGTGTGTTTATATTTGTTTTTCTCTTTGATCTTTGGTAAACTATAGTGGTTTGTCCTCATATACATTATATCATCGCACAACAAAATCATAAAAATCATATTTAATGACAAGAATTTTAATGATTATAAGTTGCAATATTATTGTAAATATATTGTGACAGTAATTTTTGATGTGATGATTAATGGTCAGTGGTCTTCTATTTTTGTAATCAATAATTATATATATACTATCACTAAAAACAATATTTGGTTATATGCTAGCGATAAATTGAAACATAGTCAAGTATCATAATATATATATATATATATATATTATATATAGAAGCTGTAAAAATATACTTGAAATATATATTTTATAGTGGTAAAAAATGTACTTAAAATATATTAATGTTAAAATCATATATAAAAATATTTAACATTTCACAGATTCTATGATATTTATTCTTGTACGATTAATATATCTTCATCAATAAAATATATTGATATATATATATATATCAATATATATATATATCATAAAATGTTGAATGACATTAGGATGACATATAATTTCATACTACATAAATAATAGTGTTACATTTATTTATTAATTCATATTAAATATGATATCAAATATACCTAAACAAATTAATCTCTATTATTGAGATTATTGTATGTGAAAATATGTATTATTGGTCCTTAATTAAGAAATTAAATTCAATAAAATCAATTTAATTAAGGTCCATAGGTTAAGAATAAACTAATACAATAATTATAATATCAAATCAAATTAATGGATGAAGTAATAAAAATGTAAAATACAAAAAATACAATAATTAATTATATTATTAAAACAAATAGATCAAGTAATAAAAAAAATAAAGTAAAAAAATTGTTGATTTGACATTTTTAGGAGGTAAAAGAGTATAGATGTAATTATTTCCAACTTCATTGTTATTATTATAGTATAGCTTATTATTATAGTATAGATATAAATGAAAAGAAGGGCCCACGATGCTGTTAAGCAGAAAAAAATTGCACGGTGCTGTTTAAATTTAAGTATGGTTAGTAATTATAGTGACAACAATTATATGTTAATAAAGTATTCTCAATTTTTGTGAAAATTGTACCTAAGTAATTGTAGCATTAGTGTTTGGATAAATGGATTTAAAATACTGGATTTAAAGTGAATGGATTTCACATTTACTCAATTATATCCACATAACTAAAAAGAATTGGTTCAAATGAAGGTAATGGATTTGAAATCCATATATCCCAATCCATACACCTCAAATTGATTTTAATATTATGAAATTTAAGTTATTTCTTTAATTCCTTCATCCAAACACTGCCTCACGTTTTTTGTGACTATTTACATTCAAAGTGGGGTCACGTAATACATTTGCTTGTATCAGATAATATTTTTATGTATATTATGTAATATCTATGAGAAGATTATAATTTTAATAAATAATATTATGTAGTATATATACATAATACAAAAGTACTATCTAATTTTATCTAATATTACACACAAAAGTATTACATGTTATATGACCAACGACGAAGAGAAAACAATTGGATCCGCATGTTTCTTAATGCCAGACGTGATCCGTCCCGATTCATGGATCTCATAATATAACAATAGTACTTGATATATAAGAAAATATTACCTAATATATATAAACGTATTACACGTTTTCTAATTTAAATATACACGTTTTCTCATAACCCGACACATCTCATCGAATGAAATATCTGATACAAGATTTACCCTCGAAACATTATTGTGAATGATTCGATTCAATTCAATTCATGTGGAGATGAGAGAAGGCTGAGGGCTTGATCGATCAAATCCAAATTTGCTGGGTCCCAAGCCTCTATTCACCTGTTTTTTTACACTTTTTAACTTTTTTTTGCCTTTCTTGTTAAATCCGAAATTCAACCAAAAATATCTTCTTTTTCGTTTTTTTCTTTCTAATTAATCCAAAATTCATTGTGACAAATAAATGTGTGTTTCTACTATTATAAAATCAAAATTAAATTTAAGTTAAAAGTAGGAGAGAGAAGGTTGAGTGGATAGTAGGATATATTCATAAATAGTTGACTTTAAATAATTTATAGAATATGGAGGTTAAGGTGAGATAGTGTGGTAACTCATTAAATGAATGGTGTTGGAGCACTTCATTCTATTTATTCTATTGTTAATATAAATATTATATTGACATTATAATAACAATTACAAAATCATTTTTAACTTTTTTTTGTTGACAATTTAACTATATCATATTTCACATCTCAAAACCAAAAGGTACAATACAAATTATTAAAAATATAATATACTACCAATTACCTTCAAATGAACTATCATAATAACATTAATGGATATTTAATGTTGTTCTAAATTCCTACAATTGATAAGAGTCCCAAGGGCATGTTAGTGATTTACATGATCCTCCTAGCTATTTCCATCAACATCAACATTATTGAAATTGCCCAAAACTCTTAAAACCCTAGAAATACAATAAATGACAACTTTGAATAATGATTATGAGGCATGAGAAGCTTAAACATGTCCTACAAGTTTCTAGGGTTCGCGTCCATATTGGTGGTCGATAACCGTTATAATTAACCTCCATTAATATAGGTCACACATGCTACATGTACTTTACACAACGTGGACCCATTTTTTCACGCACTCAAATTTGTTTAATCTTACATCAAATAAATATATATAATTTTCATATTTTATTCTCAATCTTTGTATATACGATATAAATTGTATTCTAGTGACGATGTTCAATACTATTAACATAATAGGTCTCATATATATTATTAACATTCAAAATAGTTTGAACATTAATAATGGAATATCATTAACACTCCATTAATGAATCGATGCTCTTATCTTAAACTCAGCATGGGTTTGAGGAGAGACATATTCTTCAGTGGATATGGATTTCGCATCCATACTTCTTATCAACTAGCTAGAATGAGACATGTATACATCTATAATACAAATAATTATCCATAAGTACAACTCAAGTGATTTAAATTAATTAACGTCAGATCAGTGTGACGGTCTCAGCCTTGTAGGGGCCATACACGACTCATTCAACAGATAATTCAAAGGCATATTGTCTTTCGTTCACTCAAAACAAATGAATTAAATCTCTCTTAAAACTTTATAAAAACCATAGATATACAATTAATTTAATTTGTCACACTTTACATAAATAATGTTATCATTCCATGAACGATCATAATGCATGAGATCACCCAAGATCAATTACATTCGTTGTATATGTTTAATAAGTTAGAGCAAGCACTCAATGAACTATATATGATATACATTCATGATCATATCCAAACAATTTATTTATTTTTGTTTCTCCCTCATGAATTATTTATTTTGAACCACTATAGATTGGACTAGTACTTTATGTGAAAATAACAACTCAGAAATGGCAGCATGGGAAGATGAAGATAAGTAGGGGACCTTCATCTTTTATCATCAACCGACCGTGAGAATGAATTCCAACAAGTTCAACTCATCTTGTAACAAATTTCATTTTTTAAATCGACCCCATTACCATCAACCTTTTGCCCCTCCTCCACCTACTAACTCATGGTGCTTGATTTTATTCGTTTCTTTGATCGTTCAACTTGTGCAGGTGCGTGGAAGCGAGTTAGGGTTCCAGCGTTTTGTTTGAACTAAATTTTCAAAATATTTTGTATCGATTGAGGTATTATGTATTCATGGCTATAATGATTTTCAAGATTTTATTTATGACTTATTTTGTCTCTCTATCTCCAAGATTGTCCAAATTAATAAGGTTTAAGAAATTTTAATGGGAAAAGGTGTTTTTTTATCTAATAATTAATTGTTTGTGCCTATTAGTTTTAGTTTGTTTTAGGTTCAATTTTGCCTTTATTGTTTGTGACAAGGGAAACATTGGCCATTAACATTCTTTAGGTCCATTTATGAACCATATTAAAAAATAATTTCCTTTTGGTCCCTCTTAGTTGATGATAACTACATATAGCACCACTCTTAATTAATAAGAGATTAGTAAATTGAGATTTCAATCACTATCTTTATCCGTAAACAACTCTCCTATATTTTGTAATCCTAAACCAAAACCTTAGAAATAAACTTCAACTAAAATCTTGAATTTAAAAAAGTTTGTTATAATTAGTGGCTTCTTAATCTTGTAAAATATGTTTCAATATTACCATTTCTTTTGGACTAATGAGGCCCCATAGTATTAATATGTTAATCTTTTTATTTTCTTAATGGAAGAGAGGAAAACAATAAGGATTAGAAAACTTGTATGATCCAAATTCGAATGCGTAATCCAGATTTGAATTACTCATCAGATCACCACAATCTACGTCCTTATAAAAGTGGCTACCACTTGAACTGCAAGACTCATATTGCAGAGTTTAATTACAAATGAATTGAGCATTTAAATCACACACAAATTGAACTCCAAATCTAAATGGAAGTTGAATGTAATATGAATAATGTTGATGAGATAGGGTTGAAGAAGCAAGTGAAAGCAGATGAAGTGGATATATAAGTAGGTGGAGTAGATGAAGAGAGAGTTGAAATAAGAGG
Source organism: Scutellaria baicalensis (assembly GCA_005771605.1). Lineage (NCBI taxonomy): Eukaryota > Viridiplantae > Streptophyta > Magnoliopsida > Lamiales > Lamiaceae > Scutellaria > Scutellaria baicalensis. The sequence goes on along the minus strand of CM016721.1, from coordinate 3,074,382 downwards.
GACATTGTACACGTGGGCATTGAATGTGCAACTAGCGAAGTACTTTGCAAGAATTGTCTGTACTTAACCCTAGCTGTACATGTATGTATATGTGTATCTATATATTGCCACCAAGCTTGGGTCTCCCGTGTCTAACACCACCACGTGAACTTCACTACCCCACCCCACCCACCCTTTAATTCAGATCGAATCATCTGTACCAAAAAATCGTGTCCCACTTGTATACCACATCAAAACTACGTCGTTTTGATATTAAAATTATATTTAATTTGTAACTGTTTTTAATTTAAAAACTAATCAAACATATTTTAGGATGTGGTATACGCGTGGTACATGAATATGTGGTACAAAAGATCTCATTTGCCCTTTAATTTCCTTTTCTCCAACTCTCTCACATGATTTCTTTCTTTTTTCTATTACAATTTAATTCGCTTAGATCTTGTGCTACTTTTTTGTGTCTCATCCATAGACAGGGTTGGATCAATCAATTCATTAGTCTGAGTTGAATTTTCAAAATAGGCCCTAATATGTATGGAACGAAATCAATTTCAAACATAACTATTTATACGTTTGCAACAAGGACGAAAATATCGGTTTCGGTTCATGTATCGGTACTTTGAATTTACGGAAATATCGGTTTCGGTTATCGGTTTCGGTGGAAATATCGGTAATTTTAAAAAAATCACGGAAATATTGTGAAAAAATTAGAAAAAATATCTGGTAATTTACATAATGTTATAACTAACATTCATACATAAATTGAAGTTAAGATTTCAAATAAAAAATATAATTACAACAAAATGAGAGATAAACTAATATATAAAGTGATAATATGAGAAATTTTGTATAAAGTATATTTATGAACTAATAATAGCATGAGCTCCTATGAGGTTCAAATGAATAAGATGACATGCCATCTTGATTTAAACAATATTGATACCAACTCACCATATTAGACCAATTTTGGGTGTAATCATAAACATGCCATTCATATGCTCCTCTATCTCTTCCAACCGCATGTCCATGGATAGGATAATGCTCATTAACCCAATATGGTTGACTAGGTTGAGACATGTTTTAAAGCAATAGGTAAAATTGAAAAGAGTAGAAAATGATTGAAAATTGGAATTTTTTTGCTCATTGCCGATACACTGCACCGAAAACGATATTTCACCGATATTTCACCGATATTTCGCCGATATTTCGCCGAAACCGAAACCGAAACCGAAATTCATCGATATTTCGCCGATATTTCGCCGATATTTTGACGAAAAAAAAAAAACACCCCGTTTTTATATCGGGACTTCATTCTCAGCGATATTTCGACGAAATATCGCCGAAATATCGCGATTTTTTCATCCCTGGTTTGCAATGACGTTCAAGATATCTATATCATCGTTAAAAAAGAGTGAAATTGTAATTTAAGTCGAGCTTAACTTTGAATTAGTTTTCCAATCATTTATTTTCATTTTGTTTTCTAAAATTATGTCTCATATTTAAGAGATATTATACAATAATACTGAAAATATAATTTAAATTAACTTTAAAACTTATACAAAACATGAATTGTTTTATTAATAGAAATTCAAAATAAAAAAATACGTATACAGGTTAAAGAAAAAAACTATACAATTAAATTAGTTTAAAGCTAATATAATTCATGACAAATGTTTTAGTATAACAATTAAATTATGAATCAAAGTTATAACTTAGGTTAATACATCATTAATTATTTAAAATAGATTTATATATATTGAAGAACTTAAATTAACAAATCATGAATTGAAAGTAAAAACTTAGATTAACAATTCATTAATTACTTTGAAATATATTTATACAAATATAACTAAGAAAAAATAGATTTACACATGAGTTAATGCATAATTTGGTAGGGGGATAAAGTACTGCTTTGTGCGGGATTTGACATCACTAAGCCACTTATTAAAATGTTTTCAAAATTTATTTGTAAATACATAAAACAAAAGAAAAATTCGGGTCCTAAAACTCTGTAATTTTTCTTGGGCCTATAAGTTGAGTGAGTCGGCCGACTCACTCAACTTATATAGCTCCACTGCCCATACCATATTTATACATTACAAGAAATTATATGTGGATTAGAAACGGAATTTAGTGACCGATTGATATATATCATAAGGTGTGCATCCATAAAATTTGGAGTCTCCGTCCAAATAAAAGGGCTAGCACAGGAACTAGATGTCGTAGCAAAAACATGAACTATCTTATTCTCTTTGATTTGTCCTAACTTCAATCTTCTTCTTTTCCGATACCGATTGGAATTCTCCGACGTCGATTGGAATTTTCCTGTCAAAAAGACCTGCAAAACAAAGAACACCGGAGGTTTTTCCCGGTGAAGAGACTCCGACGCTCAAGTCAGTAATCTGGGAAAAACGTTGTTATTGCTCTTTTGCTTAGTGATTGTTGTATGTGATATTCCGTATGTGAAATAGAAAGATAAGGGTTATAAATACTCCCTGAAAAACGTGGCAGTTAGGATTTCTCCTAAAAAAGTGGGAAGTGGGCGAGATTCTCGCGGTCGTGGTGGTTGCTCCAAATTTGAATTAGTTCGTTCTTGATCCAGTTCGACATTTCAGCTGCAAATCTGATCAGTTCGCTCGTGTCTCTTTATAATGCACGAACTATCTTGTTCGCATTCAAGTCTTATTAGTTCGCATCTTTACAGAGTAGTTCGAATATGGTCAGTTTGATCGAATGAGGTCAGTTCGATCGAATGCGGTCAGTTCGATCGAATGTGGTCAGTTCGACCACATCACTCTTGCCTACATAAAGCAAACGATAAATACATTATGGGTATAATGACTAACAAGTAAAGCATGCAAGAAGTAATTGAATGACTAACAATACCATTTCAAATACTTTATAAATATATCTACTACATACTTTAGAAACTGATGTTTTGTGATTAGCGATGAATACTCGGTCTATGTATTTTGATAATTAATTATGGTATTGATGTAGTTTTGATAATTAATATTACAAGTTATATAATTTTGATCATGATATACTAATGGAAAACACAAAAAACTGAACAAAAGTATAGATATATTTTATTTTCTTAAGTTTAGAGTATTCAATGAATTCAATTTCAATGAACATGTCTACTCAATATGTAGGCATGAAAAACATGGTTTCATTTGAGGTTATTAATACTGATTTGTTCCTTAGACAACAGACATTGGTACATATACTTTGTATGTGACCATGTGAGTACATAAAATATTTTAGATGTACAACCAACAAAAGTAATGATCTAGATCAAATGAATATTAAAAAACAAAAAAGTGCAATTATTTCCCTCTCATCAAAAAGTTTAATTTGCAATATTCTTTGTGAATATATAGTAATTAATTTAAAATCTGATATTAATTGATAGCTTCAGAGAATTAAGTCATTTCGAGAATCGTGTTAAAAGTACGTGGATTTGATGTTTTTCTATTCCCTAAGACTGTATAAAGTTGCGCCAACTTTTCTCAATTGTCATCTTTGCATCGGGTCAACGCAGTGTCCAAGCCTATGGTATATATCCTCCTTTTCTTTTTCTTTATTTCGATTCATTTTCTTTTTTATTCTTCATTTTTTTAAAAATAATAAAGAACATATCATGGAATTTTTCTTATAGCGTAAAAAATAGTGTAGAGTATCAGAGATGAATGACAATTTTTATATTAGAATAGTGCAAGTTTAGAATAAAATATCGTGTAATGTTGGGGGCGGATCATCTTTTGATTGTGGATGGGGAACACGTTTTTATAATTTTTTGGGGACAAAGTTATAGCAAAAGTATAGTTGAGGGACCGAAGTGCAATTTACTCGTATCTCGTGACCCTACACTTGCAATCATGCATATCTTTTTTAAATTTAATTACAAGTACTTACGAAATACATACCAAATTAATGTATACAATATAATTTGTATACATATATTGTTGGTTGCTTTGTCTAGGGCCATTCCCTCCACCTCACATTCGATATCATATCATTGGAAGATGTTATAATAATCTTTCAAAATTAACTAATTTCTATTCGACAAAAAGAATCCTATTTTAATCAATTAACAAAATTATTAATATATGACATGCTTTAATTTCTTAGTGTCCCTCTATCGAATCATTAATTGTAACCAACTGCAAGATAATCAAATATTAAGAATGTTTTGATTATATGAAGTGATTTCATGTCACTCTTGTTTTAATTAGATGTGACGTGTCAATTAAAAAATATTCAAGATGCAGTTAATTATTTTGATTTTTTTTCCAAATAATTCATAATATATATCAAATAACGTTGAAAAAATTCTTTTAAATAAGTTTAGCAAACACACTCTTAGTGTATAAATATATACTCCCTACGTTTCATATTAAATGTCTTTTAAGAGTTTCTGGCATAGATTAATGAATTTAAGATTTGAACAAAAATATACACCGAGATTCATCCATTTCAAATTAAATTGATTCATTATTTATCTATTCCTTAATTATTTTTCTATAACTTTCACAACTTAATATAACTTAAGGATCTAGATCTTTAAAAGATCGAGTTTGAACTTTGAGGGTAATATTTGAAAAATAGTGGCAAAACGGCTAGAAAGACTATTAATTGGAACAAAATTTTGACTCTGAAAAGACAATTTATATGAAACGGAGGGAGTATTTGATAGACAACACTAATAGTATCGCTATCAAGATCCAGAAAATTAACTCATAATGACCACTGTTGTTTTCACAAATTAATCAAATTACGCAACAAAAAAGAGACTATTATTACTCATGATTACGTTAAGGATTTTTATGTGTTGTTAATGGGAACGTGTTAAGACCTAATTGCAGTTAATGCAGAAAGTAATAAAAAGATCTTGGCAAGCATTACAAAGGATTAAGCTTTAATTATTTAGTGTTGAACACACTTTTTCTCAAATGATTGTGATTGAAGAGACCAAGTTTTCCACCTGAATTTAAGCTCATTAGACTCTACAAATTCATGTAATATATATCTCTATTTCAATGTATGTTTCATTTAAAAGATATTTTAAAATAATCATCATATGTTACACTTAACCACAAACCTTATAATTTAAGTGGTATCACACCCTTATAAGATGTAAATTGTGATGACTAGATTCAAACATGGTAACACAAGTTTTCTAATTTTTATTGTGACCCTCCCTTTTAACTTTCTGTAGTTTATTAGAAAAAGTATATCATCACATGTGATGTATGTCACTATTAAATAACATTACTAATTAATATGACCCGTATAGTAAATGTAATCAATAAATATATAGAAGGGAAATATTAAAGAGTAAGTCTTGTGTGAGACCGTTTCACAGATATTTTTTCATGAGACGGGTCAACCCATAACTCATACTTAGCAATTCATATGAAAGTTTGTGGATATGGATTCAATTCATGGGTAATAAGGATCTGTCTCACGGAAACTATCCGTGAAACCATCTCACATGAGTTTTTGCGAATATTAAATATACCATTGATTGCATATGTTGGCTACAATGTGAACGCACAAACTCAGAATTAGCAGCCTTTTGTTGCACACGATTGAGTTTCAACGGTAAATTGTATACATATTTGGAATTTTGTCTTTCAATATGCATATACAAACCACGAATTTTATAATTCAAGTGGTACATCATTTTTATAAAAATGTAGATTGTAATAATTATTAATGATGTATGTGAACTTTCATTTATTTTTGAACTACATAGTATGAGAACTAAATTGAAACAAAACTGAAAATAGATCCAACCAAAATTACTTGTGTTTTGATTAGGGTTCCGAGTTTGAAAATTTTCAGGTTACATTTAAGAAATTCCCAAAATCATTAAAGTAAAGAATATGATCATCCTATTAATCTAATCTAGTAGAGATGGTCTTACGAGACAAATTAGGTCAGCCTAATTGACGGCCACCATATTATTTAATCAAAACAGATCGTTTGTATCAAGATTTGTGAGATGGTATGGGAAGGAACCGTTTAACACAACCTTAAAAAAAAAGATTGAAGATAAATTTGGTGAAAGACATAAAGAGGAAAAAGGTGGGGATGTTTGTTTGGAAAAGGTGAAACGGTCCTAAAACGCAAGCACACAAATTTCTTCTTCTCTCTTGTCCCAATCAATGTCCCTCTTTAACCCGACCCGACTTCAATGCTGCCCCACCCTTTTTCCTCCTTCCAACCCGACATTTTTTTTCCCTTTTCTTTTTCTTCCACTCTTTTCATTTATTTGGTCCCAACTCACTAATAACCAACGTATAACACTTCATGGGATTAATGGCCTAGTAAAGATTAATCTTTTTTAATTTATACTACTCTTATTAATTAATAAAATGATCTCAAAAAGTTGAAAGGGAGACAATATCCATCCTTTAATTGCTTTCCTTATATACACAATCACCTTTCCTCATTCTTCAAACCAAAGCAACACGTAAGCACCTCTTGTCTTGTGTTCATTTACATATATATATATATATATATATATATATATAATCAACTTGTCTTGCAACTTCATCAAATTATTTGATGAATAATAATAATAATAATACTAGGTTTATGGAGCTTGAACTAGGCCTTGCTCTCCCAAACCACATGATTCCCATGAAGGCAAAAAGCTGTAATAAATATGTTGATGTGATCAATCCCAGGTTCTTGGATCTTGATCATCATGATCACAATGATGATGATCAAGAAGTTGAAAGCAAGGGCTTGTCTTTGCTCCTATGGAATGGCAACGATGGTGAGGATAGGAGATGGGGAATGGTCAACCACGACGACGAGTAAGCATATATAAATATATTTTGTTTCTATCAATACAAGTTTGTTATGTTCCATTAATTCTTGATTTTGACAGGCTTAACAATGATGAGGAGAATCAAGAATTGGTGGGGTGGCCACCGATCAACTCGGTGAGGAAAGAGCTGCTCCACCGCCACCACGGTGGTTGGGCGGCGGCGGCGGAGGTGCCTCCGGTGAGGACTTCCATATTTGTGAAGGTGAAGATGGAGGGTGTGCCCATTGGAAGGAAGATTGATTTGAGGCGTTATGGTTCTTACCAAGCTTTGACAGATGCATTGATTAACATGTTTGCTAAATGTAATATTAATTATGTTTCCTACTTTTAATTACTTTATTTAAGATCAAATTGTGCTCATAGCTAATTAATGAATATATGATCTTGGTTTAATTTGTTGTGAGTGTAGACACCAAAAATGAGAGTAGAAATGAGGAGTACACAATCTTGTACCAAGACAAAGATGGAGATTGGTTGCTTGCAGGAGATGTTCCTTGGGAGTAAGTACATTCATTTATTTTTTTTCCTCCAATTTAGTTATTCTTATTCATTTGTGTCCGACTTGATAACAAATTTTGCTACAACCCTAAATTTTATCGAGAATTTGGACCAAAATCTGGAATGTGGTCATCTGATGGGTCACATAACAGTTTCTGCAGAATTGTAGGGATTTCGACAAATTTATTCAGAAACTGTATGAACTGAGTATTGCTAGTGCTAGATCACTATCTAGTATGCCAAATGGACTAAAATGTTGCCCTACTAGATATATATTCTTGATGAGTCACATATAGCATGATAACCTATATAGGGTGTAATATGAAATAATGATGATCTGAAACTAGATTCACACCATTAATTTGAATTATTTCGTGTTATCTCTAATATGTTAAATTGTAACAATTTTGCAGAACCTTTGTTGAATCAGTGCGACGTATGGAGATACTAAGGAATGCCAACTAAATGGAGTTGCCTAGTACTAAAGTTTTTTATATAACATTTTAGCATATATATGTTACATATTGAGTGAAGAATTAAATTGTACCTAATTATGGAGAGGAGAAAGAAAAGTAGCTTACTTGGAACAAAACCAAGAAAAGGAAAACAAAGGTGTGTTCCTTTTAATATGATTTATCTTTTCTAATCTTTTGTATCTTTAGTATTGTTAATTCACTAGCTTGATTATTGATATATAAATTATGCCCTTTTTTAGAAAATTGTGTTTTGCACTCTTGACATTGTGTGTTGGGTTTGTTTGGCAACTTTTATTGAGTTTTAGAAATAATGTTTCAGTTTGTTCTATATATTATTAATTTGAATGATCAAATCGATCTGCATACGTTAAGCTTATAATAGATTAGTTTTAATTGTGAACTTATTGATCAACTCAAGTTTAAATTTGTCCACCGTTCTAAATTTACACAAAAACTCATGTGAGACTGTTTTGACGGATAATTTTCATGAGAACGGGTCATTATAATTTATTTATGAATTAAACTTATTTCCACAATTTCTAATATAAATTATTGAGTGTAAGTTACAAATTGACTTGTCTCTCATAATAAGATTAGTGAGACCGTCTCACGTAAAACATGCTCTTGAATATATGAAATGTTGGAACAATGACCGACTAATTTGTTTCTGTATCATTGGAGTAAACTCAAATTAAATCAATTTATATAATTTTTGTATTACGCCACTATTTAAGAAACAAAAAGTATTTCAATTCTCTAAATTAGTTTTATTGGATTTTTCATTCTCTATTTTTTCGACTTCTGGTTTTTTTGCTACAACAAATGAAATCTTTTTATTTTTTTAGTAAACTATAGTTTCACAGTCTCAATAATTGGTTAAATTATCAAATGAACCCTAAAATTCATGAAAATTACAATCAAGTCATTTAACTGTGGAAAAACAAAAGAAAAATTAACCGACTATTTCAATCGATTTTTTATGAGTAATATGATTCAAAATCACTCATTATTATTGATATCATACTATATTATCCTACTTTAAGTTTTAAGATGATTATATTTTGAAAATTTGATTGTTGAAAAGGTTAATTTGTAGTAACAGTAAAAATAAAAGACACTTTACCTGTTGTAACAGGTAAATTGAACAAAAACGAATTCTTTCAAAACATAACATAAAAAAGATTAATATCCAATAAGAGAGAAAACATTTATTCGTATCATTTATTATCCACCTGTGAATAGAGATGGCCCAAAACGAATAAAAAGTTCAGAGTAGTGAAATGGGCCATCTACAGAGGCCCAGAAATTATGAGAACTTTAGTTAACAGTTATTGGGCCTTGCAATATAACATTAATGGGCTGAAAGTTCGCTTTTTATTTTATTTTTAAGAAGAACTAATTAACATTTAATATAGAGAGTTGAAGTAAATCCAAGGATGAAAATATCGGTTTCGATGGATATATCGGTACCTTGATTTTACGGAAATATCGATGGATATATCAGTTTCGGTGGAAATATCGGTACATATATTTTTCCGATATTTAACGATATATTTTCGATATTTCCCGATATTTATCGATATTTACCAATATTTTCCCGATATTTATCGATATTTCAGCGATATTTACCGATATTTTCTTGATATTCATGAATTTTCTTATAAATTTTACCTGAAGCCACTGATATTGAAATCGATACCAATTTTTACTGATATTTAGCTAATAATTATTGATATTTCATTTAATTTTTATCAAAAAATGAAAATATCGGGGGATATATCATGACAGCCCGTTTTTATTTCGGTCACGTGAAAAAATGAAAATATCGGCGATATATCGGAGATATATCGGGATATTTTCATCCTTGAGTAAATCATTGATGATTCACTTTTTCCACTAACCTTTATTTTTCTAACATTATTACGTATTATGGCTTTTTATATTATTATTACATATTAGGTATCATTTCAATAATTTTCAGCATATAAAATAGTATAACATAAAAGAAAAACATTTAACCGTAGAAAATACAGATTGCATCACCATTCACCGACTATCAGAAATCAAGTCATTTGTATTTTATCTTCATAAATTCAGTATTACGAATATCCCAAAATATTAATTTGAGGAAAACAGATTTTATATACTTTATAAAAAAAAGTATTTTATGTCATTAACATTTATATGTAAATATTGTGACTTTTTATTTTCATCTAAATCTCCAGAACTCAAAGTAGAGTTATTTTACTTTCATAAAACTAGGTCTCAGCAAGGTAAATTATTATTCTCAAATTAGTTGAATAAGATCTCATTGAGTCGAAAAAAAGAAAAAAAAAAAAAGCAATTTTGAATTCTCTCACTCTAATTAAATTAGTAATTATTAAAATATGATTAAAAAATGTAATAAAAAGGGTGTCAACTCCTTGTCCAAAAACTAACAGTGGTTCCGACCAAAATATAACACATTGTAAATCTCGACTCAAGATCTTATCCAACGGCCCTTATTCTCCGGCCTCCAAATCCACCCCTTAATTCTTGCTTTTCTTCGTTTCCATCTTCCATGCTTAGTTGAACTTTACCTTTCTCTCTCCAACCGCGCAGCAAATCTAGAGAGAGAGATAAAGAGCACCGGCATCCATTGCTACCTTTATGTCGGTAGATGTTCATTTCTGTTGTCATCCATTGATATTGCATTGCCAGTGACCGGATCTAAGTCTTTGATCTCTCCGAGGTAAACAAACTGCAAAACCCATTTATACTTCATCATTTCTCTTCATAAAAATTTGTTCTTTTGCATTGAGAGAGTAGGAAATGAACTTTTTGTGATGTGCTTTTTCTTGATTTGAAGCTAGCAATTCGTTTCCTGAAATGAAATTGGTTTAGGTGATTGATAGAACTGGTTGATTAGATTTCTGAATATCAAGTAATGAACTGGTTGATTAGATTTCTTTTGCATTAGATACACATCAAGTAATTAGATTTCTGAAATTGTTGATGTAGGGTTGTAGGGTGAGGGAATTTCAGCCATGGCTCCGAGCACGATACGCAAGGCGATCGGGGCGGTGAAGGATCAAACCAGCATTGGGATCGCCAAAGTGGCCAGCAACATGGCGCCGGAGTTGGAGGTCGCCATAGTCAAAGCAACCAGCCACGACGACGACCCTGCATCGGAGAAGTATATTAGGGAAATCCTTCAAATGACATCCTATTCTCGTGGTTATGTCGGGGCTTGTGTTGTTGCAGTGTCGAAAAGATTGGGGAAAACCCGGGATTGGATTGTTGCCCTCAAGTGTTTGATGCTCATTCATCGCTTGCTCAATGAGGGTGATGCTGTTTTTCAGCAGGAGATTATGTATGCTACTAGGAGGGGTACTAGGTTGTTGAATCTGTCTGATTTTCGTGATGAGGCTCACTCGAATTCGTGGGATCATGCAGCTTTTGTTAGGACGTATGCCCTGTACCTGGATCAGAGGCTTGAGTTGATGGTTTATGAGAGGAAGCTGAGTGGGAAAGGAGGGGAGAACGATCAGTTTGGGGGTAGAGATGATAGGGATGACTATCGTTCGCCTCCTGGATCAAACAGAGGGAATGGGAATGGATATGATTACAATGAGTTTCATGATGAGCCAAATTATGGGATGCGTAAATCTAGGTCTTCTGGTGATGTAAGAGAGTCGACGAATGAGAAGAAAGATGTTACTCCATTGAGGGAGATGAATGCAGAGAGGGTGTTAGGGAAGATGGGCCATTTGCAGAGGCTGTTGGACCGGTTCTTGGCATCTCGCCCTACTGGATTGGCGAAGAATGAGCGGATGATTCTGGTGGCTCTGTATGCAATTGTGAAGGAGAGTTTCAAGCTGTATGCTGATGTGTGTGAGGTTCTTGCAGTACTTCTGGATAAGTTCTTTGATATGGAGTATAAAGATTGTTTGAAGGCCTTTGATGCGTATGCCAGCGCTGCAAAGCAGATAGACGAGCTGGTCGGATTCTACAATTGGTGCAAGGACACCGGTGTGGCTAGGTCTTCCGAGTATCCAGAAGTGCAGAAGATCACTAACAAATTACTCGAGACGTTGGAGGAGTTTGTGAGGGATAGGGCAAAGGCGACGAAGAGTCCTGAGAGGAAGGTTGAGAGCCAGCCGGCTCCACCGGAGGAGGAGAAGGCTCCGGATATGAATGAGATTAAAGCACTTCCTGCACCTGAGATTCATGCTCCCCCGCCTCCGGCAGCTCAGCCACCTAAGCCTGCGGTGCAGGAGCCCACGTATCTGGTTGATTTGAGGGATGAGGGTGTGGGTGCAGATGATCAAGGCAATAAGTTCGCTTTGGCATTATTTGCTGGACCTGCAGCAAATAATGCAAACGGGTCATGGGAGGCCTTCCCATCGAACGGGGAGGCGGAGGTGAGTTCTGCTTGGCAGAATCCGGCGGCTGAGGCCGGGAAGGCTGATTGGGAGCTGGCTCTGGTTGAGTCAGCTAGCCATTTGTCGAAGCAGAAGGCTGCAATGGGTGGTGGAATGGATCCGCTGTTGTTGAACGGTATGTACGATCAGGGAATGGTCAGGCAGCACGTGGGCTCCGCCCAGCTGAGTGGCGGCAGTTCCAGCAGCGTGGCATTGCCGGGTCCTGGAGTGAGTAAAACTCCGGTGCTGGCGCTCCCTGCACCAGATGGAACCGTGCAGGCAGTTGGACAGGACCCATTCGCTGCATCTTTGAGCATCGCCCCACCTGCGTACGTGCAGATGGCTGATATGGAGAAGAAGCAGGGTTTACTCGTGCAAGAGCAGATGGTGTGGCAACAGTATTCGAGAGACGGGATGCAAGGCCAAGGTAGTTTGGCCAAGATCGGAGGAGGAGGGTATTATGCTCCAGGCGTGCAGCCCACGATGCCTTATGGTATGCCACCGCCACACGGTTATTCTTACACTCCTTACTGATTTTGGCTACATGTTTGTATCATCAGTATGCATAAGAATCTTACTTTTGTTTTGTATGTTTAATACATCCACTCTATTTTTATGTGGTTTCATTAGCCATTTTGCATGAATTTGAGGACAGAGAAGGGCTGATCATGAGGAAGAGAAATGGATTCTGATGTTGTATAATCCACATTTTATCTATCTTCCCTCTATTTGGTCTTGTTTCTGGACATTAATGCTAATATATATACATATACGGTGATTGATTTAGAACACGTTTACGGTCTCGTTTAGTATGATGAGGTGTTGATGCAACCAACTGATGATCTGTATTCATTGTGAGATTGTGTTTGCTAAGGTTCATTCACCTCTACATGTGGAAGATGATGCCATATATATATGATTGATTTTAGAAAAAGGAGAGCAAAATAGGTGTCTTCATATCTGTATTTTTGTGAAGATTATAATGTGCCCAAAAAATGACATCTTGGTTGAATATAATTATAGAAGACTTTATGTTTCTTTTCTTGAGGAAATGTATGAACATGTTAGAGCTGTCTGAAATTGACTTGCTACATTAATAGTCATTGGTCCAATCCATCATTTCATTTCTCTTTCTTGAAATACTAGAATCCAAGGATACTTTATTGGGAAAAAAAAAAAACCCTTCTTTTCTTTGTAATGTCAAGATTAAGAATCTTTCCTTGTCTTTTTAGTGTTGTCTTTAAGCCTTTTCTTTTACTGTTTGTAAAGCTGTTTTCTTGTTTAGTAATCACTTTATCAAGTTGGAGTTGAATTAAAAGTCCATATTTAGTCCTCTCTCATATAAAGAAACAATCATTTCATGTCACTCTAGAAAATAGAAACAAAAGTTTCCTTCCTAATATATTAAGAGTGAATGTATTTAAGAATTTTTTTTAATCACTTCTTAATTGAAGTTTGAAGATTATAATTAAATTCTTGATTATAATCTTATTCATGGACATACCATTTTAGCAATTATTACTAAAATATGTAAACGATATAAAACAATACGCCATAGTATATTTCTGTCACTATGATGTCTAAACAAAATTTACTTTTTTTTTTACATTTTTTATGTTCATATATTGTAAAAAAAATAAAAAATTAATAGGTAATAGTTATATGTGAGTTTTTGGTATAGTAAATTCAATTGATTTAAAAAGTAAAATTAAAATTTATCAACTAAAACATGTCAACTCAACTACAACAACATCACAAGGTTGAGTGTAAAAGATTAGTAGTTATGTTATATATAAGTTATGTTGATGTTATAATTCCGTCGTTAAATCACCTGATTTTTGTAGTGTAATAAATATAGTAAAACAAGCCAAAAACTCATATGAGACGGTCTCACGGATAATTTTCGTGAGACAGATCCTCATTATCCATGAATTGAATCTCATATCCACAAATTTTCACATGAATTGCTAAGTGTGGGTTATTGGTTGACTCGTCTCACGAAAAAAGATTCGTGAGACGGTCTCACACAAGACATACTCGTAAAACAATCAATCGTGGTGAATGGGAAGAGTGAAATGGAACAAGTGACTATTAAAAAGTAAATGTAGCACCACGTACCTTTGGTATAAATAAAGAGCAAGATCAGGTATTTTATACTGAAATGAAATCCAAGTTTCATAACAAGAACAAAGAATCCCTTATCAACATGCTAACATTCCTTTGCATTACAAAAGAAATAGTAGACCATCAAAACTCAAGATGATAAGCAAGGCAATCACACTATCTTGATCCAACGTCTATATTCAACCATGAAACATTATCAAGAAACATGATATATAACAATCTAGCTAGTGAATGCCTGATTCTAGCTAGTGACGGATTATGGGATGTCATGACCAACGAAGAGGAATTTCGCAAGGAAATTTTTTATTAAAATAACATATTAATACAATAACTAGATTACAATGGTCGTAATTCAAAATTGAAAAAATAAATAAAACATAAAGTTACAAATTATAGAAGATACAAATTATATATTTAATTATCATTGTATATATTTGTCATATGCTCAAACAAGTTTTTTTTAAGACCGTCATGAAAAATAATTTAGATTATTTAGATCCATAATAAGAAATGATGGTGAAAAAAGATAGAGTTTTCAATAAAAAAAAAAAAAAAAAGAGATTTGAGGTTAATTGAGAGAAAATTGAGAGCTTCAAAATGTTACTCAAAATATGTGAATATTAGGTTCTACTCTACAAAAAAATATAGGTTTATACACAATTTTTCTTTCTTTTTTCTTATAAAAATGCTTTTGTCTTTTAGCTAAAGAATACTCATAATTGATTTTGAAGAAATAATGTGAGAAGGTACTTTAAAGCTAGGGTTTAGAATCATCTCCAAAATCATGTACCGATTCAGCTCCGATCTCTTCACCGGCGTCGGAAATTCTCTTCGTCGTGCGTTTGCACACTCATCTCGAAGTAATCACAGCAAAGGTCTGCCGCCGAAGCTCTCGGAAAATGTGGTAAGGCTGAAGTGCAAATCGGCGGCGAAAGGTGGCATCTGTGATGTTTATGTGGTCGGAACTGCTCACGGGAGTGAGGTAATCATTTAATATTAGGCGCTTTTGTGTGTTTATGATTTTGAATTGTTCACACTCCTGTCTCAGGAATCTTGCCAACAAGTGAAAGATGTGATAAATTTCCTGAAACCACAGGTGAGGACTCTAATACAATTACTCTTTTTAGGCTCTATAAATATTATTGTGCAGTGCGTGTAACAGGCTGTTTTCTTGGAGTTATGCTTACCTCGCTATAGTAGACTTATTCCGGGAGCAAAATGTGAGTTTCGTGTGGGGGATGAGGAAGCTAAGAAATATGGTGCCATGGTTGTACCTGGAGACCGATGTCAGTTTGTAAGTTACTTCACTTGCTCTTTGTCTTACACTATTTCATTGGCCATTGTTACTACTGGTAATATATTTGTGTTTTCATCTGGAATTCTCCTCTTTGACTTTTATTATATATATATTCACTTAAGCATGAGATCATTCCAAGTTTCTTATGCGTTAGACTTTGTATTGTGTTTTAATTGGTGTCATGCCACCTCTCTGTTATATTTCTTCATTTATCTTGTTTTACAATTCTTGTGACTACTATGCTTTTTCATCATTCATCTTGGATTACCCATTCCCTCTTTTCCACTGCCCTTATACAGATAATCTTTTCAACTTTTTTAAAAACTTCTAATTGGTTTGTTGGAAGATGTTTCTGATGTTCCTCAGTCAGTCCTTCATTTGTGTGCAGATGTGTCACTGCAAATTCAACGACAATTTGCTCTCACTTGCTTTTCTTATCCTGTGTTCTTCTTTTCTTTTGGGCAGATTACATGCAGGAGAGCATGGGCCAAGATGTCTCTTTGGCAGCAGACAAAAACATTCGTTATCCTACCATATATATTGGTATTCTGCTCTCGAGAAATTGACAAGTCTGGTATTAACAAGCTGATTCAAAAGATGAGGGCAATTTCTCCAGTCCTAATGGAGACCATTGTCGATGAGCGTGACCAGTCAGCTCTCTTTCTCACAATTTTATTTTGCTATTCTAAAATTTCGTATACTCATGCTCTCATATTGTTTCATTCTATATTTTGCTTCTTTTAGATACATGTCGGCCTTATTGTTTAAACTTGCTCGTAAGCACAATACAGTGGTGGCGGTCGTGGGAAGGGGCCACTTATCAGGAATCCAGAAGTACTGGAAACAACCTATTGATGTGAGATTTTATGTTACTCCTCGATTTCTTTTCCTTCATTCTCACTGTAATAACATATGTGGTCTATTTTCAAAATGATACTTTGAGTCCGACGAGCTTGATGTTTCCCCAGCTCTTCCTGTTCTTCAGGTGAAGCCACTTCTTGTCATACCACCTAATGAAAAGATCATAACATTTGGTATGGTACTCACTGTGGTGATATGTTGGCCACTAATTATTCTTGCAACTCGTTGAAAAAAGGATCCTGCAAGATAGATACTCAAATGTCATTTTAACTGTGGCTTTTTATCAATACTAAGGTTTGCTGCTTCTTTAACTGTTTCAAAATTATCAAAAGTCATATTTATATTAAGTTTGCAAGTGTAATGTTTTTGAAGCTATCAAATCTCAAGTATGCCCCTCTATTCATTAATTGCTAATTAATATAGGTTAATGATAAAGTTTTGATGAAAATATATATTAATATTAATATACATATATTGAATACTAATGGAAAATGAGATGTAAATTAATGTTAATCCAAATTAATAAAAGAATACTATATATAGATATATATATATATATTATAACATTTTAATTCTAATTTAATTTTAATTTAAAAATATTGGTAATGTATAATTTATTACGTACAAATTGATGATACAAATATTTTTTAAATCATGTGAATTGAAAATAATTTTCAATAATTAATATTTTTGATCTAACATATGTAGTCAATACGTTATTATTTTTTATTTAAAATATATTACATTTTTAGGTTGATTTTTGCACATAATATAACCTTAGAGAAAATGTTTATTTCCTTTTTGTGTTGCACTACTAACAGTAATATTAGCAAGTTCAATGCAGCCAACTAGAAAGCTCATAACATTTGCAGTAATTTTGAGATAATTAAAAAGAAAAGTCTCAACACCATCTTTTTAATGACCATAGAAATTTTAAAATTTGATAATCAGAAAATAAAGATAACCTAAAGATTTATACTTTCTACAATTAAAGATCCTAAATAAAGGACTAAGATTAGGGTGTTTTGATTTTGCCTTTCTACTCTTGAGTATCATCACAGCCTCTTTCATTAATTATTTAATTCCCTTTCTTCGTTTGGCCGCATCAAGAAGGGCTATCAAAGGCTCTATCATTTCTTCCATGGTTGGACGTTGTGCATCAGGTGGAACTCTTATTCTTGACATACCCAATCGCTTCTTTACCTCTGGATTCTTTATACCTAAAAAGCAAATTCAACCACAATTAGAATAGAAAAGAAACTAAATCCAAATCCAAATATAATTATACACAAAAACAAACTTGTGCGAGACAACTCTCAACGATAATTTCCGACCGACGGATCATTTGTACTCACTGACCAAACCCACACTTGCAAATTTATATATGAATTGTGAACTGTGGGTTGGCTCGTGTCAGATAAAATGACACTAACAAGTATGTGATGAGACTCATAGAGGCAAGAGAGGTAAATAAAGAGGACTCACCTAATCCATATGCGAGGGTAAAGAGGTTGGAAGTAATCCAATAACACAATATAGCCTGTAGATGCATGCATTCACAAATTAACAACTTCAAGTTACATCATGGATGGGATGGGGTTGTAAAGGAAAATACTTTTGATTTTAGTGGATACATTATGTTAATCTATATGTCAATTTATACATTTAACACACTAATTCATACATTAGGTTAACTAAGTTAGGATGTTATGTTATGTTAATTAATGTTACGTTATTGGTGTAATTCTGTCGTTAAATCACCTGATTTTTGTAGTGTAATAAATACAGTACAACAATCAATTGTGGTGAATGGGAAGAGTGTAATGGAACAAGTGACTATTAAAAAGTAAATGATTTTTGTAGTGTAATAAATACAGTACAACAATCAATTGTGGTGAATGGGAAGAGTGTAATGGAACAAGTGACTATTAAAAAGTAAATGTAGCACCACGTACCTTTGGTATAAATAAAGTCAGAGGAAATATGGCCATGGCAATGGTATTGACATAAGCATTTCTCTGACTACGACGAAGGACAATACCTAACATAGTTTCTGGAATGTAGCACTGGAAGAAGGAAATATTAAGCAAATCATACTGTGAAATGAGGAGCCATATTAAACATATTTCTCATACTCTCAAAAATAAAGAGCAAGAGCAGGTAATTTATACTGAAATGAAATCCAAGTCTCATAACAAGAACAAAGAATCACTTATCACGGACTGACCTGAAAAACTAAATGTGCAAGTGAACAACATGGTTACATTCCTTTGCATTGCAAAATATATAGTAGGCTTCAAAACTTGAGATGATAAGCAAGCCAATCACATAATCTTGATCCAACCATATTCAACAATGAAAATCCTTCGTGATTTGTACATCAGACAATACAGAACAAACCTTCTACACAGCTAACAGGATGTTCATTGATAAACATAAGTATGCAAATGATCACATACAAATAAATGCATACACATTAATAGCATTATCAAGAAACATGATATACAACGGCCTGACAATCTAAAATATTGTGACAATGATCCTCAGTGGGGTAAAGATAAAAACTTAGCAATACTAACAGTCACAAAAGACTTCAACCATAGTATCTAACATCTCCTTGTCACAAAAGACTTCACAATGTACTTGATACATCTTGAAAAGTTTCCTCTCCCACAGCATTCAGTTTAGAAAATGCTTTTATTGCATGTCCATGTCCTAAGAGTCGAAAGAAGTTAACACGTCAAATGTATGTATGCATCAGTTTTGTGCATCTCTTTGCGTATACAACAAGAATTAGGACAATTTGTACAATTCTCTATGGACAACTAGTATAAGCCCCGTGTAATACACGAGTTTAAATAGATTGAATTAATAAGTGAAACATAGAATATATTGCTAAGTCACAACATAGTATTTTATTGCGAAATGAAACCTAAAATTCATGAAAAGAACAAACTATCACTTATTAGGGAACATAGCGGAAAAAAAGAATGTGTGAACAATTAGGTTACATGCTTTGCATTAAAAAATATATATGCCATCAAAACTCAACATGATAAGAAAGCCAATCACACTATATGGATCCAACAATATTTTTAGAGACAAGAAGTGCCATTATAAGATTTAACTATCAAATACCTTCGGACTTTGTAGATCAAACCATGCAGAAAAACCATCCACACAACTAATCATTCATATGGATAAACATAAGTATGCAAATGCACAAATCCAAATACATACATATTAACAACATTATCTATAAGCGTGATACATAACGGTTTGACAGTCTAAAATATCGTGATAATGATCCTTAGTGGGGTAAAAAAAAATGTAGCAACGCGAACAATCATAAAAGTAGGGGTGATCATACAAACCCAATAACCACACCAATCGCCTGCACCAACCAACCGCACCGCGCATCACCAAATCGTTTTCACTAAATTTCTAAAAGAAACAACTCAAAAAAATAACATAAATCACAACGCACTATATAGTTTGGCTACAGTTTTTGATTGAAATCACCCCTCACCAAGCCGCCTTTAATTATATATATATATATATATATATATATATAACTTATAGACTTGCAATATTATAATTTATATGTGAGTTATATTTATATTAATTTGTTTTAGTCTTTATATTTTAATGTGTGCGATGGGCATTAATTGTATCACAATCTTTTTAATCTTTTACTAGTATTAAACTAATGAAATGTATTCTTAGTTTTGGGTTAAATCATTTTTAATACATATGATTTAGAAGTGTTTGATGCGATTATTAAAAAATAAATAATCAATTCATAATTAAATAGCCTCATGTGAGCATCTTGAAATTATATTTTATTAAGCTAATAAATATTATTCAATTAATAGTTTACTAGTAAACTTTCTAATTAGTTTATGATATAATATAGAGTCCTTCTGTAGTACACCAAGCGTATTAATACACCAGACTCCCCATCATTTTAAGTCATTAGATCTGAGATCATAGTTGACCTTGACTTTAATAATTTCAGATCTGATGACTGAAAATGAGTGGAGAGTCTGGTGTATTAATACACCTGGTGTACTATAGAACTACCCTATAATATAAATTTGTAAACATCTTTTTAAATTTTGATAAAATTATATAGGAATATAATTAAAATAATAATACTGTTATTTTAAATATTTAAAGTATCATAAGACATTAAAGCTATTGTTGCTATAAAACAAAATCAAGTTAAAAACCGCATATACCACACTAGACAAAACCAAAACGCACATTCATTTTTGTGTGAAAACCGCAGTTTTAATTTTACTTATAAACCAAACCACACAACAATGTGGTTTAAATTTAAGGAACAAACCACAAGAAACGCACAAGATCACCCCAACACAAAAGACTTTAACCATAGTAATATAACAATAAACAAACATTTTATAAAGGGATGGATATGTATCTAACATCTTTTTTCTGCTCTTTGTACTTGCATTTGAACATAACCTGATCATCAAGGTTTTAGCAAAACATATGCAAAATATTTGATATACGTTATTCATGCAAATAACTAATGAGTAGTTATAGCTTGATGTTTCATGATGTACTTGAACATCTTAAAAAGTTATGCTAAAAAGTTAAAAAAAACAAAAAAGGTTATTCAGTGCCTAGGACTACCTCCCACCTAAGGTGGCTGAATAGGCAAAAATGTGCGTGTGGAGCCACCTAGCACCTAGGCACCACCTAGACCAATTTTTAGAACACTGATTATTTTACAACATACCATTATATTCACACTTATGCGTGAGTCTTCGTAAAAAAAATGTAAACATAGTAAAAAATGTTCAAACTTTGCTTAAATTCAATTCACATAAAACTTTAACAGATTACTCAATTATAAATACACATATAACGTCTCTAATATTATAATTGTTCTTAGTTTCAACAAGTAACACTTATGAAGGTTTTACTATACGTGGAGATGCACATTATTTCATTTGTATGATCAGAAAGCATTTTACAAAAGAGCAAAACAACAAAGGACAAAAATGAAATAGATATAACGTCAAAATGTCAAGAAGATTCAGATGAGATGCCATAGGACAAAAATAGCTAATGTATTTTGACAAATACAAAGTGAATATAGATAAAGAATAGGTGGCTAACCTTCATCATCATCAAAAATGTCAATGTTGTCAAAAGAGGAAGAATACATATTGGATCCGGAGTAGCCAAATCAGTAAACCACAATGCTCCTCCATCTTTAAACGACGGAACATTTTTTGCCATGTTGTTAATCTTCACATAATGTGATGAGACAAAAGCGTCAAACAGTTGGAAAGTGGTGATATAATAATTGAGGCTGAAAGCAAGAGTCATAGGAAGTGAAAGAAATTATCTACATGAGTTGAGAGTTCTAAGGTATTTGATCTTACTGCTAAGAAGAACCAGCAAAACATCGTGCTCGCAACAAAAATTCCATTAGAATTGGAGAGCACATTACTTCTGCAATAGAAAGATGCAATCATCTGTGTGAATGACATCCTCTAATCCAAGTTTTTACCATAAAACTGAAGAAATACAATGTACACTATCATGAATCACCAAAAAGATTATCATCATGTGGAGAGAATTTGATACACATAGTTAGGACAAGTATGTTTTATCTGTTGTTCGTAGAGGGTAATGAAAGTAATTAGCTCTATGGATAAATTAACACAAGAATTGCACATTAGACATTATCTGGAGAATGAAATATCAGATAGCCTATTTACATCAATGTAATTATACCAGTTATTTGGCTTGCTAAGACTTATCTCAACTAAAAGTTTTAGCCATGTCATAATACCTAACCTCTAAGAGCAACTATTTGCAGATCTGTAAGTACATTTCAATGTTTGAATTGGGCACATTCTTGACGAGGTCCACAAGGTAAAATAAATAGAAGTCTCTTTCCAATAAAACTGAAAAACAAGTCAAGTACTTAAGTTCAAACAATTTGATCTCTCGACACTTGTTAAGTTTTTATGTATTACTATCATTTTATTTTTTCCCTATTGAGCTCTATCTTGAGCAAAGTTTTATATCTATCTATTACCTATATAAAAGTATAGATATTTCTTACAAAATATGGATTGATTAATATATCATTATTAAAGATTTTATTTAAGGTTATAATAGTAATTTGTGATTTTTATATTTAAATAATTTTACATTAAAATTCTAAACAAAAATCATATATAATTCTATTATAAGTAGGACTCTATTACATAAGGACTTTAATTTATTAGATTTTTTAAAATTTTAATTTAATTTAATATAGATTGTTTATCCTTATAAAAATTATTATTTAAGTCGATTAATAGTAATATAATATTTTAATTTAAAAAAATCATCATCTACATGCAACACATGTGCTGATACTCGTCTTATCAAATATTTTGTGGAACCAAACTCTAGCAGACAATTTAAAATTGAGTATTATATGATATCATTTGATTTTCCACTATTAATTAAAATGAAACTCAAAGGACTGCGGCCATCCAATAATTCCGTTGGGCTGTTTTCAATAAAAACTTTTCAAACTAGTTTTGAACTCTATCTTCCCTCTAAGTACAAGTGAATGAAGCCTTGGGTAATAATAAAGACTTTTTCATTTCCAAATTATTTTTCATCACTTGAATATTAATCTTTTGAACACATTGCCACCCCTCCTTCATACCATGATTCATAGCAGTCTTTCATGGTATTCTTTTTCTTCATTTTCCGCTTTTGTCCACGTCTTTCTCCAATAACTAACCACATATTAAATGTCAATTTCAATTACTTCCTAATTAAGTCTGTGAAATCACAATCCTCCAATGTTATTCACAACTCCTAGGTGTATCCTCTGGAAATTTATGCCATTGAAGGAAGGATTGATAGTAGTGATGCAGTGCAGGAAATGAGACTAGCATCAAAGTGCCTTCTTAAGGTACATAAACCCTCAACAGTGTACGGGAGCATGTGGATCCATTGGTACTCTACATATGTTATAATGTTGCAAAACCTTCGGATAAGACTAGGTATATACCAACATTTTTATTTTATTTTTTTGGTCTTGAAAACGCCAATTTAGCAGCCTAAAAATGATTAAGAAAATGCAAAGCTTACAGCCACAAAAATCTTTGATTCTTTATGGAAAGTTAGACCGAAGGTATAAACATTTGAGATGCCCTCTAACTTAGGAAGAAGAAAAGCAACATACCTTCGAGGATCCACACCTCTAATAGCTTTAACTGCAGCAGCGGGATTCTTAGCCTGAATAAAAGAGTATATAATCAATAGTCAGAAACAATCAGATCACATAAAAAAGGGTAATTGTACAAGGCAACAGAAACATGTCTCTGCAGAATAATCCTCAGATAGAGAATCATTCATGCGAGCAGTGCCTGGAGAAGCTACTCAAAACATACCACTTCTCCATTCATGATAAGCTTCTCAAGCAACATGTATCTAAGCTGCAGAAAACAAAACTTGAGATCAGAGAAAGAGGTAGCTAGACTGCATAATAGATATGGAATGAAAAAAATAGAAATGTAGCACAGACAGATGAAAAAATGTCGGTCACATGCAAAATAGAGGCAGGGGGTGTCTTGTTGAATGAGCAAGTGCACAGCTGAACATCTTAGAGAAAATTCAAGTTGGGGCATTTAGATTCACAAACTAAAGGTTTTTTTTTTTTTCTTTTTTTCATGAGTTTTATCTTAAAATATTATTTACATTCTTAAGGCTATGTTTGAAAGAGAATCCCAAAGGCAGGATTTTGGACTTCAAAATCCTAAACTATGTTTGTTTTCAATTTTAAAATTGGATTTCAAAATCCTGACATAATTATTACTACCTATCTTTAATCATTCAATCATTAATAAATATATCTTTTCACAATAAAACTATTATATCAATATAACTTTTTACAATAAAATATTATATTCACCCACCTTTTCCAGCATTGATTTGACATCTACAATATAATCATATCCTACTAAATACTCAAACAAACATTCATTTTCACTATTCACCTTTACTACAAAATCCAGGATTTCAAAGTCAAGATTTCATCAAACCCACTAAAATCTCTTCCAAACATACCCTAAGGATTTTGCAGGAGAGCGAAGGGGTCAGAGGCAATTCAATATGCTGACTGCTGAGGTTCGAAATTACCATGGAACACAAGACAACATTGCATATCTTGAGAGAATATTGCGAGGTTTTTATCGCCAAAAAAAACATTCCTCTAACCACAATGAAACTATCTAGTTCACTCAACACAACAAAAAAATTATACATAAGCATTAGCATACAATATCCCTCTTTTAGTTAAAACCCGATATCCCAAAAGTTAGTCTACATGCAAAAACATCCTTCTGATGAAAGAAACTAAGTATTTACTTGTGTCTGTAGTATAAGAATATACTGGGTTGGTCAACTTTTCCACAGATAATGAAGGGAAACAATTTTGCACATTCCACACTATTTCCTCTTCTGTCCTTCCACCACCAAATATTTCTTTTCAGAGCAAGAAGCTATCCATATCAGGCTATCAGCTTGATTGTACAACTAATACACAGCAAAGATCGTTATACATAAAAAGAGCACCAAGCCACAATTCCTCGAAAGATTTGGTCCAAGTTTCTAAATTTGTGAATGGGCTTCTCATCCTCTTATGATCCAGATGGCCTGAAAGAAACAAATCTAATCCACACTCTAGTATATAGCACTTTATGTCTTAAATGTTTGCATGAACCATTTCTTATACAAGACAGCATATGCATTTGCATGTTGGGACCAAAAAAATCAAGACTATGTTTCATGTCAAAAGCATTGTGTCAAAACCGCAAATTTGTCAACAAAATTGACATGTTATGAAAATAAATAATTGTTTAAGAGAGGTTTAGCACCATATTCTTCCAAAAAAAGTATGCTCCATACATTCCCGCTCTGGAAAACTGGTAACACGAAAGTGGTTATATGATAGAGATAATCAAGCTCTTCATTTCAGGTCTACACTCAAAAAAGGAAGAACATGAAAATAAGGCCTAGCATATTACTAGACTAACCTTAGGGAATAATTAGTAGCATATTACTAGCTTAAATCTAGGAGCATAGTACTAGGTTATTCTTAGGGCTTATAATTAGGGATAATAATGTATAAATAATGGATGGGCTTCAAGCAATGTAAATATGCATTCCCACTCTGGAAAACTGGTAACACGAAATAGAGATAATCAAGCTCTTCCTTTTGGGTCTACACTCAAAAAAAGGAAGAACATGAAAATAAGGCCTAGCATATTACTAGACTAACCTTAGGCTCCATTTGGATAGAGTGATTTGAAATTCAGGATTTGAAATGAGTGGATTTAAAATCCTCTCAAGTTTGAGGGGATTTGAAATCCACCAAAATGACTCCAAAATTTTGCTCAAAATGAAAACCATGGATTTCAAATCCATATCCATCCAAACACTACCGGTGGATTTGCTACCATGGATTTCAAATCCCTCCTCAAATCCACCCATCCAAATGGACCCTTAGGGAATAATTAGTAGCATATTACTAGCTTAAATCTAGGAGCATAATACTAGGTTATTCTTAGGGCTTATAATTAGGGATAATAATGTATAAATAATGGATGGGCTTCAAGCAATGTAAATATGCATTCCCACTCTGGAAAACTGGTAACATGAAATAGAGATAATCAAGCTCTTCCTTTTGGGTCTACACTCAAAAAAAAGGAAGAACATGAAAATAAGGCCTAGCATATTACTAGACTAACCTTATGGAATAATTAGTAGCATATTACTAGCTTAAATCTAGGAGCATAGTACTAGGTTATTCTTAGGGCTTATTCTTAGGGCTTAATAATGGATGGGCGTCAAGCAATGTAGGCAGATAGTTATCCTTGTTATTATGGAATTGAGTTGGGTAGTTTCTCCTGATTCTTCTTATTACTATTACCCGTGCCTAATAAGATATATCTTCCTCTATGCAATAATAAATTACTAAGATTTTAATGGATTTGTTCTTGTTAGTATTCATCTGAAAAGAGGTAAGGCCATTGATGAAAATGAGGCACCTCACAAGTGATGGTTCCTTTTACTTCTCACAGCAATTATCTACATATGTTTGACTATTGGGTTGAGTTTCCCAACTTCAATGGAAAAGATCCCATTGTGCGGACAATAAGGGCTGAAACGTACTTCTCATTACACTATATGAAGGAAGAATCAAAAGTGGAACTAACTTATTTGTGTTTGAACGGAGCAGCTAGCAATGGGTCAGTCCAATGGCTATTAGATCAATCTCCAAATATGTACTGGAAGTGGTACCAATTGTTGTGAGGTGATGAGATGCTCTGGAGGAAACACCATGGCAAGTCATTCAACATGGTTGCTGCCACCAAACACATCAGAACAGTGGACAAGGGATGAATTTGTGACAAGTGAATCTAGTGAAGAAAAAGAGGGCGAATAAGATCTAAATATGTTGTTGAAATTTTGATACAATGCATTTGACAAGGGAGACTCACTGAGTCACAGTGTTGGGGACTTTGTCTCAATGGCTAATGCGAAGTGATTACAGTGTGAATAACATCTCAAAATGATGTTGAAATTTTGATACAATGCATCTGGAAGGCAAAATGAGCGAAAGATGGCATTCGGAGGAGTGCAAATAAGATCTACCAAGGAGGGTACGCGCTCAGGCCAAATTCTACAATATTATTCACATGTAGAACTACTATCAAACCAGATGAAGGTAAAGCCAAGTTTACAATAACAGAGGACTTAGGGTGTTCGATCATCCAGCCAACTTGACAGTTCCTCAGCCCAACAATGATGGATTTATGTTGGTGTTTCTGCACTAGACAAACGATGCACAATTGCACAAGGACTAATTCAAAATCAAGGCAAGGTATCTCTGTTCCAACTGCAAGGAACCTTATCAGCCATTGCACAACTGCCTGAACAAATTCTTTAAGTAGCAAATTAGGAGGAGAGAGCAGTTTAAAATTTTAAATTTTACTACAAAGACCATGGGTAAATCTTGCTAAGGACAATTTAATTTAAGCCTTCATAACAAAACTGATTCAAAAGGAGTAACTGATATTGATAATCATGCTCTTTCTCTCCAGTCTACATTCATGCAACTACGAATATGGACGAAAAATGTTGATAATCATTCAATCCAATCAGCTAGGTAAAACAATAATGTAATGACAACACAATCGCAAAATGCAAAGAGGAAAAAGCATATGCAATTCTAATACTTACAAAAACTGGAGAAGTATCTCTAAGTTGCATTATCATAAGAGGTAGTTGAAGCGTACGAACCAAAACAGTCGCCAGAACAATTGATACCCACCTTAAAAACACAGCCATTTCCAGAATATCACTTGGCAATCTTTAAGGATTTTAACAGTAACACAAATCACACAAAAATATAAATTATCAAGACAAGCACTCCACACATAAAATAATCTAAAGTGGGCTTTTTTCAGAATATATGAATTCAGGTCAGACTTTAATAAACATCTAATACAGAGAGCAGAGGTGCATTTTTCACTCACTCCAACTTACAGGAGTTAAATGGAATGTGTTGCGAATAAACAGGATTATCAAGTTTCTAACATGCACAACTTACTGTTTCTTTTCCGTGAATACATAAATTATGTTGCTACTTGATAGTTGTTAGCTATGATTTTAAAGGCAAGTATAACAGACAAATAAATACCACCAACACATTCACTTATTCGTCAATTTGTCGAAATAAACTAATGAACGCCATATCAGCAATTGAAATCAGAGTTAATCATCCTCACCAATTACACCCAGTGTAAATATGCACATAATCAATCAAGTACTGAAGCGCAGCCACCGGATATGAACAGTCTGCGGCGGCGACAGCCACCTCATTCACCACCGGTGCCACCTGCGAAGCCACCTCAGCAACTTTGTCCCCCAACACATCCGGTACATCAGAGATTATCTCAGACTTGTCAGTCCACCCTTCTCCAAAACTAGACATATTCCTCACAAAAAACAACTGTCTCGGCCGATGGAAAGTATCCAAATTATATCCAGCCCCAAATTGACGGCGATGGGAAGAATTAGGATTCTGAGGGTTCTTAGAAATGGGATGATAATGTGGGGAATTTGTATGATCGTCATCATCACGACGAACATGGGAAAAGGGAAGAGCAACTCGTTGCTGTTGATAAAGCAGCTTGGCGCGTGCAGTGATGCTCCGTCTCAAAGCCATTGATTCCGATCTTCCCAGTGGTAAAAGCTTCTTCAGAAGCGGTAGAAATTCTCACTTCATTTACTGTGTGTTATAACTCTAGGCAACCCTAACTCTACATCTAACTATAGTTAAACCTAACTCTAGGTGCAATTATGTTGTGTGTGGGGCCCACTGTCCCCACCCCATCATTTTCTGAATGGTAATTTCAAATGAGTAAGTCTCTTGTGCATCAGGTGCATGGAAGATCCATGCACCCGGGTCGGATCCGGGTAATCCGACCTGCTTCTTTTTTTTTTTTTTTTTCGCGCTTGTTTTTTTTTCAATTTTAGTCATGACTTTTAGTTATGCGTAAGAATACCTTTATGTAATGCGTAAGAATACCTTTAGATTACCTTAATAATACCATTATGCCCAGATTTCATACCTTTACGTTAAGTTAGACATACCTTTAGGTTATGTTAAGAATACATTTAGGTAATGTATAGAGATACCTTTAGGTTATGTTAAGGATACCTTTGTGCCCAAATTTCATACATTTAATTTAGGTCAGGCATACTTTATGTTATGTTAAGGATATTTTTATGTTATGTTAGAGATACCTTATCCATAAGGTAGTTGTGTTACACATTTTGTACACAAAGGTATCTCTAACATAACATAAAAGTATTCTTAACATAACCTAAATGTATCCTTAATATACCTAAAAGTATGTTTAATATAATCAAAAGGTATTCTTAAAATAATTAAAGGTATCCTTAACATAACCTAAAGGTATGCTTAACATAACTAAAAGGTATTCTTAACATAACATGGTATGTATCCTGGAATCACGATTTCAAAGGTATCCTTAACATCACTTAAAGGTATTCTTAACATAACCTAAATGTATGCTTAATATAACGAAAAGGTATTCTTAACATAACTAAAGATATCCTTAACATAACCTAAAGGTATGCTTAACATAACTAAAAAGTATTCTTAACATAACATGACATGTAACCTGGAATCAGGATTTCAAAGGTATTCTTAACATAACTGAAAGGTATCCTTACCATAACTTAAAGGTATCCTTAACATAACTGAAATGTATCCCTGAAAGGTATCCTTACCATAACTTAAAGGTATCCTTAACATAACTGAAAGGTATCCTTAACGTAACCTAAAGGTGCGCATCCGCCCAGGCGCGTGGGAGCGCGTGAGGGCGCGTCAGACGCGCGTGGAAACGCGTACATGCGCGGGTCGGGTCGGGTGCATGGATCTAGGATCCATGCACCAGATGCATAAAAGTTTTTGTGATTTCAAATTTAGTCCCTCAACTTAGCCTTCTTCAATTCTCTTACACTAATTTTAGCTCTTTCCAATTTTCATTTTTCATGCTCTATTTTTTCCAATTTCAGTTTGTTTTTTTATCGGAGTAATCAAACTTAGTTGACACATCAGATTTTTCTGCTGTCAGTCAAAATTCTGACGGTCAGTCAGCAATAGTGGTTATTCCGATAAAAAATAACAGAAATTGAAATAAATTGACTTTTAATGGACCAAAATTGTAAAAGGTAAAATTAGTGTACCAAAATTTACAATATATACAAGTTATCAGACCAAAATTGATATATTTCCATTTGTAAACGCACCCCATTTAAAAAATTTAAGAAAATTATTTTTTAGTTCTCTAAATTTATCTCATTGAATTTTTCATTTTTATCTTTTTATTTTTATCCTCTATATTTAAGAAAATCATTTTTAGCACTCCTACACTAGATAACACTTTTTAAATTTAAATTTAATTTTAATACCAATTCCTTTTTTAATTGAGAGCACTAACTTTTTAATATCAAATTTGTATTCTTAATATGCTTAGATTAATATAAATAAGCACTCTCTTCATCTAATAAAAATATATCCTTATTTTGATTTTCATACAGATTAATATTAATAAATAAATAAATACTAATATCTTTCATCTTGATACGTGAGTTTATAGTTTTTTCATTAATTATCAATATTAGTAATTTGAACGTCCCAAATTAGTTATACTAATAAGAAAATGTTTTTCAAGATTAAATTTAATGTTTTTCAATTAAAAATATGAAATTTTGTGTTCATGATGAATTTTAATAAATAAATAAAAATTAATCTTGAATTTTTAATATATGCTAAAAGAATAATCACTAAGAACATGTGTCACTCTCTCATTAACTTGATTTTCCACACAAATCAAACCACAATTCAATTATCTTTAAGTCGAATTTATATCAAATTATTGCACCCTTAGGATATATAATTAACATGTTTTAACAATTAAATTTATAATTGATCACCAAATTATTTGTAATTACTTATGATATTATTATAGTATGTTTTTCATAATTATGCTTACATTTGATCATAAAATTTTGATATATAGTTACTTTTGTAATTGTAATATGTTTTAGAATTTATTTTTTCTAAAACATGTTTTAAAAGGATCCTGCAAGATAGATACTCAATGTCATTTTAACTGTGGCTTTTTATCAATACTAAGGTTTGCTGCTTCTTAGGGCCCGTTTGGTTCAATGGTTCGGTTTGGACTGGATTGTAATAATTTCGGGCTTTATACTGTTCATGTAATTTTATTTGGGTGTTTGGTGTGGATGTTTTTGATATGAGTTTAGTTGTATTTTATGTTTGGTATTAATGATTAAAAAGTGTAAAGTTTATAAATTTGTGTTTGGTATATAGGTTGAGTTTGATAGGGTAAGTGAAATGACAAAAATACCCCTACCTAATTTTGGCAAAATTGGACAAAACATTTGACCCATTATTCCACACTGCACAAATTTGAATACATCATCCATAACAATTGTCAAGGTACATGCTCTGTTCTGCAAAATCATCCACAAATTTTGATATATAATAACTAATACCTACTTCACCAATTAAAGCAGACAAGAGTGGGTGAGGAACAAGTCCTTGTTCTTCGAGATAAACAAGGACCCAGATCACAAAGAAGTGCAGAAAGGTAGAGGGATAGGTAGGATTCAACCAGTTCAGACCTTAAGCTGTTCGACATCTTCTGGCAATTGTTGATCAAATTCAGGATTTTGATTTTGCTGACTGATTGAAGAATACAATGTCTGAGAAAGATTATGTAGTGATGAAGATGGACACTGAAGGGACTGAATTTGAGTTGATTTCGAGGTTGATCAAAACGTGGGCTATGGTCTCGATAGGCTTGTGTTACCGGCTCAGATGGGTCTGGAATTTGGTTTTACCTCGATGGAGAGTACCATTTTTGGGGCCACTGCTCAATGATGGAGAGGTTAGGGTTAGATGGAGAAGATGATCGAAAATCAATCTATATATTAGGGCATGTATGTTATTTGTTACAAATACAAGGGTAAAATGGTAAAATATATTTGTACAGTAGGGGCTAACTTGGAATTTCAATTGTTGATACTATTGTGTCAAATATAAACCCACCAAGAATGGTGGGTTTAAAAAGACACCATAGCCCAACCTAAACCCAATGCCCACTTATAAACCCGGGCCTCAAACCCATGTACCAAACATGTGTTTGAGTTCGATTAAAAATTGAAACTAACCCAAACCTACCTACCAAACATAGCCTTAACTGTTTCAAAATTATCAAAAGTCATATTTATATTAAGTTTGGAGGTAGCAACCAAAATTACCACTTTCGATATAAGTAGTTTTAATTTTACCACTTAATATAAAAAAATGTCTCAATATACCACTTATTATAACGAAATACCACAAAATACCACTAAAATTTGAAAAAGTGATTATCTCTCCTATCATTGATGAGTTAATGGGGCAATTATGGCCCACCAACCCCACACCCACCCCACACTTTCACCTTCCTTCCTCCTGTTTTTCGAAAAATTACAGAGAGAGAGGGTTCATTTTCGAAAAATTACAGCAAAAAAAAAAATTACCTTGTGCCTCAAATTCGTGGAAGGAAGATTCTTGGAACGTAAATTTTCGAGGAATGACAAACCAGGTTAGATTCGAAACTTTGAAAATCTATTAGTGAAGTTGAGTAACCCAAAATGTGTATATGAGATAGATTTTTGTTAATGTGTGTTTAGAGTGAATGTTTAGAGTTAATTTTGAAAACCTATTAAATGTTTTTTATAGTGAATGTTTCGCCTTCGCCTGTTTAGAGGAATTTGTTGGAAAATATCTAAATTTTTAGGCTGAAATCTGCAAAAAATGTTCGAAGTTCCTCGAAAATTCTTGGTTACTCGAACAATATTTGAGCATTCATCGAACAATTGATATTGTTCGAGTAACCCTGTATTTCAACGCTACTCGAACAATATTTTGATAGTTCCTCGAACAATTCATATTGTTCGAGTAACCCTGTATTTCAACGCTACTCGAACAATATTTTGAGAGTTCCTCGAACAATTGGTATTGTTCGAGTACCCTTTACTTCAACGCTACTCAAACATTTTGAAGGGTACTTCGAACAATAGGGTATTGTTCGAATAACCCTTTAACTTGTATGTTTCTCGAATAATAGCAAATTTTCGAGTAACACTTAAAATTGAACCCTACTCGAACAATAGAGTATTATTCACGTAACCCTTTAATTAAACGTTACTCGAACAATTTGCTATTGAATTTGAAATTGTTCGAGTAACCCTATAACTCTTGAATTTTTTGTTCGAGGAAGCCTTTTTGTTGTTCGGCATACACTTTTATTTGTTCGAGTATTGAAAATCAGTAAATCGTTTATTGTTCGAATATCTGAAAATCAGTAAACCTTTTTATTTTTTGTTGAGGTTTCTGTAAAGTTTATTTTTAGATAAATATGATATAAATATGTCTTCTATTCTTTGAAATGTATAGTTCGAGTACTCGTGGGTTCGTGCGGTTTGCCAGGGTCGCATGGCCTATATTAATGGATATGTCCGACTCGGTGTCCTTGATGATATCAAGACACAGCTGCGTGCTATAGGTCGTCGATATGAGCAGGACTTTGTCGCTTCCTCATTCGGACATTTTCTGAGATGGGGTACAAATAGGGAGTCTTGTAAGGCCCTCCTTCATGTGCTTATGTCACGAGAGGTACGTGTTCCAGGCACGCCTCCGGATGAGAGATGGTTTGTAGTTGGTCGAGACCATCAGCCTTGTCGGTTCTCGAAGATCGAGTTCGCTCTGATCACTGAGCTGAAATTCGATGATTCGGTCTTCGACCCGTCCGGGAATTATTGTCCACCTGAGGGGTCAGTTTATTATAGAGTCTTTGTCGGCACTTCTCGAGTGAGCGTTGCAGAGATTCGATCAAGATTTCAGGCCGGCGAGTTTATGGATAGTGCGGTTGATTCATTGAAGATCGCCAAGATCCTCGTTTTGTATTGTATAGTACTTGGGGTGGACGCCGGCAATAAATTTGTTAATATGTGGGTGTGGGACTTGGTTGAGCAGCCTGAATTATGGGAGACCTTCCCATGGGGCAAGATATCATATCTCACACTGTTACAGTACATGGACAATTATCCGAAAACTATTATGCCCCAGCGTTCATCTGGTGTCCAAGCATACCACTTCTACGGGTTCTCGACAGCCCTCATGGTATGTGTAAGATTATTTTTGTTCTTAAAATATTATTTTTGATTTTGCAGCCCTGAAATTATATCTTGTTTATTTTACAGTTATGGGCTTTTGAAGCAATCCCCAGGACAGGGTAGTTTGCCGGGTCCAGAATGGCCACATCCTTATACATGCCGAGGTGTTTGAAGTGGTCCACCATGAGGTCTGTGGTCGACGTCACACATCTTCTCGATGAAGAGGTATTTTATATTAATGTTAATTATATATTTTTCCTGAACGCTTGCTTGTGAAGAACTTTTCACTAAGAACACAACATTTGTCTTTTCTTCGTAGGGTCTGGAGTGTTTTGAGCGTCTCATTCCCACACCTGAGGAGATGTTGCAGCCCTATATGAGGGACATTGACCAGGACATCAGCGAGGGAGTACAGCTTGTCAAGTAGCGACGTGGTCGTCGTCCCACGAATGCTCCTACAACACGTCGCCGTGCACAGGAGATTGATACGGATCAAGTCGGTCCTTCCACGAGATCGAACACTCATGCAGGCAGACGCACCACGACGAGGGTAGAGGGTAGACGGTCCAGAGGCATCCGATCGAGTCTCATTGACGAGGACCAGGACTTTCAGACCACCGAGCAGGACACGTACGTCCAGGGCATCACAGTTTCGTTGATGAGCAGCCCATTCGCGCTAGCCCCATTGCGGAGAGGTGCACGGAGCCGGATTTTACATATCATGAGGCCAGAGATCAAGCTCCGGTGGATCATGGGAAGTCGTCCCGAGGAAACGACGACTTATTTTCACGACTGACACGCTGGATGGGATCTCAGTTCGAAGATTTACAGAAATCAACGGCACAGGGACTCAGCGATCTATCGGACTAGGTTCACGGGTTCATCAGAGACGAGGTCGTCGCTGAGTCTCAGCGGCTAGAGTTATTGATATCCGGTATCGTCCAGCAGGAGATATGGTCGTACCATCACCCGCATGAGACATACTCCAACAGATATAGTAGACCGGAGCCTTCACAGCCTCAGTGGCAGCGCCCCGCATATGATCCGTCAGCGTGGACCCCGTGGGAGGCTGTGCAGCCCACACAACATCAGTCCACCCCAGCTGACCGAGTTTTTCAGACAGGTATGAACGGTCCAGGTGTCGTACCATTTGACATCGGCTCTGGTCCGGACATAGGTGATAAGGCGCCTTCGGAACACTTGTCCGATTATGACAGCCCGGAGGCCGAGGGAGGTGGTGAGGACCTTCGTTCCGAGAGTTTGCACATCCACTCCACCGATGGTCACCTGCGTGACGTGAGACACAGGGCGCCATCGGCTGTTGCCCGCAGTCC
Source organism: Scutellaria baicalensis (assembly GCA_005771605.1). Taxonomy (NCBI): domain Eukaryota; kingdom Viridiplantae; phylum Streptophyta; class Magnoliopsida; order Lamiales; family Lamiaceae; genus Scutellaria; species Scutellaria baicalensis. Next base: position 3,038,716 of record CM016721.1, on the reverse strand, counting down.
ATTCATTTGTGCAAAGGAGCAAATGGCAGCCAAACTCCGATTGAAGGATTTGAAGGCGTGGATTGATGCCAATCATGACGATGGGAAGTCCGAAAAAGACAGGTAAGAGCCTCGGAATTTGAATAACCTGTAGTTTCATATTATTCACGCCTCTTAACTATATATTCTTTTTCCAGTCGGAATGTCAGTGTGGGATACCCTGTTGGGGCGGATTGGTTCAGGGCAGTTATGGATCCAACTCAAGACCTCAATTATGAGGTAATTTCTGTTTTGTAAAAATGATGGTCGCTTAATTTGACCATCCACTCGTAATTCGTTTAATTTTCATCTCGTGGCCAATTGATGCATAACTAGGAATACTTCAGAGTATTCCTATCTTTGCTGGTGTTCGCGTGCCGCTTAGGCTGTCAGCCCGGATCCAGTTGGTGGATACACATTTCTTTGTAAGTCATTTCGCCAAGATTTCATTTTTTTGCCTTCTGTAATGTTGTCTCATGTTTCTTGAGTTTAAATGCACAGGAAGCCTGTGAGGAGATATGGAAGAAGAAGCATGCAGGTGAAGATCCAGACACCATGTACAAGAGTCCCTTGAAGGAGGATTTCAGCCCCCAGGATCTTGAGCGCTTGGCTCAGTATGTTAGAGGTTTGAAGCCGAAGTGGAGATCCATGAAGCCGTGGTGGGAGCACATCCGGGCGGTAAGATATAACGATATCATTTTTCGTGTTCAGGATAATATTTGATATCATTAAGTACTTAAATTTTTTATTTTCCCCCTTACTTTTGACATCAGGTATACACTATCATTAACCTAGACGGGCATTGGGTGTTTTGTGAGATCGACTTGGTAAGTGCGCGCATTGTTCTGATGGACAGCCTTAGGTGGAGGGAAACACCGGAGATACAAGAGCTACGCACCAGCAGACCCTCCCACTTCGTCGTGTGTTGCCAGCTTTGTTAGAGTACACATGTTTTTATCAAAAGACAGCCGAGCATGGTCATTATTGGACGCAGACCATCACAGGAGAGTTTGCTATCCACATGTATAGGAAGGAATTCTGTTATGAGCAGAAAGATAGCATCTCGTGTGGTGTGTATGTCATATTGGGCGTTGAGAGCTCCCTTACAGGGGAGTGGAATGTCGGGAATATACCATTCCGCTCTCATTATGTCATCACAAAATTGCTCATATGCCTCCCGTTGCTCCTGATCCAACATTGCCTCTACATCTTCATCAAGTGCAAAGTCATCCTCTTCATTGTTTGGATCTACAACAAAAACACACAACATTGTTAATCACAATAAACACAAATAATACAATATGCTAAGTTCATAAATGTTTACATACCGACTCGATCATCCTGCTCTTCTTGCTGCAGTCCATTTTCGTGTGCCTCAACATCTTCTAATTCATCAGTTGGGAGTCTATTCAAGTCCAAGTTGTTCAAATTAGTAGCATCAACTCGTCTGGATGATGCCACCCAAGGCTCCCTTTGTTGATTTGAAGATGTTCCAACAAAAGTGTCTTCTATCACATCTCCAACACCCCATTTTGAATAAAATCCTTCGTCGCTCTGTAGCCCTAAGGGAATATTTGAAGAAATCCAGTTCTCTCCCATGTTGACATTGAAATTTTGACGCTCCACTTCGTCTGTGAACGGAAAAAAACTTTGAGGACCTTCATTATATAGTTCATGAACGGAAAATGTGGATCCCCCTAATGCTCCGACTTGCATGCTTTTCAAAGAAATAAAAACAACTAGAACCTCATCAACGGTTGAAAACGCCTGCTTCAAATCTAAATCATCCTTAATTTTCTTCTTCTTCAATCTTCAATTGATTTCAACTAGATAATGAATCAAATAGCCCCAACAATTCATGTCGGCTAGAACAAATCCGTGAACTATGCTCAATAAATCGATATATGTCATTGTTTGAAGATGAATCAATGTTTGAGAACTGTTTACATATTGTAAACCTTCCCAATAACCTCCAAACCACACCACTACTGAGAAAGTCATCTTATTCTAATTAATTTGACCTATATAAGTAAAAAAAAAAAATTAGGAAAATTTAAAATTACAAAAATTCCAGTGGGTTACTCGAACATTATGCAAAGTTCGAGTAACCCTGATATAATGTTCGAGTAACCTTAATATAATGTTCGAGTAACCTTAATAAAATGTTCGAGTAACCCAATTCAAAATGTTCGAGTAACCCAATTCAATGTTCGAGACACAATGCAATATATGTGTAAAGTTCGAATAACCCATATTGTAAAGTTCGAGTAAAATGTTCGTGGACCAAAAAATATACTTGCAGACTAATCCTAATGTTCGACTAACATTATATATGTGTCCAACACTAATTTTCGAGTAACAAAAAAAATAATAAAAATTCATGAAACCCTCCATTAAACTAAATTAATAATATCCCACAGTTTAATTGTACCATTAACAATTTTCTACACTAACTAAATATTAAAACGCATAAAATAATTTATAAAAACTTACTTGATTCTTGAGGAAGGTTGTGACAACGATTGCTTCTTCAATTTTTTTTTTTTGAATGAATCTACACTTTCATCTCTATTCTCTTTAAAAGCTGAAATTTTATACTGTTTTCCCGTGAATGTATGTAATATCAAATCACACTACAAAGTGAAATTTTTTTCAATCTTTTACTGTTTTCACGTGAATGCATGTAATATCAAATAAAACAAAAAATAAAGAATCTCATCTAATAATACATATGAAGAAGTAAAAAAAAGTAAAAAAAAAAAAAGGAATCCACTTTTATTGACATCCGTATATGTTGTAAGAAAAAGTCATCATTTCCTCATAATTGTAACTATTCAAATAAGACCAAGTCAAATAAATGGTAGAAAGTGACGATTTGTTATATTTAGTGGTAGAAAGTGATAATATATTATATTAAATGGTAAAAAAAATGTATTGCTTATAGGTTTTGTGGTATTTTACCCCATTTCCTCTTAAGTTTGCAAGTATAATGTTTTTGAAGCTATCAAATCTCAATTATGCCCCTCTATTCATTAATTGCTAATTAATATAGGTTAATGATAAAGTTTTGATGAAAATATATATTAATATTAATATACATATATTGAATACTAATGGAAAATGAGATGTAAATTAATGTTAATCCAAATTAATAAAAGAATACTATATATAGATATATATATATATATTATAACATTTTAATTCTAATTTAATTTTAATTTAAAAATATTGGTAATGTATAATTTATTACGTACAAATTGATGATACAAATATTTTTTAAATCATGTGAATTGAAAATAATTTTCGATAATTAATATTTTTGATCTAACATATGTAGTCAATACGTTATTATTTTTTATTTAAAATATATTACATTTTTAGGTTGATTTTTGCACATAATATAACCTTAGAGAAAATGTTTATGTCCTTTTTGTGTTGCACTACTAACAGTAATATTAGCAAGTTCAATGCAGCCAACTAGAAAGCTCATAACATTTGCAGTAATTTTGAGATAATTAAAAAGAAAAGTCTCAACACCATCTTTTTAATGACCATAGAAATTTTAAAATTTGATAATCAGAAAATAAAGATAACCTAAAGATTTATACTTTCTACAATTAAAGATCCTAAATAAAGGACTAAGATTAGGGTGTTTTGATTTTGCCTTTCTACTCTTGAGTATCATCACAGCCTCTTTCATTAATTATTTAATTCCCTTTCTTCGTTTGGCCGCATAAAGAAGGGCCATCATAGGCTCTACCATTTCTTCCATGGTTGGACGTTGTGCATCAGGTGGAACTCTTATTCTTGATATACCCAATCGCTTCTTTACCTCTGGATTCTTTATACCTAAAAAGCAAATTCAACCACAATTAGAATAGAAAAGAAACTAAATCCAAATCCAAATATAATTATACACAAAAAACAAACTTGTGCGAGACAACTCTCAACGATAATTTCCGACCGACGGATCATTTGTACTCACTGACCAAACTCACACTCGCAAATTTATATATGAATTGTGAACTGTGGGTTGGCTCGTGTCAGATAAAATGACAATAACAAGTATGTGATGAGACTCATAGAGGCAAGAGAGGTAAATAAAGAGGACTCACCTAATCCATATGCGAGGGTAAAGAGGTTGGAAGTAATCCAATAACACAATATAGCCTGTAGATGCATGCATTCACAAATTAACAACTTCCAAGTTACATCATGGATGGGATGGGGTTGTAAAGGAAAATACTTTTGATTTTAGTGGATGCATTATGTTAATCTATATGTCAATTTATACATTTAACACACTAATTCATACATTAGGTTAACTAAGTTAGGATGTTATGTTATGTTAATTAATGTTACGTTATTGTTGTAATTCTGTCGTTAAATCACCTGATTTTTGTAGTGTAATAAATACAGTACAACAATCAATTGTGGTGAATGGGAAGAGTGTAATGGAACAAGTGACTATTAAAAAGTAAATGTAGCACCACGTACCTTTGGTATAAATAAAGTCAGAGGAAATATGGCCATGGCAATGTTATTGACATAAGCATTTCTCTGACTACGACGAAGGACAATACCTAACATAGTTTCTGGAATGTAGCACTGGAAGAAGGAAATATTAAGCAAATCATACTGTGAAATGAGGAGCCATATTAAACATATTTCTCACTCTCTCAAAAATAAAGAGCAAGAGCAGGTAGTTTATACTGAAATGAAATCCAAGTCTCATAACAAGAACAAAGAATCACTTATCACGGACTGACCTAAAAAACTAAATGTGCAAGTGAACAACATGGTTACATTCCTTTGCATTGCAAAATATATAGTAGGCTTCAAAACTTGAGATGATAAGCAAGCCAATCACATAATCTTGATCCAACCATATTCAACAATGAAAATCCTTCATGATTTGTACATCAGACAATACAGAACAAACCTTCTACACAGCTAACAGGATGTTCATTGATAAACATAAGTATGCAAATGATCACATACAAATAAATGCATACACATTAATAGCATTATCAAGAAACATGATATACAACGGCCTGACAATCTAAAATATTATGACAATGATCCTCAGTGGGGTAAAGATAAAAACTTAGCAATACTAACAGTCACAAAAGACTTCAACCACAGTATCTAACATCTCCTTTCCGATCTATGTACTTACATTTGAACACAACCTCATCATCAAGTTTACGAAACATGTGGAATATCCAGTTCACTTTATTCATTCAAATGACTAGTAAATAGTTATAGCATTGATGTTTCACAATGTACTTGATACATCTTGAAAAGTTTCCTCTCCCACAGCATTCAGTTTAGAAAATGCTTTTATTGCATGTCCATGTCCTAAGAGTCGAAAGAAGTTAACACGTCAAATGTATGTATGCATCAGTTTTGTGCATCTCTTTGCGTATACAACAAGAATTAGGACAATTTGTACAATTCTCTATGGACAACTAGTATAAGCCCCGTGTAATACACGAGTTTAAATAGATTGAATTAATAAGTGAAACATAGAATATATTGCTAAGTCACAACATAGTATTTTATTGCGAAATGAAACCTAAAATTCATGAGAAGAACAAACTATCACTTATTAGGGAACATAGCGGAAAAAAAGAATGTGTGAACAATTAGGTTACATGCTTTGCATTAAAAAATATATATGCCATCAAAACTCAACATGATAAGAAAGCCAATCACACTATATGGATCCAACAATATTTTTAGAGACAAGAAGTGCCATTATAAGATTTAACTATAAAATACCTTCGGACTTTGTAGATCAAACCATGCAGAAAAACCATCCACACAACTAATCATTCATATGGATAAACATAAGTATGCAAATGCACAAATCCAAATACATACATATTAACAACATTATCTATAAGCGTGATACATAACGGTTTGACAGTCTAAAATATCGTGATAATGATCCTTAGTGGGGTAAAAAAAAATGTAGCAACGCGAACAATCATAAAAGTAGGGGTGATCATACAAACCCAATAACCACACCAATCGCCTACACCAACCAACCGCACCGTGCATCACCAAATCGTTTTCACTAAATTTCTAAAAGAAACAACTCAAAAAAATAACATAAATCACAACGCACTATATAGTTTGGCTACAATTTTTGATTGAAATCACCCCTCACCAAGCCGCCTTTAATTTTATATATATATATATATATATATAACTTATAGACTTGCAATATTATAATTTATATGTGAGTTATATTTATATTAATTTGTTTTAGTCTTTATATTTTAATGTGTGCGATGGGCATTAATTGTATCACAATCTTTTTAATCTTTTACTAGTATTAAACTAATGAAATGTATTCTTAGTTTTGGGTTAAATCATTTTTAATACATATGATTTAGAAGTGTTTGATGCGATTATTAAAAAATAAATAATCAATTCATAATTAAATAGCCTCATGTGAGCATCTTGAAATAATATTTTATTAAGCTAATAAATATTATTCAATTAATAGTTTACTAGTAAACTTTCTAATTAGTTTATGATATAATATAGAGTCCTTCTGTAGTACACCAAGCGTATTAATACACCAGACTCCCCATCATTTTAAGTCATTAGATCTGAGATCATAGTTGACCTTGACCTTAATAATTTCAGATCTGATGGCTGAAAATGAGTGGAGAGTCTGGTGTATTAATACACCTGGTGTACTATAGAACTACCCTATAATATAAATTTGTAAACATCTTTTTAAATTTTGATAAAATTATATAGGAATATAATTAAAATAATAATACTGTTATTTTAAATATTTAAAGTATCATAAGACATTAAAGCTATTGTTGCTATAAAACAAAATCAAGTTAAAAACCGCATATACCACACTAGACAAAACCAAAACGCACATTCATTTTTGTGTGAAAACCGCAGTTTTAATTTTACTTATAAACCAAACCACACAACAATGTGGTTTAAATTTAAGGAACAAACCACAAGAAACGCACAAGATCACCCCAACACAAAAGACTTTAACCATAGTAATATAACAATAAACAAACATTTTATAAAGGGATGGATATGTATCTAACATCTTTTTTCTGCTCTTTGTACTTGCATTTGAACATAACCTGATCATCAAGGTTTTAGCAGAACATATGCAAAATATTTGATATACGTTATTCATGCAAATAACTAATGAGTAGTTATAGCTTGATGTTTCATGATGTACTTGAACATCTTAAAAAGTTATGCTAAAAAGTAAAAAAAAAAAAAAAAAGGTTATTCAGTGCCTAGGACTACCTCCCACCTAAGGTGGCTGAATAGGCAAAAATGTGCGTGTGGAGCCACCTAGCACCTAGGCACCACCTAGACCAATTTTTAGAACACTGATTATTTTACAACATACCATTATATTCACACTTATGCGTGAGTCTTCGTAAAAAAAATGTAAACATAGTAAAAAATGTTCAAACTTTGCTTAAATTCAATTCACATAAAACTTTAACAGATTACTCAATTATAAATACACATATAACGTCTCTAATATTATAATTGTTCTTAGTTTCAACAAGTAACACTTATGAAGGTTTTACTATACGTGGAGATGCACATTATTTCATTTGTATGATCAGAAAGCATTTTACAAAAGAGCAAAACAACAAAGGACAAAAATGAAATAACGTCAAAATGTCAAGAAGATTCAGATGAGATGCCATAGGACAAAAATAGCTAATGTATTTTGACAAATACAAAGTGAATATAGATAAAGAATAGGTGGCTAACCTTCATCATCATCAAAAATGTCAATGTTGTCAAAAGAGGAAGAATACATATTGGATCCGGAGTAGCCAAATCAGTAAACCACAATGCTCCTCCATCTTTAAACGACGGAACATTTTTTGCCATGTTGTTAATCTTCACATAATGTGATGAGACAAAAGCGTCAAACAGTTGGAAAGTGGTGATATAATAATTGAGGCTGAAAGCAAGAGTCATAGGAAGTGAAAGAAATTATCTACATGAGTTGAGAGTTCTAAGGTATTTGATCTTACTGCTAAGAAGAACCAGCAAAACATCGTGCTCGCAACAAAAATTCCATTAAAATTGGAGAGCACATTACTTCTGCAATAGAAAGATGCAATCATCTGTGTGAATGACATCCTCTAATCCAAGTTTTTACCATAAAACTGAAGAAATACAATGTACACTATCATGAATCACCAAAAAGATTATCATCATGTGGAGAGAATTTGATACACATAGTTAGGACAAGTATGTTTTATCTGTTGTTCGTAGAGGGTAATGAAAGTAATTAGCTCTATGGATAAATTAACACAAGAATTGCACATTAGACATTATCTGGAGAATGAAATATCAGATAGCCTATTTACATCAATGTAATTATACCAGTTATTTGGCTTGCTAAGACTTATCTCAACTAAAAGTTTTAGCCATGTCATAATACCTAACCTCTAAGAGCAACTATTTGCAGATCTGTAAGTACATTTCAATGTTTGAATTGGGCACATTCTTGACGAGGTCCACAAGGTAAAATAAATAGAAGTCTCTTTCCAATAAAACTGAAAAACAAGTCAAGTACTTAAGTTCAAACAATTTGATCTCTCGACACTTGTTAAGTTTTTATGTATTACTATCATTTTATTTTTTTTCCCTATTGAGCTCTATCTTGAGCAAAGTTTTATATCTATCTATTACCTATATAAAAGTATAGATATTTCTTACAAAATATGAATTGACTAATAGATCCTTATTAAAGATTTTATTTAAGGTTATAATAGTAATTTGTGATTTTTATATTTAAATAATTTTACATTAAAATTCTAAACAAAAATCATATATAATTCTATTATAAGTAGGACTTTAATTTATTAGATTTTTTAAAATTTTAATTTAATTTAATATAGATTGTTTATCCTTATAAAAATTATTATTTAAGTCGATTAATAGTAATATAATATTTTAATTTAAAAAAATCATCATCTACATGCAACACATGTGCTGATACTCGTCTTATCAAATATTTTATGGAACCAAACTCTAGCAGACAATTTAAAATTGAGTATTATATGATATCATTTGATTTTCCACTCTATTAATTAAAATGAAACTCAAAGGACTGCGGCCATCCAATAATTCCGTTGGGCTGTTTTCAATAAAAACTTTTCAAACTAGTTTTGAACTCTATCTTCCCTCTAAGTACAAGTGAATGAAGCCTTGGGTAATAATAAAGACTTTTTCATTTCCAAATTATTTTTCATCACTTGAATATTAATCTTTTGAACACATTGCCACCCCTCCTTCATACCATGATTCATAGCAGTCTTTCATGGTATTCTTTTTCTTCATTTTCCGCTTTTGTCCACGTCTTTCTCCAATAACTAACCACATTAAATGTCAATTTCAATTACTTCCTAATTAAGTCTGTGAAATCACAATCCTCCAATGTTATTCACAACTCCTAGGTGTATCCTCTGGAAATTTATGCCATTGAAGGAAGGATTGATAGTAGTGATGCAGTGCAGGAAATGAGACTAGCATCAAAGTGCCTTCTTAAGGTACATAAACCCTCAACAGTGTACGGGAGCATGTGGATCCATTGGTACTCTACATATGTTATAATGTTGCAAAACCTTCGGATAAGACTAGGTATATACCAACATTTTTTTTTTTTTTTTGGTCTTGAAAACGCCAATTTAGCAGCCTAAAAATGATTAAGAAAATGCAAAGCTTACAGCCACAAAAATCTTTGATTCTTTATGGGAAGTTAGACCGAAGGTATAAACATTTGAGATGCCCTCTAACTTAGGAAGAAGAAAAGCAACATACCTTCGAGGATCCATACCTTCGATAATAGCTTTATCTGCAGCAGCGGGATTCTTAGCCTGAATAAAAGAGTATATAATCAATAGTCAGAAACAATCAGATCACATAAAAAAGGGTAATTGTACAAGGCAACAGAAACAGGTCTCTGCAGAATAATCCTCAGATAGAGAATCATTCATGCAAGCAGTGCCTGGAGAAGCTACTCAAAACATACCACTTCTCCATTCATGATAAGCTTCTCAAGCAACATGTAACTAAGCTGCAGAAAACAAAACTTGAGATCAGAGAAAGAGGTAGCTAGACTGCATAATAGATATGGAATGAAAAAAATAGAAATGTAGCACAGACAGATGAAAAAATGTCGGTCACATGCAAAATAGAGGCAGGGGGTGTCTTGTTGAATGAGCAAGTGCACAGCTGAACATCATAGAGAAAATAAATAACTGTTTAAGAGAGGTTTAGCACCATATTCTTCCAAAAAAAGTATGCTCCATACATTCCCGCTCTGGAAAACTGGTAACACGAAAGTGGTAATATGATAGAGATAATCAAGCTCTTCATTTCAGGTCTACACTCAAAAAAGGAAGAACATGAAAATAAGGCCTAGCATATTACTAGACTAACCTTAGGGAATAATTAGTAGCATATTACTAGCTTAAATCTAGGAGCATAGTACTAGGTTATTCTTAGGGCTTATAATTAGGGATAATAATGTATAAATAATGGATGGGCTTCAAGCAATGTAAATATGCATTCCCACTCTGGAAAACTGGTAACACGAAATAGAGATAATCAAGCTCTTCCTTTTGGGTCTACACTCAAAAAAAGGAAGAACACGAAAATAAGGCCTAGCATATTACTAGACTAACCTTAGGCTCCATTTGGATAGAGTGATTTAAAATTCAGGATTTGAAATAAGTGGATTTCAAATCCTCTCAAGTTTGAGGGGATTTGAAATCCACCAAAATGACTCCAAAATTTGCTCAAAATGAAAACCATGGATTTCAAATCCATATCCATCCAAACACTACCGGTGGATTTGCTACCATGGATTTCAAATCCCTCCTCAAATCCACTCATCCAAATGGACCCTTAGGGAATAATTAGTAGCATATTACTAGCTTAAATCTAGGAGCATAGTACTAGGTTATTCTTAGGGCTTATAATTAGGGATAATAATGTATAAATAATGGATGGGCTTCAAGCAATGTAAATATGCATTCCCACTCTGGAAAACTGGTAACATGAAATAGAGATAATCAAGCTCTTCCTTTTGGGTCTACACTCAAAAAAAGGAAGAACATGAAAATAAGGCCTAGCATATTACTAGACTAACCTTAGGGAATAATTAGTAGCATATTACTAGCTTAAATCTAGGAGCATAGTACTAGGTTATTCTTAGGGCTTATTCTTAGGGCTTAATAATGGATGGGCGTCAAGCAATGTAGGCAGATAGTTATCCTTGTTATTATGGAATTGAGTTGGGTAGTTTCTCCTGATTCTTCTTATTACTATTACCCGTGCCTAATAAGATATATCTTCCTCTATGCAATAATAAATTACAAAGATTTTAATGGATTTGTTCTTGTTAGTATTCATCTGAAAAGAGGTAAGGCCATTGATGAAAATGAGGCACCTCACAAGTGATGGTTCCTTTTACTTCTCACAGCAATTATCTACATATGTTTGACTAATGGGTTGAGTTTCCCAACTTCAATGGAAAAGATCCCATTGTGCGGACAATAAGGGCTGATACGTACTTCTCATTACACTATATGAAGGAAGAATCAAAAGTGGAACCAACTTATTTGTGTTTGAACGGAGCAGCTAGCAATGGGTCAGTCCAATGGCTATTAGATCAATCTCCAAATATGTACTGGAAGTGGTACCAATTGTTGTGAGGTGATGAGATGCTCTGGAGGAAACACCATGGCAAGTCATTCAACATGGTTGCTGCCACCAAACACATCAGAACAGTGGACAAGGGATGAATTTGTGACAAGTGAATCTAGTGAAGAAAAAGAGGGCGAATAAGATCTAAATATGTTGTTGAAATTTTGATACAATGCATTTGACAAGGGAGACTCACTGAGTCACAGTGTTGGGGACTTTGTCTCAATGGCTAATGCGAAGTGATTACAGTGTGAATAACATCTCAAAATGATGTTGAAATTTTGATACAATGCATCTGGAAGGCAAAATGAGCGAAAGATGGCATTCGGAGGAGTGCAAATAAGATCTACCAAGGAGGGTACGCGCTCAGGCCAAATTCTACAATATTATTCACTCGTAGAACTACTATCAAACCAGATGAAGGTAAAGCCAAGTTTACAATAACAGAGGACTTAGGGTGTTCGATCATCCAGCCAACTTGACAGTTCCTTAGCCCAACAATGATGGATTTATGTTGGTGTTTCTGCACTAGACAAACGATGCACAATTGCACAAGGACTAATTCAAAATCAAGGCAAGGTATCTCTGTTCCAACTGCAAGGAACCTTATCAGCCATTGCACAACTGCCTGAACAAATTCTTTAAGTAGCAAATTAGGAGGAGAGAGCAGTTTAAAATTTTAAATTTTACTACAAAGACCATGGGTAAATCTTGCTAAGGACAATTTAATTTAAGCCTTCATAACAAAACTGATTCAAAAGGAGTAACTGATATTGATAATCATGCTCTTTCTCTCCAGTCTACATTCATGCAACTACGAATATGGACGAAAAATGTTGATAATCATTCAATCCAATCAGCTAGGTAAAACAATAATGTAATGACAACACAATCGCAAAATGCAAAGAGGAAAAAGCATATGCAATTCTAATACTTACTAAAAGTGGAGAAGTATCTCTAAGTTGCATTATCATAAGAGGTAGTTGAAGCGTACGAACCAAAACAGTCGCCAGAACAATTGATACCCACCTTAAAAACACAGCCATTTCCAGAATATCACTTGGCAATCTTTAAGGATTTTAACAGTAACACAAATCACACAAAAATATAAATTATCAAGACAAGCACTCCACACATAAAATAATCTAAAGTGGGCTTTTTTCAGAATATATGAATTCAGGTCAGACTTTAATAAACATCTAATACAGAGAGCAGAGGTGCATTTTTCACTAACTCCAACTTACAGGAGTTAAATGGAATGTGTTGCGAATAAACAGGATTATCAAGTTTCTAACATGCACAACTTACTGTTTCTTTTCCGTGAATACATAAATTATGTTGCTACTTGATAGTTGTTAGCTATGATTTTAAAGGCAAGTATAACAGACAAATAAATACCACCAACACATTCACTTATTCGTCAATTTGTCGAAATAAACTAATGAACGCCATATCAGCAATTGAAATCAGAGTTAATCATCCTCACCAATTACACCCAGTGTAAATATGCACATAATCAATCAAGTACTGAAGCGCAGCCACCGGATATGAACAGTCTGCGGCGGCGACAGCCACCTCATTCACCACCGGTGCCACCTGCGAAGCCACCTCAGCAACTTTGTCCCCCAACACATCCGGTACATCAGAGATTATCTCAGCCTTGTCAGTCCACCCTTCTCCAAAACTCGACATATTCCTCACAAAAAACAACTGTCTCGGCCGATGGAAAGTATCCAAATTATATCCAGCCCCAAATTGACGGCGATGGGAAGAATTAGGTTTCTGAGGGTTCTTAGAAATGGGATGATAATGTGGGGAATTTGTATGATCGTCATCATCACGACGAACATGGGAAAAGGGAAGAGCAACTCGTTGCTGTTGATAAAGCAGCTTGGCGCGTGCAGTGATGCTCCGTCTCAAAGCCATTGATTCCGATCTTCCCAGTGGTAAAAGCTTCTTCAGAAGCAGTAGAAATTCTCACTTCATTTACTGTGTGTTATAACTCTAGGCAACCCTAACTCTACATCTAACTATAGTTAAACCTAACTCTAGGTGCAATTAAGTTGTGTGTGGGGCCCACCCCTAACATTTTCTGAATGGTAATTTCAAATTTAGTCCCTCAACTTAGCCTTCTTCAATTCTCTTACACTAATTTTAGCTCTTTCCAATTTTCATTTTTCATTCTCTATTTTTTCCAATTTCAGTTTGTTTTTTTATCGGAGTAATCAAACTTAGTTGACACATCAGATTTTTCGGCTGCCAGTCAAAATTCTGACGGTCAGTCAGTAATAGTGGTTATTCCGATCAAAAATGACAGAAATTGAAATAAATTAACTTTTAATGGACCAAAATTGTAAAAGGTAAAACTAATGTACCAAAATTTACAATATATACAAGTTATCAGACCAAAATTGATATATTTCCATTTGTACACGCACCCCATTTAAAAAATTTAAGAAAATTATTTTTTAGTTCTCTAAATTTATCTCATTGAATTTTTCATTTTTATCTTTTTATTTTTATCCTCTATATTTAAGAAAATCATTTTTAGCACTCCTACACTAGATAACAATTTTTAAATTTAATTTTAATTTTAATACCAATTCCTTTTTTAATTGAGAGCACTAACTTTTTAATATCAAATTTGTATTCTTAATATGCTTAGATTAATATAAATAAGCACTCTCTTCATCTAATAAAAATAGATCCTTATTTTGATTTTCATACAGATTAATATTAATAAATAAATAAATACTAATATCTTTCATCCTGATACGTGAGTTTATAGTTTTTTCATTAATTATCAATATTAGTAATTTGAACGTCCCAAATTAGTTATACTAATAAGAAAATGTTTTTCAAGATTAAATTTAATGTTTTTCAATTAAAAATATGAAATTTTGTGTTCATGATGAATTTTAATAAATAAATAAAAATTACAGAGAGAGAGGGTTCATTTTCGAAAAATTACAGCAAAAAAAAAAAAATTACCTTGTGCCTCAAATTCGTGGAAAGAAGATTCTTGGAACGTAAATTTTCGAGGAATGACAAACCAGGTTAGATTCGAAACTTTGAAAATCTATTAGTGAAGTTAAGTAACCCAAAATGTGTATATGAGATAGATTTTTGTTAATCTGTGTTTAGAGTGAATGTTTAGAGTTAATTTTGAAAACCTATTAAATGTTTTTTATAGTGAATGTTTCGCCTTCGCCTGTTTAGAGGAATTTGTTGGAAAATATCTAAATTTTTAGGCTGAAATCTGCAAAAAATGTTCGAAGTTCCTCGAACATTCTTGGTTACTCGAACAATATTTGAGCGTTCATCGAACAATTGATATTGTTCGAGTAACCCTGTATTTCAACGCTACTCGAACAATATTTTGATAGTTCCTCGAACAATTCATATTGTTCGAGTAACCTTGTATTTCAACGCTACTCGAACAATATTTTGAGAGTTCCTCGAACAATTGGTATTGTTCGAGTACCCTTTACTTCAACGCTACTCGAACATTTTGAAGGGTACTTCGAACAATAGGGTATTGTTCGAATAACCCTTTAACTTGTATGTTTCTCGAATAATAGCAAATTTTCGAGTAACACTTGAAATTGAACCCTACTAGAACAATAGAGTATTATTCACGTAACCCTTTAATTAAACGTTACTCGAACAATTTGCTATTGAATTTGAAATTGTTCAAGTAACCCTATAACTCTTGAATTTTTTGTTCGAGGAAGCCTTTTTGTTGTTCGGCATACACTTTTATTTGTTCGAGTATTGAAAATCAGTAAATCGTTTATTGTTCGAATATCTGAAAATCAGTAAACCTTTTTATTTTTTCTGTAAAGTTTATTTTTAGATAAATATGATATAAATATGTCTTCTATTCTTTGAAATGTATAGTTCGAGTACTCGTGGGTTCGTGCGGTTTGCCAGGGTCGCATGGCCTATATTAATGGATATGTCCGACTCGGTGTCCTTGATGATATCAAGACACAGCTGCGTACTATAGGTCGTCGATGTGAGCAGGACTTTGTCGCTTCCTCATTCGGACATTTTCTAAGATGGGGTACAAATAGGAAGTCTTGTAAGGCCCTCCTTCATGTGCTTATGTCAGGAGAGGTACGTGTTCCACGCACGCCTCCGGATGAGAGATGGTTTGTAGTTGGTCGAGACCATCAGCCTTGTCGGTTCTCGAAGATCGAGTTCGCTGTGATCACTAAGCTGAAATTCGATGATTCGGTCTTCGACCCGTCCGGGGATTATTGTCCACCTGAGGGGTCAGTTTATTATAGAGTCTTTGTCGGCACTTCTCGAGTGAGCTTTGCAGAGATTCGATCAAGATTTCAGGCCGGCGAGTTTATGGATAATGCGGTTGATTCATTGAAGATCGCTAAGATCCTCGTTTTGTATTGTATAGTACTTGGGGTGGACGCCGGCAATAAATTTGTTAATATGTGGGTGTGGGACTTGGTTGAGCAGCCTGAATTATGGGAGACCTTCCCATGGGGCAAGATATCATATCTCACACTGTTACAGTACATGGACAATTATCCGAAAACTATTATGCCCCAACGTTCATCTGGTGTCTAGGCATACCACTTCTACGGGTTTTCGACAGCCCTCATGGTATGTGTAAGATTATTTTTGTTCTTAAAATATTATTTTTGATTTTGCAGCCCTGAAATTATATCTTGTTTATTTTACAGTTATGGGCTTTTGAAGCAATCCCCAGGACAGGGGAGTTTGCCTGGTCCAGAATGGCCACATCCTTATACATGCCGAGGTGTTTGAAGTGGTCCACCATGAGGTCTGTGGTCGACGTCACACATCTTCTCGATGAAGAGGTATTTTATATTAATGTTAATTATATATTTTTCCTGAACGCTTGCTTGTGAAGAACTTTTCACTAAGAACACAACATTTGTCTTTTCTTCGTAGGGTCTAGAGTGTTTTGAGCGTCTCATTCCCACACCTGAGGAGATGTTGCAGCCCTATATGAGGGACATTGACCAGGACATCAGCGAGGGAGTACAGCTTATCAAGTAGCGACGTGGTCGTCGTCCCACGAATGCTCCTACAACACGTCGCCGTGCACAGGAGATTGATACGGATCAAGTCGGTCCTTCCACGAGATCGAACACTCATGCAGGCAGACGCACCACGACGAGGGTAGAGGGTAGACGGTCCAGAGGCATCCGATCGAGTCTCATTGATGAGGACCAGGACTTTCAGACCACCGAGCAGGATACGTACGTCCAGGGGCATCACAGTTTCGTTGACGAGCAGCCCATTCGCGCTAGCCCCATTGTGGAGAGGTGCCCGGAGCCGGATTTTACATATCATGAGGCCAGAGATCAAGCTCCGGTGGATCATGGGGAGTCGTCCCGAGGAAACGACGACTTATTTTCATGATTGACACGCTGGATGGGATCTCAGTTCGAAGATTTACAGAAATCAACGGCACAGGGACTCAGCGATCTATCGGACCAGGTTCACGGGTCATCAGAGACGAGGTCATCGCTGAGTCTCAGCGGCTGGAGTTATTGATATCCGGTATCGTCCAGCAGGAGATATGGTTGTACCATCACCCGCATGAGACATACTCCAACAGATATAATAGACCGGAGCCTTCACAGCCTCAGTGGCAGCGCCCCGCATATGATCCGTCAGTGTGGACCCCGTGGGAGGCTGTGCAGCCCACACAGCATCAGTCCACCCCAGCTGACCGAGTTTTTCAGACAGGTATGAACGGTCCAGGTGTCGTACCATTTAACATCGACTCTGGTCCGGACATAGGTGATAAGGTGCCTTCGGAACACTTGTCCGATTATAACAGCCCGGAGGCCGAGGGAGGTGGTGAGGACCTTCGTTCCGAGAGTTTGCACATCCACTCCACCGATGGTCACCTGCGTGACGTGAGACACAGGGCGCCATCGGCTATTGCCCGCAGTCCATTCATTTGTGCAAAGGAGCAAATGGCAGCCAAACTCCGATTGAAGGATTTGAAGGCGTGGATTGATGCCAATCATGACGATGGGAAGTCCGAAAAAAATAGGTAAGAGCCTCGGAATTTGAATAACCTGTAGTTTCATATTATTCACGCCTCTTAACTATATATTCTTTTTCCAGTCGGAATGTCGGTGTGGGATACCCTGTTGGGGCGGATTGGTTCAGGGCAGTTATGGATCCAACTCAAGACCTCAATTATGAGGTAATTTCTGTTTTGTAAAAATGATGGTCGCTTAATTTGACCATCCACTCGTAATTCGTTTAATTTTCATCTCGTGGCCAATTGATGCATAACTAGGAATACTTCAGAGTATTCCTATCTTTGCTGGTGTTCGCGTGCCGCTTAGGCTGTCAGCCCGGATCCAGTTGGTGGATACACATTTCTTTGTAAGTCATTTCGCCAAGATTTCATTTTTTTGCCTTCTGTAATGTTGTCTCATGTTTCTTGAGTTTAAATGCACAGGAAGCCTGTGAGGAGATATGGAAGAAGAAGCATGCAGGTGAAGATCCAGACACCATGTACAAGAGTCCCTTGAAGGAGGATTTCAGCCCCCAGGATCTTGAGCGCTTGGCTCAGTATGTTAGAGGTTTGAAGCCGAAGTGGAGATCCATGAAGCCGTGGTGGGAGCACATCCGGGCGGTAAGATATAACGATATCATTTTTCGTGTTCAGGATAATATTTGATATCATTAAGTACTTAAATTTTTTATTTTCCCCCTTACTTTTGACATCAGGTATACACTATCATTAACCTAGACGGGCATTGGGTGTTTTGTGAGATCGACTTGGTAAGTGCGTGCATTGTTCTGATGGACAGCCTTAGGTGGAGGGAAACACCGGAGATACAAGAACTACGCACCAAGCAGACCCTCCCACTTCGTCGTGTGTTGCCAGCTTTGTTAGAGTACACATGTTTTTATCAAAAGACAGCCGAGCATGGTCATTATTGGACGCAGACCATCACAGGAGAGTTTGCTATCCACATGTATAGGAAGGAATTCTGTTATGAGCAGAAAGATAGCATCTCGTGTGGTGTGTATGTCATATTGGGCGTTGAGAGCTCCCTTACAGGGGAGTGGAATGTCGGGAATATACCATTCCGCTCTCATTATGTCATCACAAAATTGCTCATATGCCTCCCGTTGCTCCTGATCCAACATTGCCTCTACATCTTCATCAAGTGCAAAGTCATCCTCTTCATTGTTTGGATCTACAACAAAAACACACAACATTGTTAATCACAATAAACACAAATAATACAATATGCTAAGTTCATAAATGTTTACATACCGACTCGATCATCCTGCTCTTCTTGCTGCAGTCCATTTTCGTGTGCCTCAACATCTTCTAATTCATCAGTTGGGAGTCTATTCAAGTCCAAGTTGTTCAAATTAGTAGCATCAACTCGTCTGGATGATGCCACCCAAGGCTCCCTTTGTTGATTTGAAGATGTTCCAACAAAAGTGTCTTCTATCACATCTCCAACACCCCATTTTGAATAAAATCCTTCGTCGCTCTGTAACCCTAAGGGAATATTTGAAGAAATCCAGTTCTCTCCCATGTTGACATTGAAATTTTGACACTCCACTTCGTCTGTGAACGGAAAAAAACTTTGAGGACCTTCATTATATAGTTCATGAACGGAAAATGTGGATCCCCCTAATGCTCCGACTTGCATGCTTTTCAAAGAAATAAAAACAACTAGAACCTCATCAACGGTTGAAAACGCCTGCTTCAAATCTAAATCATCCTTAATTTTCTTCTTCTTCAATCTTCAATTGATTTCAACTAGATAATGAATCAAATAGCCCCAACAATTCATGTCGGCTAGAACAAATCCGTGAACTATGCTCAATAAATCGATATATGTCATTGTTTGAAGATGAATCAATGTTTGAGAACTGTTTACATATTGTAAACCTTCCCAATAACCTCCAAACCACACCATTACTGAGAAAGTCATCTTATTCTAATTAATTTGACCTATATAAGTAAAAAAAAAAAAATTAGGAAAATTTAAAATTACAAAAATTCCAGTGGGTTACTCGAACATTATGCAAAGTTCGAGTAGCCCTGATATAATGTTCGAGTAACCTTAATATAATGTTCGAGTAACCTTAATAAAATGTTCGAGTAACCCAATTCAAAATGTTCGAGTAACCCAATTCAATGTTCGAGACACAATGCAATATATGTGTAAATTTCGAATAACCCATATTGTAAAGTTCGAGTAAAATGTTCGTGGACCAAAAAATATACTTGCAGACTAATCCTAATGTTCGACTAACATTATATATGTGTCCAACACTAATTTTCGAGTAACAAAAAAAATAATAAAAATTCATGAAACCCTCCATTAAACTAAATTAATAATATCCCACAGTTTAATTGTACCATTAACAATTTTCTACACTAACTAAATATTAAAACGCATAAAATAATTTATAAAAACTTACTTGATTCTTGAGGAAGGTTGTGACAACGATTGCTTCTTCAATTTTTTTTTTTGAATGAATCTACACTTTCATCTCTATTCTCTTTAAAAGCTGAAATTTTATACTGTTTTCCCGTGAATGTATGTAATATCAAATCACACTACAAAGTGAAATTTTTTTCAATCTTTTACTGTTTTCACGTGAATGCATGTAATATCAAATAAAACAAAAAATAAAGAATCTCATCTAATAATGCATATGAAGAAGTAAAAAAAAGTAAAAAAAAAAAAAAGGAATCCACTTTTATTGACATCCGTATATGTTGTAAGAAAAAGTCATCATTTCCTCATAATTGTAACTATTCAAATAAGACCAAGTCAAATAAATGGTAGAAAGTGACGATTTGTTATATTTAGTGGTAGAAAGTGATAATATATTATATTAAATGGTAAAAAAAATGTATTGCTTATAGGTTTTGTGGTATTTTACCCCATTTCCTCTTAAGTTTGCAAGTATAATGTTTTTGAAGCTATCAAATCTCAATTATGCCCCTCTATTCATTAATTGCTAATTAATATAGGTTAATGATAAAGTTTTGATGAAAATATATATTAATATTAATATACATATATTGAATACTAATGGAAAATGAGATGTAAATTAATGTTAATCCAAATTAATAAAAGAATACTATATATAGATATATATATATATATATTATAACATTTTAATTCTAATTTAATTTTAATTTAAAAATATTGGTAATGTATAATTCATTACATACAAATTGATGATACAAATATTTTTTAAATCATGTGAATTGAAAATAATTTTCGATAATTAATATTTTTGATCTAACATATGTAGTCAATACGTTATTATTTTTTATTTAAAATATATTACATTTTTAGGTTGATTTTTGCACATAATATAACCTTAGAGAAAATGTTTATGTCCTTTTTGTGTTGCACTACTAACAGTAATATTAGCAAGTTCAATGCAGCCAACTAGAAAGCTCATAACATTTGCAGTAATTTTGAGATAATTAAAAAGAAAAGTCTCAACACCATCTTTTTAATGACCATAGAAATTTTAAAATTTGATAATCAGAAAATAAAGATAACCTAAAGATTTATACTTTCTACAATTAAAGATCCTAAATAAAGGACTAAGATTAGGGTGTTTTGATTTTGCCTTTCTACTCTTGAGTATCATCACAGCCTCTTTCATTAATTATTTAATTCCCTTTCTTCGTTTGGCCGCATAAAGAAGGGCCATCATAGGCTCTACCATTTCTTCCATGGTTGGACGTTGTGCATCAGGTGGAACTCTTATTCTTGATATACCCAATCGCTTCTTTACCTCTGGATTCTTTATACCTAAAAAGCAAATTCAACCACAATTAGAATAGAAAAGAAACTAAATCCAAATCCAAATATAATTATACACAAAAAACAAACTTGTGCGAGACAACTCTCAACGATAATTTCCGACCGACGGATCATTTGTACTCACTGACCAAACCCACACTCGCAAATTTATATATGAATTGTGAACTGTGGGTTGGCTCGTGTCAGATAAAATGACAATAACAAGTATGTGATGAGACTCATAGAGGCAAGAGAGGTAAATAAAGAGGACTCACCTAATCCATATGCGAGGGTAAAGAGGTTGGAAGTAATCCAATAACACAATATAGCCTGTAGATGCATGCATTCACAAATTAACAACTTCCAAGTTACATCATGGATGGGATGGGGTTGTAAAGGAAAATACTTTTGATTTTAGTGGATGCATTATGTTAATCTATATGTCAATTTATACATTTAACACACTAATTCATACATTAGGTTAACTAAGCTAGAATGTCATGTTATGTTAATTAATGTTACGTTATTGTTGTAATTCTGTCGTTAAATCACCTGATTTTTGTAGTGTAATAAATACAGTACAACAATCAATTGTGGTGAATGGGAAGAGTGTAATGGAACAAGTGACTATTAAAAAGTAAATGTAGCACCACGTACCTTTGGTATAAATAAAGTCAGAGGAAATATGGCCATGGCAATGTTATTGACATAAGCATTTCTCTGACTACGACGAAGGACAATACCTAACATAGTTTCTGGAATGTAGCACTGGAAGAAGGAAATATTAAGCAAATCATACTGTGAAATGAGGAGCCATATTAAACATATTTCTCACTCTCTCAAAAATAAAGAGCAAGAGCAGGTAATTTATACTGAAATGAAATCCAAGTCTCATAACAAGAACAAAGAATCACTTATCACGGACTGACCTGAAAAACTAAATGTGCAAGTGAACAACATGGTTACATTCCTTTGCATTGCAAAATATATAGTAGGCTTCAAAACTTGAGATGATAAGCAAGCCAATCACATAATCTTGATCCAACCATATTCAACAATGAAAATCCTTCATGATTTGTACATCAGACAATACAGAACAAACCTTCTACACAGCTAACAGGATGTTCATTGATAAACATAAGTATGCAAATGATCACATACAAATAAATGCATAAACATTAATAGCATTATCAAGAAACATGATATACAACGGCCTGACAATCTAAAATATTGTGACAATGATCCTCAGTGGGGTAAAGATAAAAACTTAGCAATACTAACAGTCACAAAAGACTTCAACCACAGTATCTAACATCTCCTTTCCGATCTATGTACTTACATTTGAACACAACCTCATCATCAAGTTTACGAAACATGTGGAATATCCAGTTCACTTTATTCATGCAAATGACTAGTAAATAGTTATAGCATTGATGTTTCACAATGTACTTGATATATCTTGAAAAGTTTCCTCTCCCACAGCATTCAGTTTAGAAAATGCTTTTATTGCATGTCCATGTCCTAAGAGTCGAAAGAAGTTAACACGTCAAATGTATGTATGCATCAGTTTTGTGCATCTCTTTGAGTATACAACAAGAATTAGGACAATTTGTACAATTCTCTATGGACAACTAGTATAAGCCCCGTGTAATACACGAGTTTAAATAGATTGAATTAATAAGTGAAACATAGAATATATTGCTAAGTCACAACATAGTATTTTATTGCGAAATGAAACCTAAAATTCATGAGAAGAACAAACTATCACTTATTAGGGAACATAGCGGAAAAAAAGAATGTGTGAACAATTAGGTTACATGCTTTGCATTAAAAAATATATATGCCATCAAAACTCAACATGATAAGAAAGCCAATCACACTATATGGATCCAACAATATTTTTAGAGACAAGAAGTGCCATTATAAGATTTAACTATAAAATACCTTCGGACTTTGTAGATCAAACCATGCAGAAAAACCATCCACACAACTAATCATTCATATGGATAAACATAAGTATGCAAATGCACAAATCCAAATACATACATATTAACAACATTATCTATAAGCGTGATACATAACGGTTTGACAGTCTAAAATATCGTGATAATGATCCTTAGTGGGGTAAAAAAAAATGTAGCAACGCGAACAATCATAAAAGTAGGGGTGATCATACAAACCCAATAACCACACCAATCGCCTGCACCAACCAACCGCAACGCGCATCACCAAATCGTTTTCACTAAATTTCTAAAAGAAACAACTCAAAAAAATAACATAAATCACAACGCACTATATAGTTTGGCTACAGTTTTTGATTGAAATCACCCCTCACCAAGCCGCCTTTAATTATATATATATATATATATATATATATATATATAACTTATAGACTTGCAATATTATAATTTATATGTGAGTTATATTTATATTAATTTGTTTTAGTCTTCATATTTTAATGTGTGTGATGAGCATTAATTGTATCACAATCTTTTTAATCTTTTACTAGTATTAAACTAATGAAATGTATTCTTAGTTTTGGGTTAAATCATTTTTAATACATATGATTTAGAAGTGTTTGATGCGATTATTAAAAAATAAATAATCAATTCATAATTAAATAGCCTCATGTGAGCATCTTGAAATTATATTTTATTAAGCTAATAAATATTATTCAATTAATAGTTTACTAGTAAACTTTCTAATTAGTTTATGATATAATATAGAGTCCTTTTGTAGTACACCAAGCGTATTAATACACCAGACTCCCCATCATTTTAAGTCATTAGATCTGAGATCATAGTTGACCTTGACCTTAATAATTTCAGATCTGATGGCTGAAAATGAGTGGAGAGTCTGGTGTATTAATACACCTGGTGTACTATAGAACTACCCTATAATATAAATTTGTAAACATCTTTTTAAATTTTGATAAAATTATATAGGAATATAATTAAAATAATAATACTGTTATTTTAAATATTTAAAGTATCATAAGACATTAAAGCTATTGTTGCTATAAAACAAAATCAAGTTAAAAACCGCATATACCACACTAGACAAAACCAAAACGCACATTCATTTTTGTGTGAAAACCGCAGTTTTAATTTTACTTATAAACCAAACCACACAACAATGTGGTTTAAATTTAAGGAAAAAACCACAAGAAACGCACAAGATCACCCCAACACAAAAGACTTTAACCATAGTAATATAACAATAAACAAACATTTTATAAAGGGATGGATATGTATCTAACATCTTTTTTCTGCTCTTTGTACTTGCATTTGAACATAACCTGATCATCAAGGTTTTAGCAAAACATATGCAAAATATTTGATATACGTTATTCATGCAAATAACTAATGAGTAGTTATAGCTTGATGTTTCATGATGTACTTGAACATCTTAAAAAGTTTCGTCTCCCACAACGTTCAATTTGGAAATGCTTGTATTGTATGTCCATTTCATAAAGAAGTTGACATGTCAAATGTATGTATGCATCAACGTTGGGCATCTCTTCATGTATACAATAAGTATTATGATAGTTTGTAGAATTCCCTATGGATAGTAATATTATTTATATATGAAGATGATTATGAAATTAATTTGTTAATTTCCTATCTAAATCTAATAAAATAATAGTTATTTGATAGAAGTCTATAATTACATTACAAACATCGCCCTTATGCTAAAAAGTAAAAAAAAAAAAAAGGTTATTCAGTGCCTAGGACTACCTCCCACCTAAGGTGGCTGAATAGGCAAAAATGTGAGTGTGGAGCCACCTAGCACCTAGGCACCACCTAGACCAATTTTTAGAACACTGATTATTTTACAACATACCATTATATTCACACTTATGCGTGAGTCTTCGTAAAAAAAATGTAAACATAGTAAAAAATGTTCAAACTTTGCTTAAATTCAATTCACATAAAACTTTAACAGATTACTCAATTATAAATACACATATAACGTCTCTAATATTATAATTGTTCTTAGTTTCAACAAGTAACACTTATGAAGGTTCTACTATACGTGGAGATGCACATTATTTCATTTGTATGATCAGAAAGCATTTTACAAAAGAGCAAAACAACAAAGGACAAAAATGAAATAGATATAACGTCAAAATGTCAAGAAGATTCAGATGAGATGCCATAGGACAAAAATAGCTAATGTATTTTGACAAATACAAAGTGAATATAGATAAAGAATAGGTGGCTAACCTTCATCATCATCAAAAATGTCAATGTTGTCAAAAGAGGAAGAATACATATTGGATCCGGAGTAGCCAAATCAGTAAACCACAATGCTCCTCCATCTTTAAACGACGGAACATTTTTTGCCATGTTGTTAATCTTCACATAATGTGATGAGACAAAAGCGTCAAACAGTTGGAAAGTGGTGATATAATAATTGAGGCTGAAAGCAAGAGTCATAGGAAGTGAAAGAAATTATCTACATGAGTTGAGAGTTCTAAGGTATTTGATCTTACTGCTAAGAAGAACCAGCAAAACATCGTGCTCGCAATAAAAATTCCATTAAAATTGGAGAGCACATTACTTCTGCAATAGAAAGATGCAATCATCTGTGTGAATGACATCCTCTAATCCAAGTTTTTACCATAAAACTGAAGAAATACAATGTACACTATCATGAATCACCAAAAAGATTATCATCATGTGGAGAGAATTTGATACACATAGTTAGGACAAGTATGTTTTATCTGTTGTTCGTAGAGGGTAATGAAAGTAATTAGCTCTATGGATAAATTAACACAAGAATTGCACATTAGACATTATCTGGAGAATGAAATATCAGATAGCCTATTTACATCAATGTAATTATACCAGTTATTTGGCTTGCTAAGACTTATCTCAACTAAAAGTTTTAGCCATGTCATAATACCTAACCTCTAAGAGCAACTATTTGCAGATCTGTAAGTACATTTCAATGTTTGAACTGGGCACATTCTTGACGAGGTCCACAAGGTAAAATAAATAGAAGTCTCTTTCCAATAAAACTGAAAAACAAGTCAAGTACTTAAGTTCAAACAATTTGATCTCTCGACACTTGTTAAGTTTTTATGTATTACTATCATTTTATTTTTTTTTCCCTACTGAGCTCTATCTTGAGCAAAGTTTTATATCTATCTATTACCTATATAAAGTATAGATATTTCTTACAAAATATGGATTGACTAATATATCCTTATTAAAGATTTTATTTAAGGTTATAATAGTAATTTGTGATTTTTATATTTAAATAATTTTACATTAAAATTCTAAACAAAAATCATATATAATTCTATTATAAGTAGGACTCGATTAATAGTAATATAATATTTTAATTTAAAAAAATCATCATCTACATGCAACACATGTGCTGATACTCGTCTTATCAAATATTTTATGGAACCAAACTCTAGCAGACAATTTAAAATTGAGTATTATATGATATCATTTGATTTTCCACTCTATTAATTAAAATGAAACTCAAAGGACTGCGGCCATCCAATAATTCCGTTGGGCTGTTTTCAATAAAAACTTTTCAAACTAGTTTTGAACTCTATCTTCCCTCTAAGTACAAGTGAATGAAGCCTTGGGTAATAATAAAGACTTTTTCATTTATGGTTAAGAAAATGCAAAGCTTACAGCCACAAAAATCTTTGATTCTTTATGGAAAGTTAGACCGAAGGTATAAACATTTGAGATGCCCTCTAACTTAGGAAGAAGAAAAGCAACATACCTTCGAGGATCCATACCTTCTCTAATAGCTTTATCTGCAGCAGCGGGATTCTTAGCCTGAATAAAAGAGTATATAATCAATAGTCAGAAACAATCAGATCACATAAAAAAGGGTAATTGTACAAGGCAACAGAAACAGGTCTTTGCAGAATAATCCTCAGATAGAGAATCATTCATGCGAGCAGTGCCTGGAGAAGCTACTCAAAGCATACCACTTCTCCATCCATGATAAGCTTCTCAAGCAACATGTATCTAAGCTGCAGAAAACAAAACTTGAGATCAGAGAAAGAGGTAGCTAGACTGCATAATAGATATGGAATGAAAAAAATAGAAATGTAGCACAGACAGATGAAAAAATGTCGGTCACATGCAAAATAGAGGCAGGGGGGTGTCTTGTTGAATGAGCAAGTGCACAACTGAACATCTTAGAGAAAATTCAAGTTGGGGCATTTAGATTCACAAACTAAAGGTTTTTTTTTTTCTTTTTTTCATGAGTTTTATCTTAAAATATTATTTACATTCTTAAGGCTATGTTTGAAAGAGAATTCCAAAGGCAGGATTTTGGACTTCAAAATCCTAAACTATGTTTGTTTTCAATTTTAAAATTGGATTTCAAAATCCTGACATAATTATTACTACCTATATTTAATCATTCAATCATTAATAATATATCTTTTCACAATAAAACTATTATATCAATATAACTTTTTACAATAAAATATTATATTCACCCACCTTTTCCAGCATTGATTTGACATCTACAATATAATCATACCCTACTAAATACTCAAACAAACATTCATTTTCACTATTCACCTTTACTACAAAATCCAGGATTTCAAAGTCAAGATTTCATCAAACCCACTAAAATCTCTTCCAAACATACCCTAAGGATTTTGCAGGAGAGCGAAGGGGTCAGAGGCAATTCAATATGCTGACTGCTGAGGTTCGAAATTACCATGGAACACAAGACAACATTGCATATCTTGAGAGAATATTGCGAGGCTTTTATCGCCAAAAAAACCATTCCTCTAACCACAATGAAACTATCTAGTTCACTCGACACAGCAAAAAAATTATACATAAGCATTAGCATACAATATCCCTCTTTTAGTTAAAACCCGATATCCCAAAAGTTAGTCTACATGCAAAAACATCCTTCTGATGAAAGAAACTAAGTATTTACTTGTGTCTGTAGTATAAGAATATACTGGGTTGGTCAACTTTTCCACAGATAATGAAGGGAAACAATTTTGCACATTCCACACTATTTCCTCTTCTGTCCTTCCACCACCAAATATTTCTTTTCAGAGCAAGAAGCTATCCATATCAGGCTATCAGCTTGATTGTACAACTAATACACAGCAAAGATCGTTATACATAAAAAGAGCATCAAGCCACAATTCCTCGAAAGATTTGGTCCAAGTTTCTAAATTTGTGAATGGGCTTCTCATCCTCTTATGATCCAGATGGCCTGAAAGAAACAAATCTAATCCACACTCTAGTATATAGCACTTTATGTCTTAAATGTTTGCATGAACCATTTCTTATACAAGACAGCATATGCATTTGCATGTTGGGACCAAAAAAATCAAGATTATGTTTCATGTCAAAAGCATTGTGTCAAAACCGCAAATTTGTCAACAAAATTGACATGTTATGAAAATAAATAACTGTTTAAGAGAGGTTTAACACCATATTCTTCCAAAAAAAGTATGCCCCATACATTCCCGCACTGGAAAACTGGTAACACGAAAGTGGTTATATGATAGAGATAATCAAGCTCTTCATTTTAGGTCTACACTCAAAAAAGGAAGAACATGAAAATAAGGCCTAGCATATTACTAGACTAACCTTAGGGAATAATTAGTAGCATATTACTAGCTTAAATCTAGGAGCATAGTACTAGGTTATTCTTAGGGCTTATAATTAGGGATAATAATGTATAAATAATGGATGGGCTTCAAGCAATGTAAATATGCATTCCCACTCTCGAAAACTGGTAACACGAAATAGAGATAATCAAGCTCTTCCTTTTGGGTCTACACTCATAAAAAGGAAGAACACGAAAATAAGGCCTAGCATATTACTAGACTAACCTTACGGAATAATTAGTAGCATATTACTAGCTTAAATCTAGGAGCATAGTACTAGGTTATTCTTAGGGCTTATAATTAGGGATAATAATGTATAAATAATGGATGGGCTTCAAGCAATGTAAATATGCATTTCCACTCTCGAAAACTGGTAACACGAAATAGAGATAATCAAGCTCTTCCTTTTGGGTCTACACTCATAAAAAGGAAGAACACGAAAATAAGGCCTAGCATATTACTAGACTAACCTTACGGAATAATTAGTAGCATATTACTAGCTTAAATCTAGGAGCATAGTACTAGGTTATTCTTAGGGCTTATTCTTAGGGCTTAATAATGGATGGGCGTCAAGCAATGTAGGCAGATAGTTATCCTTGTTATTATGGAATTGAGTTGGGTAGTTTCTCCTGATTCTTCTTATTACTATTACCCGTGCCTAATAAGATATATCTTCCTCTATGCAATAATAAATTACTAAGATTTTAATGGATTTGTTCTTGTTAGTATTCATCTGAAAAGAGGTAAGGCCATTGATGAAAATGAGGCACCTCACAAGTGATGGTTCCTTTTACTTCTCACAGCAATTATCTACATATGTTTGACTAATGGGTTGAGTTTCCCAACTTCAATGGAAAAGATCCCATTGTGCGGACAATAAGGGCTGATACGTACTTCTCATTACACTATATGAAGGAAGAATCAAAAGTGGAACCAACTTATTTGTGTTTGAACGGAGCAGCTAGCAATGGGTCAGTCCAATGGCTATTAGATCAATCTCCAAATATGTACTGGAAGTGGTACCAATTGTTGTGAGGTGATGAGATGCTCTGGAGGAAACACCATGGCAAGTCATTCAACATGGTTGCTGCCACCAAACACATCAGAACAGTGGACAAGGGATGAATTTGTGACAAGTGAATCTAGTGAAGAAAAAGAGGGCGAATAAGATCTAAATATGTTGTTGAAATTTTGATACAATGCATTTGACAAGGGAGACTCACTGAGTCACAGTGTTGGGGACTTTGTCTGAATGGCTAATGCGAAGTGATTACAGTGTGAATAACATCTCAAAATGATGTTGAAATTTTGATACAATGCATCTGGAAGGCAAAATGAGCGAAAGATGGCATTCGGAGGAGTGCAAATAAGATCTACCAAGGAGGGTACGCGCTCAGGCCAAATTCTACAATATTATTCACTCGTAGAACTACTATCAAACCAGATGAAGGTAAAGCCAAGTTTACAATAACAGAGGACTTAGGGTGTTCGATCATCCAGCCAACTTGACAGTTCCTCAGCCCAACAATGATGGATTTATGTTGGTGTTTCTGCACTAGACAAACGATGCACAATTGCACAAGGACTAATTCAAAATCAAGGCAAGGTATCTCTGTTCCAACTGCAAGGAACCTTATCAGCCATTGCACAACTGCTTGAACAAATTCTTTAAGTAGCAAATTAGGAGGAGAGAGCAGTTTAAAATTTTAAATTTTACTACAAAGACCATGGGTAAATCTTGCCAAGGACAATTTAATTTAAGCCTTCATAACAAAACTGATTCAAAAGGAGTAACTGATATTGATAATCATGCTCTTTCTCTCCAATCTACATTCATGCAACTACGAATATGGACGAAAAATGTTGATAATCATTCAATCCAATCAGCTAGGTAAAACAATAATGTAATGACAACACAATCGCAAAATGCAAAGAGGAAAAAGCATATGCAATTCTAATACTTACTAAAAGTGGAGAAGTATCTCTAAGTTGCATTATCATAAGAGGTAGTTGAAGCGTACGAACCAAAACAGTCGCCAGAACAATTGATACCCACCTTAAAAACACAGCCATTTCCAGAATATCACTTGGCAATCTTTAAGGATTTTAACAGTAACACAAATCACACAAAAATATAAATTATCAAGACAAGCACTCCACACATAAAATAATCTAAAGTGGGCTTTTTTCAGAATATATGAATTCAGGTCAGACTTTAATAAACATCTAATACAGAGAGCAGAGGTGCATTTTTCACTCACTCCAACTTACAGGTGTTAAATGGAATGTGTTGCGAATAAACAGGATTATCAAGTTTCTAACATGCACAACTTACTGTTTCTTTTCCGTGAATACATAAATTATGTTGCTACTTGATAGTTGTTAGCTATGATTTTAAAGGCAAGTATAACAGACAAATAAATACCACCAACACATTCAGATAATCAGAGTTAATCATCCTCACCAATTACACCCAGTGTAAATATGCACATAATCAATCAAGTACTGAAGCGCAGCCACCGGATATGAACAGTCTGCGGCGGCGACAGCCACCTCATTCACCACCGGTGCCACCTGCGAAGCCACCTCAGCAACTTTGTCCCCCAACACATCCGGTACATCAGAGATTATCTCAGACTTGTCAGTCCACCCTTCTCCAAAACTAGACATATTCCTCACAAAAAACAACTGTCTCGGCCGATGGAAAGTATCCAAATTATATCCAGCCCCAAATTGACGGCGATGGGAAGAATTAGGGTTCTGAGGGTTCTTAGAAATGGGATGATAATGTGGGGAATTTGTATGATCGTCATCATCACGACGAACATGGGAAAAGGGAAGAGCAACTCGTTGCTGTTGATAAAGCAGCTTGGCGCGTGCAGTGATGCTCCGTCTCAAAGCCATTGATTCCGATCTTCCCAGTGGTAAAAGCTTCTTCAGAAGCGGTAGAAATTCTCACTTCATTTACTGTGTGTTATAACTCTAGGCAACCCTAACTCTACATCTAACTATAGTTAAACCTAACTCTAGGTGCAATTAAGTTGTGTGTGGGGCCCATCCCATCATTTTCTGAATGGTAATTTCAAATTTAGTCCCTCAACTTAGCCTTCTTCAATTCTCTTACACTAATTTTAGCTCTTTCCAATTTTCATTTTTCATTCTCTATTTTTTCCAATTTCAGTTTGTTTTTTTATCGGAGTAATCAAACTTAGTTGACACATCAAATTTTTCGGCTGTCAGTCAAAATTCTGACGGTCAGTCAGCAATAGTGGTTATTCCGATCAAAAATGACAGAAATTGAAATAAATTAACTTTTAATGGACCAAAATTGTAAAAGGTAAAACTAGTGTACCAAAATTTACAATATATACAAGTTATCAGACCAAAATTGATATATTTCCATTTGTAAACGCACCCCATTTAAAAAATTTAAGAAAATTATGTTTTAGTTCTCTAAATTTATCTCATTGAATTTTTCATTTTTATATTTTTATTTTTATCCTCTATATTTAAGAAAATCATTTTTGGCACTCCTACACTAGATAACAATTTTTAAATTTAATTTTAATTTTAATACCAATTCCTTTTTTAATTGAGAGCACTAACTTTTTAATATCAAATTTGTATTCTTAATATGCTTAGATTAATATAAATTAGCACTCTCTTCATCTAATAAAAATAGATCCTTATTTTGATTTTCATACAGATTAATATTAATAAATAAATAAATACTAATATCTTTCATCCTGATACGTGAGTTTATAGTTTTTTCATTAATTACCAATATTAGTAATTTGAACGTCCCAAATTAGACATACTAATAAGAAAATGTTTTTCAAGATTAAATTTAATGTTTTTCAATTAAAAATATGAAATTGTGTGTTCATGATGAATTTTAATAAATAAATAAAAATTAATCTTGAATTTTTAATATATGCTAAAAGAATAATCACTAAGAACATGTGTCACTCTCTCATTAACTTGATTTTCCACACAAATCAAACCACAATTCAATTATCTTTAAGTCGAATTTATATCAAATTATTGCACCCTTAGGATATATAATTAACATGTTTTAACAATTAAATTTATAATTGATCACCAAATTATTTGTAATTACTTATGATATTATTACAGTATGTTTTTCATAATTATGCTTACATTTGATCATAAAATTTTGATATATAGTTACTTTTGTAATTGTAATATGTTTTAGAATTTATTTTTTCATTATAATTTGTTATTTATAATTGAAATAAAATTTCATTCTACAAATTAATTATTTCATTTTACTCAACATATACACCAATATTTCTACTCTAATTTAAAAATATTTTTTCCAATTTTTTTTCCATCTTTAAAAGTAGCCTACGACAATGCTGAAAAGGTATCGTTCTCTTAGGGTTCAAGGACAACGTCTCTTATGGCTCAATTTTTTAACATAAGACTACGCATTTATGACAACGTCAAGTCACCATTGTTGATAGGGCTCAATTTTAATTTAGCACTATGTCTCTACAACAACGCTAAGTAAAAACTCTTGCTATGAGAGCATTTTGCACTCTACGACAACGGTTTTAGCTACGACAACACCAATTTAGGCTATAAATATTGATGTGACCTCCGAGCTAAGGCTCTATGAGGAGCATCACTCTTGTGTTTTTTCTTGCAAAGGAATGTAATGTTGATGTTCAAAACTGTGATGAAACACCATTAGATGTTTGCTATGTAATGAAATCTGCCCAGCTTATGATACCTTTTTATTTTTCCAATAAACTGCAATTGAATAGCTTTGTAAACTTTGTGTCAATACAAAAAAAAAATCATAAAATTATAATCCAAAATACGAAGTGTCATCGATTTAGTGACATGTTAAACTAATTGTTATTAATTTAATCTCACTAGCGTAAAAATGTTGATAAAAAATTTCTTCATTGCGAGAGTTAAAAAAAAGTGTCGACAATGTATTAAAATAATGACGCTTTTATAATATCGTCATTAAATTTATGAAAATGCTAACATATAATTTAAAATGTTAGTAAAATTCATAATTTAATTACTTTTTTTAGAAGCGTCGTTAGTACATAATTTTTAGTAACACATTTTCCAAATTTCACTAAATTAGTGTAGCCCTATTTTGTTGTAGTGGAAATATTTTATGATTTTTCTTTATTGCAATTGGTATTTGTTTTATTATTAATGTTTAGCATTCACTAGCACACTTGTTGTATGATGCACTTTCTTTGGGAAATTAACTGAAATTAGACACGCCCATCCGGTTCGGAAACCGGTGAACCAAGTCTGTTTGAACCGGCGGTCAACGGTTCACCGAACCGTTGACCCGGTTCTGATTCCGAACCGTAACCGGAAACCAGATATAATCGGTTAGGTTCCGGTTCTTGATTTTCTGAACCGCCAAACCGGCGGTTTCGAACCGCCGGTTTGGCTAAATCTTTTTTTTTTCAATCTGCCACGTGGACAGCTCTCGTTGAATCTGATATAGCCGTTGGAGATCGACGGCTCGGGAGAAGTGACCGTTGGAAACCGCTGAACCGGAACTGAACCGAACCACCGGTTCGAACCGGCGGTTTTTAAAATTTTCAAAATGGACGGCGCAGATCTACGAGCCGTTGGAGATCAACGGCCCAGATGGACAAACCGGAACGAACCGGCAGTTCGAAGATTGGTGCAAAGCCAAAAGACGTTCACAACATCTACATAACGAAGCAACATTCGAAGATGGTGGTCCCGATTTGTTTGGCTACGACTCGAACACATCATCCTCCGGCGGCGGCACACCAACCAACTTCGAAGATTATAACTTTTGGACCGGCGGGTAAGTTGAGGTAAGAGAACTACGTGAGCTTTGATTCCTTAATTTTATAAATTAAGGATACGTAGGCAATTTCATTATAAATTTGGAAATGAATTTCAATTCCAAAATTATAATGAAACTCAAGCTCTTTCAATTTTTTCCCCCCTTCCCAATCTTTTATTTACAAATTTGTAGATAGAATTGAAAACTTGTAATAGATAGAATTTTTTTATGTAAATTTGTAATAGATAGAATCTTATAAATCAAATAAACTTTTTTTATGTAAACTCAAGTTGTAATTTTCCAATTTTTTATCAAAAGTTTGTTCAATTAATTATTATTTGTTAGATTTCATATTTTGTATTCTAAAAGATCAATTTAGTCGAAAACAAGTATTAAAAATCAAAATTGGTGATAAAAAAAAAAACCGGCCGAAACCGGCGGTTTCGGAACCGGAACCGGTTTTCCCCTCTCCCCGGTTCGGTCATTCTGGAAACAGGAACCGGAACCGCCGAACCGGATGAACATGTCTAACTGAAATAGCACCCCGCACATAAATTTTTATCTAAATAGCATTTGAATTGATTTCAAAATAAGGAGTTTGAGCCGATTTGACATGTTTAAAAATAATAAAAACATGTAATTATTCAATCCGAGCTAGGAAGCGGGTTGGGGACAGGGTGGATACGTAAGTGATCATACAGTAGACCGAGTTCGAGTCCCACATGAGTATCAAGCCAATTTTCCAAAGCTTCAATCGTCTTCTCGATAATCAGTTCCGCCTCATTTTTTTTATTTACCGATTAGTTTACAATTCCATCAAGTTTCTTTTTGAATCTATTTCAAAGAGTTTGGAATGTCAAAGGCTCTTATTTTCATAATCAAATAGAAAAATAAAATATATATTGAATTACATTATTATTCTTAACAAAGAGTCTTGGACTCTTGATAAAATTCAATTTGATTTAGTAATGTAGGAGAGTTAAAATTGACATTATGAGAAATAGACGATACATCCATATTTTTCCATTGAGGCTTCGACCGAATCCGGACCAAATTTTTCGAAGCTTCCATCGTCTTTTCAATAATCACTTGGTTGAATGATTTGAAATGGGATGGTACAGAAGATATGTTTTCGATGCCTTTCGTCGCAAAATTGGTGTACCCAAAAAAAAACCCTATTCAAAGTAACTTTTCTTCCAGACCCAATTTGAGGATCACTCAACCAATTTTCAGGAACTTGGGGTTGCAGAATAAGCAATGCAATAGCTATACCTCTTTTTTGAATAACATTATTTTTATTAAGTTCATTAGTAATAACACAATGAAATTAAGATTAAATGGGTGCAATAATATAACATTCTTTTTCTAGTGCATACTTTTGAGATGCTCTTTGTAAATGTAGAGTAAATTATAAGTGAATGTTTTAGTTAAAGAATGTAATCACTACTAGCAATTTTAGTCAAATACATAATTTAACTCAACAATCAGATTTACTAATTTATTTGATCATTAACAACTTATTACAACAATATCACTAGGGTGTCCATCCGGTTGGAACTGACGGTTCGGTTGTTCCATTTTAGGCGAACCAGAATCGAACTGTGGGAGTTCTGGTTCTAGTTCGGAAACTGTCGGTTCAACCGAAACCGTCGGTTAAGTCAATTTTTTCTTTCTATAAGTTTTATTTCATTTTTATACAACTTTCGGTTGAATCCCTGAACAAATCACAGAGTTCCTATATATGTCCAAACATGTTTTTTCCCTCAAAATTTCTTAATTTCGACTCATTTTTTCGTATCCAAGATTTGGTGAAAAGAAGGGAGTTCCACTATAGTTTAAATTATATCTAGTTCTTATATAAAATACACTTATCACGTTCTAGATCACATCGTACGATATCTAACATAAAATATCATGTCAATCATATTATACAATATCACTAATGTTCAATGAAAAACAAAAAATATACAATTGTTTTATCGGGTCCGAGTCATGCTATCACCTTTGAAAGACAAAGCTAAAGTATTTGAAATTGTTAGTTGGCTCATAACTTTCATGTGACCACGTCAATGTGTACTTTCTCAAATTTGTAATGAAATAAACTGAATTGAATAAATTATTGTTCAAACAAACTTAAATTATAAAGAAGTTTATGAACCAAGTGACATATACCAGGATGAATTCAATTGGCTTATTGTGTAGTTGTGCTTTAATTTGGGATGCACTTTGCTCTTTACTCTCATTTACATATACTTACAATATCCTTAAAAGCTATTTAAATATATATTCATACAGACTAATCTATATCTATATCTATATATATATAAAAGCAGGATATTCTGCCAAAAATAATTGCAATAAATTATCTACCTATTAAATAATTACTATTTTAAGAAACCTATTAATTGCTTTCATATTGTATTTATTGAAAGAAACTCAATACAAATAAATAAATACAAATAAACCTATTTATTATATTTTAAGAAACTCAATACAAATAAAAATAAATAAACTTATTTATTGTATTTTAAGAAATTCAATACAAATAAATAAATATTTAATTTAAGAAATCAATTATGATACTCAATTTAGCATTTATTGTATAGAAATTTCAAATAAAAAAAATAAATAGATAAATAAGATGAAATAAGGGATTATATATTTATTATCTCTCATCTTATTTTTTAAGTACTTATTTTAAAGGGTAAATTACAAAAAAACAACTCCACCTATCGACTTTTTTCAAATTGCAACCTAATCTTTTTTTTTCAGATTGCCACCCAGTCTTTTTGTGGTTTTGTCGATTGCAAATTTTTCGGAAAAATAGAGATTAATTTGTTCACTTTGCAACCTAATTTTTTTTAATCTAATTGCAACCTGAACTTTGTGTTTTTATCAGATTGCAACCAAGAATGAAAATTTCGATTCCGGTGGAAATATAGGTAACTTAAATTCACGGAAATATCGTGAAAATATCGATATCGATGGAAATATGGGTACATATATTTATTGTTAATTTTGCTATATTTACCAATATATTCCGATATTTTCTCGATATTTATTGATATTCCATCAATTTTTTACCGATGTTACATATATTTCACCAATTTTGACCAATATTTCCTTGATATTAATTTTATGAATATCGATCACACTTATATAACATAAATGTCACACTCATATATATAACATAAATGTATCAGTGTGAAGCGAAAAAAAATCATGATTTGCGATTGGACAAAAAAAATAAGGTTTGGGTTGTAAAGTGAAAAAACTTAATTCATTTACCTGAAAAATGACCGAAAATTTTGCAATTGGCAAAACCACAGAAAGACTGTGTGGCAATTTAAAAAAAAAAAAAACAGATTAGGTTGCAATTTTAAAAAATTCGATAGCTAGGGTTGTTTTTTGTAATTTACCCTATTTTAAATATATAGTATATAAAATCAATCATTATTTAATGATCTTAAATTTAATAAAATTTATCAAACTGAAATATGGAAATGTGTGTGTGTGGGCTTCAATGAATTTCCATTTTAAACATTTTTATGATATATAATATTAATTTATTGTAAATTGATATTAAAATGTAGAAATAAAAAAAATGTTATAGGTGTACCTAATAAATTACACATATAAAACATATCAAATAGAAGAAATTAGATTAAAATTATTATTGCAAGTTATCCAACTTATTCATTTGAAATATAAAAATATTTTATTTTATCTTTCTTATTTTATATTTATCTGTTGTCAAATTTTATTTATATTTATATTCTAATTAATTGAGGTGACATAAGGGATTGGACAGATGTAATTTTTCTGGTTTTCACAAATTAAAATTTCATCATTCTTAGTCCCTGATATATTGACTTATCAATCTTATAATTATTATTCATAATTGTTTTATTCAAAACGTGTAGATTAAGTCCAATTTTGAATTGTTTCATTTAAATAGATAGCAAGAGAGATTTTAATGTATTTGATAAGCTGATATAATTTTTTATTTGATTTAAAATAAATGAGTTATATGTGGCGTTGAACCAATTTTTTTTATTAAAATAAATGTCAATAAAATATAAATTTATTTATCTCAATACTTAAATCATAACGTTTCTAATACATATAACTTATTTTTAAATATTAAATTTATTTTTTAAAATTTCACTACCCATGTAATGTTATTTGTTTGTTTAATCCATAGATTAATATATTACTTTATATATTTCAAATTTCTAATATTTTCGAATATAATTATTTATAATGACATAAATTTAAAGTTAAAATACCTAGTTTTATACTAACTAGTACTCACACCCGTGCGATGCACGGTCTGTGATATAATATTGGTAAATATTAAGTATTAGATAATAAATGTAAGTAATTTTAGTATATATAAGACAATATAATATTTAAGAGTGAGTCTTGTGTATGATCCGTGAGACGGGTTGACCCACAACCAAAACTTCCTAATTCACATATAAATTAATGGATATGAGTTTGATCCATGGACAAAAAATGATCCGTCTAGCCGAAATTATCCATGAAACCATCTCACACAAGTTTTTTTGAATATTTAATAATTATAAAAATCTTAATTTGCTTAAGGTAATTCAATTCACAACAATATATCGATATTATACACATCCAATTCACTAATCTATGATTCATACTAAAAACAAAAGTATCAATCATGATCTTCAAATCAAAATTGGATATTTTACCTACAACGTTTGCAAGTTTTTTTTACAAAAAATTTATACACAACATTTCTAGTTGAAACAATTTTTTTTATCATCTGTATTACAAACTAATATCGTCAGTCACTTAAATTAAATATACAAAAAAAACTTAAATAATTATGAATTAAAAATCAAATTCAATTATTTAAAATAAATACATGTGTGTGAGTATGTATATATAGAAATAATACACAATAAAATTATAATTTTTTTTCTAGGAACTTGATGCAATCACTGTCAATTATATATTTTCAACAATTTATTTCAAAATAAATTGAATTAGCTTTTTCTTTAATTAATATCGCTTAACATTGAAGATGACAGATAAGTATTCCATTATAAGTATCACGTAAATTAATTGATATAACACGTCATTGATCATTACAATTTAAGCTCAACACAAAATCAAAATGTAGTAGTAGTGATCATGATGATGACAATATAATTAGAAACTAAACATATAATTTAGATAATCAGCTAAGCCATCTAAATTCAAAATGTGCACTCTCACATAAAAATTTACGAAGTCCTAAGTGTAAAGTAAAAGGTGAAAATTTTATTTCATTATGAGATATTTATAATTTAAAAAATATTTAGGATGATATATAATTCAGACTAAATACATATTATATACATATATGTATATACACACATCCTTAATAATGTTATATTTATTCATTAATTTATAATAAATATGATACAAATAATCCCCATGCAAATTCATATTTATTATTGAAATTATTGTTTGGATATCTATTGTTGGTATTTAAGAAATTATTCAATAAAAATTAATTTAATTAAGATCAATAAAATGAGAATAAACTAACACATTATTTATATTATTAAATCAAATTGATTAAATAGTAAAATTCTAAATAAAAAAATTTGTTGACGGGACACTTACGAATATTAATTTAAAAAGTACTTAAGATGACATATAATTTTACACTAAATACATATTATATATATACCTTTATGTATATACACACATCTTTAATAGTGTTAAACTTATTTAGTTATATTTATATTAAATATGATATCAATTATTCCTAAACAAATTAATATTTATTATTGAAATTGTTATTTCGACAATATGATATTTAAGAAATTATTCAATAAAAATTAAGTTAATTAATATTAATAAAATAAGAATAAATTAAGACAATATTTATATTATAAATTGAATGAATTAAATAATAAAAATATAAAGTAAAAATATTATTGATGTGACACTTTTTGTTGGTAAAATGTTACTTCTGTAAATATCTCCAACTTTACCACGATTATTATAATATAGAAATATATAAATAAATTTGTCTATTTATTTTTCCTTTGAGTTTCTATATAATAAATATAAAATTAAATGTCTTAAATATTGATATTTATGTATTTGTTTATTAATAAATTTAAAATGAAAGTTATTAATGATTTCTTAAAATGGAAATATTTAATAAATGAGACATTTATTACAGTTATTTTTGGCTGAATATTCTGCTTTTATATATATATATATATATATATATATATATATATGTTCTTTCAACATATAAATATGTGTTCTGACTTTCTTATCTCTTTTTAGTGTAATTATGTCTTTTGATGTTACAAGTATATCTTTTTATATTATAAGTATGTCTTTTGATGTTTTAAGTATGTCTTTTTATATTTTATTTATGTCTTTTCAACATATTAGTATGTGTTTAAAGTATGTCTTTTTATATTTTATGTATGTCTTTCAATATATTAGTATGTGTTCTAACTTTATTGCTCATTTTTAGTGTAATTATAACTTTTATTGTTATAAGTATGTCATTTGATAATATAACTATGTCTTTTTATGTTATAAGTATGTGTTTGACTCTCTCATCCTATTTTAGTGTAAGTTTATAAGTATGTGTTTGACTCTCTCACCCTATTTTAGTGTAAGTATAAATTTCTTCACTTGAAGTATTCACTTATTGATACTTACTTGTTATGTACTTTTGATTTGAAACTTACTAAATATGTGCATTCTAATTATTTCATATAAGGAACTAATAAAACTCAATATCACAAGAATAAACATAATATTTCTCCAACACAACATTTTGATTATCAACACATAAGTGCGAGGAGAGGATATTGCCTCAAAAATTATTGACGATATTCTATTCCATCTATTCCACTGAAATAAGTGAGGAGATGATATTGCCTCAAAAATTATAGACGATATTCTATAGGAGATAAGTGAGGAGATGATATTGCCTCAAAAATTATTGACGATATTCTATAGGAGAGGATATTGCCTCAAAAATTATTGACGATATTCTATTCCATCTATTACATTGAAATAAATAATATCTGATACCATTTGAGGAGAGGATATTGCCTAAAAAATTATTGACCTCAAAAATTATTGAGAATATTTTGATATTTTATTCCATGTGAGGAGAGGATATTGTCTCAAAAATTATTGAGGATATTCTATTCCGCTATGATGATATTTTATTCCATTTATTCCCATGTGAGGAGGAGATATTGTCTTCAAAATTATTGAGGATATTCTATTCCGCTAAAATAAATAATATGATTACAGCGTAAAACATGGAAACAAAATTACGTATATCCTAAGATACAATATTTAGTCAATATTATTTTTCTAATATTTAGTCTTTTTATATTACAAGTATGTCTTTTCAACAGATAATGTTTAGCATCAAATATATGCATCACGTCCTAGTCCTAGTCTTGTGGAGTTTAGATGAACCAAATATCCTCTGTTTAAATTTTTTTTGAGAAAATCAGAACTCAATTCTTGTTCGAGTCACAACAACCATGAATGAATACAATTTGTCACGACGACACCTAAAACGACATGTCTTACAAGATCAGGATTCGTGTTGGGGTATATAGATTATTTTGAGAAGTTAGATAAATAATTAAGTGCAAAATGAAATCTTCTTCTTATTTCTTGTTTTTTTTACAGCAGTTACGTACAATTTATATATTGCATAATCATGAGATTTTAATGCATGCTTTTAATGAATACATTCATCTAGCAATGATCTTGAAACTTCTAAGTTGAATGGTGACTTGACTCATTTGTCTGCCTCCTCGTATGCTTGCAATGAAGTTGGACCATCTCTTAATTACAAATTACTTTCAACACCCTCTCTTAATTTGTAATGTTGACATGTCCTCTGAATTGCTCAAGTTTTTCTGAAGTGAATGCTTTTGTAAAGCCATCTGCGAGTTGCATTTTTGTGTTCACGAACTCCAGCTGAATTTCTTGCTCACTTACGAGATCCCTTATGAAGTGATGCCGTAACTCAATGTGTTTGGACCTTGCATGGAAAACTGGATTTTTTGTCATTGCAATAGTTGACATATTGTCACAAAGAATTGTCGTCGGAGTGATTTGATTTTGCTGAATATCTGCAAGTACTCTTCTTAACCAAACAGCTTCACAAGCTGCATCAGATGCAGCAATATACTCCGCTTCAGCCGACGAGAGCGAAACCGTCTTCTGCTTCTTTGATGCCCAAGAAATGATTTTTGATCCTAGGCAAAATATGTATCCAGATGTGCTTTTGCGGTCATCAAGTGAACCAGCCCAATCACTATCAGTGAAACCAACAAGCTTATCATCCATTTCTTTGACATATTTGATGCCAAACTTCCTTGTTCCTTGAAGATACCGCAGAATTCTTTTTGCTGCAGCAAAGTGTATCTTGCTTGGATTATGCATGAATCTTGAGATCAAACTTACTGGATAAACAATATCAGGCCTTGTGTTTGTCAAGTAGATTAAGGAACCAACTAAACTTCTATACATTTTTTCATCAACCTTTGCTGCTCCATCATCCAGCTGCAACTTCTCTTTAGACGCAATTGGGGTTGCGATAGGTTTGCAACTACTCATCTGGAACCTTTTCAAGACTTCACCAAGATATTTCTCTTGAGAAATAAAAATCTCTCCCTTTGTTTGACGAACTTGAATCCCGAGAAAATACTTCATGAGACCCAAATCAGTCATCTCAAACTCTTTCATCATTGCTTCTTTGAATTTTTCAACCATCAAACCATTAGTTCCTGTGTAGATCAAATCGTCCACATATAGGCAAACAATAAGGAAATCATTTGCTTCCTTCTTTATGTATAATGAAGCGTCATTAAGGCTTCGAGAAAATCCGATTTTCTGGAAATAGCCATCAATCTTGCTATTCCAAGCTTTTGGAGCTTGCTTCAGCCCGTATAAGGCTTTCTTGAGTCTACAAACTTTCCTTTCTTCGCCCTTGACAATGTAACCTTCTGGTTGTTGTACGTAGACCTCATCCTTTAAGTCACCATTGAGAAATGCTGACTTAACATCCAATTGATAAACTAGTAGCTCCAACTGTGCAGCAACTGCAAGGACAATCCGAATTGTTTCCATTCGAGCGACTGGTGCAAATGTCTCTGTAAAATCAATTCCGGGCTGCTGAGAATATCCTTTTGCAACCAATCGGGCTTTGTATTTGAGAATCGAACCATCCTCTTTGAATTTTGTTTTGTAAATCCATTTGACTCCAATCACATTTTTTCCTTCCGGTGGATCTACAAGTTCCCAAGTTTGGTTTTTTTCAATGCTTGCTATCTCATCATTCATTGCTTCTTGCCAACAGATATCTTTAGCAGCTTCATCATATGATTGTGGTTCACAAGTGAATAATGCCATGTTACAAGAATCATAAATATCTGCCAAGCTTCGAAATTTCGAAATTGGACTTTCGGAGTCTGAATGCAACTCTTGTGAACCTGATGAACTTGGACCAGAAATGGTGCTGCAAGTAGTTCCATCGCTCTCCTTTGATGAAGAAGGCAAGATAATTGCTTTCATTTTTTGATTTTCGTTCTCCCAGTTCCAAGAACTCATTTCATCAAAAA
Source organism: Scutellaria baicalensis (assembly GCA_005771605.1). Taxonomy (NCBI): domain Eukaryota; kingdom Viridiplantae; phylum Streptophyta; class Magnoliopsida; order Lamiales; family Lamiaceae; genus Scutellaria; species Scutellaria baicalensis. Next base: position 2,994,058 of record CM016721.1, on the reverse strand, counting down.
GAACATCTCGTGAAGTAACAAGCTTGTTTGTCTTTGGATCAAGTAGACGATAGCCTTTCGACTCATCACTATATCCAATAAATATAAGCTTTTCTCCTTTTTCATCAAATTTTTCTCTTTGCTGTGAAGGAACAAGAGAATAGGCAATGCAACCAAACACTTTAAAATGATGTACCTGTGGTTTTCTCCGATGCCATGCTTCATATGGAGTCATGTTTGGTACTGCCTTTGTAGGTGATCTATTGAGAATATAGACGGCAGAATTTACAGCCTCAGCCCAAAAAGATTTCGGAAGACCTTTGCTTGTCATCATGCTTCGTGCCATTTCAACGATCGTTCTATTTTTCCGTTCTGCTACTCCATTTTGCTGCGGACTATATCTGACTGTTAGTTGCCTTTGAATTTCTTTGGTTTTGCAGTAATTCATGAAGGCATTTCCAATAAACTCGCCACCTCGATCAGTGCGAAGACACTTGATTGTTTTGCCACTCTGATTCTCAACAAATGTTTTGAATTCCAAGAACTTAGGAAAGGCTTCAGATTTTTGCTTGAGAATATACACCCACATCATTCTCGTATAGTCATCAACAAACAACAGAAAATACTTGTTGTCGTTGAGAGAAGCTGTCTGAGTCGGGCCACAAATGTCCGCATGCACAAGCTCAAGAGGATCTTTAGCTCTGAAAGATGTTTTCGGGAAAGGTAGACGATGCATTTTGCCGTAAATGCATCCTTCACATGGACCATATTGCTCCTGAATGTTAGGAAGACCCAGCACCATATTTTTTCTCCGCAACAAATTTAAACCTTTGAAATTCAAATGTCCATACCTCAAATGCCACAATTTGTGTTCTTCTTCAGTTGTACTTTGGAGCACAAGTTCGTCAGAATATGTCAAGTTGAGAGGAAAAACTTTGTTCATGCTCATCTTGACTTTCGCCATTGTAAGATTTTTTTGTGTGTCAATAATGATGCAATGATCATTATTGAAAACCACATGGTAGCCTTTTTGCATAAGCTGACCAACACTCAACAAATTTTGAGTTAAATTAGGCACGAAGAAAACATCTTTAATTTTGCTTATATTGCCTTCTGTTGTTCGAACAGCAATTGAACCTTTTCCAATAATTTTGAGAACTTTTCCATCTCCTAGCTTCACTTCTGATGAAAAGGATTCATCTAAATCCACAAAAATCTTCTTGTTTCCAGACATGTGATTACTGCAACCACTGTCGACATACCAAACATTCTCAAGAGGTTGTTGAGAATTTAAGCACGAGTAGAATACCTGATCAGTTTTTTCATTTTCAGTAAAATTTGCCTCCTTTGATCCACCATTATTTTGATACCAGCAATCCTTTTGAGAATGATTTGGATTTTTGCATTTTTTGCATTTGCTCCAGCAGCTATTGATGTCGTGCCCATTTTTTCGACAAATACGACAATAAGAGTCTAGATCAGTGTTATGATATCTCGAGTTGCCGGAATCTCCTCGTCCTCTTCCTTGACCTCGACCTCGACCTCGGAAGTTACTGCTGTCTCTTCCACGGCCTCTTCCTCGTGCAGTTTGTGAGGAAGATTTATTTCTATCAGATGCACCATCTTTTGAAGACTCTGAGATATTCACCTTCCCTTGAAAGGCTTGCTCCAAGTTTTGATTTGAAAACCTGTTCATCCTCTTTTCATGGGCTTCCAACGAACCCATTAATTCATCCAAAGTTAATTTGGATAAATCTTTTGATTCCTCTATTGCTGCCACTACATGTTCAAACTTCGCCGGCAAACAACGCAACACCTTTTCAATGATCTTCTTTTCTTGTAAAGAATCACCGTAGCCTCTAATTTGGTTGACAACAGTAGATACTCTAGACAAAAATTCTTGTATGCTTTCATTTTCTTTCATCATTAAGTTATCGAAATCTCTCCATGAATTTTGCAGCTTTATTGTAATCACTTTCTCATACCCTCCGAATTGATTTTTCAGAATCTCCCAAGCATTTTTGGAAGTTTTGGCATTAGTAATACGCGGAAGAATGGATCGACTTACCCCTTGGTGCATAAAAGACAAGGCTCGTGCATCTTTGGTCTTGTTCTCTTTATGCTCTTTCTTTTGTGCATTTGTTAATGCAGCCACATCTTCTGGAGATAGTGCTGTGAATCCATCTTCAACAATATCCCATATATCATGAGATATAAGTAGAGTTTTCATTAGAACACTCCACTGCTCATAGTCGACCAACAAAGATAGGAATTCCTTGTTGAGAATAAGTGAATGCGAGATCGCTGCTGCTCGCCATGCTTGAATATTGGAGGAATGATCAGATTCAAGGTTGGCTCTTGATACCAAAAATATGTTGGGGTATATAGATTATTTTGAGAAGTTAGATAAATAATTAAGTGCAAAATGAAATCTTCTTCTTATTTCTTGTTTTTTTTACAGCAGTTACGTACAATTTATATATTGATAATCATGAGATTTTAATGCATGCTTTTAATGAATACATTCATCTAGCAATGATCTTGAAACTTCTAAGTTGAATGGTGACTTGACTCATTTGTCTGCCTCCTCGTATGCTTGCAATGAAGTTGGACCATCTCTTAATTACAAATTACTTTCAACAATTCGGTGGTTCGCCAGAAAGATGCTAAATTGCAAAAGACGTAAACATATTTAAACAAATGGACAAAGGAAAATTTTAAAAACGGTGAATTTAAAAACGGTGAAAATGAAACTAACATCACTTAATGCTTCAAGTGAAGGACCAGCTAAACCAGATGAAAGCTGAGCCACAACCGACAGGCCAGCTAAAAGCTCTTCAAGTGAAGGACCAGCTTTCAGCTTTAAGTGAAGGCAGGTTTCACGTAATGCTTCAAGTGAAGGATCAACTTTCACTTCAGGCAGCTTTCACGTAATGCTTCAAGTGAGGGATCAACTTTCACTGTGAAGGATCAACTTTCACTTCAGGCAGCTTTCACGTAATGCTTCAAGTGAGGGATCAACTTTCACTTCAAGTGAAGGCAGCTTTAACCTAATGCTTCAAGTGAAGGACCAACTAAAACCTGAGCCACAACCGGTTCATTCTGTAGATGGTTTGTTACCGAGATACTTGTAATCCGGTCGAACCCATCAAGAAAAATTTTCGTACCGTAATACATTACTAGGATATATATTATCAAAAAATTGTCTCTTATATCTATTATTTTTTGTAAAAAACTTACATTCACAACTTGGGGAACACTTCGGACCCAGCCCCTCCTTCTGCAAGTATTATTTCACCACGAAATGATACATATAATTGAAGCAATTTATCCATCATCTCCGCTAATTTTCAATTTAATCCCTACAAGATGTGATATTTAGCAAAACTCAATCAGTACCTTGGATTTTATACAGACAGCGATCGCGTAAATGAAGTAGGTCCCGTATCCCCTTGATAACGAACTCTTGGAATACATTGAAACTGTTCTCTAATCAGTAAATGTGGGCCGACACATGATTCTTTCTTTTTTTTTTTTAAATCACACATGATTTACTGCCAACCTTGATTACCACTTGCAGACATTCTTTTATTATTAGTAAATTAAATCTAACATAATTTGATTAACTAGTATTTCACCGTGCGTTGCACGAAATAAAAATATTTGAATAACATAATTATTTAGTTTGATATGTTGAAAATATTGTATGTTTAATAATTAAGTTGTGGTATATAAAAATATCTGAATTAAACTGAATGAACAATACAATTTATATATCTTCAATTTTTTCATTAATATTGAAAAATATTATAATTTTACAGAATAATGTAAGACTATTTGAACAAAATAATATAAAAACAAAAGTGGGAAGCAATTAACAGAATAAATTAAAATTCATAAACTACAAATTTTGAAAAACTTCTTTATATACAACATTTGTAGTAATTTTCAGTTACAGAAGATTGGTCACACTTAGGACAGAAGAAAACACACCAGATTTATCAATAAATTTCTTTGAACATCGATTGCATGAAAAATACCAACAATCATCATCATTAACAACTGCAACAATCTTTCAATAAATCCAATAACTTCAAACCTAAATTAACATAACTTATAGTTTGACTTTCTTACATCAATAAAAGATATAAAAGATATCATTTAATCATCCAATATAATATATAATTTGAATTAAAAGGAAGATATCAAACGAATGAAAATTAATAAAAATAATTCATGTTGTTCGATGAATGGCAGAATTAAAGGAATAATTCATCCAGTTTCCACTTTCCATGTTATTAAAGGAATGGCAGAATAAATTTTAAAATTAATAAACAAAAAGGACAAATAATTCATGAATGAAATAATTAACACTAACTAAAGACTAACCTACGTGCTATCCAACTTATTAAAGGATTGACAGAATGTGAATTTAAATTAATTAAGATATGTCGTTCGATTGTTTAAAATTAATTAAATATAAAAAAATATTATAAATCATATAATTAAATATGTAAAATATTATAAATCATGCATATTGATAAACTAACCTCACAAATTAACATGAAACGAAGAATATGTACTCTAAATCTTCAAGAACAATATCCATAAGCCGTTTTGGACCATCCTAGCTCCTTGATTTGAGGTGGTTGAATGAAAACTAATCTTCCAATAACATCTTTATACAAACAACAAATGGTTAAAATAGTCAATGAAAAACAATGCATAATATTTTTATTTGAAAGTGCATAAAAAAATAATAATTGTCCTACCAAACAAATGACTTTCATCAATTTGATTAGCCAATATTTTAGTAAATGACTTAAAATCATAGAGGGTTGAAGGAAGTGTGTCATATTCAATCTCATGTACTTTTGTTTTACGATAGAAATTAAATTTATATTTGTGCATGGTTGTCTCATATTTAAAACTGTTATCTGCCACTATGAAATCAGAAACAATGTAAATACCTCACTCATTTAACATTTCGGTGAACTTCTCAATATAAGGACGACAGATTGATTCATGAATTGTTGAGCCCTGCAATATTATGATCAAATATTATATCATATATGAAAAAAAGGTAATATATTAGTAAAATAATTGTCTTAATACTACCTCTTCGGCTCTCCGTCATGAAAAATGGTCTCGCAACTAAAGATACCACCATGATTTCCATAACCTGAAATCTCATAAGCTCTCACTAATCGAATTTTTAAAGCTCAAAAGAGTTTTTGAAGGATTTACATCATTCACCATGTTGAATACAAGAACTATGATGATGAGAGAAGACGCGTGATAGAAAACATAGAAGAGAAAACACATAAAAGAAAAGAACGTGATAGAATGAAGAAACCGTCTCTTCAATCTTATATCATATGTATATTCATTGGATGATAATTTTTGGAAAAAATATTTTGAGTAAGTTATTGATTGATTTATTAATTAATTTGAATTTGAATTAATTAGAATTGTATACAAATATGGTATTTATATTCCAAATTAATAATATGGTATTTATATAACAAATACATAAAATTTATGGTAATTAACAAATTAAATGTGGGAGACGAATTATCATGTACGCGAGTGTTGAACTTCAAAATGGATTTCCAATAGGTGATATAATTACCATATATACAAATTCAATTCAATTAGTAAAGTGATTGTATAAAGCTTAATTAATTTTAATTATTTTACATACAAATTGATAAATATGTACAAAATTTAAAATAAATAAATATATATATATATATATTGATATTGATATGATATGGCTAGTGCATAATTATTGGAATGTAGTTGTATATTTAACGAAATCATTAAATTGATATCATTCAATTGATATCATATATCAAACTGTTCATATATATATATATATATATATATATATAATTGTCTACTTCATCAATTTATTTATGTGTGCATATGTTAAAATAATTATTCAAATCTAGTTATCTTTAATCTAGATATAGCTATAAAATAAAAGACGAGTTATTGCTTCTTAGTACATATTTTTTAATTTAAATAAATATGTTTTTAGAAATAAAGTTAAGTGAAACAAATAAGAAGTTAGCTTAAAATTACGAATTTCATTGTATCTATTTTATTTTAAAATAAAATAGATATTAATTAACATAAAATAAAATACATATATCTACTGAAATAAAATAAAATACACATATGTACTGAAATTTATTAATTAAATTTGATTCACCGTATAAACAAACATGTTTTAACCTTTTCTTTTTTCATATCAATTCCTTATATATATATATATATATATCCAAAAATTCTAAATATATTTATGGTACGAAATTTAAATATATAGTTTTCATCATTAGTGCATAATATATATATATATATATTATTATAACCCTTGCGATGAGAATATTATTGATTTACCCTTTGTTGCACTAATATATATTGATTTACCCATTAGTTGCACATATATATATATATATATATATATATATTCTAATTCTAAATATATATATATATATATATATATATATTGATTTACCCATTAGTTGCACCATATGAGTTTGACTTACCCATATTATAAATTCACAAATTGGAATCTAAATATGTTAAAAAATTGGATTTACCATAAACTTTCCATATATATATATATATATATATATTTTTTGAATTATGATATTTATTTATTTATTTATCTATTTATGAAATAAAAAAACATTTCCAATTTTAGAAATATGTTTTGGGCGGGAAAATATTGATCTTACTTTTTTTTAGAAACCATTGTATTTTTATATATATAGATACAAATTAAGAGAATATCAATATATTTTTGTTAAAATAATAATCATTACATTTTATATATTATTATATTTTTTTAATAATTATATATATAAAATACACTGTGCAACGCACGGGTACACTACTAGTTTAGCCTAAGATTCAAAATGTTCAAGAATATAAAAATATGTAATTTTCAACAAGAGTATGGAATGTAAACAACTCTTGCCTTTCATAATAACATAGAAAAATAAAATAAATATTAATCACGTAGAAAAATAAAATAAATATTAAATTGCGTTATTATCTTTAACAAAGAGATTTCTTTAAGTAGGATTCCGATTCAATAATTTGTTTAACAAGAGTAAAAATAATTTGTTTTTTAATCCATATATTACAGGACTCCTATGTTAGCATAATAATATTGTTGATAAATGCTTATATGATAATGGGCTTGAATTTATTTGGGCTCTTAATTAACTCTTGGACTCTAGGTTTTCCATACACAAAAATATTAATCAGCTCATAGTGTTTCAGCTATTGGTTCATTTCGATTTTATTTTTTTAATATATATAATTTGTTAGTGTCGATTTTAGAGTAGGACTAAAAGTACCACATTATTTTCTAAAGGCACCACACTCCATGTGTATTATTTAGGAAATAATATACATGGAGTGTGGTGCCTTTAGTTTTACCCCGATTTTATTTAACAAATAAGCCAAAATTTAAACAACTCCCAATTTTAAGTTCAATTTTGCATCATATATCACAATAAAGAATTATTTGATTTATTTCTAGTCCATTATTAGTCCATTACTTCAATGAAGAATTATAAAACCACCAATTTAAACTCGAATAGACTAAAATCAAGAAGAACATGCCAACAAAAATATGTACTAATAAATACACACCAAAATGTCAATGAATATACTTATAATATAAATTTTTTATTTTTAAAAAAATCAAAACTCAATATGAAAAAATGTACTTTCTAATGTTATCAAATGATTTGTTTTTTTTCAAGTGTCAATGAGGATAAAGACATTTGAATCTCACTATTCTACTTAATCCCACAAATCTTAACCTAATAAATTACTTCATTTACATTATAATTAATAATATATGATCAAAAGCCACTTCCAAATCATTATCCAATTGGATTCATTGTCTATCACCAAAAAATTGGAACTAATTAATACTACTACTAATAAAATAAACCCCACTTCACGATCTCATAACCAATAGAAATCCATAACTTTTAGGGTTGAAAAATGATTTTAAAAGGGAAGAAAATATTGGCAAAGTTTCTAACCTAATGCTTAATTTAATACTAAATTGTGCACTTGAAAGAAGAAGAAGAAGAAGAGTGCTAATTAAGCAAAAGTAGCTTTTCAGTTTTTACTATTAATTAATTTCAGTTCTTTTCTTGCTCCAATTTTTTTCAATGCCTAACCCAACTCGACTTTCTCAATGCACTACTTTTCTTAGATAAAGTTAATTCATTCAATAAATTAATTTAAATTATCCTTTTAAATCTACCATTGCGTTTATATATATATATATATAATGAGGATCCGGATCCTCTACTATGCGGAAAAAAAAAAAAGCACCAGTTGTTGGTCAATTTTTAAGTTTACATTTTACGTTGTCAAGTTATATTGCATGTAGATTGATGTTTAATTATCTAGTTATTTATGTGTATATAATGTGATTATCATATTTTTGGTAGGAAATTTAGAATGGTATTGAATTTAATTGTTGAAATGAGGTTTTAATTTCAAAGCTTGCTTTACAACTGCTGTAGGCATTGAATCTTGACTATGGATCTATCTTTTCCTTTTGGTGTTGCTTTTTATTTTTCAACTTTTTGTTGAATTTATAAGTATTTTAATGATATTTGATTAAAATAAAGGCCACTTGGATTTTAATAACTCAGTTTTTTTTTCCTTAATATATCATAGCATTTCTTGTATTATCCAACCAAGTTGAAGCTGCATCTTTAATTTTTCTGATTCTAGAACATTAGAACACGATCATATCTATTTAATGACACTTTCATATATTAGTATTGTTACCATACATTATTCACAAATCCATTTCTAATTATAGTTCTTATAAAATATCCAACCTTTTATATATGCACGTAACTTTGTTTTTTGAGAAATTTATTTTTGCATCAATAAATTACACATCAGATATAACATCCCATCATCATATCGTTATTTTTCGATACATATTTACTCGATTCGTAAGAAGTATAAAAGGTCAATGATTATAATTACCAATTCATATTAGATGAGATTATTATTTTCTACTACCTCCGTCCCAAAATAAATGACGTTTTAGCCTTTTGCACATATATTAAGAAATGTGATAAAAAAAGTCCAATCTACGCCTATTTAAGTTTAATTAATGAGGAGCTTTTATCTTTTTAACACATTTAATTTGAGATGAGTAAATAGGGACATATTGGGTATATTGTATGTAAATATGCTTTGAAATACGAAAACGACAATTATTTTGGAACAAATTTTAGTTATTAAAACGTCATTTATTTTGGGACGGGGGTAGTATATGTTAAAAAAATGACTCAAATTTCAAAGTTTAAAAAATAATTAATTAATGCACTGTATAAAATCTAGGACATAAGTAACATCTGGCAAAATTTTCTCCAACTATCACTTTTGTAGAAATCAATAATGCCGTTTACTTGATCTTAACAAATCATCAAGTTGGATATTTGCAATATTTTATGCTTAATTAATAATATTAGTACTAATATTTTCTTGTGATTGTGCTAACCCACGACACGAACTTTTTGGCATGTCCCATGATACGAGAATACGAGGATACAATTTCTTAATTATATATCTAATCATCATGCTTAGCAGATGCTTACCTAATAATTGATCCTTATTTTTTTATTAATATTCATTAGAAAATAATATGCACTAATTAATTTGTTTGTGATTAGTTGAATAATCCCTCGGTTGTGGGTTAGTGCTGATAATAGAGTTTTTTCAATTTTAGTCATATAAATTGACTTTATTTTTTTTCACGATAATCGAAACTAAAGACTAATTTTAAATGCTAATATAAATAAATGTTATGTTCATATAACATGCTCTAAATCAGAAAATCTCGATGATATGTGGAAAATTTTGATTTAAGTAATACTAAATGATGGGGAAATATTTATAAAAAAAAAGATGGGTGAAACATTATATTTCATGAGAAACATGATTGATCCATTTCTTATCATGTAAATATATATATATCTTAGTATGAGACATTACATCAACATGACAACCATGCTAAAATTGTATCAAAACATGAAAAATTAAAATAATGATGAATTGTTAATGACACCCACACAATTGATGGTGCCAATTTCCCATAATAAAACATAAATTTATTATATTCCATGGAATCATATATATGTAAATATAATTGATCGAAATAATTAATCATCTAAAAAAATGAACATAAAAACTTACGTGAGGCGGTCTCACGGATAGTTTTCATGAGACGGATCCTAATTACCCATGAATTAAATTCATATCCACAAACTTTCATATGAATTGCTAAGTGTGGGTTATGGGTTGATCTGTCTAAAAAAAGATTCGTTAGACGATCTCACACGATATCTGCTAAAAAAATGAATAATTTAAAGGAAGAGGTAATGAGTGGGTAGTGGGATGCAAATCCCGAAGTGTAATGAGATGCATGCACCCAATCACCATTCTCTTATAATCCACCAATTTATTCTCTATTTAATAATCATAATAATAATAAATATAATGACAACGATAATAGTAATAATAATCATAATTAAATAAAATCCAGCATCTGATTTTTATCTGATTGAATTACAGTGATGGGTCCCACAAGCACATGGTTAGAATTAAAATGTTCACAATAATAAATGCATGTTAGAGGTTGTCCAACGGCTCGTTGAAGAGTTGGGATTATTTGGTAAATTTGGTAAATTATACAAATATCGTATAAATGTGATTGTCCGACATAAGATTTTAGGTGAGAGAAAATAATTTAGAATTTTACACGAGCTTGTATCGATCATATTGAATGAGATTGATCAGTTTAATTGATTTATATGAATTTGTCTTACATAAGATCTTACACGAGACAATATCACATATATATATAATCAATTTTGTGGTATATTTCTGAAGTAATTAGTTGTGTACTCATAAGATATTACTTGTATAACATAATGAACTTATTAGTTTTATATTTATAAGGTATTGGTTACTCATACTTTTATAATTAAAATACAAGTTTTAGTGAAGATATTATTTAAGGTATAACTTATGAGCTGGACTTCTGTGAGACCGTCTCATGTGCGATGGCACTCGCGCACGGTCGTGTCTTGGGGCACAATCGTGTCCTGGGACACGGTTGACCGTAATCGCACTCGCGCACGGTCGTGTCTTGGGGCACAATCGTGTCCTGGGACACGGTCGACTGTACGCGAAAACACATACTTATAGCTCTAAAAGACATACTTATACATAAAAATCACATACTTATCTTGACTGTGTCCTGAGACACGACCGTGCGCCACATATTGCTTTTAGTTTTCACTCGAGGCACGGCCGTGTCCCAGGGCATGGTCATGGGCGAGGAAAAAAAATCACATGCTTATAGTGAAAAATCACATACTTAATTTTTGTTGAAAATACATACTTATACACCACAATTGCACACAGTCGTGTCCTGGGACACGGTCGACCGTGCGCCAGTGTCGTCGCATGTGCGACGGCTGCATATGAGTATTTGTGATAACTTATTACATGTTAAAGTATTAATTGGAACTGGGATTTGGGGATCGGAAAGGAAAATTATTTTTCGATAAATGTCATAAAATCGTTAAATATGGAAATTATTATTGTTATCAATGTGGAAGGTCAATAATTTATTTACTTTTAAAACAAGAAATCAGCATGAAGTAAATATCTAGTAGGGTGTATTTTTGATTCTTGATTGTTTGTGTTGATTATAATATTAGAGGAACGAGACCAAGAAACCTCAAAATGTGCAAATGTTCCAACTAGATTAAAGATTGTTTGTCTCAAGATTTGAGGAAGAAAATCGTTTGAGAGCATATAATCTCATTCACATTGATCAACTCTCACGTGACTCTATATATACTTTAGATTGTTTTGCATGTGACCCTATCAACTTATGGTTTTAATGGTCCTTCCTCAAGTCAATTAGTTCGACTCTTATGACATCGTTTTACATATTTGATTTTATGATATGGGTTGATGAATTATAATTTAATCCAACAAATAAAATAGATCTTGATTAGTAAAATTTGATTTCGATACGACTTTCACTGTGTCTCACGAAATTATATTCATTAAAGGACCGCTCATTTAAGTTAATATACAAATTAATTGATGAGCTAGGTTTTCAAAACTTGATAGGAAAACAAAGTGTACCAAATCTTTGAGGTATGTATATACCATGTTCATGTGTAAGTCAAGTCAACATATCAAAAGTATAATTAATGTTATGATATGTGGCTTAATTACAATGATTCTTAGAATATGAAATTAGTAGTTGGCACTAAGTTGTACGGTTTGTTATATAATATGTGGTAAATATCATCAGTCATGTTGTTAATATAAGTATTTTAAAGATATGAAATATTTAATAATTCAAAAATATGAATTTACGTAACTATATTTTAAATACATATTCATTTAATTTATAAAATATTGTTTATTAATTATATATATATTTCATTTGACAATTTGTGCTTAATAACATTAAAAATATCAAATATGAATTACAGATCAAACTCAATTACTTCAACTAATGAATATATGTGTGTATTAGAAACAATGCATAAAAAAGAATTGTATTTGATACGAAACCCTAAGTGTACACTAAACACCGTAAGTTTGTATTTGATTTTTAGATATTTATACTTGTGTACTCAACAATATTTTCATCAATTAAAAATATATTGGTAGAAAATATTGAAAATTATCATAAAATGTTGAATAGTAATACATATTTGAAATACATATATTAATCTAAAAATACTTTGAACAACTTATAATTTCACTCTACACATATTATAGATATGAATGTTTATTAGATCAGTTGCGTTTATTTTGTTACACCATTATATATGAACGAAAAAAAAAAGTCCACTTATAGATAATCTTATCATACATTACACCAGACATATATAATTATGACAAGTTAATAAATTCAACCCCTAACTTAATTATCGCAATAAGCATTTACTTCCCCCTTAATTAGGTTCCCCCAACTCTACTATTAATCAATTCAATGCACTCTTCTAATCCTAGATATTGATAATCACATATACTCATATGCAACCGTCTCACATGCGACGACACTCGCGCACGGTCAACCGTGTCCCAGGACACGACCGTGCACTAGTGTAGTATATAAGTATGTCTTTTTCAATAATAATAAGTATGTGATTTTTCACTATAAGTATGTGATTCTTTTTTCTCGCCCACGGTCGTGCCCTGAGACAGACCGTGCCTCGCGTGAGCAATCTGTGGCGCACGGTCATGTCTCAGGGCACGGTTGAGATAAGTATGTGATTTTTGTGTATAAGTATATCTTTTAGTGCTATAAGTATGTGTTTCGACGCACGGTCGATCATGTCCCAACACACGACCGTGCGCCAGTGCCGTCGTACATGAGACGGTCTCATAGAAGTCCAACTCATTGATAATTGGAGTCATTAATCAAATATTGATCATATATAAACTAATATAAAAATAATTCACATATTTTATATATATATATATTAAATATATATATGGGAGAATAATTGAGGAATAAAGTTGCAAACATACTAAACTAATAATTAATCTCTAGCAAGAATTATAAGCTTTAAAAACCATGCAAAACTTCTATTTATAAACTATTTCAATGATATAATTGCATGATACATATCCAGAACTCAAATTTATTTTTTGTGGGTCGTGAGTTAACTCGTCTTGCAATATTAGATTTGCGATGTAGTTTTTCAAGAATCAGACTCTTAAAAAAAGATATATCATAAATGAAAAAGAATATGTAACTTGTATTATAAGTGATAATGCACGAAATTATATATAGTTTATAGGTGAGTTCTAGAGATAATGAAGAGGAATATTTGGCCAAATTTGAAACTCAATCCATCTAAGAAATATTAGATCTTAATACTAGTCGGCTACAACTACTAATTCCTTGGATTTAAAACTTTATTTAATCGATCGAGTTTTATTATAACATTACTTAATATCTACAAAATTAAATCTTAAGAATATGGGGCAGGTGTAATAATTAAAAGCAGATAGTTGTTGCATACTTTTAATTCATCTATAACTGAATTTAAACCGGCCTCAAACACAGTGTTTTTTTTTTTCTTTCTCTTATTTTTGGGTTTTTTTTTTTTATATATCATCCCTATTTAATTCTATTAATTATAATGAAAAGCTGTGAGCAGCAAAATCTTCACAAATGATTTGAATTTCTTTGCATGAAACACTGGTTTATTACTATAACTCTAATTAGGCGAATCGATGTTTCAATTTGTTGCGTTATCATTATGTCTTTTCATCTAATTTATTATATTTGGTTGTAATGGTTTGATAATACTATTTTTACAGTTAAAAGAAAATTTTACTATTTTTATAGTTATTTACTATTCTTCAGACTTGGAGTAACACTCATGTGCACCGGGTGTATAGGTGCGACCGGATCGTGTTCAGATTGATCTGGATCCATGAAAAAAAGATTTTGCTTTTTTGTGTGGCTTTAAAATATTGATTTTAGTGTTATATAAGTATGACCGTTATATACAAGTATTTTGATCTTTATGTACTATAACTTAGAAATAGATTGAAAAATTTTAGCACAATTCGTACATATATACCTTCATGTGATATTACCCATACATTTTTGTAATATTACTTATCATAACATTATGTTATATTACTTATCTCTTATATTAACATAGTCATATCTTTATGTAATATATAAAGATGTAGCTAATATCATATAAAATGTATGAGTCAATCACATAAAAGTATATTGGTCGACATTGGCGGACGCACATAGAGGCTCCCCTAATTTTTTTTAATATAAATTAGATAGTATACTTTTGAGATACATTCAAATTAGAAAGAAAAAAAAACAATTTTACTCTTTACAAAATGCAATTTTTGTTACATCCCGATTTTCTAAGACTTTTGGAATGTGAAACACTACGTTAGCTCAAAAAAAATTCATGTAAATAACAACAAAAAGAATGAAATAATATTTTCTTTTAAATTATTAATCAGAACTTGATTAAATAGAATTTCATGAGTGTGCAGCGGAAAATAATGCATTAATAATTTAGCAATTTTACAAAAATTATGCAGCGGAAGACTCAATTATGAGAAACCAATTAGTTTAATTTTGTTAAAATAAATAACATGGAAAATAAAACATGATTTTAAGGAATCATGAAAAAATAAAACATTTCATAAACGTCAAAAGAACTAAATTAAATAAACTTCTTGACATCAGCCACTGTGCATCCACCCCGCTCCACATCATGCATTTTATTCTGAAATGTTAGATTATATGGGGTGAGCAAAACACGAGTTTAGTGGGGACATGTTTGTTTACATTAAAGGCAACATGTAAAAGCAAGACAAATAGCACAACATGCATAAAAACATTTTCCTCGTCTTGGGATTGGCCAATTAATTCTTAGCACAGCGGGCAATACCCGAGGACCTACTTTTGATTCTTGGACCTCTCGCATCCCTAACCAATCCTCATACATAGATCATAGATCACAACAAGTATTTTCATAAATAATTTTCCTCAAACACATTGCATCAACCATTTCAATAGAGACAAACACGTAAAGGAAATCACCACCTTATCAGTTGAAAAACTTTAAATGCTATGAGAATGAATGCAAGTTTATTCCTCATGGTTCACACCTTCTTCGTCACCTAGTCACCCAATATAAAATGAGAAACACACTTATTATTTATTCTATATTTTAATAATATATATTATATAATTTAGATTGAGCTAATGATCTAAGAGTCTTAAATTAAATTAGATTATTTTGAAATTAATAAAATCATAGGGGTCAAAATACAATAATTCAGAATACAATTGAACCACATTCCTCACCCATTCCTCTCTCTCCAATGGCCCCCACACCCCCTCTCTCTCCTCCCCTCCTATCTTTCATTCCCGTACACCTCTTTTCTCTCTACCTTTCTCTTCTCTCCGCGCTTCTCCGCCCCTCCAATCTCTCATTCCCGTACACCTATCTTTTCTCTCTCCCTATCTCTATCTCCTCCGCTCCCCTCCCTATCGCTCATTCCCGTACACCTCTCTTTCTCTCTCCCCTATCTCTTTCTCTCCCTCTCTTCTCCTCCCCCCAATCTCTCATTCCCGTACTTTCTCTCTCCCTATCTCTTCTCCCTCTCCCCTCTATCTCCTTCCTTCCCGTACACCTCTCTTCTCTCTCCCTATCTCTCTTTTCCCTCTCTTCTTCCTCCTCTCTCTCTTTCTTCCCTCTCTCTCTCTCTTCTCTCTTCTCCTATCTCCTTCTCCTCTTCTTTCTCCTCCTCTTCCCTCCCCTCCTATCTCCATTCCCGTACACCTCTCTTTCTCTCTCCCTATCTTCCTCTCTCTCTCTCCTCTCTTCTCCTCCCTCCAATCTCTATTCCCTACACCTCTCTTTCTCTTCCTATCTCTTCTCTTTCTCTTTCTCCTCCCCTCTCCTTTCTCTCCTCTCCCTATCTCTTTCTCTCTCCTCTCTCCTCTCCCTCTCTTCTCCTCCCCATCTCCTCATTCCCGTACACCTATCTCTCTCTCCCTATCTCTTTCTCTCTCTCCTTCCCTCTCTCTTCTTTCACTGACCCCACTCTTTCGTGCTCTCCCTTCTCCCTCTCTCTCTCATTCGTCTACCCTCATCTCTCTCTTGATTTCTTTCTTCTTCTCCTTTGATGTTTCTTCATGTATCATCCATCTAAATATTAACATGCATAATCTACTATTTTACAACATAGCGTAAATCTATACCTTAAAAATTGAATTACTGCAGAATTTAAATATGAAGAAATTATCATCTTAGTCTATTTGATTCCACTACTCCTAATTAATTATATCATACATCCTAAATTAATCAACTAGAGATTAATCTATATTGATTCAAATACTAATTTGAAAGGCTTGAAGAAAAGAAACTGGGAGATAAAGAAAAACACGTACTTTTATGCCCTTTTTTTGAAAAAAGTGAGACCCTAGAATCCTACTCCTACCTATTAATAGAGTGTATCAGACAGACCCCCAATCCTTGTTGGGCCACAATTAATGATTATTTATTTATGGGTTCACCACTAACTAAACTCATATAATTATTTTTATTATCTTAGTTAATTTAATTTACTATAAGGTACCAATAATTTATTAATTATTATACCAGAATGTTATTAAAAAAAATTTGGGTTGCTACATTTATCTCATTTTCAAAATTAACTTTTTTGAACTCCCCTGCATATTCTTTCCATCAAATCGAGTCTTTTATTTCATACTTATTGTTGCTACGACGAATGTCTATTAAAACTAAAGTGTATCAACAGTGGATATAGTGGTTCTCATGTAAAATATAAAAATTGATGTGTAATGAATCATCATAAGTTAAAAAATTTAATTGTTATTGTTGATTTTGACATTATCAATTTGACATTAATTAGAGTTTCAGTTAGGTGTTAGATAACTTGATGAATTTCTCATTTGTGATGATTATATGAAAACATGGTTTCATAACCAAATAAGTGATGAATGGATGAATGAAAATTTGATGGTTCATCTTGAAAAATAAAAAATATTCCAGCATGTTACTTACAATATCACTTATAGGTTTCAAGACATGATGAACTGTCTAAATAAATTGTAAAATGTCTTTTTTTTTCAATGAAATGTATAAACTAAAATTTCGAAATCACTTTAAAATAACTTTATATGAAAATAAAAAAAATTATATATTAATTTTAATTGTGCCTCCTCTTTAAAAAAAATCTGCGTCCGCCACTGTTGGTCGATGCGCTAAAATTCCTCCTTTTTTCTTTAAGAATACATAAAAGGGTATATATTTGTATATAAAGGTCACACCAATACAACATAAAAATTTCAACACTTGAAGCGGAAAAAATAATGCATGGATCAGGGTCGGATCGACCCAAATCCATACAATTGATGAACATGAATTTTTATGTAAAATTTAATATTCATATGGTTAATTTGTAATATTAACAAATTATTCATAGGTATCAATACGCTTAAAATTATAAAATATCATTAGAAAGCTCATTATTCTAGATTAATATGGATCTAATTTTAATTTAAAATTCAACAAAGTTCAAGAGTTTAGAAGAGGACGAACCACAATATTTCAATTATTTTAAAGAATTTCTAATTTAAATTAATCCTAAGACTTTATAGTCAAATGTAAAAACAAAGAAAATATCGCATTGCTTTACTATCATTACAAGTTAATATTTATAGAATTCATAACGATAAAAAAACGGATAAACAATATATATATTTCTCGATGATTAAAGTGATCTCTTGATTTAGTTAGCGATTAATAGAATCATATAATAATACAAATGATGCACAAAACTTTTCCGTACAACGTGTCGAGCAATTTAGAATATAGTCAATGTATTAGCACAAAAAGTTTCCATACAACGTGTAGAACAATTTAGAATAATAATCACCATTAAAAGGATGAGAGGGTTTTCTATATGAGTTGGTCTATTGTGAAAACATTTCACTTGTCACGGATTTCAAGTATGTTATTTATAGGTCTAAGTATGTGCTTTTTTACTTTAAATATTTTTTTTGACTATATCACATGTATTTGAAGTATGTATTTTACAACAATAAATGTATCTTTTTCGTGTATCTTTTTCTATTATAAGTGTAACCGTTGCGCGGTGCAATTGTTGCACATGAATTTTTGTGTTTCTTAAATTCGTTAACTCATATTTAGGTTGTCATCTGTTCTCGCTTAACGTTGTCACGTATGAAAAATACATCCCTCTTCGAGTGCCACAACCCAATTTGAATCTCAAAAAAAAAGAAAAATTATATGATGTCTAGAATGGCCAATTAGATCAAAATTGGGATGATTGGGCGTTGTTTGCTGTTGTTTAGACCAAATTTAAAATGTTAATTTTGAAGATATCATAATTGATAAATTCCAACAAATATAACATGAGTACATAATATTATATGCAAATGATCTATAAATATCGTACTTAGTAGTTAGTTCAACCCACCAAAGGTAACAAATTCGGGTTGATTGAAAAACCAAATTAATGTATAACCGTTTTTCAATTTTTTAAATGTAACATAAACTTTTTTATTTATTTATCCGATCGCAATCTTCAAATGCTAGAGTTTATAAGATTGCAACGTAAATGCTTTTTTGGCCATTTTTTTCGAAAAAGTAGAGATTATGTGATTCACACGTGATTTGATTTCTTCACTTTGCAATCTATACTTGGTGTTTTTATCCATTTGCAAATTCGAGTTCTGAAATGTATCAAAATATATCCTAAATTGGAGGTTGCTATTGGATAAAGAAACAAAGTTCAGTATGCAAAATGAAAAATTTAAATCATGTACGTGAAAAATTACTGAGAAAGTGATGTAGGTTGCAATTAGTTGAACCGTAGAGCTTTAAAATTGCAATCGTATTTAAAAGAAAAAAAACTTCAAATTGCAAAATGTAAAACTAATACTTTTGATTAGGTATTACATTCAAACCAACAAATTATTACATGTATTTACTAATTTAGGAGCATAATTGTTTACTATTGAATAAACTTTAAACTTTACTAATGATTAAGTTTTACATTTAAACCAACAAATTATTACCTGTGCTCACTAATTTGAGGAGCATAAAAATGATTAAACTTTAAACTTAAGTAGTGAAACAATCACACTCGACAATTCAATTTGGAATTAAAAAAGAAGAAGGGTCCCCAATTCAGGGCTAATGCAAAGATACAAGTAATGTTTGTGGTTAAAATATGGATCTATCAACTTAGCTAGCTCATAATTTAATGAGTTATTCAAAAAATTGGTGATGACCAGAATTTATTAATAGCCCACCTGTATTTTGGACAATCCTAGTTAATGCCCACCTCAGATCTCTCCAATCTTTGACACAAGCACAAACAGATTCATCTCATTTCTCTTCTGCCCTCAAATTCAGGAAAAGATTGCACATATTTTCACAACCCCACTTCAATCTTAGCCAATTCTTGATTGTACACCTCTCTTGTGAACTGGTATGTGTTTATGCATGTGGAGCTACTTCATTTAATGTGGGGTTTTTATTTTCACTTGAATTCTGCTCATAAAGATCAAGTCTTTCTCTTTTGGGCCCAATTGCCGTCCAATTTTGTGTAGGTGGTCTATTTCTAGTGGATCATCTCTTTTCTTCTGATATTTCATGTTATCAAGGCTGCTTTACATTGTCAAAACTTTTCCGTTTTTCCTGTGAATTCTTTCAGCTGTTCCAGTCATTTTCATGCCCTTTGTTTCTGACAGCTTTTGGGTGTCAAGAATTTAAATTTGGATGTTCTGAATTCAGGAGCTTATTGGGTTCTTGTTTTTGTGTCATTTTAATTGTCTTTGCAGTTTCAGAATTGTGGGGTTTCTTGAAATTCTTGAAGATGACCTAAATCAAGATTCTGTTGGGAGTTATCTGGTTCACATGTGAAGAACAGTTGGAAAAGGCAAAATTTGGTTTTCATTCTTCCCTTGGGAGACTTTTAGAAATCCAAATTTGGCTCATCACAGTTGATTTTCTGTGGTGAAATTCTATATGTGGTCATGGGAAATTGGGGTTTTCTGTATATTCCAATTATGTTGTTGTTTTGGATGGAAATTTGCAGTGGGAGTGTGCAACGTATAGGGAAAATGGATCCAGGTTTCAAAGGGTCTCCAATGTTTTGGATAGACAATGATGG
Organism: Scutellaria baicalensis; assembly: GCA_005771605.1. Lineage (NCBI taxonomy): Eukaryota > Viridiplantae > Streptophyta > Magnoliopsida > Lamiales > Lamiaceae > Scutellaria > Scutellaria baicalensis. Next base: position 2,973,259 of record CM016721.1, on the reverse strand, counting down.
GTTGTTTCTGTTATCCAATGACTCGAATTTCGCCTTCGGTTTCACCACGACCACCGATGTTACTCGGTTTCTGCTCGTTGTGATTCACAAGAGCAGCTCAACTATAGTCTGGGCTGCCAATAGAGCCTCCCCTGTTCAGAATTCGGACAATTTTCAATTCGATAGTAGTGGAAATGCTTATTTAGAGAGTGGGGGATCCACAATATGGGCCACATATACTGCTAATAAAGGAGTTTCTGCTATTGAATTGTTGGATTCTGGAAACCTGGTTTTGATTGGGGATGATGGGAACATGATTTGGCAGAGTTTTAGCCATCCAACGAACACCCTTCTATCGAATCAAGAATTCTCTGAAGGGATGAGACTTGTTAGTGATCCTGGCTCTAATAATCTCAGCTACTCCCTTGAGATTAAGTCTGGGAATATGTTCCTTTCTGCAGGTTTTCGGCCTCCACAGACGTATTGGTCCATGGGAAAAGATAGTCGAATAACCATCAATAAAGGAGGCGGTCGAGTTTCTTCTGCAGTTCTGAGTGGCAATTCTTGGAAATTTTATGATCTGAACAAAGTGATGCTTTGGCAATTCATTTTTTCGGATGGTAACAACTCGAATGGAACCTGGGTGGCGGTGATAGGTGATGATGGCTTCGTCTCTTTCACCATGCTTCAAGCTGGTTCTTCTAACCCCTCCCCAACAAGAATACCAGCAGATCAATGTAGTAGACCTGCAGCTTGTGACCCTTACTATGTCTGTTATCCTGGAAATAAATGCCAGTGTCCTTCGACCATCTCTTCTTGCAAGTCCATGGGTCTCCCTTCATGCGATAACTCTACAGATTCGGTGGATCTTGTTAGTGGTGGTGATAGTCTTGGCTATTTCGCGCTGGCATTCGTTCAACCCTTCTCCAAAACCACTTTAGATGCCTGCAAAGCTTCTTGTCTTGGGAATTGCTCGTGTGGTGCTATGTTCTTCGAGAACAGTTCTGGGAATTGCTTTCTGTTTAACGAGATAGGAAGCATGGAAGGATCGGTTAGTGGGGCCGACTATGCTTCCTACATCAAGGTCTCGACTAGCGGAGGCAGTGGTGGTGGAGATGGTGGAGGCGATGGCAATAAACATTTCCCAATAGTCGTGATCATTGTAATCGTGACAGTGGTTGTGATATCGGCTCTGCTTTCCGCTGGATTTGTTTGGTATCGGAAGAACAAGAAAGCTCCGGAGACTCCTAGAGGGAGTTCCGAAGAGGATAATTTCTTGGAGGGTTTATCCGGGATGCCAGTCCGGTTTAGCTACAAAGATCTTCAGACTGCAACGAGCAACTTCAACGTGAAACTCGGCCAAGGAGGGTTCGGCTCGGTTTATCAGGGCTCCCTTCTCGATGGGACCCGAGTGGCTGTAAAAAAACTTGAAGGTATCGGTCAGGGAAAGAAGGAATTTCGAGCAGAAGTTAGCATCATAGGCAGCATCCATCATCTTCACCTTGTGAGGCTCAAAGGCTTCTGCGCTGAAGGGAGTCACCGTCTTCTCGCTTACGAGTTCATGGCGAACGGCTCGTTGGACAAATGGCTGTTCCAGAAAGACAGAGGAGAGTTCATGTTGGATTGGAAAACAAGATACAACATTGCAGTAGGTACAGCAAAAGGCCTAGCTTATCTCCATGAGGACTGTGATGTCAAGATTATTCATTGCGATATAAAACCCGAAAATGTGCTTCTAGACGACCACTTCATGGCCAAAGTCTCAGATTTCGGCCTGGCTAAGCTCATGACTCGAGAACAAAGCCACGTCTTCACGACAATGAGGGGCACACGAGGCTACCTCGCACCAGAATGGATCACTAATTATGCTATATCAGAAAAGAGCGATGTTTATAGCTATGGAATGGTATTGCTCGAGCTAATTGGTGGTCGGAAGAACTATGACGCGTCGGAAAGTTCCGAGAAATCCCACTTCCCATCGTATGCTTTCAAGATGATGGAAGAAGGGAAGTTGAAGGACATAATCGATGCAAGTTTGAAGATAGACGAAGAGGACGAAAGGGTCGAGATAGCGGTCAAAGTCGCGTTGTGGTGCATCCAAGACGACATGTATCTACGGCCCCCAATGATTAAAGTAGTGCAGATGCTCGAAGGGCTTAGCCCCGTCCCGGATCCACCAACGGCCTCTCAGCTCGGGTCCCGCCTTTACTCGAGTTTCTTTAAGTCGATCAGTGAGGAGGGTACGTCCTCAGGGCCATCGGATTGCAATAGCGACGCCCATCTCTCAGCCGTACGTCTCTCTGGTCCGAGATAACGGTTGCTCTTAGACGATTCCGATCAGATTAGTAGGCCTTTGAAGATGAGTGGTTCGTGTTTACAACGGTGTCATGTGATTTTGTTGGATTTTTTTATGTAAATTTTGTTAGAATAATAGCATAAGTTTTGTAACATATAAGTTATGATCATGACGATGATCATCACCTTTGATCTTGTATTCTTGATTTGTAAAGTATTGGTTTTAATCATAGAGGAGTTCTTTTCATCACATTTTCATATCAGTTTGAGTATCAATCTTAGTTGGAGTAGATGGATCCGAACAGATCGTTTCTTAAACGATCTGTTCGGATCCATTATTTCGACTATACATAACGTGCACTAATGAAATTAAACGTGAGGAGGAACGAAAGATTGTGATAACCAACTAACACTAAAAGGATGTCAATTTCACTTTTCACACCATCAATCAATATCTAAATAAGTAGGTGTAAGATTTAATGAAGCTTGAAACAATAATCAACTTCAACTACAATTTAAGAAACCTTAAACCAACAAAAGCCTAGTCTTTTTCCATTTTTGTTGCTCTGTTTTTCCACTAGGAGTGGGTGAATTTACATCTTTACTCCTAAAACATTCACCTAACATTTTTTGTTATCTCTACACGAAATGTGCTAATATTAATTATTCATTAATGAAGTTGTCAAGTTATTTATGGATTTATTGCTATTTGGAATTGGAGTAAAATTCTTCTAAGATACACAATAAAACACACACAAATGAAAGAAAGTTTTATCTACTCTAAAATAGAAAGAAAAAAACAAAAAAGCCCTAGTCTATCTCATGAATTTCTGAATTTTTTCTTGCCATGTTGAAAAAAAAAAAAAAATCCCATAAGTATCCCACCTATTTCTGAGGACCATTTAGCTCAAATTTTATTACCATTTTGTTTTTTTTTTCATTTTTTAGATAAAATATATGAAGATGAGATATTCTTTTTTTTTTTTTTAAATTTATACTTGTGTGTAATTTAATTAAGGAGTATGTAGTATGTGAAATGGTCTCACGTGAGACCTTATATAAGACAGAGTTCGTATTGATTGATAGAGTGGATCACCTCATTCAATATGTTAGTTTTTACGTTAACTGATATATGATTGTATTATATTTCATAAAATCTATAAAGTTCGGTATTTTTATTTACTCACTCATGGAAATAATATTCACACTCTCATCTATATATGTGCAATTAACTGTTAAAAAAAGAATGTTATGATGTAGAAGGGAAACTAGAAAGTTAAGAAGAAACACAAATCAAACATATTTTTATAAATTTATATGTAAGGATCGACTCATCTCAAATTTATGAGTCAGTCTCTCGTAAGACTCGGAGAAATAGTAAAAGATGAGAAACTTTTTAATGTAACACATAGCTGACCCCACTTGTTTGGTTTTTTCCTAATTAATTTAGAAGCAATATTTTCTTTCTTGCTTTTAGCAATGGGCCATTTTGTCATTTTCAAACTGCTCCAATAATTGGTAATGTAAAATACACAATCTTTAATCCCACTCAACTTCTTTTATTTGGTTCCACCACCAATTTCCCTCATATATCCCTAATTTTAGGGACACCTATTTTTCTCCATTCCGAATCTTCTGTTATATTTGTTGTTTTATCTCATGTTACATAACATTTAACACACGTCACATATTAATTAGTGGACAAAAACTTGTGTACCCCGGGGATACGGATCTTAGATCCGTGCCCCCAGATCCGACCCGGCGCGTGGGCAGCCTCCACGCGCACCCACGCGCCTCCACGCGCACCCACGCGCCGCCACGCACGCCCATAGCAAGTCTGGTGTGCGCCTCACACACACCTGATTACCTAGTTGATGATTCAGTGATGGGTATTACACCTATACTCTATTGGTATTACACCTATACTCTATTGGTATTACAGAAATATCTTTTATGGTATTACACTGATACCTTAATGGTATTACAGAAATGTCTTTTATGGTATTACACTGATACCTTAATGGTATTACAGAAATGTCTTTATGGTATTACATTAATACCTTAATGGTATTACAGAAATGTCTTTTATGGTATTACACTGATACCTTAATGGTATTACAGAAATGTCTTTATGGTATTACATTAATACCTTAATGGTATTACATTAATTCTCACTTAGAATCTGTCATCCCTTTCAATGTTGCTTCTATATGGATTGCTATAAGCAGCAAGCAAGATAACAACACCTATGGTATTTGCTTGTTGTGGAGAGTCAGTTGAAATGATACAAGATGCAGTACTGGAAGGTCTATGAATAGTTTGGATTACAGGGCCATTCAAATTTATAGGCACTATACATGCTGGAATGAGGGCTGTCAATGAATTTGTGTTTTGGTACATCAGAAACATGCTGATATTCGACCATATTAGATGCATAAATGACAACTTATGTGCTCTCACTGATTAGGATGATGATTGAGCTAACACTTTCTGGTTTCTAGAGGTTTGTTTTTTCAATTTATTACTTATTATCTGTTGCTTTATCTTATGGCAGCTTTCTCAGCGCACAATATCTGGCTCACTGTTAAAGTTTCTATCCAAGTTACAGGTACGCACTCTGTGTGGTTTGCAACCAGGTTTTCTTGAATACGTTCTAGTTTTGTCCTACTTTGTGATGTTGTTATTAGGATTCTAATTTCTGCTTTTGCTTCTGGTGCAGGTTGACGAAGAACCAGCAAGCAGCAAGTGTTTTTAGGTTTGCAGAGATCCTAGATGGGGCAGGTGTTATGAGAGCTATAGTGAAGATCCAAAGGTTGTTGAAGCAATGACTGAGATGATACCAGGATTGCAAGGAGACATACCTCCTAATTCTCGGAAGGGTGTTCCTTACATCGATGGGAGGTAGGATCGATCGAAGAAGAAGAAGAGGAGGAGGAGGAAGAAGAAGAAGAAGATCAGAGGAGGAGAATGAGAAGAAGAAGAAGAAGATGGAAAAAAGAAAAGAAAATATATATATATAAAATCCGGGTCGGGTTGGGGGTACGGATCCTGGATCCGTACCCCGGGGGCACACAAGTCCTACTCTAATTAGTGATGTCATTGAATACACGTAACATATGATGATCGATTTGGAATAGAAGATGTAACATCAAGTGTAATAGAACATCTCACTCCATTTTTCTCCCACTATTTATGAGAAAAATATAAATCTTCTATATATGTAAAATTTATTTCAATAAAATTTCTATTTCAACTCATAGGTGAGACGAATCCTATTATTATTATAGACTATATCTTTCATCATGGAAATCCAACATCTTCACGAGTACATTAAATATATTTAATGATATTAAATATCCAAGAAATATTCAAAACATGAGTATTTTTTTTTCTTTCTTTTTAAATAATCCAATTTTAAGCTTATATTTAACAAATTTAAGGATCATTTCTCAAAGTTGTTATTATATAAATCGTGAAATATTTCTATAATTTTCCTTTGTTTAATTCGAGGGGAAGGTGGAGTTATTTTGGCTTATAATCATTTTCTTATTTTTCAATTTTGAAATTATAATTCAATGGGTCATTAATTTGGTGGTAGACTATAACAATCTTATCAATGTTGAGTGGATTATATATTACAATCCTCTATTTAATATTTAATTCTACAACTTTAGAATTTTACTTTTTATTATTCATTTTTTTTATGCTTAAAAATAGATGATCAATTATAATCTATAAATCATCCTAGGCACAGATAAATTTGAAAATAATATATTAATGCAACCAATATTTGTATAATAATTTCAGTTTTGTATTTTTATTTGGGCATTTAATTTTCATCGATTATATTGGAAACATAATATTACAAAATTTAGAAAATTAGATAATGTTGTGAACCTAAATAGTTCACGAAACATTTTTTTAGATTATCTCATGCTTTGAAATTAACAAGACAAAAAACATCGTGTCTTTGAATTTTGATTTACTAAAGAATTATTTTGATATGATATAAATTGACCCAATTAATTCAAATTAGGTATATTCAATTAAAAAAATATTAAGACAAAGATAATAATGACAAGACTTTAAGTAGCTCATTTCGTCTATAATCACAATACTTACGAAATTGTTACATAATTAATTCAAGCTATGAAGTCAACTTTCATTTGGAAAGTTAGAAATTAACTTTTGTTTTTGGAGTTTTGAATCTTATCATATTAATTTGAGTAGGTCTTGCGGTACGGGACACCGTGCCCCAAACATTTATTGTAATACCTTTAAGTAATATGATTAATACCTTAACATGTAACAAATAATACATTGAATAATACCTTCACTAAAACATATGTTTCAGTTATACACGTAATATCTTATGAATATGCAACTAATACCTTATGAGTATATCACCAATACATTCAAGGATATACCACTAATACCTTATGAATACACCAATAATACCTCATGAGTATATAACTAATATCAAACTAATAATACCTTTAGACATAATATAAGAGTAGGATTCTTATAATTAAATTGTTTCATCGATTTAGTTTTATTAAACAGATCAATTTACATGAAACTCACAAAAGAATAACACAAAACTCACGTGAGACGGTTTCACGGATAGTTTCTGTGAGACGAGTCCTTATTACCCATGAATTGAACCCATATCCACAAATTTTCACATGAATTGCTAAGTGTGGGTTATGTGTTGACCCGTCTCACGAAAAAAGATTCGTGAAACGGTCTAACACATGACAAAATAATTTTAGATGACTTCAAGAATAATTTTAGATGATTTTATTCACGACCACTATTTTTTCCACAGACATGTTATATTATTATTTTTTTTCCCTCAACAGCCATACTAGTCATATATTTCCACCCCTTAAATCAACTAACGACCTCTCTTCCAATAAAAAAATAAAAAATTCACTTTCTATTTTTCCATAATTTTGTCATTAGTCCGATACATTTTATTCGAAGTTATTTTCAATTTAGATTTTTTTTTCAAAAATAATAAAAATTATTTCGCTACTACCATGATTTGTCTTTTCCATGTTGAAATTGTACTGTATTTATGCATAAAATATTCTAAAAGGTGTTCCTGAATGTGAGAATGATTTTTTTCATGCTGAACAAGATAAAATATGAATTTTATATAAATTTTGTTATTCTATATGTCACTAAAATATTTTTTAAATAAAATTGTTAAGAGAAATTAAGTGGCTAATTTGATAGCTTTTGAATATTTTTTTAAAAATAAGATTTGAAGTTTATTTATATGTGTGTTTAAGACAAAATGAAAAGGGTGATGAAGAGAAAAGAAAAACTTTTAAGATCAAAATGGAAGAAATAATGTGAATAGAATTACCCCATAATTTTATATAGATTTTTATGTTAATATAATGTAAAACACATGCACAACTAATTATGCCCACGTTGACAAAATCAACAACTAATTAATTGGTGGCCATTAAATATTTCCTTTTTCTTTTGGTATTAGTAATCTATTAAATATTATTTCCACCCCACAAATTAAAACAGACTTATTATTGTTTTCAAATGTACCAAATTTAATTCAATTTCTTATTGAGAGTGTTAGTTATATTTTTCAGTCAACACAGTGTCCCTATTTCATAGACTTTGTTGATAACATAATTTATTTTTCAATAGAGTAATCTCAATGATAATTAATTTTTTGTCATGTAATGTAAAGATAAAATACAAAAATAAATAAATTATAGTTCCCACCACATTTAATATATTTGATTTTCTTAAGCCTTTCAGAAATTCCCATGTTTTAATATTATATATTAATCATATATTTGTTCTTGCATACAATTTTTAATGAGCAGAAAATGAAGAGCTGGCAAACCACCAGAAACAAACACAAATTTGCCTATTGCCTCTCTGTTCTCTCAATTTTAGTGTGTGTGTGTGTGTGTGTGTGTGAGAGAGAGAGAGAGAGAGAGAGTTTCAAAATCCATTTTTCAATTTTCACAAGAAGTACCCATACCATAAAAGAAAATAAAAATAAATAGCTCCCCCAAAAAGAGAGTGAAAAATCGACAGAGAGAGAGAGAGAGAGAGAGGAGAGAGGAGAGAGAGAGCACTTCAAAACTTCAAGATCATTTCAAAGACAATAAACCAGACCAGAACAGCTCCATTTAACAATCTCTCAGATCTTTTCAATGGCTTGCTGATTTATCGGTTCTGTGGTTTACTTGTTGCAAATGCTTTGAAAGGTAAGTTTTGCTAAAGCATTACATTTCATTGCTCATCCTTGAGATGTAATTGTGCCGGTGAAAATGTGGGCTTCTTTTTAGATGTGATGAGCTCTTCTTTGCAAACTGGAAATTACTTCTTGAATCCAAATCTGGTGAGAGATAAAGATTGGATCTTTTCAGGGTTTTGGAGATCTAGTGTGGGAATTTTTGTAGCATTATTATATTTTCTGAATTTTGTTTTCTTTTCCTTTCTCTGGGCCGTTTTGCTGAATTCATTTTTTTTGTTGGTGATTACTTCATACCTTTTGAATTTCTGCTAGTTCAATGCTGTATTACTATTGCCACAAGGGTTCTTGTTCTTTCTTGCTAGATTTTGTTGAAACAGGATAAATTGAGGGGAGAATGTGAATGTAGGCATTAAGTTCAGATTTATTACTCTTTTAATGGCTTTATGTTGCTATGTTTGGTAGAGATGTGAATTGATTAATTGGCTGGTAGGTGTTTTTGAGTTCCTTTTGGTGCTGAGCATATTACAACTGTGTGCTTTACATTTGATGATTGGATTTTACTATATATGCTGCTTAGGACAGCTAATTCAATTCCGTATCAAATGTATATTAAGTTTGTGATTCGATTTGTAATAGATGGATGATGTATTGTGCTCTTTTTTTACACGTTTTGATGTGGGCTTGTTTTGACTTATCCAAAAAATTGTGTCGTATGTGATGATTTGTTTTAGGTAAATTAGCTCGATGGCTGCTGATAGCGCTATTCCTGTCTCGGAGTTTGAAAATGGTCTTCATGAGCCACCCCCTATCTCTGAGAAGGTAAATGGGACTTCGAATGGCAACTTGGTTGTTGAAGAATTAAGTGCTAATCCTGAAGATGCTGTGAAGCTGAGAGATCATTCTTTAGGCTCTGATAAAGAGACCATCATACCTGAGGTATGAGATTCTAAATTTCACTGTGCATCGTTGTAGCTTAACTAATTCTTTTGAAACTTCGCATCAGTATCCTCATTCACGTGTAGGCACCTGGAGTTAAAGACTCGAAAGATTCTAAGAAACCGAAACTGCAGAAGGGTGCAGGAAGGGCCAAAAATGGGAAATCTTCAAGCCCTGGACAGGCTGCATTGCCTGGTTTGAGCAAGAGCAAAGATGGGAAAGAGGTTCCTAAATCTTCTATTCCTTCGAATGGTTCTATGTCCATGGAGTCACCTGCTGGAAAGACTTCGGCCTTTAAAATCAAAAGCCAATCATCCAACGAGAAGCAAGCTGCAAACAACTCAAAACCAAAATCTGTTCAAAATGATCAAGATGTTTCTAAGGTAATGGTGATATATCTGTATGAATTACCCATGTATGTATATTGTCTCCTTTAGTGATTATAATTTTTTTTGGAACGTAACTCTTCTGTAATTTCAAGCTGCAGCATGGACATCCAGATGCGGCATTATCTTCCACAAGTGAAGCACCATCTGAAGAACCTACGTATGTTGTTCTTATTGATGGTTTAATTCCCTTGCCTAATTTGACCTCATGACTTAAAATTGTAAGAATTTACTGGACTTTCTCTGTCAGAAAATGCAAGGGCCTTAGCGGGAATCTTCAGATGAAATATCTGAGCTTTGATCTCTTTTCCCTTTGTTATACGCTATTCATGAAGGTTACAAATTTTCCGTTTTACTCTAATAGTGGTCGTAAACTCTGAATTACTATTTGCAGGGAGGAGTCAAAGCTTAAGGCCCTTAAAAAAGGTTCTGCCAGTAAAGCTGACGAGATCTCACTATCAACTACGTATCCTCTTGCTGATTAGGATAGTGTATTACATTTCTCTGGTATCAGAGGTAAAAGTATATACATATTCAAGTGCTATAAACAGGTTTATCCTTAAGTACTTTGTTGTAGTCCTACTGGTGAAGATGCGAAAAATCGCAAATTGGGTACTCTTCCTGCCTATAATTTCAGTTTTAAGTGTGATGAGAGGGCTGAGAAAAGAAGAGAGGTTAGTAAGAGTTATGTCTATGGCACTGACTTTCTACTCTTCCAAGCACTCTGTACCTTAAAACTTTCCGTATTTTGTTTGACAGTTCTATTCAAAACTTGAGGAGAAAATTCATGCAAAGGAAGTAGAGAAGAATAACATACAAGCCAAGACTAAGGTTTGACTTCGATATCATATTGCAGCTTTAAGACCTTAGCTGGTGGACCATGATATTTACTCTATTCTTATTTTGTTCATATTCAGGAATCACAGGAAGCCGAGCTCAGAATGTTAAGAAAGCGTTTGGGGTTTAAAGCAACACCGATGCCAAGCTTCTATCAGGAACCTGCACCTCCAAAGGTGGAACTGAAGAAGGTAACTCAAAACTATTACACAAGTGAGGTTGCAAATCTGTATTTAACTGTATCACTATGTGTAATTTCACTGTTTTCAATCAAAATGTAAAAATGAAATAAGACATTTTGTGGTGAAAATTTTGACTAAGTTTTCCTGTCAAGCCTCTTCTGTGCTGAATTTTCGTTGTTTGATTTAAATACTTTAGTCTGATTGGTAGGTACAGACACATACAGCTTTCTACTGGGAGTCTTCACATTAATCTGATGTCTATGGCTCTCTATGCATGTCTGCTTTAATGCTTTTTGGCTGTAGTGAGATAGGCTTTACACACATTGAACATAATCACATATTTCGTGGTTTAGCGTGCCATGAGAATCATGACAAACTGGTCTAATCTGATCACTGTTAGACAAGTAATGATCAGACTTGTTAACAACAAATAACGAAGAAGATGGATTCTGGAATTGATAATTCAGGCTATTTGCCCAGCAAAACACTATCGTTATTCGTTGCCATTGTTGGTTGTGTCCTCCTCAACTCCAACAAGATACTTCAGTTGTTTTTTTAGTTTTTCTGATACATCTTTGTTATTCCTTTATGTGATTGTTCTTCTAAAACCATCACTTAAATGGCCGTGGCTATGATTCTTTACTTGGTGATGTTTCCACAAATTTGTACGTTTTTCATATCTGGTGAACTTTTAGGTAATTCATATGATTTCTAATACCTTATTGTAATAATTTTTTCGTAGATACCTACTACGAGAGCGAAGTCTCCAAAGCTTGGTCGGAAAAAGGGCTCGTCTGCTGCTGACTCGGAAGAAAGCGATGCGGCCAGTGCTCGTCCAGCTAGGCTGAGCTTGGATGAGAAAGTGACGAGAAGTAATGCCATCAAAGCACCGCCAGTTGCCCATGTTAAGAAGCCACAAAGGAAATCTCTCCCTAAGTTGCCCTCCGAGAACTCCAGCTTATCCCTCGAAAAGAAAAAACCTACCTCCCACAAGACCACTTCCAAGGAAACGACAGAATCTCCGGATACGAGTGAAGCTGCATCTGCACAAAAAAGAGAGGTGGGGCCTACTGGTGAGTTGAACGAGAGTCAAATGAACCAACCAGTTATGGAAGCTCAAGAACAAGCCAATTCTTCGGTGCAGGAACCTATTGCAGTGTGAGTGTTGAATCAATAGCAATGGCATATATATATCATCTCTTAAGTTAGCCTTCAATATACGATCATCATATAAAATGTCGAAGATGTTTGAATAAGTCTCGATTCAACCAACAGTGAAGGCATGGAGGACGGTGTAGTAAGGGTTGTCGTGTCTTTTTACCTTTGCCCATAGTCAGCGACGATATTTTGTTGTTTAATATGCTTTTTTCCGAAGTTTGCTGAGTGTGGTGAATTTGTTATACTTATTTATGTCTACTAGGCATGATCATCACCCGGGTCACGGTTCAAATTTTGGGGGAGTTCTGCATTGAAATGACTAAGTATCGATGAAATGCTGTTAAAGATTTAGTCGTTCGACTTACTACTTCGATCTGCTACTGCAAATTTGTTTGATTTTCTCTGTTTACTTCAAGAATCACAAGCTTTTTTTGCCACATTTTAAGAGCCATTATTAATAGAGACATGTTACATTTTGAATAGAGAAATGTGGCCAACATATCTTTGTCTATGAGATGAAAACTCAGTGCAATTTAACTGTTCATATATGAAATAGTCATGTCATTTTCTTTCATTGGAAAGACAATGCAGACAATTTTTGGGAAAACTTTATTTTTGTCTCAAAACTTTGAAGTAGAAATGATGTTTCATTCCTAGTCACGTGGGAATGGTTCAATTTGAGGATAAATTGATGGGAAATTGCAATTTTGGCCACAAAATTGGACAAATATTGAAATTTTTGGTGGAATATTGAGGTGATTGACTTTTCAGCCTTCCAAGACTTACTTTTTTATTTTATTTTTAAATTTGGGAGAGACCAAGAGCCAACATGGTACAAACACGAGGGCATATGCCCCACAATATTTCTACCATAATATCAGCTCTTAATATGTCTGTCGCTGATATGTAATGTTCTCATACCTTCGTTATATGAAAAATAAAATTAATTGATATATTGTTTATTTGACACGTCAACGGTGGACACATAATGTGCCCTGTATAAATCATACATGTAGTGTAATACTTTAACTTTAAAAAAAAAAAATTGTCGAGCTTTATACTTTGCTAATCATACCTTTATATTATATTAATCATACTTCTACATTATATTAGTCATACTTTTATATAATAATTTAATTTAAAAAAAAAAACTTAATTTCAATCTTTATATAATATATAAATTATATAAAGATACAATCCATCCAAAGGCCTATGAAAGCAAGTTTGAACCGGTTTTGGTCATTAGTACATAAAAGTTTCTTGTCTAATTTTGTAATATAAATGATCAAAAAATTAAAAGATGTTTGTAAAAAATGAGATCTTATTTTGGAAATCAGTTGAGTCCCTATATTTTTCAAAAATAGACTTTATTTATTCCTAACATCTAATTTTAAGATGAAATAAAATGTTAATTTTATAATTTAATCAAACAATTTTGAGAAATTTATGAGCTCTTACACATGTTTATAAGATGTTTTAAAGAACCTCATCCAAACACTCTTTTTTAATAGAAGAAAAGATGGAATGTGTAACATTATGTGTGAATACATATGGGATTAGTTATCAATATAATGATAATAATTGAATGCAATAAAGACGAGTAAAAAAGATCCAAGAGTTGCTAAAAAAATTCGCACATAGCAACAATAGAGTAGCTTTTATTGACAGACAAGTTCACCAACAGTTCACAAAGCAACAACAAAAAGCAAACAGCAATCTTACATTAACATCAAGGTTGCAAGGGGCAGTTTCACTATAGGATAATCCTGCAAAACTAGGGCTTGGAAAAAGAAAAAACAACCCCTCTCAACGAGGGGTTGTCACGGCAGCTTGAAACAACTCACTGCCATGGCCAAAGCCCACGAACGCAAGGCAACAAACGTGTAACTGCCAAAAAGAAACCCCAACGCAACCTTAACAGACTCGATGGACACCAACAGCTGATGGACGGACATTCACAGTATAGACAATGCTATGACACCAGAACAGAATGGCAAACCACCTAAAAACGACCATTTGAAAGATCAGAAGATCTACAGACCACTGTCAGAGTTCTCAGCTAAGTGGAGTTAAGGTTGGAAAAAAACTTAGCTGGAAAAAATGTGGTCTCGTGGACTGAACAATGAGTTCGATGACCCTACTACGAATGGACCCAAAAACTAGGACGATTTACTGCTACATATATAAGTTTTACCATGAAGTAGAAATTCCATACCACCCACTTATCAGTGGCTTTCATACGATTCTTGAATGGAGGTTTTCGATTTGTTACCTGCTTAAGAAAGTATATCACACCTCCAAAGTTGATCTATGAGTAGATCAATAGTTTCATAGCTGATTCCAGTGCATTGCTGGATGTTTAACCCCATCAAAGTCTTGCCTAACACAACCAGGAAAGGTAGGCTTTTATCAGTTACCAATGAGCAGCCTGCGACTGAAAGTATCTGCAAATGAATCTGCTCAGCTGCTGACAAGATAGCAATTCCAGTATCCGATATTTCACAGTGAGAAACATCCAGTTCGTTCAGCAATGAGCAATTCCTTGCAATTTCCATCAAGCTTACATCAGTGATGTGTCTGCAACCATCCAGGTTCAAAAGCTCGAGGGTTTCTCCATGAAGCTTTGCAATTGCTGTGACAGCATTGTCGGTCAGGTTGATACATCCGGTCAAATTTACTTTGACAAAACCATCCTCAGAGTGCTCAATAAGAGGTCGAATGCCAGCATCAGTTATATTTTGAAGGCCGCTAAGATCCACATGAGTCAGTTTTGGGCAGAGTCTACCCAACATGCCCAAGCCGTTATCACCAAATCCAGGGCAGTTACGGATGGTTAACGATCTAAGGGAGTGGCAAAGAGATGCGAATGGAAATCCAATTTCAAAGTCACGAATCCCCAAGCAGCTTGCTAATGCAAGAGCCTTCAAATTTTGACCACAGTTTGCCAGAATGCCGGAAACCCCACACTGTGTGATCCTGTGGCACTCCTCTAAATGAAGACTTTCAAGTGACCCAGCAGCTTTTGCAAACGACACCACACCATGATCAGATACTCGAGGACATTTCCTGAGGGCAAATAGCTTGAGATCTGGGCAACCTTGAGCGACAGCTTCGATTCCTAAATCAGAGGCTCCCTGGCAAGTTGTTATTGATAGAGATCTCAGTTTTTGTAAGCCTTGACCTTTACCCATTACCCAGAAACCCCTCTCGTTCACATTTTGAAGACCAACAAGTGTAAGATCAGTCAGTGCTCTCCCATAGTGTCCAATGACAGCAAGAGATTCATCACTGATGTTGAGCGCTTCGAGTTTTGCTTTAGTCAGGACATTACCGGCTGATGAAAATAGAGTTGAAATTCCCACGTCACCAACAAGGGGGCAGTTTTTAACAGTAACACACTTCAGATTGGGGCAGAAGCGGCCTAAAGCTCGCAAACTCTCGTTCCCAATGTTTGAGCAAGATTCCACAGTAACCGAAGTCAGATTTGGGCAGTTCATCGCAATTGCAATTAACCCTTTATCTGTGATAGTTGGGCAATGACAAAGGTCAATCTTCTCAAGAGAATCAATGCCTTTTGTAATTTCGCACAGTCCTTCATCACCGATTGAAGATAAGTTCCACAGAGAAAGAACTCGCAAAGAAGGGCAACCAAGGGATATGGCTTTGAGGCCACGGTTTGTCAACCCACGAGTTGAAGAACTACCCCGGATGGAAAGCTTGCCTAAACCTCCGCGGCTTGCAGTTCCAACAGCAATTGCAGCAAGTCTCACATCTGTAGCTTTTTTGCCTTCCAGGCATCTAGAGAGATAACCATGAGAATCAGTTTCTAGGCATTCTTTGTCATCAGATTCAATTTCATTTGAATCATCAGATCCAGCCTTCTCCTTAGACTCAACAGAATCATCTGCCTTCTGAGGATTAGATCGGATCTCAGGCTCCAAGCTTTGAGCAACATTGGAGATGCATATTTCATCCCTCCGAATGCTACTCAAAAGCATGAGCCAGCGCTTTGACACACAGGCACAAGCACTCCTCTCTTGACCGCCTGGAAGACGTCTGAAAACCTCGAAGAGGCACTCATCAGGAAGAACATCAATTGATGGCTGCTGCTTAGGTTTTCCAGAGACAACAAACGGGGCACTGACACGAGATCTTTTGCGAGGCAGGAAATACACATCCACATGGCTAACCGGGGATAAAAACAGACTTGAGTCCTTTGGGTTTGAGGAAAACCCCCCAGGGTAAAACGTGTCACCTGTAAGCAAATATGTCGAAGCTCGTATAAGATAATTTTCAAAAAAATTGAGATTTTAACAGCACACATCATACAAATCCATAGAATTCATGATCAACAAGTTAAATGAGTATGCAAATATCAGATTATACGTTCACAAAATTACGATGGATCACAAAGATTCAGTTATGCAGTATGCACACTTTTTCCATAGACCACTTCCAGTTCTGCGTCTAGAATTTCAACAACCATCAAGAAAAGACCCAACACACAGCATAGGTGTGAGATACTAGTGCCAACATTAAAGAATGAGTGCAGATGAATAACAAGATAGGGAAAATGAAGCCCCAAAGAGGCAAAGACAAACTTTCAGCAATTTCTATATAGCAGTTCCAATATCAGTACCCTTTTCAACAGAAGACATAAAACAAGCTACAAACAGAAAAGTATAGAAATTCATCAAACCCATCCAAGTAAAGCATAAATTCATCAAACCATACGGCACAAATTCATCGAACCCAGCTTAAATAAAGCAAGAATTCATCAAACCCACGTACACAAAGCTCAAGATTAAGATCATACCACTGAAATCAAAGACTTTAGACATGGGAACAGTGTGAAAACCCCTGGAAAGCCGAATCCAAACTGAGAAAGCCCAAAAAACCCTCTGGTGAGAGCAAAAACGATCGAATCAAGCAAGAAAAGCACAATCAACAGGGCCAGTAAAAAAACCGGATGCATCAGAGAGGAAAAGGAAAATCAAAGGCAAGAAATCATCGCAGAAACCCTGCTGAGAAGGGCAAAAAAGAGGGAAAAAGGGGGGTGGGTGTAGCCGTGTAGGTTACAAAATGTGAAAAGTGATGATCACTCTGCATTTGTACAAGAAGAGAGGAGAGAGAGAGAGAGAGAGAGAGGAGAGAGAAGTGTGTGGGTGAGGTGTTGTATCCTGTGCATATCTATGGTGTGGTGTGCTCTATTATTTTCTCTCTCTTAATCATATTAAATTTGAGCTTTCCTTTTCTTCCTAGAGAGAGAAAGTGTTAAGATGCAATGAACCAAAGTTTTTTTTAATGTCAAGTGTTTGTTATTAGGTTTGTTGATTATAACCTAAGAAATGTTGGCTACTCTCAAACCCACCCACCTTTCAAGGAATTCCAAATCCAACATGGTGGAAAAACATTATTTTATTTCTATATTTTAATCTTTTATATTTACAAAAAATGTTGTTGAGCATTGATATTATAATCTAGATTTAATTTTACTGTTAATGAATGAACGTTAGATTTGATCGTTACGTCGATATTCAAATAAAAGTATATGGACTTTTTCAAGTTTGATTATTTGAATATTTTTGTTAGGAGTGGTATGATATTTTCATCATATATACATATATGATATAACAAATTCTCTTGTACAACAAATGTACGGATCAAGGGGGCGATCTGATACGGATCCGTGCATTTGTTTTTTTTTTTTTTAGGCTGTTACATTTATATTGTAAGGATGTAATTTTTATGTTATATAAGTGTGACATTTAAAAAGAAAAAGTGCACGCATCCTAGTCAAATAGAAGTATAGAACACAAAAAAACTAAACTAACCTAAATATATTGACATTGTTTTTTTAACTAAATTGATTGAAATACCTTTAACCATGAAGTAGATCTGAATCCTCACATAACATACAAATATGATACTTATACACACGTGACTATGTTATGAGGTGTACAAGTTGTTGACACAAATATGAATCGTGCATGAACAAGGTAGGACGAGCCATGTGACACGAGCCACAGAAGATCTTCAATAAAAATAACAATAACTAATTTTCCCTCTCAAATTGACTTACTATAAATGGAAAAAAGTAGTTACAAGAAATTAAATAAATCAAAAATAAAAAGATTTGTACTTTTAAGGATTGTGGGGTCCACTAGGTTAGGTTATACCTATAGGTAGGTAGGTCATGAAGTATATTTAATATTTCATATAAATTATAGTCTTTAAATGAATTATTTTTTATTTTGAATTTTGTTTTAGTTTATGAAAAATATAAATTTTATATTTACATTTTGGTGCAAAATTGTATTTAACAAGATTACAAATCTATACTATATATAAAACAAGAGAAGTTGGTGATATTTACTAACTTGCCACTTAATTGCAAAATTGGCGATAATTACTGATTTGCTATTGACAATAGAAAAATTTTGGAAAAAAAAATTAAAAAACTTTGAGAATCTTATAGAACAAGATTCATATATATTTTAAATATAATAAGTAGTCTTTTAATTTAATATAGGGGTAAAATGAAATAGAGGAAATCATTTTGGATGGTATTATTATATGATTATGTCTTAATGATATAAGTAAAAAATTTGAAAATAATGAAATTTAAACACTGTCAAAATTTAAAAAATTTAAAAATTCTGTAATTTTATATATAAATGTGAAAAATAGGTCTAAAAGCTAAATTTCATTTTACGAAGGGCTATAAAATGTTTAAAAGTTTAAAAACTATTATAAAATTATTAAAAATAATAATTAAATTTGAAAGTAAAACTAATAATAATCTAATAATGTTGTGAGGTTAATCTAAAAAAATCCACAAATAACATTTAAAAATAAATTCAAACATATATACAGTAGATATAACTATAAGAAAAAATATTTTAAATGGTTTCAAAATTATAAAAAAAATATTGTTTTAATTGTAAAATGAATTTGAAACCTAAATTTTTTAAATATAAACTAAGTTTTTGAATAAATACAGTGTTTGTAAAATAAATCCATCTAAAAAAATGTAGAAAATTATCTACAAATTATTAAATATAATTCTAAGATATAAAGGAACAAAAATATGAATAGAACATATAAGTTAACAAATATAATTAATCATTTATAATTAAAGCACACAAACACAAAATTATTATTATTATTATTGTTTTTGTTATTGTTGTCGTTGTTGTTGTCATTGTCGTCATCATCATCATCATTAAAAAAATACGGATTTTTTACAAATCTCAAAATAATAAGATCTCATGAGTAATATTTTAATATAATAAATTTAGTATATTATTAATAATCGTATTTGTCATAATAAATAATAAAATGTGCATCGTGCGGGACTAACTGCTAGTATAAAGATAAATGACTAAATTAAACTATAGATTAGGAATTTAAAAAAATAATTTTTATAATAAAAAGTTTTAGATTTTTTGAGAAATTAATGACAATGAAAAACATTTTGGTATAATTGTTTGATATATTTGTCAATACAAGTGAGTTGAATATTGAACTAGCTATGTTATTTAAATATATATCAAGATATTTTAGTTATTTAATGGAATTTATATATTTTCTTTAAATATATCTATAATTGTGAATGCAAAGGACATTTGTAAATAAGTATGAATAAAAAAATATAATACTAATATATTAATCATGATACTTATATTTATATTAATTTGTAACATGCACAACATATCTTTATGAAGTAATGTTTTTCATATCAATTATCGTTTACAATAAATGTTTCTCAATACTAAATTTGATTTAATTTATTTTAATTTACAATATTAATGGGTACATGTACATAATTGGTGTTTATTTAACAACCTCATATTCAAATTTAAAATTTAAAATTCATTGTTAAACATAGATATATATATATATTCACATTTATATATTATTGTTTGCATTTTAAAATTATAATATTATTTAAGATGTTACAATTAAAGATAAAGAATTAATTTTTTATTAATATATAATTTAGATTAAAATAATACTATTACATTATAGTATTATAAATTTTAAAACTAATCTATCGTATATTACAAACTATGCATCACACGAGTATACCACTAGTATGTACATACACGAGGCCCACCTCCATTACAATAAATGTGTTTTTTGTCAAATAACCACTATTTATGATGATTATGAAACCTTTTTAATTATGATTTAACAAGTTTAAATTTTTTGGTTATCTTATTTGACTATTTCAAGCCATTAACATGACAAAATTTACGGATATAGATTTCTTTTCATCATCAAGGTTGTGTGTTAATTTATATTTCTATATTCAATCATAATCAAGAATTTTGTAGTAAGAAATTGACAATGGTGAGAGGAAAATAATTAAAGATGTTATGCAGATGTTCATATCTTGCCTTGGTTTTCATGAGAGGAACGTTTATGTTATTACTTATAGTTATTATTATTATTATTATTTTAATTATTGGAAATAGTATTACATGAATATAAAATAACAAGATTAAATACAGAATATTAAAAAAAAATAGGATTCATGATGGTGTAAGTGGGGCCTCGAAATATAAATGTAAATTGCTGGAAAAGGTAGATGAAATGTGATATAAATTATAGAATCCAAGTGGATGTATAAATTATTAAAATAGTCGTATAAATTATTAAAATGGTTGTGTAGTTTAATTAGAAAATATTTAGAAATGTGGTTGTTGCTGACCCATTCAAGTTCATGCATTCAATGAATCTCTCTCTCTCTCTCTCCACATAATATAAAATAATAAACATCCTCCAAATAGAAACGTTAAAATTTTCAGATCCATTTCTACCTTTCAAAGTAGAAATAAATCATTCATTATTCTATGATTATAAATTAAAATATACATGGGATAATAATATCATCTATGACACTAACTAGACTTTTAAAAATATAATCTAGATATGGTATGTGGATGTTAATATGATTATATCTAATAAATATTTAATATTTCTACAATCAAGATTACAATTATATATATATATATATAATTTAATATTTAATATATATACATATAAAGAGAAATTTACCAATAAAAAAGTTAAATTTGAATTTAAGTCGACTAATTATAGTTTCATCCATACAGAAATATGGAATCCTAATCATTTTATAATTTTCATTATATATAAATATAAACAAATTTATAAAAGCCGCAATAAATATATAATAATCAAGTCAATTAACATAAATAATACAACATATAGTTCAGTTATACAAGTAATACCTTATGAATATGCAACTAATACCTTATAAATATACAACTAATACGTTTAGGTATATATCACTAATATCTTATGGATACACCACCAGTACCTCATGAGTGTATAACTGATATCAAACTAATAATACGTTTGGGGTACGTACACTAGGGGTACGCAAGTTTTTGTCATTTGATTTTAAGGCCTCTGGAAAAAAAGTATATATATATATATATTTTAATGATATATTAAATTAAGAAATTTGTTAGGGAGTAATATATAATAATGTCATTGTTTTAAATCATTATGAATGAGTTATTGAATATATATTTGCATAGAATTTTTTTTTGGCCAATTGTGACAAACACAATTAGTAAATTAAGTGGTCAAACGTCGTATTATCGAAATATGACATATGAAATAAAATTGTTAAATCATATGGATAGTAGATCAAACTGTAACGTTGAAGAATTATATCATTTTTCACCTTCTCTATATAGAAAAAAACACATGACTTGAAATTTATTTGCTACATCACACGGGTACCAAATGATTTTCAATATCAAGATTAAAATATACAATATTGATGTAACTTTTTTGTTGATTAAGTTATTGAACATATATATTTGTATAAAATTTCTAGACTAATTATGACAAAAACAATTAGTAAAATAGACGTCAACGCATGATAAAAATAAGAAATATTTAAAATTCGTAAATTATATGAATATATGAAATGCACTACAAGAAAAGTGGGAAATACCAGCGACAATTTTCACCGCTAATCTATGTAGATTCATTGTTAAAATAATTTTGTGGTAAAAATTGTCTATAATGTCGTCACTATAAGTCTGTCATTAATTGACTTTAGTAACAAAACAGAGATTTCGCTGCTCACTTCAGCAACAAAAGAAGGATTTTGCCGCTAATTTTGTAAACTTCAGTATATATTTCAGAAGAATTAATCTCAAAATTTTGAATTTTTGTCGCAAAGTAATTTATTTAATCGCGAATATTAGATTTTCGCTGTAACGTAATTTATTAACTGCGAAAATTATTTTTGCCGCTAAAATTTCGCTGCTATTTTCACATTTTCTTGTAGTGACTATATTCTATCTCATCATCAAATTTTATATAAAGTAATTACCAGCACTTGAAATTTATTTGCCCGAAACGGGTAACAAACGTGATTGAAATATTGTAGAGAAGTTGATTTTCATACATTCCAAAATCAACGATACCACATCTCTCATCTTAGTCACAAAGCTCCTTTAACTTTTTTTATCTGCAAACTCTTGTATTATCATATGAAATGAAGAGAAATAAAGGGAGGAAAAATTACAAGTTACTGATATGAAATACAAATCCAAAAGATCAAATGAATAAAGTAAAAATAAATCTAAGCAAAGCCATATTAACTAATAATAATTAGTAACTATTTTCCTAAATTACCATATTCACGTTAGACCCAAAATATTTAATTTTTTGATAGTGCATTACATAGACATTAAATTAGACCGGAATTCTCCTAAGAAATTTATCATTTTTTGTGTTCAAAATTTTCCTATAAAAATATATAAATAGTAAAATTTAACTTATACTAGTGTCTAGTGTGTATCTAATGTTGGGTGAATAATTAAAGGCATAATTGTATGGATGAAACTATATGCATGACAAAATTTATTAAACATATCCCATTTCTTGCAGAATTATAGGTACAAAAATATATTTTGTGGAATATTTATTTAGTATATTTAGGATGTATCACCCTAATTATAATTAGACAATCATAAATATTCCCAAAATTATAATATTAATACAGGTTTTTGAATTTAGTAGACACATGACTCGAACACTTTATATAGTTTTTTCAATTCGAATCATCGATTTTGGGTGGCAGCCAATGTGAAAAAAAGCGTTTGTATGAGTTAAAATACATTTTATTTTTATTTTTTAGGCTTAATTTTATATAAAGATCATTTTACCAAGTTTTTTGTGTACAAAAGTTTTAAATATCTTTCGTAGAACTCTAATGCAACCGTTTCACAGATCTAATTTCATGAAATAGATGAATTGATCGACCACAAAATATATCTCTTGGTTTGCAAAATAGGTCCCCCATTAATCCAAGTGGGTTATAATATAATTAAAGATAGAAGAATTCCATTCCACTCATCTTGACAACTCAAACAATGTAGGACACCTCATATTATACTACTTTTTGCATTTATTAGATACTCTAATAATTAAGTTGCTATTTCAGTGCAAACTTTTCTAAAAAAATCGACCAATTATCAACTTGTAATTATTCTAATGCAAACTTAATCAACCTCCTAACACATAATTCCCAACCAATTATTAAGAGGATGAACCATAATTCCAAGTGGCATCTTATAATGCAACATTAGTAATATATGCACTACTCGGATAACAAAATATTGATCAAATTTTGTCAAAAGTTATACTTAATGATGATAATTAATGATAAAACATTGATCAAAACTTTTAATGCTCAATAAAAATTCTGAGTATTTTGTTTCTCAATCATATAATCGCAAGCATAATTGTTAGTCCGTTACTAGGCATAACATGTACTGATAAAATAAAATATACGATCAACTGAATCGATTGATATATACATAGTCAATCACATAAGATTGATTAAGTGATGATTGAATGCATACATTATACATATGCTTCTTCAAATTGATCAAGTAGTAAGAATAGCAGGAAGATAGTCTGATTTAGTGCCAAGAACTCGAGCTTTGGTGTCCGGGAAGAACTCAAACCCGGGAAGTTCAGTGATCTCACCACTATCCGTTACTCGAACCGGGTAGCTAAGCAGATGACCTGGCAGGTCTTCGTGACATGTTTCACTTGAGTACATTTTCCAGTTTTGATCGGCTATTGTGTTCACATTGCGTGCACATTCCAGGCTTTCCGGATGAAGGAATGTGTCGTCTTCACGTAGAAGGTGTTCACACCACAATGCCATTCTCAGACCAAATATTTGTCCTCTTGCTGGCTGCCTGTTTGCCAGATGATATGGCTGGAATCCCCCCATTGCTATCTCCGTGTCTCGTCCCCCGTCCATTGATCTCTGGTTTATGTTTGCTGATCCGATTATTATGTATTCATCGTCAACTGTTTCATTCATAGATGATGAGAAAAGAATAAGAAGGAAAAGATTCAAGAATTTGAAGATGTTTGATTGATTACCTATCATGGTTTTTGAGTGAACATAGATCATGAATCTCCTGGAATTCTGGGCTCGACTGTAATCCGTATCGGGGTCTGGTTTTTCTGGAGGATTCAGTTCATGATCGGTTTTGATCTCCCTGTTTCCAAGACAGAAGAATGATAAGTAGTCTTTGAGATTAACATCGTGGATTCCTTTAGCTGTTAGTGCATTGGCAATGTCTTTATACATCATTTCCATAGTTCTTCTTTGCCAATCTAAGATGGCTTGAACTGAGGAGCTCTCGGGTATGCCTTCGGGCCACATGGGAATCACGATGTAGACCGTGAATCTTTCACCAGCATTGATCTTGCTTACTATCTTCAACGAAAGCTCTTTTGGTATGAGATGCAACGCGTTGATATCCTCGATTGTGATGTCCCCCGTTTTCTTCCAGTCGAATGAGCTTCCAATAAAGTATTGGTTTTCAATGTATATGAAGTTCTTGGCTCTGCGGATGGCGTGGATATACGTGTCTTGAATGCTTCGCTCTATCACGTTGTCTTTCCCGTTGAGAAGGCCTAGTTCGGTTTGGTCCTTTGGTTTCTCTGGGAAGCCTACTGCGGCTCCTCCGTCGATTGATCTGAAGATTTGGACATTCCATGTTTCGGGATCATGTAATGAAGTTAGTTCGGTTGGAGGGACGAGGAACTTGTCTAGCTCATTGATGGAATAGATGTACTCATTTCCGACTTGTTTCTTCCACCTCTGTTCGAAATTGAAGAGCACGTCCCACGCCACCGGGCCTTCAAGGCGACAGTGGATGTCGTGCCAGGGCTCCCTTGGCCCGCCTTTCCTGATGGAGGATCCTGGAAAATTTGGCTGGTGAAAGTCATCATGATGAACTGTTTCCAATGTCTTGAAAAGGGAGTGACTTCTTGTATCGTATCGTCCATCACAAAGGTCTATTCCTCCTACGAAACTTAGGATCCTCCTCTTGTGATCAAGCCCTCCAGGGAATTCATTGTCCACAACGACCGTCTTCTGATGGTGTGTGAACATTGTGGACACCTGAATTCCCTGGAAGTAGCTTCTTCCATTATCAGCATTTCTCGGACACAACACGCAATGCACATTCGTCCCCCGGAAATAATCCCACGTTTCTTGGTCGTGGGTCGCCATTAGACCATCCCTCTTAAGTTCCCGAACAGATGTCCTATCATCCCAAATGAGCATCAGCACATTGACACCTTCATTCGCCTTTCTCTTTAGCAATTCTCCGAGCTCTATCTCTCCTCCGGGTATTGGCCTACTCGGGTCGCGTATCAACTTGATCTTTGTGTAAACGGACCAGCCTGTAAGGTCAACATAAACAACAAATTGAGCTTAATTTAACCTCGAGATAGTTGCATAAATCATATCTCGTAAACAGAACAGAACAGACCAGACCAACCTGCTATGTATATCAAATGTTTAGCATTAGTAATTGCATCAAATATATCCTCCCAACATCTTTGAGGCTCATAGTACTTCTCCGATCGGAGAAACTGCGTAATGACATCATCCGAGACGTGGGCATCCGGATAGAGCGAAACTCGACAGCCCTGTCTCTGTCCGAAGAATGTATAAGGCACCCCTTCAAAGTTTGGACTTTTTATACCTTGATTCCAATTACTCTCTAAAGTAACATTAAAATACTGCAATCTAACATGGATTCTTGAATCTCCATGAATTGGATTTCTATCTTCATCCAAGATTTGGATCCACCTTTCCACTGCACGTCCACTCATGATCTCTTCGACAGGCAAGTATGCTCTACCGATCAGAGTCGCCCCGACAGGGTTGTTCTCTTTAACAGAGAAAACTATGTTGGAAACATTGTGAGCACAATAGATGTGGAAAGAGTCGTTCCAACGTGGATTAGAAGGCTCTTCGATCATTCTTGTCCGCGCCACCCTCGCCCGTTCTAGGTCCATAGTGGCATATAGCCTAGAACCAACAATCTGATAAAATCTCAAACATCATTTCAGCATTTAGATTGAAATTGGTGGACTAACAATGTTATAGCTAACAATGTACCTCAGGCCTGCATAGTACAAATCTCTTTACTTGTCCTAAGAATCTTTTTGTTCTTCTTTGTGGATTGCTTGCCTTCAAGCAACAATGTTAGCCATAACAGAACAACATGTAACATGTCCAATAATCTTGTACTAGTACTAAATTATCATCTCATGAATATTTTGGGTAAAAAATGTCACCTAGTTTGAGTTATATAGTGTGATCATTTTTACAATTTTCCCTGAGAATATAACATACCTTTCCACATAAATTATCAAGGCTGAATCCACCTTGCAATTTAGTAGCCTCCAATATGGTTGCATATATTGTCCCATGAAGCAAACATGGAGCCATGTTATACCTAAATACACTTGAAACAAGTACAAAACTATATATATGGTGCTATATATGTTAGTAAACAAAAACCCAATTAGCACATATACACATGCATATATAAAATGACATATTAAAAAAAATTGATCATGTTTTCCACCAAAAACTTGGGTGAGACCACCATTGTGTGAAACATCTATTATTCGGTTAAAACAACCACATCCAAATATTTTCAATGAAATTTCGTCTTACAAGAGACTGTCTCTCTGTCTTTTCAGTTTAACGTAAATACACAAAGCATAATAGGAATGAATATATGAATCAAGAATGCTTACCGGAAGATGAGTTATGGAGAAAGCTTTGATTGAAAAAAAACATGTTAGGGCAAGAATTTATATGGCCATGTAAAGGAATCTAAGTTTGACCTTTATAAGAAGAAAGAAATATCTTTTGGTTTGAGGTTTTTTCATGCATGTTCTCAAATGCTACTAATCTTCAAACTAGATATCCCTTTCTTCCACACAGATCTTTTGTTTGAAATAGTTTGCTCTTGCTTCAATGTGGTGAACACAAGACACGTGAATAGGAAATGAAATACACATTGCAAGAAATCAAAGAATGGATGAGAATAGAAGTAATGGAGATTAGTCAAAAAGGGATAACTTGCAATTAAAGATCTTATAGGAGGATGAAGTTCTTTTTTTTTTCACTTTTCTTTTTAAATAATAATCATCTTAAAGTATTTTTTATATACTTTTGGAAAAAATGAATATTAAGATGTGTTTTTAATCATACTAACTAGAAATTTTATAAGAACTTAAAATAATAGATTTATAGCCAGATTTAAAAAATATATTTTATTCCATAAGTGCATGCTACAAACATGCTCACATCTTAATTTGTTTTTTTTTTACTCCTTGACTTTGCCCAATAAAAAAAAAAAAGGTAATTGAGCATTTCGAATATATTCAAAGGCTTATTAAAGTGAAAATCCCAGCCGAATATTAAAGGATTTGATCATATCTTGTTTTCTTCATTATTTAAAGAGAATGGTGGGAAAATTATAACATTTGTCCTTTAATTAAGAGTGGAGTGAGTCTTGTGTGAGACCGTCTCACAGATCTCATTCCGTGAGATGGGTCAACCCGACCCGGTCAGCGATCAATGGTCAACGCCAGTCAACAGTTGGTCAACGCCAGTCAACAGTTGGTCAACGCCTGTCAACGGCTGGTCAACGTCGTTGACCAAAAAGTATTACATGTCATGCATAAAAGTATTACATGTCATATATAATAATATTACATTCATAATGTAATACTGTTATTCTACTCACATAATACTTATATGTGTATGATGTGATACTTTTAATTAGTATTATGCACTACATATAAAAGTATTACATGATATATATAAAAATATTACTTGTTGATTTCAATAGTGTTACATGTTGCACACAAAATCATTACATCATGAGAGTATTACTTGTTGATTTTAATAGTATAACATGTTGTACATAAAAATATCATTTGTGTATTAGACAATATTTTTCTATATATCATCTAATACTTCATAGTATTACATGATACACATAAAAATATTACTTGTTGATTTCAATAGTATTACATGTTACACATAAAAGTATCGCATGATGTATATAAAAGTATTACTTGTTGATTTCAATAGTATTACATGTTGCACATACAAGTATTACATGTTGCATATAAAAGTATTGCATTATGTTATGTTCTTATAATGTAATAATACCTTTGTGTGTATTAGGTAATATACTTTTATATATCATTTAATACTTCATAATATAATACATTCATGTATATTAGGTGATACTTTTCTATAGATCGGATAATACTTTTGTATTATATACATATAATGTATAATATATTACAAAAGTATTAGATGATATATAGAAAAATATTACATACTACACATAAAAGTATTACATATTTTCAACATTCTAACCAAATCCAAAATCATACTATTTTACAAAAGTATTACATAATATATTGAAAAGTAATACCTAAACCACACAAAAATATTACATAATTTCTCAAAACTTTGTCACACATGATACACATAAAAATATTATATTATAAAAGTAAAAGTATTACATTCATAATGTAATACTTTTATGTATACTAGTATTGGCACCCACGCTATGCGTGGTATGTGATATTATAATGTTGTTAAATATTAATTATTTGATATTATAATATAAGTAATTTTAGTACATAGAAGACAATATAATATTTATAAATAAACTAAGAGAATCTAAATTTGCTTAAGATAATTCAATTCACAACAATATATTGATATGATACACATCCAATTCACTAATCTATGATTAATATTAAAAACAATAGTATCAATCATGATCTTCAAATCAAAATTGGAAAATTTACGTGCAAGTTTGTAAGTTTTTTTTTTTAAAACTTCTTTATACACAACATTTCTAGTTGAAACATGCTTAAATATTAATATTTTTTCATTTTTTATTAATAAATGTAAAATGAAAGTTATTAATGATTTCTTAAAATGGAATATTTAATAAATGAGACATTTATTGCAGTTATTTTTGGTAAAATATTCTACTTATATATATATATTGTGTACTACTTTTATATATAATATGTAATACTTTTGGTCAACGACGTTGACCAACCGTTGACCGATGTTGACTTTTGACCGGGTTGGGTTGACCGTCTCACGGAATGGGATCCGTGAGATGGTCTCATACAAGAATTTGTCATTAAGAGTGTGACAAATTCAGTCTCTTTCATTCCAAAATTGATTACTTTGTGTAGATATTATGGTTCTTGAGGATCTATTTCAAAATGGACATCTCCAACAATGTAAAAAAAGATAATACAAATTTTACATTATTTTCATACTGTAATTGAAATACATTTTCAATAGTATGCATCATTCTTCACGTAAAAGAGAAAATTCTATAATATTTCATAAAAACAGAAGAAATTTTGAACGCAAGATAAATTTTGCTTGAATCCAAGATAAGGTTGGCGGTTGAGATAATTTATTGTGCACTTTTAAAGCGAACAGATCTTAAATTCTTAAGAATTTAAAGCACAACTTGAAAAGTGTTTTTGTCTAAAACACTGATGGAATATTAAAAAAAATTGAATTTGCTAGAAAAATGAATAGAACTACCAATTTTAATAATTATAGAGATCAAATGAATACAACCCTATTATCTGACCTTTTTGCACTTAATTGGGAAGCAAACTTTTATGTATTTATAGTTATGGGCTGATAACATAATTTGTTTTACAAATGTAGGGGGTGATTGACAATATTTAACAAAATTAAGGCCAAAAACGCAAATCAATAACGAAAATAACTAGGCTGGTCGGTACGGTATAACGTTCCCCAAATCTCATTATGTATATCCTTTGATTTGAAAAAATTCATTCCGTTATTGTACTAGAAATTTTGATATGATCAATAAATAGTCATACCGTTATCGAAAATTTTGGTATACTAAATTATTATGATATATATCTGATATCGTATTTCTGAATTATAAAATATACACCGAAACTTTAATATATCGAAAATACCATATACCGAAATGAAAAACACATATAGAAACTTTAATATACTAAAAATATTAATATACCAAATATGAAAAATATTTTATCTATTAATTTATTAATGTGGAGTTAACATATATTAATATTTTCGGTATTTAAGTATATACCGAAATTTGAAAAAATTATAGCGATATCACACTGAAACTTTATGTCGAAATTTATATTTTCGATATTTTTTCAATATGGTAACCTCGATATTTAGCTATTTTTTCCCACCAATAATAATAACTACAAAATTAATTACCCCACCGGTGCAACCAAGGGGAATAATTATAATTTCATCCTCCAAAAATATATTCTCTTGGATATGCGCATATTCCGCTTTCGAATATTCTCGCCTGCCATTTTCGATTCCACATATACACACACCGATTGCGTATATATACACCACTCTTGCGCCACCACCGCCTCCTCCTCCTCCACTTTGCTGCGATCGAGATGAAGTTCTGGAAGATTCTACGCAAGCTGCTTGATGAGATTTTTCCGGATTGGCAGGATCAGTTTATTTCGTACAAGGATTTGAAGCAGCAGCTGAAACTGATGTCACCATCGGCGAATGTCGTCGATGATGATGGTGAGAGGGCGGAGAAACGGCCGAGGTTGAGCAATGATCGAGTTGATGAAGAGGAGAAAGAGGTGGCCAAGGAGATGAAGGATTTTGTGGCGGTTTTGGAAGGGGAGATCAAGAAGTTTAATGGGTTCTTTATGGATAAGGAGGAAGAGTTTATTATCCGATTTAAGGTACCATTTCTTTGCCTTTCAGCTGTTTGTTTTAGGGTTTCTTGAATTGAATTCTCTATTCCTGCGATTTTCCGGCAATTTAGACTTTGTTTGGAAAGTGAAAAGGATGATGAGGTCTGAATGTAATTGATTAGTGGAAACTGGTTCGATTTCGAGTATTTTTGAAGTATAATTGGGTGTAATTGATCCAATTCTGAAACGAAGCGATATAGTCCTCTGAATTTTTGATCAATTTGGATTCAGTTTAACTTATAGTTTGTCAAATTGCAATTCCTTGAAGCCTTTCTTTGTGA
The DNA here is from genome assembly GCA_005771605.1 of Scutellaria baicalensis. NCBI lineage: Eukaryota > Viridiplantae > Streptophyta > Magnoliopsida > Lamiales > Lamiaceae > Scutellaria > Scutellaria baicalensis. The sequence goes on along the minus strand of CM016721.1, from coordinate 2,941,788 downwards.
AATGCTGTTTCGTTATATAGTCATTGATGTGATGATGCGTTTTAATCCATCCAAGAGTTTTACTTTAAAGTGGAACTATAAGTTGGCATAGCATTATTGCTATTCGAAGTAATTGCTGCATCATTTGATTCACAAGTTCAGTAAGATTGCAAAATGTGGCAGATAATCTTGTTATAAAGTCAGGTCTCTTTGTCAGGTTTATCTTATTCCTTCGTTTGATGTAATCAATTATCATTTGATGGTTTTACGTAGCTGCTGAAAGATGAGGTCGCTCTGGCTAAGGATTCAAAAGAAGAGCTTATGAAAGTAGGAAGAAGGCTTGTAGATTTTCATGGAGGGATGATTTTGTTGGAAAACTACAGTGCTCTTAACTACACAGGTTTTTACTCCTACAACTATGAAAACCTTCTTGTGGTACATTTATGGATGGCAAAACGATAATATCAGCTTCGTCTACTTCCATTTTGCAGTTCAAATGCATGACAATTTATGATCCCTTGTTACCTTGTTGCTTTTTCTTAAGCATGATTGCTATATAGATAGAAAACTGTGCAATATGTGCTCTTGTTCTTAAGGAATTAGGTTTGCTATGCTTTTCTCGTTGTCACCTGTATATGTTGTCATGATTTCATATGATCCCTTTAACATTTGGAACCTGAATTAGTGAAACTTAACATCCCTTTATTTGCTCGCTGCAGGACTGCTGAAGATCTTGAAGAAATATGATAAGAGAAGTGGTGATCTCATTCGATTGCCTTTCATCCAAAAGGTCCTACAAGAACCATTCTTTAGGACTGAATTAATATACAAACTAGTTAAGGAGTGTGAGATAATGATTTCTCGCATCTTCCTGAGGCACGAGCAATTGGCTCCACCAGAAGATACTGATCAGAATGAAGGTTTCTATGATCAGCCGGTTACTGAGGAAGAAACCAACAAACTCAGAGTTCCTGAAGAACTTGCTGAAATCAAATGCATGGAAAACATGTACTTGAAACTCACGATATCAGCTTTACGGACCCTCAAGGAAATCAGAAGTGGAAGTTCCACTTTGAACATGTTCTCATTGCCCCCGATGCAAGCTAGTGAGTTCGATGAATCTGGGAAGTAGAATCCAGGGTTATAAGGTGATCGTTCGCCTTAACTGACTAAGCGGGCTACTAAGCCATTCAACATACATTGAAGAAATGTGCTACAGAACTATATACTTAGGAATGTTGTGAAAGCAAAAAAGTTGTGGTTAGATATTGTTTGTGTTCTTAAATGATATAATGTAGAGCTTTAACCATTGATGTTTGTTCTTTATCTTTTCTTGAAAATTTTGTAAATTGGTAGGAAAGAGCAGAACATCTCTTCGGATGATTTTGCAGCAGCTTTAGTCCATACTAATATATCATATATGTTATTGCAGTTGGATTTCTTAACTGCAGAGTATATTCGTTTCCTCGTATTTTGATACTTTTATGTCTTAAGTGTTCATCGATGATGTCATTTAATGCATATGACCATGCAAGAATTGAAGTTAATGATCTCTTGGGTGTTATTGATTACTAAATCACATATGTTGGCATTAAGAAATTTGAAAATAAGAAATAATGATTCTCGAGTATTTGGACTTAATATTCATCTACTTTTGTTTACTTCAATCGTAATAACTTGACTAATCTTTTTGCACTGTAATTTTGTGATGAACAATATTAATTACTTATTCCAATCATGTTTGGTCATAATATTCAAATAATATATTTTGAAAGTTAGTGATAGTATAAACAAAAGTAGTCATATTTAACGACTTAAAAGGAAATAGAAAATATGTAACAATTACTATGAAAAAATATCTTTACCGACTTAAAAAATCATGCTTCTGTAATTATCGCATACGTCCGAGGGCAAAACAGTCAATTCGCATCCTTGCCAATCTATAATTAATGAAGTTTCACTCCCCACTTATTTCACACTTCAGTTGCTCTCTCTCTCTCTCTCTAGGAATTTTGGCCTTCTTTTCCTAACGTTTTTGTCTGCAGAATTTTCGAAACCCTAAGCTTCACATCCCTGAATCTTCATCTCTCTCTCGCGCTCTCTCTCTATCAGATTGATTTATCAGGTAATCAATGGAACCCTAGCTTTGCTCAAGCATGATTAGTTTTTGTACATAAGTGGGGATATACGGTTTAGATGTAAGAGCGTGGAAGATTGGAATTTTGTCTAATGATTCATCGTTTCGTGTAGCAGACAGGTTAATGGGAGACACCAAGGACAACGAAGCATATGAAGAGGAGCTTCTCGACTACGAGGAAGAAGATGAAAAAGCCCCTGACTCGGTCAACGCCAAAGTCAACGGAGAGTCTGGCAAGAAGTAAGTTCCCCGTGGATCTGGATAATGCTCTTGATTAAGTAGATCTTAGGCTTATATTGTTCAAAGTAAATTATGTGATTGGAACCTTCAACCTTGATATTTTTGCTTCTTTGATTTCTTCAGTAAAGTTCGGGGTAGGGTTTAGTTAGAAGATCTCTGTAGCTTTGCTTCTTTGATTTCTTCAGTAAAGTTGGGTTTTTTAATACTTAGTGAGTTCTGAACTTCTGAATTTTCAATAAAGAACAAGTTTTTTTTTTTTTTTTTCTCTCCAATTTGATTGTTTGAGTGTTAATTTGTTCTATGTTGATGATTTGCTTTTGAGCCCTGTCTTTGTAAGACGAATACTTAGGTGCTTTCTGTATCTTCTTGTGTACAGGGGCTATGTAGGGATCCACAGTTCAGGATTCAGAGACTTCCTATTGAAGCCAGAGCTTTTGAGGGCTATTGTGGATTCAGGATTTGAACATCCATCTGAAGGCAAGATACTAATTCTGGTTTCCAAGATACTAATTCAGGATTTACTTACTTAAGTCATGGCACATGGTAGTTGATTTTCAGATATTTGATACCATGTAGATATGTAATGTATTCTTACCAAGGATGAAAATATCCCGATATATCTCCTATATATCCCCGATATTTCCGTTTTTTCAAGTGATCGAAACAAAAACGGGCTGTCACGGTATATCTCCGATATTTTCATTTTTGATAAAAAATAAATGAAAAATAAAAAATTATTAACTAAATGTCGGTAAAAATTGGTATCGATTTCAATATCAGTGGCTTCAGGTAAAAATTATAAGAAAATTCATGAATATCAAGGAAATATCGGTAAATATCGTTGAAGTATCGATAAATATCGGAAAAATATCGGTAAATATCGGGAAAATATTGGGAAAATATCGGTAAATATCGATAAATATCGGGAAATATCGGCAATATATCGGTAAATATCGAAAAAATATATGTATCGATATTTCCACCGAAACCGATATATCCATCTATATTTCCGTAAAATCAAGGTACCGATATATCAATCGAAACCGATATTTTCATCCTTGATTCTTACACATGCTCTTCAGCATTCTAAAAGGCTAGGTGCACGGGCTCTTGATTTTAGAATGGTCCTTCTAAGCCCTATCTCACACGCAGCATCTAGGCGGTCTAGGCTGTGTCAATCACCTGGCCTTATTTATTTAGTTTATCAAAACTTAAACTGACATTTTGGTGCTTTTTTATGTGACATATCATGAAAACAATACATTTTTGTTTAAAGATTCATTATTTTGTAGAACTTTGCTCTAGTAACATTAAATAAGTGAATAGTGTTAGTTAGTATATTTACTAGATCTCTGTTATGTCTCAGCTTGGTAAGATCATTATGTTACTATTTCTACTTCAATAAGTAGAAGTATTAACCTCACACAATGAATACATGGTGGATCTCAAATCATTAAAGTAAACAATCAATGATACTTAAAGACAGTAAATAGTTACAATTGGAAATGTATATACATAAATGTATATGGTTTCAGGGTCTTTGTTAGTCTCCTAAGGTGCTAGGCCCCAGTCTGCTGCCTACCTGACTGCCCTGAGGCCTTTTAGAACATTGCTTTGCACTGAAGACATATTGACCTCTAATACAATTATTGTCTACATGTTATTATATGGTTTTGGTTATTATACAGTTTTTTTTAAAATAAAATTCTGGCAAGTTTATTTTTTTCTTCCAGTTTGATTGTTTCTACCATATTGATTAGTTTTACCTTGTCTCTTGTTCAAGAATCTTGCTATTGCTTTTTAAAAGGAAATAGTGTTTGTTCTCTGATACTCATCATACTCTTATTTTACTGTATGCATAATGTATAAATATTCATATCCTTTATTACTTGATTTGTTGGTGTTGCGTATGTACTCCTTGCACTTCGACATATGCTGTCTGTCACTTACACAAGGTGTACTTGTTTCAGGTAAATCACTAAAATCACTCTACCTTGGAGAAGTTGAATGGTAAAAACTCTTTTTATTGAAACTGAGGCTTCCTTCGATCAAATTTGTTTGGTTCTTCATCAGTTCAACACGAGTGCATACCTCAAGCAATTTTGGGAATGGATGTTATTTGCCAAGCCAAGTCCGGTATGGGGAAAACTGCTGTGTTTGTTCTTTCAACAATGCAGCAGATCGAACCAGTTGCAGGTCAAGTTGCTGCTCTCGTTCTATGTCATACAAGGGAGCTGGCTTATCAGGCATGTACCTCAACATTTTTTTTTTTTTGCTTTACTAGCTTTCAAACTTTTGGTTGGTTCCACATAAATTTGTAGAAAACTCTTTTTGAGTGTTTTGTTATTAAATAGTAAAACACTGTGATAATAATTACTAGCTGTCACCAGGTGAATTGGTACTTGGCTTTATTAGGTCAAGGGTTTTAACCAAAAAGCAAGTATCCTCCCACCTCATTGTTCTATTTATTTCATAAAGAGTTGCAATAAAAAAGGGGGGGGGGGGGGGTTATCACATTCTTTATATGCATACTACTAAGATGAATGCACGATTACTAATATTCCCTTTCTTATACCAAATTTGCAGATCTGTCATGAATTTGAGCGGTTCAGCACATACTTGCCAGACATTAAAATCGCAGTCTTCTATGGTGGTGTCAACATTAAAATTCACAAAGATCTTCTGAAGAATGAATGTCCACACATTGTTGTTGGAACACCTGGGAGGATACTTGCTCTTGCAAGAGACAAAGACCTTTCTCTAAGAAATGTGAGGCATTTCATCCTGGATGAATGTGACAAGATGCTTGATTCTCTTGGTATGCCTGGCCTTTATAAATTATCAAGTTTTGTAATATGACAATCTCATTTCTCACCAATCAAAGCAACTGAAGAAATGCTATTATTCACTTTTTTTTTTTTCTTTTTTTCCTATGGCCAGATATGAGGAGAGATGTGCAGGAGATTTTCAAAATGACACCTCATGACAAGCAAGTTATGATGTTTTCAGCTACACTTAGCAAAGAGATCCGACCTGTTTGCAAGAAATTCATGCAAGATGTAATGTCCTATGGCCAGTCCTACTTGAATTTTGAAGTCTTCAATGTTTCCATTATTCCAACATTCTACAAGTGACATACATATATGTCAAGAATGCAGTGGTTGAAGCACTGTAGGCTTGCCGTGTCATGCTCATCTTTCCATCTGACATCTGATGATTCATTTGAAATTGTTTGGGGTAGGAGGGTTTGGTAGTCTTTAGTTGTATAGCTGGTTCGCTGAAGGTGGCTTTTGCACTTAATTTTTCTTTCCCCATCAATTCATTTTATATTCTACTTTCTTTGTTTCTTTTTAGTGGATAAAGTTTGGAGAAGGGGGAAAGGGAAATCTAGGTTGCACTTTTAGTTGGATAAGTAAGCTACTTTGAGAAGTGCTGGTGACGCTTGTTGGTCCGAGTGGTAAAGTCTCTGCAAGGAGTTGATCAGATGGACCAGGACCTCAACATGGGCCATGTTCGTCCATCAATTCATTTCATACTGGATACCTCCTAATATGCTTTACTGTGACATTTCTTCCTTACAGCCTATGGAGATTTACGTGGATGATGAGGCAAAGTTGACCCTTCATGGTCTTGTACAGGTTTGGTTTTGACACTTGAAGTGTCCTTGTTTGTTTGGAAGTTGAAAATTTTCCTTAATGGGTGTTTCTAATGACAGCACTACATCAAATTGAGTGAGCTGGAGAAAAACAGGAAGTTGAATGACCTGCTCGATGCCTTGGACTTCAATCAAGTTGTTATCTTTGTCAAAAGCGTTGGAAGAGCTGCAGAGCTGAACAAGTTGCTTGTCGAGTGTAACTTTCCATCTATTTGCATTCACTCTGGGATGTCTCAAGAAGAAAGGTCAGTCCTTATTTGAGCCTTCTAATTGAAAGCACTGTTGACTTCTTTAATTGGTGATTGTTCGTTTGATTGGTCTATTAATGATGAGCATAAATGTTGAAAATTGTGTATTAAAAAATATCAGTTAATTAAAATATGCCAACAAATTATGTATTAAAATACCAGTTAATTTGGCTAATTTAGTTTAGGATTTATATTTTTAATCCCCAAATGGACTATTTGTGCAGTTGCATTGGGCATCAAGATTTGTGTAACTATATGCCAATTTGTTCTTTTAGATGCAGTGTTATGATAACTGCAGTTGACAATCATGTTAATATTGGACAAATAAATGATGTGTTTGTATTTTCACCTGTTAATACCTGAGGGGTTGGATTGCAGATTGACTCGCTACAAGGGATTCAAGGAGGGGCACAAGAGGATTCTTGTTGCAACAGATTTGGTCGGTAGAGGAATTGACATAGAGCGAGTGAACATTGTGATCAACTATGATATGCCAGATTCAGCAGACACTTATCTACACAGGGTATAAATTGTTTGTGATTTATCCATCCCAGTGCAAGGTTTGGGATGGACACCAAGTCCTGACTTCGGGTTTTGTTTCTTGTCTATGTACTAGGTGGGCAGAGCTGGGAGGTTTGGCACCAAAGGCCTTGCAATCACATTTGTATCCTCTGCTTCTGATTCGGATGTTCTTAATCAGGTTTGATATTCATGGTGTTTGGTTGGTTTTGCAAAATTTTCCTCTTGAATTGATTGCTGACATTGTATGTTATTGTCTTTTACTATCTTTTCAGGTACAAGAAAGGTTTGAAGTTGACATTAAAGAACTACCCGAGCAGATCGATACTTCTACATATAGTAAGTCTTATGTCTGATAATTTTACATGGGGCAAGATTCATTGCAGGTTCGTTTTATATCTTACACGATCATCTGATGTATACAGTGCCGTCATAGAGTTGGTATCGTATAGCAACACGAACATGCAACTTGCAAGCTAGAGAGAAGTGGGTGTTGCTGCTAGAGCATTTTTCTACTGGAGCCTGTCTAATATTTGATACCATTCACGACTTATGGCCAGTTTTTACGTATTCGATAGTTGGATGTGATAAGTTAAAGATGCTTCATTTCTATTCTATTCTGCTCTCTATTTCCGGATTGCTTAATCAAATACAGTTATCAGCAAGTGTAGTTTGATTTCCATCTGTTTACGTCGATTAAATGCCTAGTTTACAACAGTCGTGCAAAACCCTCTTAAGATTTCATCGTGTTGCGTTTGGATTGAGGGATTTGAATTCCTTGCAACATATTCGTTTCCGATATTTTAGTAATGTGGGTGGATTTGGAATACATTCAATCAAATCCCTCGATCCAAAACACAATATATATGTATATATTTGTACATGATAAGAATTTTAATTTGGGATATATCTTGTAGTTTAGCTGTAGCTATTCATCCAAACGTAAAGCTTTGGAAATTGGGATTAAATAGAACGAAAGAAGTGGCATAAAATGAGGATAGGGCCCCATAAATTCATGCCACTATACTACAAAATAGAACATTATTTTTGTTTTGTTTTATTAGTATTTTTGTCTTTCCTTTTCTTGTAATTATATATTATTAATGTACTCACATTTTGCATTGTGATAATGTTGTAAAATTTAAGTCGTGTGTATTTATGGCCATTTATTATTTTGCCTCAAATACTCAATTCATTTCACCTTCTAACCTCTAATAATGTCCATAATTTCTGTTGTATACGATATAAATCCTTCTCTTTTTATTTTGAGGTTTAAATACAAGATTTCAAATTATAATATTTTCCTGTTATTAATTATCTATAGACTCACATTGATTCTTAAGAAAGATTATTTTAGGGGCTACGTTTCGTTCATATTAATTGTCATTTTGCACTTCTTGTATATTAATTTAAAGAAATTGTACTTTCTAACTTGCAAACAAATGTTCTTTCTTATTACAATAAATTAAGCTATTAATTGGAATTATTGTACATTACTCATTCTTTAATGTTTCTTACATTTTAGTTAAATTTTATAGCCACTTAGCATGAGTCCAGAGGGAGAATGTGTTTGAGAGAGAACAAAACATTTCCCATTTCAAAATAATTATGGCTTTTTGGAAAATAGAATTTGTTTCTATTTGTTTGAATCATTGATGACTTCTCTTCAAAACTGTTTATTCATATAATTAAATATGTCTAGTAAATATTGTAAGATAATCATTTTATCCACATAACTGTACCACTTAACTACTTTTTTTTTTAATTTCAGTGAAGACATAACAATTTTTTCAACTATTTAAAAAGTAGATGAATAGTCAATAAATGTATTGAACAAGTGATGCTAACAATGTGTCGGTTGTTACCTAATAACTTTATTACTAATTATTAGGATCTCTTATGGAGACATGCTTTTCAATTAGTTTTTCTATTTTGTCATAAAGTGATAATATTATTTTGTATTTTATTTTTTATGTGTTGGAATATGAGTTATTACAATATTAAAGCATGAATTTAAAGAAATGTAATGGGATTGTGACATAACACTAATAGTCTTGAATTAATTGCAATGCAACAATAGACTTCTATTCACCATTCACATCTTAGTTGCCCACCACACAACATAGTACATCTTTAATGTTCACTTAGAATATATTAAATAATATTGTACTACTAATCTATATAAAAAACCGTATTCATATTTATGAAATAATGATCTTGCTTATTTATGTTCTCTATTTACCTTTTCTATTGTGGTCTGTCGTTTTTTTTTTTTTAAATCTCAAGATGACATATCTTGAAATTTACGAGTATCGATTTGACTGTATGAAAACTCGAGCTCAAGTTTCAAGATGGTAGATCTCGATAGTCATGAGCTTCGAGTTGAAGCTTAGATCTTGAATTGATTGCGATGAGTTTTAAGATGTCTTCTTAAAACTCTGAAAATGTGACAGATCAAATCAAATATAAAAATATTTTGTTTTATACCTGAATAAATGGAATAATAAATCACTATACCCAAATTTTATATTTTGCATTATTTAGTGTGGTTGTTTGAACATTGGAATGCAACAATTGTTGTTAGGAATTGTACAAAGAAAATTGGATTGTCTTAATAAGATTGTTGTAATAACACAATCTACACTAATTTTTTTTAAATAAAATGAATAAATAATAATCTACAAATTAGATTTTATGAATAAAAAGAATCCTGAAATTTCCCAAACACAAAAAATATATATTTATTGAAGCAAAAAGGGGAGAAGAGTCATAACGAAGTAGTCAAAGCAGATCTTTTGCAGACAAGTCTCCTCCTTTTGCTCTTTCGCCACCGCCACATCCGGCAATGGGTAGAGGCGCCGCCCTCTCCGATGGAGTGGTGAGAAACATCATCCTCTCGTACACATACGTCGCCGTTTGGATCTTCCTTTCCTTCACAGTGATCGTGTACAACAAATACATCCTCGACAAGAAGCTCTACAACTGGCCCTTCCCCATCTCCCTCACCATGATTCACATGGCCTTCTGCTCCTCCCTCGCCGTCGCCGCCGTCCGCATCTTCAAGCTCGTCGAGCCCGTCTCCCTCACGCGCCGCGTCTACCTCACCTCCGTCCTCCCCATCGGCGCTCTCTACTCCCTCTCTCTCTGGCTCTCCAACTCCGCCTACATCTACCTCTCCGTCTCCTTCATCCAGATGCTCAAAGCCCTCATGCCCGTCGCCGTCTACTCCATCGGAATCATGTTCAAGAAAGACAGCTACAAGAACAGTACGATGTCCAATATGGTCGCGATTTCTCTGGGTGTCGGCGTCGCTGCTTACGGCGAGGCCAAGTACGATTCGTGGGGGGTTTTTCTGCAGCTGGGCGCCGTCGTTTTCGAGGCTACGAGGTTGGTAATGATTCAGATTTTGTTAACTTCGAAAGGGATTAATCTGAACCCTATTACTTCGCTTTACTATGTCGCGCCTAGCTGTTTGGTTTTTCTGTCAATTCCATGGCTATTTGTGGAGTTCCCTGTGTTGAAACAGAGCTCAGGGTTTCATTTTGATTTCTTGATTTTTGGGACCAATTCTCTGTGTGCTTTTGCTCTGAATTTGGCTGTGTTCTTGTTGGTTGGAAAGACTTCAGCTTTGACTATGAATGTGGCTGGGGTGGTGAAAGATTGGCTGTTGATTGCCTTTTCTTGGTCTGTGATTAAGGATACTGTGACACCATTGAATCTGTTTGGGTATGGGTTGGCATTTCTTGGAGTCGGGTATTACAATCACTCGAAGTTGCAGGCGTTGAAGGCGAAGGAGGCGCAGAAGAAGTCGTCGCAGATGGGGGGCGAGGAGGGGGGGAAGCTGTTGGATGAGAGAGAGGGAGATGGGAAGGGGAGAAAGGGTGATGCACAAGCTTGAGTTGGAGAAATGGTTGCTTAGAAACGATGATGAGGATGATGATCTTAATTGGAATAATCTTGAGGAAGAAATTCAGGGGCTTGAAGGTTCGGTTTTTGTGTTGCTGTGTAGATCTTGATTAATGTATGTTTACTGAGGATGATCTTGATCTGTTTTCATTGTTTCGTTGTTAATGGTGGGATCTTTGAGATCCACATTTCTTCTTCATAATGTTGGTTCATATGTATTATTAGTGAACTAAAGATCTAGGATGCTCTATGTTTGATCTCCTTTTTCTGGTCAGATTTCCAGTTTTTTTCTCTTCGGTTTTGGTTTTATTACTTCCCTTTCGATCAGTTTCTCCTGGACATTTGAGGCTTATATCATTCGATAGTTGGAAATGTTCTTGCAAGGGTTCTTCACTGAACATACTTTCTCATTCCTTATCTATGTATTGTTCAAGAAATGGAGATTTTGATGCTTAGATCCAGTAATAAATTCGGGGTTTCTCAGGTTTGATTTTGGTGGTCCTGTGTGGATCAAGGTTAATGCATGTTTTACTATTGATGATCTCGATCTGTTAATGTTCATGTTCGGTTGTTATTGGTCTTGGTGGTCGTGATCTTGATCATGTTTTACCAGTAAATCAAGTTTCTAGTTTATTCTCTTTTCTATTGTTTCTGATTCTGTTTTGGTCGATATTTTTCCGACATTTTTGAGTCGTATACATACAAATCTCCTTTGCTGAGTGAGTCCAAGTTGAGCATCATTTGCTCAGCACTTACATTGTTGTAACTGAGATCCATTGTTCTTGCTTGGATTATTCTTTCCTACCATAATGGAGTGAGCTTTTTTTATATGAAAAACTTCATCTTTCTTCCATTCTTATCACTCTTGTAATAACAGAGACAATGTGATGGTTTCTTCACTTCAACATCTGTCATTTCTTACCCTTTGTTTTGTTCAAGAAATGGACATTTTTTATGCTTAGATTTTGAAAATCTTCATTGCATCAAATGCAAGATTTTGGAAGTGTTGGTAAATGTCGGTGATCTAATTTGGTGACAGTTAGGCACAGCTACTTTTGCCCTATAGTTGACTTTGGACAAGAGTGTTTGTTAGTTTAAATTGGTGTACATTTCAAGAATTTTACTCATGTACTGTTATCAAGAAAATGGTTAAACAACTCATTGTTTGTTTCTACACTTCCACATGGATTGCATTGATGCTGGCACATTGGTACTAGTATTAATATGTTCAAATAAATAATGACCTAGAGTATTTTAATAGTTAGTTTTGATTTGTAATTTTTTATGAAATAGGTTCTTGTTTTTGTGCTTATTGTTATGAATGAGCTCGCAATATTAGAATATGAGATCGTCTCAGGAATATTGTATGTTCGCAGTTAAGATGAGTCCGCAAATGAAATGAAACCCAAATGTGATTAATATATTTAGATGGAAATTGGTGCATTTTCTCATACTCTTTTTACTTGCCGAGAATTTTTTTTTTTTTTTCTTCATAAAATTTTCAACTATACCAATTGAGCAAAAATTATTGAACTGCAAACTGTTAAATTTATTAATGGTAGCAGTTGGATCATACCTAACCAAATGATAATAAATGTGAATTATAATTGTATTGTCTAACACTTTTTTTTTCTTTCCTTTTTTTGGACTCTAAAAAGCAGTTCAATTATTCTGTAAAGGGATATGTTTCTTTGAAAGGGACGACCCATAAAACAACAATTTCTACTTACTTTGGATTACGTGGCATCAATATTGTACAAGAACTTGTATAACTCATCACAAATTAATTCTATTTTATAGATTTGATCCCAATTTTTATTTATTTTAAATAAGGGTCTAAAAATAATACTGCAATCTATAGGTAAGAATATACTACCAGAAATCTTTACAAGAACATATTCCATCTTTAAAGCAATGAAAACGGTTTCTATCTCTTACAACAATTTCTCTACTATATATCATGGATATGAGCTTTGTAGCAGAATGGCAATCATCACAAACTCTGAGATTTTTCACTATCCGAATGGGCGATCCGGGCCGGGTTTTCAAGAGCCCGAAAGCAATAGCCAGCTTCTCACTGTGCCTGTTTAGAGTGCCTTCCTTATCTTCTTCCTCGATATCAAGCAACACGTTTGATGTCCTGGAAACGTATCCAGCTGCCCTCGTCTTCTTCTCCATCTCATCCACCATCTCGTATATCTTTGCAGATTCGCTATGTGATTTATCGCCTGCAACAAACTCGTGGATCACACCATCAAGCTCAATCATGGTGCTTCCGGGAACCTTTCTAATCCCTTTCTTCCCCATTGATTCCCTCACTGAGGATTTCTTTTCCCAGTACATCATCTTGGCGTAAATGCTTGAAAGTAGAATGTAGTTGGACTGTTCCATTGGCTCGTTCTTGATGAGATTCTTGGTTATTCGTTCGCTGAGATTCAGCTGATCTTGAGCACGAGTGGCTGTGATTAGAGTTCTCAGGATCACAGGATTTGGTGCCATTGGCATTGTTTCTACGAACTCCATAGCTTGCTCGACTAATCCAGCTCTGCTTAACATATCCACCATACATCCGTAATGCTCTATCCTAGGTGCAATGCCATGATCATTCACCATTGAATGAAAATGTCTTTTTCCTTCCTCAACTAAACCAGAATGGCTGCAAGCAGTGAGCAGGGCGATGAATGCAACATCATCCGGGGCAACCCCAGCTCGTTTCATCTCTTCAAAGAGTGAAACGGCCTCCACACCACGACCATGCAACGCCATGCCAGAAATAACGGATGTCCAAGAAACTATAGTCCTCTTGCTCTCAGACATTTGCCTAAACAGCCTCAATGCATTGTCAACATCTCCACATTTCGAAAACATGGATATTAGAGCATTGCATAGCTCCTCTCTCATCTCAAACTTCTCCCTCTCGATGTAAGACTCCACCCACGTTCCCAGCTCGAGGGCTCCAAGATCAGCACAGGCTGATAAAACCATCACCATAGTAATCTCATCAGGCCTCACCCCATGAATCTGCATCCTTCTGAACAGCTTCAAAGCTTCACTGGACATTCCCCACCTCACATACCCACCAATCATCGTACTCCAAGAAACTGAACTCAACTTAGGCATTTCATCAAACAGCTTCTCTGCAAACTCAATCCCATCTTCACAACGGCAATACACATGGATTAAAGAATTCATAACATGCATATCACCATCAAACCCGATTTTCAAAACTGACCCATGAACCGTTTTGCCTAAACCCAGGTCCCGGATGCCGGCACAAGCCTTCAACACAAAAGGGTAGGTGTAGTTATTAGGTTGAATCCCAAGACCAAGCATTTTGTTATAGTAAAATATTGCAATGCGCTTGTAATGAGTAGCACTCTCTGCATAGGCTTCAATGACAGTGTTGAAAAGGAAGGTGTCATAGGAACAGGGCTCTGATTCTGAGAAAAAAAGGAAAGAACAAGCGTAGTGGATTGCATCAAGGCCTGAAGAAATGGAGGTAAATTTTGTTAGAACTAAAGGGTTGTTTCGCAGGCCAAGCTTGATAATTTTGGCTTGAATCTGAGTGAGATTGAAGAAAGAGTTGCAGACTTGAAGGAGAGAGAGACAGGTTTGCTCAACTGCTCTTTTGTACATTCTAAAAATCACAACTTCAAATTGCATTGCTTCATCTTCAAACATACTATATATAAGTTCTCTGCGATTTGTGTTTTTGTTTTTGGGAAAATCTATACACACCCCATTTAATCCTAAAGACACCCCAATTACTAAACACACCCACAATTAAATCAAAACATTTCCACAATTTCTAAACACACCCCACAACATTACAATTATACCCTTTATGAAATAAAATAAAAACTAAATAATCAAATACTTTATACACCCCACACCACCCAAATCCCTCACACACCCCATCTTCTCTCTTGCTCCACACTTTGGAAACGAGTTCGAACGGTTTTGAAGAAGAGGAAGATCCAATTTGGACTCAAAGGCTACCGAACATTTGATAGTGCGTACGGCGTGTAATCGAACGGGTGTGAAGGAGTTCGATCAATCCAAGTGTACTTCTTCCTATGGATCCCAATGAACAACCAAATTCACCAAGTATGTGTTTTTTAAATTTTTTAACAAATTTGTCATATACTATGTTTAATGTGGGAGAAATTGTATGAAATTTGTGTAGAAATCATATTTGGGTTATGGGTTTAGGGTTTACATAGTTTATGTGTTCGATTTGATGAAATTTGAGTTGAATTTGGACTTCAAATATGAAATCCCGTATGTTAGAAATTCTGGGTATGTTCGGCCCTGGTTGGCTGAACATTTCATGGTGTGTTCGGCCACCAGCCGAACATAACATTGCGTGTGCGGCCGTACGCCGAACATATTGCGTAATGTTCGGCAGCATGCCGAACGGTTTTATAAATGTTCGGCCGCCTGCCGAACCAATCTGGAGGTGTTCGACCACCTGCCGAACGAGGTTCAGAGCTGTTCGGCCTACCACCGAACGCTTTGTTCCACGTTTTTTTATCAAACTTTGATAACTTGTGTTATTTAAATTGACGTATCTTGTAGATTGATCCTTACGTGTTTCTATTGTAGTAGTGTATCGAAGGAAACGGCCTACTGCGTCTAATAGAAGAAGACGTGTAGCACAAGAAGTACCAGTTGAAGAACCAGTACCGTCTTCTTCGGCTCTTCCTCTGATTGGGTACAATGTGGAGGAAGCAAGTGCTTCTCGTGATGTTCCCCAGCCAATGGAGGATGAAAATGTTAATGATGAAGGGGGATTGGAGGATGATGACGAGCCCGACGAGGAGCTATTGACTGGTCCTTGTCCAGGTGGTCCTATTGACCATCGCTTGATTCCAAGTTTCAAGACACATGTTGATATGATATTTGGAATGGGGTGGAGAGAGACGTCTTGAAATTTCACTGTCACACTACTAAGATGGAGACGTGGAGAGGTGTGAACGATGGCAATGTTGTAAGCATTTGCCGCTAAATATGTCATCTCCAGAAACGCCCACCAGTGATTGACATCGTAAGTACTTGAATCGAAGCAAGCCAAGTTTTGAAGTATCTTTTGTGTCCGGTCTTGCAGCCCATTAATCGTAGCATAAAGATGTTCAAAGTTTGTCATCTCCTCGATAAGATCACTACGTACTTGGGGCCATGAGTTCTCCCCCAATCCAATAGCATCAGCGATGCATCTAAAACCACAATGACCATCTCCCAAGGGGTTTTTGATACTGACCACGTGGGGTTTAATTGGTCGGGGAAGTTGAGCAATGTAAACGTCATTGCCGGAACTGCGCACTGATGCACGTCTAACCGGCTCTTTCTTTTTCGTCAACCCAACCTTCAAACTTGGTTGTCCCAAATGATGATCATCCACAAAACCATGTGATGGAATGGGAGACGGTGAACAACTGTCGTGGAATGATTCAACATACTCAAAATGAGATGGGTTTCGTTTGGTGGACGTGGATTTGCCTCGCTTGCTTTTGCTTGGCCGACCTCGAGGACGTGTGATCTCAGCAGGTTCCAACAACGAGCTAGTTGAAGGCTCTTTAATCTCAAGAAGCCTCTTCAACAACAACAACTGATGTGCCTCAGATGCCTCTCCGAACATGACTCGTATTCCAGAGTGGACTTCATCAAAACGATTTCCCACATCAACTTGAGGAGAAGCATTTGCCATTACGGGTTCACAATCCAACTTCCTCCAGTAAGGATCTATCATCTCAAGTTGGATAACTTGGTGGTCTCGTTTCAACTCTGCTAGTTCATGTGCACAAGGCAAACCACACGTCTTCCGAAGCACACACCCACACATCAATGGATCGACACCGCAACTGTCAATTCCTTTCATCTCTTCAAAAATTAGTCCAAGAGCATTGTGAGACACAAGTCCTCTTATGCACTTGAAAATTGGAAAAGAGAAGCGGTGTGGCGCAACATTAAGACTTTGCTCGAACGAGGCCTTGATGGCAGTGTGAGACGTGATATGCAAGTGATGTATTCTTTTCCACGCGGTCTCAAAATTTGATTGGCTTGTGCCTAATTGCCTCTTCAATTTTGCATGTGCACTCTCGGCCCTAACAGTAAATAAGAAGAGCCAATTTCAATCTTCTGCTCATCCAAAGACAATATGTTTGAAGTAAATTTAACGTTAACGCAATAATTTCGTAAGTACCTGTTGCTCGTGGTGTTTTGATAATGCATGATATTGTTGGTCTAACATAGCACGAATCACTCTTTGTACGGCTCAATCCAAGTTTTCATGCAATATTTTACAGCTTGAGGCACATCGGTGTAGTCAATATGAAACCTTCGAAGCAACTCTTCGAATTTGGGAATATCCTCCGCAGAAGTCAACATATTCCAACTCATGTTGAAATGCTCCCATCTTTCAACTCTACCAAGGTATCCTCGACATTTGGCCAAAACATTCTTGTTGATATGCCATCGACAAAGCAAATGAGTAGAGGTAGGAAATGAGCAAGAGCATTCATAAGTGCGATCTCACGATCAGTTACGATCACCTTCGGTAGACAATCATCAATTAGTAGACCCTTCAATGTCGTCAACGCCCATCTATAGCTGTCCTCACGCTCCTTTTCCAAATACACACACGCCACAGAAAATGTTATGTTGGTGGAGGTGACACCTACAATTTCGAGGAGGGGCATCTTATACCTATTAGTCTTGTAGGTACAATCCATCAACAGCACGTTGGGAAAGGCACGCAACAAGTCAACAGAGGTTGGATGAGCATAGAATAGATCTGTAACCCTATCGGTTCCCTCACATCTCCTAGTCAGGTAGTAATAGTCCTCAGACTTTAATTTACACATCAAATATTGCATTTGTGTACGGCCTCCATGCTCGACAATTCTATGCTTTTGACGAGCATTGTAAATTGTCTTCAATGTGGAGGCATTGGCCGGAAAGGATTGCTTCAACGTGCTCAAAATATCTTTGGGCTTGACATTGTTTAAGGATAGGTCACGCACAACTTGATCCTCTGAGGCCGATAGTCGACCCGCAAATGAGTGTCCAACCAAATGTAACCCCATCCGGTGATTGTGCACGCCAGAGACTACTTGTACGCACCAATGTCCCATCTCATTCAACTGCACTCCTTTCAACATGAAAGGACAGTCACATTTCTTGGTGCCAGTGTGTCGTTCCTTTACCGGCTTTTGTTCACCCTGTGTATTGGTAAGTCTCTTTTTGGGTGGACGGTACGTGCCACCACGCTCACAATCCAAAAACACTCTTGCTCGTCTACCACTCGATCCACTATCAGAGCGTCTAACCAATATTACCATGTGTAGACGGATACCAAGTTGAGTTGCCCAACAAATCATTGCTTCTCGACTTTCAAAAATTTGATTAGTCACAAACTCATCCGTGAAATCGATGGCCTCATACATTGCATTCATATCATTGGCATCATCGGGTTCATTACACATGTTAAGTTGAGCTCCACTACAATTGTTTTCCTATCAATATATAACATGCATAAGTATATATATTCACATCAAGATATGCATAAGTAAATAAATTCACAGCAAGATAACAATTAAAATCGTCGATTTATATTTCACATGAAAAAACTGATAATGTTCGGCAACCTAAAATCGAACAAAATGCAGTGCGTTCGGGCAGAGAAAGCCGAACACCTATCACCTTGTTCGGCCAGGCCGCACAATCCACATAATGTTCGGCAGATGGCCGAACATTCTTAACTATGTTCGGCGTATTGCCGAACACACTTCACAACGTTCGGCCTGTGCTTGCCGAACGAAAGTCGCGAACCCTTTTTTTTTGGCGAAGTTTACGAAAAAAACGATCGGTAAAAACACATTTAAACACTTACATTGTCCATATCTTGAGCTCCTTCTTCTTTCAAAGTGTATTCAACTACTGTATAAGTAAAATTTTTCTTGATTTTTTTGGAAGAAATTTTAAACTTGCTGTAAGTATTTGTATGATGAAGTTGAAGGTGATAGATACATATGTTATGGAATGGGGTGTGTTTAGTTGATGTAGGATTTAGGTGTGTGTAGTAAGGTATTATTTATGTTATGAATTTTTTAAATAATAGGGTTAGTAAGGGTAAATTGGTAATTGTGTAAATATTTTCATTTTAACTTGTTTAATTGGGGTGTGTTTAGGATTAAATGGGGTGTGTATAGTTTGTCCTTTTTTTTTTTTTCAACTCAAAATACTGTTTAAAAATTTTATTTTTATTGAAATAGTAAAATTAAAATTATAAAATAAGCCCAAAATCAGTGTTCAAGGTCTGCCCGGCGAACTTCATCGACCGGAGCTCGAGATGTCGGCGTAAGTCTCATCGGCAATTTGGTTGGGCTTGACTGAGTTTGGGCAAATTCCATGTCTAAAATTTTCAACCTTTTTAAATTCATAGCAAGATTTCATAAAAGGGTCTTGCCTGTATCTCACATTCAATCAAGATTCGTCGCTGCCACCTCTGTTTTAGTACCAACCGACGAGCAAATAGCCCATCTCATTTTAGAGCAAAAATCAGCGAACCAAGCTCTTCAAACCTTCGAATGGGCCTCGAAGGTTCCCAGTTTCGGACACACCGTGTCCACATACCGTGCCTTGATCCACAAGCTCTGTACTTTTCGACAGTTTAAGATTGTCAAACAGCTGCTCGACGAAATGCCCAAGAGGATCGGTTCGCTCCCAGATGATGACATTTTCATCACTGTTGTACGTGGTTTTGCGCGGGCTAGAATGATCAGGGAGGTGATCAGTGTTCTTGATATGGTGCCCAAGTTTGCGAAATCTCCTCCGTCTTTGAAAGTGTTGAATACGATTCTTGATGTTTTGGTGAAGGAAGATATTGAGATTGCTAGGGAGTTCTACAGGAAGAAGATGATGGGAATTGGTATAAAGGGTGATGATTATACTTACGGGATTTTGATGAAAGGCTTCTGCTTAACGAATCGAATTGGTGACGGTTTTAAGCTTCTGCAAGTTATGAAGAATCATGGCGTTGAGGTAAACGTTGTTGTGTACAATACTTTGATTTATGCTCTTTGCAAGAATGGAAAAGTTGGTAGAGCGAGGAGCCTTATGAATGAAATGGAGAAGTTTAGTGATGTGACATTCAATATTCTGATATCAGCATATTGCAATGAGAGCAATCTAGTCCAGGCTCTGGTAATGGTGGAGAAATGTTTTAACAACAGTTTTGTACCCGATATTGTTGCCTTAACTAAGTTGGTAGAACTTCTATGCAATGTAGGGCGTATCTCCGAAGCAGTTGAGGTGTTGGAGAGAGTCGAGGCGAGGGGAGGGACACATGATGTGGTGGTTTACAACACATTGTTGAAAGGATTTGTTAAAGCAGGAAAACTTAGAGCAGGACATGGCTTCCTTAAGCAGATGGAGATGAAGGGGTGTCTCCCAAACACGGGGACGTACAATGTTCTGATCGAAGGTTTCTGTGAGTCTGGAATGTTCGATTCAGCTCTTGATATGTTTGATGAAATGAAAAGGGTCGGTGTCCTTTGGAACTTTGTCACGTTTGAGACACTGATACATGGATTATGCTCACATGGAAACACTCAAGATGGACTCAAGATCTTTGAATTGATGCTCGAGGATAAAAGGGGTTGTGGTGCGCGTATAGCTCCATACAATAGCATTCTATACGGTTTATATAAGGATAACATTCATGACAAAGCACTTGAGTTTCTTAACTACATGAGCAACAGGTTTCCTCGTGCTGTTGATCGTAGCTTGATGATTCTACGCTTATGTGAAGAGGGCGAAATAGACGAGGGAAAGCAAGTTCTTGACACAATGAGAGAAGAAGGCGACGTTCCTAGTGCACCCGTTTATGCAAGATTGATTCAAGCATTTTGCAAAAACGGGTGCATGAAGGAAGGCGTTGAGCTCATGAATGGGATGACAGGGCTCGGGTTTTTCCCCGTTGCATCGACTTTTAATGCCTTGATCAGTGGCTTTTGCCAGCAGGGAAAAGGGGGGATTGCATGCAAGTTCATGGAGGATCTGAAGAGGAGAGGCTGCTTGCTTGATTGTGAAAGCTATGGTCTCATAATTAATGCTCTGTGCATTGAAGGGGATTTGCAGCAAGCTTTGATGGTGGTTATGCAAATGGTGGAATCTGGATTTGGACCAAATTGTTGCACATGGAATTCATTGGTTGTAGCTTCCATTAAAGGCAAGAACGGGTTGTCTGAGAATCAACTGTTAATGGATTTGAGTGACAACTGATTTTTGTACAAAAGGAAGAAGACATAGATGAATTTTACTGAATCATCAATTTTATTTCATTAATGACTTTTTATTGTTTCCAACACAAATATGTTTCCCAAGTTCCCAATTAATTATTATAGGCTACCAAACTTATATAAATTATTCGAACAAATTTTTTTAACTAAATTGTAAATTGGTTGGATGATGAAGGTGAGGCCACGTCACATGTATTAAGAAGTGACGTCGTCGCTTAATAACTAACCTCAATCAAACAGCTTTAAGAACTCTCTTGAGAGAGAGAGAGAGAGAGAGAGAGAGGAAAACCAGACAGTTCAAGAATCGAAAGAGAAACATGAAAAAGCTCATGTTTTTTGCGTCCTCTAGATTCTCCGACCGACTCTTCAGACCTCGCAGCACCCATTTCGGGCTTTACTGTGATCGCCCACATTCTTCTCTCTCTGGGCGTCCTGGTTAGTGTATGTCTGTAAAATAAAGCAAACGCATCTTTCTCTTTCTGTCTATTTCTTGATTCTTGACTGTCGTTTTCTTACAAGCTGTCTTATGGTGTTCCCTTTGGAATTCTTGAATATTTGATTTTAGGGGAATGATCAACTATGTGTTTCTGTCTTTTATATGGTTCCTTCAATTCCGAGTGCTTTGATTGCTACAAGGAATTTAAGACTCAGAATTAGAATTACAGTTGCATTCACCAATGCAGAATTATATGAGATCTTCACCAATTTTGATCGAATATAAGCATGATCCGAGTATGATATCTAAGATTCTTTCTTGGGTTTTGCTTTGATTCTAATTCTCTGTTTGGTTCCAGGGCCACTCTCTTATTACAAGAGTCTGGTTAATCAGGGGAACTTGAAACATGATCCTTACCAAGAAAAGGTCGCTTTTGAACTGGATAATTTGCTTGGGAGGCTCGACCAATATGAGAAAAATATGAAGGAATACCATGTGGGGCTTATAATTCAGAAGAAGCTTATCTCTTTCTCTAGGAGTTGGGCCTGTGATTTCTCATATGTGTATCTAATGTCATTTAACAGGTAAACCTTGCTAAATGGGAAGAGAGCCGAGAAAATGAGCGGCGGAGGCTTTTGTTGGATGAAGCCAAGGCTAAACAGCAGGGAGATGCATCACCTTCTGTGAAAAAGCGTCGCAATTATTTTCCAAAATGGATGTCAAGGTGAGGAAAGTATTGCATTTTCTTTGTCAAGCGTTGGTGGAATTTTTTGTGGGCCTGCTTGCTTGCCATCTGCTCCTATGTTTGTCATAGATCTGGAACTTGTTACTGTAGACATAAATTCTTGAATATGATCGTTCCTTTTCTTGCGAGGCACTATTGATAGCTCTGGCCAAAGGTTGTATGGTAATTTTCTAGTAAGAATTCAACATCGTGACTTGTAAGCATCCCTTATCTTTGGGTGTCTTAACAGAATAAGATTAAAGAGTAACATGTTAGTGCAAGCAAAAGGTCAAAGAGTAACAATTTTAGAAGACTGCATGTTTGAGATATTCTACATATCTTTATGCATCCAAGTTGGGGAGAGAGAGAGAGAGAGAGAGAGAGAGAGAGAGAGAGATTTTCCGAGATGAGGTTAAGTTATGAATTGAGTGGCTTAGTAGATAGGTTGTAAGTTTCAAAGTACTTCTGTATCTGTACTTATCTATCAGACTATCACTCAGATAAATGATTAACACAAATACCTGTAAAACCATCTGTTACTTCCTTTTCAGCCACTTAACCTCTTCCTCTATTTGTGGACTTTGTCTTGACTCTGCAGAAATTTTGATAATGTTGAACCTGGTGTGGGGAAATGGGTGTCGTATCTTAATAGAGAAAAGAAACTAGATTCGCTGGTTGGTCAGTGTCCCACAGCTCCTCCAGCACCAAAAGGACTCTACATTTATGGAAATGTTGGAAGTGGTTTGTTGCTGCATTCTCGATCCTTTCTCTTTCCTTGACTGTGTGACATGCGTTTTTTGTACATTAAGTATTACTTCATGATGTCATAACCTTCTTCCTACCTTCAACCGAAGAATTTCATTGCTGCAGTTCTCTTGCTTTTCCAGTAGATTCTTGCAAAGTTGAGTTCTAGTAGTTGATTCAGGGTCAATGGGAAACTAAAACCACTATGCCTTATCTAGGGAAGACGATGCTCATGGACATGTTTTATAGTGCCACGGAAGGAATTGTTCAACATCGAAGACGGCTACACTTTCATGAGGCAAGTGCTCAATTCCACATTTCATTTCGTTATCTACTCGTACAGAAATGGTGTGTATGGCTGATCCTAACTTTGAGATATTTAAGAAAGATTTCATAGTATAGTTCTATCCTTATGAATTGAAAAACATGAAACTTTATTTTTCCTATCTAAGAGAGTTTTTGTTGTGACATGAACAGTCTTTGGGAAACTAAAAACAAATGCGCTCAACAGTTTAGCTATATTCAACTGCATTATAAATCCCATTGGTTAGTTCATAAGATATATTCAAGTATATTGAGCCACTCCATGATGTGTTCAAATAGCTGAGAAAAGGGTGTAAACTGATGTCTGTCTGGATTTTTAAACATTGAATGTTTGACTCTTAATTTTCCTACTAAATGCCTCATATGTGTATTAAACACAATGGAAGCTGGCTGCATGGTAAACCAGATTATCACAGTTTATGAAAATAATCTTACATGATAAATATGAAGACTGGTTTCTGTCACTGTGAGCTGCTATAGAGGCATCAAATACTCTATTTTATCAAAATTCATCATCGTTGATACATATTTCTTATATGTAATCTAAGCTTGTCTAGTTGTAACTGGCAGGCTATGCTTCAAATACACGATCTAATGCATAAAGTTTGGAAGAGTCAAAAGACAGAAGAGCCTCTTCAATCTAGCATTTCCAATTGGGTTAAGAATCTTCCATTTGATACGAAAATCAAGGAATGGCTAGCTGAGGAAGAGAGATATAAGGAAGAGATAGATATGAAAAACATTCTTCCAGCTGTTGCTGATAAGTTTCTTGCTGATAGACAAAGACATCAAATAGGAGCTAGTATTCTTTGTTTTGATGAAATCCAGGTTTGACTAGTTATGTTTTTCGAGCGCTCCTTCTCTAAATTTATCTTGGTTGAAAGTAATCAAATAATTGCTGCTTTACAAGAGAACCACTTTTAACATTTTGATAGTATATAACTCAACATATTGCTTTTCTGTTGCAGACAGTTGATGTATTTGCTATTGTGGCATTATCTGGAATTTTAAGCAGATTACTGAGCACAGGAACTGTTCTTGTGGCTACAAGTAATCGGGCGCCATGGGATTTAAATCAGGTGTGTGCCAAGTAAAATCTTCCAGACGAAAAACTCCTTCTAGCAACGCTCGTAATTGTCCTCCTAAAATGGTTTAGTTCTCGACCACTAAAATTTTCCTTTAATTTTCAGGATGGCATGCAAAAAGAGATATTTCAAGAGCTACTAGATAGGCTGGAGGAGCACTCTACAAATGTCTTAATTGGAAGTGAAATTGATTACCGTCGTCATATTGCACAAAGTTCAATTGATCAGGCAAGTGCCTTGGAACTTCAGTTTGTTATTTTTAATTGCAAATATCTGATGGATTACGAAATCAATGTTGATATTCCAACATAATTAATTACCATTTCTTCTTTTGATTACTTCTTTCACTGGTTTCTTGATGAGTCTTTTCTGATACTTCTAGAACATCTGCAAATTCTACTGCATTAATAATTACAAAACTTTCATATTATTATTCATGTAATTATGTATCTCAGTCTCCACATACAGTATTGTTGATGGTCATTGCAAAATCATTCATTTCATTTTTTTGGTACTTTTCTGTCATCATGCTGCTTTGCTCTGGCATTTGAAAGTTAAGTGCAAGTATATGATTTGCTTAAGATGTGCTTTTATTAATTTAGATTCCTTGGTGGGTCTTCAGACTCATTACTTTTGGCCTCTAGATAGCACCAACACAAAGGAATACGAAAATATGTGGAACAAGATTGTGGAACAGTCTGGAGGAAGGGTCACTTCTCAAACTCTTGCTGTGATGTTTGGAAGGTCTGTGATAAGAACTAATCAGATGTGTGTTTTAACTGTGGAAATTTGCTTCTTTAGGTCCCTAAACAATTAACTGTTGTTTTGAAAGATCTCTTAACCATTAGAAAGTTCCTGAAGGGAAAGAACTCATCAAACACCAACCAAGGTTCCTCAAGAACGGAACTGCCATAATGGTTAATGTTTCCAAATTGAAGAAATAAAAATTTCAGTACTTCTGTGACATTTTCTTTAACCACTTATAGTATTAGTACCAAGCGCTTATAACATGTTTTTAACTGTCTGTTAAAAGAGGACTTCATGATATAGATTTTTCAGAAGTTTGGGAGCTAGCTGAAACACAAAAAATCGTTCAAGGGCCTATTGAAATAAAAGTTAATTGTTTATGGACCTAAAGATGCATTTTGCCTTTTAACTCTTGTTTATGATACATGTTGTTCACCTATGATCAGAACTTTGGAAGTCTCTCAAAGCTGCAACGGTGTGGCACGGTTCACATTTGAATATTTATGTGGTCAGCCAGTACGTTCTGACTTTTGGATGCAAACTTATCTTCAATTTTTATCTTTTTTACATATGGAATCTGTTTATTAGTATATTCAATGTTTTAAATGGTCTTCATAAAGTTCTTTGTTCGACATCTCATAATGGGAGAAGAAATGTCTCTGTGTGTGCGTGAATCCAAATTTGGAATCCAATAGTGATATTTACTATGACAGAGTTTGTTGTGTATTTAAGTCACTTTTTCTAAGTACAAGCTTGTTTATTGACTTTTTCTTAATGCTAAATGTTTCTCTTTTTTCCTCCATATCTGTGACTCTCATGCATGCAGATAGGGGCAGCTGATTATATTGCAATCGCCAAAACCTACCATACAGTCTTCATAGCAGATATTCCTATTATGAGCATGCGTATCAGAGATAAGGTAACTTGTTTTTTGTCATCTTATTACCTTCACAAAGTTAAGAGCTTAGCCGAGTTTTGTTGAGATCAATACTCGTATAAATATGTGTGTGTGTGTGTGTGTTCATATTCATCATGAAGTATACAAATATGGCAATCTATATGTCTATGTGTTAGTTTGCATGGGCATGCTCGAATATATATTCACATAAGCAAATCACTTCTTGATTATCTTTACGTCCTTTGTTGTTCTTGTCAGGCTAGGAGGTTTATCACCCTGATCGATGAATTGTACAATCATCACTGTTGTCTATATTGTTCAGCTGCTGCTTCCATTGATGATCTATTTCAGGGAACTGAGGAGGGTACGCTATTCGATTTAGAAAGGTATGTATCTTGAATAGCTTACTAACAACTTAATGCAAAAAAAAAAATGAATAATTGTGTTCTCGTTTTTCAGCTTCCAATTTGAAACGGAAACAGAGGACACTAAACTGAGACGGGATGTTCTGTCTGAAGGCAAGGTTAGCTCAGGAGGAACAACGACTGGAATAATATCCCTTTTGTCTGGTGAAGAAGAGAAGTTTGCATTTCAAAGAGCTGTGAGTGTTACTTTTTCGGGTTAAACCTGATTTATGATTGTTAACCTGGAAAGTTATGCCTTCTAACTAAAGGAGTCGGTCGAAATCGTGCAGATTTCTCGTTTGATAGAAATGCAAACGCCGTTGTACATTGAAGGTGTTCGTTACATTCATCCTTATTTTCAGGAAACAAAAACAGGTTCGGAGATGGATACTGCTAACACTGTTCCTTCTTAGGAGGCGATTGATGATGCTATCTCAGAACTGTGAATGAATCGTTGCTAAGTATTCGAGTTCATTCTCACATTTCGAAGCATTTATGAGTGTGGGTTAGAGAAATGGTTATCTGATACACAATGCATATAGGAAGAAGTAAGGCATAGACAGTAGGATGTTCTAACCATGTTTGGTTGGTGTATCTTCTTGTTGATTAGCAGACTCCTTCATTTAACCAATCTTTTCTTCAACTGTAATTTTCTTGAGAGAGAGAGAGAGAGAGAGAGAGAGAGAGAGAGAGAGAGAGTAATAAATCAAATATTGCTTTGAAGTCAGGCCCAGTTCATTGCTTTGAACTAAAACGTGGGCAACTGAATTTGGGCACTTAATCAAGACTGATTATTATTACAAAGGTAAAATGTGGGGTCTTTTCTTTCTTTCTTTTCTTTTTTTAATCTAAATAATTGGGTCATGTTACTAAAGCTATGTTGTGTTGATTCATATATTATTATATATTCATTCATATGGTTATATGTAGATGGAATTAAAATATAAGAATATATGAATTAAGCTTAGATTAGGCCAAAGATCCGACATTTTTGAAGTCAAAAGAGACTGCTTAACAATGCAAAATAAAAGGGTCAAAACAAACTGAATTATTGGTATGCAGTGCAAAATAAACAGCCATTTCTTGTCTAAATTATCAACAAAAAAGATATTGAAAGGTCTCAAGAAAACTAATCAATTTATTTATATAACCAATCATATTATGATACATATACATGTAACATGAAAGTATATATAAATAAATAAATAAATAAATGTGTGTATATTATATTTGAGTGTGGTGGGGAATGTGGAGAAGGAAGAAGAGAGTAGCACCTCACTTTCTCTTCCTCAAAGAAAAACAAACCCTTTTCTTGATTCCTTCGCCTCCATCAAAGCTCAGCCCCTCATTCTCTGATTCTTCCATTATTACTTGTGTGATTTGTTATTATACGATTTAATATTTTGCCATAACCCTAAGTTGGTTTTTTGTTTTGTTTTTGGGTGGGCTGTTATTCTCACCTACCCAGATGTCTACAATGGAGGTTTTGCCGACCCATTTGGCCAAAATCGAATCTTTTGCTTCTTCGCCTTCGTTTACTTGCCTCGAGACATGAATTCTTTATATTTGGCGGTGTGTTGAAGAGAGAGAGAGAGAGAGAGAGAGAGTTAGAGAGGGTGGTACACACGTACAAGGGTTTGTTTGTAGGGTTTCTGGGAATCTTGAATGGTGGGTGGGAGAGGAGAAATGAATTCTTTGGCGATTAAGAATGATGGGATTCTATCGAATTCTCAATTGAGGCTTCAATGGAGCCATCAGGATTGCGATTTTTTCCCAGGAGGGGGCCTGTTTGCCTCTGTGCAAATGGGGAATAACGAAAATGGTGGTCTTAAATTGCCATATGCAGATTTGCTTGTGAAGTATGTTTCATTGCCTCAAGGGTTTAAGAATTGTGGTATGACAGAGGAGGAAAGAGGGTTGATGGACAAGAAGAAGAAATGTGGGCCTAAGTTTAAGATTAAGGTATCAAATCCCTCACTAAGGAGACTGATCAGTGGCGGAATCGCAGGGGCCATTTCGAGGACTGCAGTTGCTCCATTGGAGACTATTAGGACTCATTTGATGGTGGGAAGCAGTGGGCATTCAACTACTGAGGTGTTCCATAGTATTATGAATACAGATGGATGGAAAGGATTGTTTAGGGGGAATCTTGTTAATGTCATTCGAGTTGCGCCGAGTAAGGCCATAGAGGTAAGAGGAGGTTGAAAGAAAATAGTGAGTTAATGGCAGTTTTGTTTCTGTTAACATCTATGTGAGTTTGGTTACCTAGAGAATGAATCTGTGCTGTTATTGCCATTCTTGATTCTGTTTTTGCGTGGTTGGTGTATCTAACTATGATTTATGCTTTACATGGATTTGTTATCTGAGATTCTTAAAGAACATAGACATTTTGCTTGTGGAGATTGCTTTAAGGGTGAGACGTTGCTTGTTGGAAACCCTTACTGTTTTTTTGTAGCTTGTGTAATTTGATCATTGGTGTCACTGCAATTTATGTTATTAACCCTTTTAGTAGTACTTGCACTAAGAATGAAACAATCAATTATGGATAGGTAACACCTCACTTTGGTATAGGTCTTGAACTCTATCTTTTATACTATGAAGTAAGCTCAAAGAAAGTGAAAGAGGGGGGTGAAGTTGTGCAGAAAGACTACTAGTAATCATTTGTATACCTACTATTTTTTCCTGATATTTTACCAGATTTTACCTGATAATATTTCTCATTCAACCCTGGAAAATCAAATTTCTTTCCCCATTCTACTTTTACTTGACCTGACAATTTGTTAGTTAGCGTTTCTGAGATATATTATCTGGTCAACATCACTTCTCCATAGTGAAATGTATTGTTTGTTGTGATCTATATCCCAGTAGAGATAATCTCTCCATCG
The DNA here is from genome assembly GCA_005771605.1 of Scutellaria baicalensis. Lineage (NCBI taxonomy): Eukaryota > Viridiplantae > Streptophyta > Magnoliopsida > Lamiales > Lamiaceae > Scutellaria > Scutellaria baicalensis. The sequence goes on along the minus strand of CM016721.1, from coordinate 2,912,556 downwards.
ATTTTTATTTTACACTAGGTGATTTGTCGTATTTTAATGTCTTGCTAGTTTCATTGCTGATCAATTTTTGCCGTCATAAAATGTCACCCCTAATGCTAACATTTCCCATAACCTGTTAACATTTCGGTGTTGGGTTTGAAAATGCGTTAACCTTAGGATTCGGGGGCTTCAGACAAGTTGGTGGTTTTAATTAACTGAAAATTTATGCAAAACAGCGATTGATGTCGAGGAGACGACTATATCTTTATGTATTTCGTGATCAATGGCCATTGTACATTGAAGTTGACTTGTTACCATGAGTATATTAATAGGCTTAAGCACAACTAGGTTATTCAACATCTCGGCGAAAAATTTGATCATATTCACCGGTGGGATGTCTATTAGGTTTTTCACCAGTTTAAGGTTTCAAGTTCTACTTCCTACTAAAGATTCAGCATCACTGAGCTATACAACTGCCCTTTTATATCTTCTACACTTTTATGCAGTTATTTGTTTATGATACTGTCAACAAAAATCTGTCACCAAAACCCGGTGAACCACCCAAATTGTCTATTCCACCCTCCTTGATCGCTGGAGCCTCTGCTGGAGTCACCTCGACACTGGTGACATATCCTCTCGAGCTTCTCAAGACTCGACTCACCATACAAGTAAGTAGTTCATACCATATCCACAATTCTTTCCGAGTTCTATTCAACCCACACTTATTTATTCATTTGCATAATACAGAGAGACGTTTATGATGGTTTGCTGGATGCTTTCGTGAAAATACTGCGAGAGGGTGGGCCCGGAGAGCTCTACAGAGGTCTCGCTCCAAGCCTTATCGGTGTCATCCCATACGCTGCCACCAATTATTGTGCGTACGACACTTTACGAAAAGCATACAGGAAAATCTTCAAACAAGAGAGGATTGGCAATATCGAAACCCTATTGATAGGATCGTTGGCCGGTGCCGTTTCTAGTACTGCTACGTTCCCTCTGGAAGTGGCTCGTAAGCACATGCAGGTTGGTGCAGTGAGTGGGAGACAGGTGTACAAGAATGTGATCCACGCGCTTTCTTGCATTCTCGAACAAGAAGGGATCGGAGGTTTGTACAGAGGGCTCGGGCCGAGTTGTCTGAAGTTAGTACCTGCTGCTGGGATATCTTTCATGTGTTATGAAGCATGCAAGAGAATTTTGGTAGAGAAAGAAGATGAAGCTTAGGATAAAAGAACTAATTGGGGAATAAATTCTATAATGGTTTTCACAATATCTACAAACACAGATCATGAAGAGGTACAATTTTTTTCTTCACATTTTCTTTTAGAGTAGAGAGTTTTGCTCTGATGATGTTCTCTACAACCTTGGATTTTTTTAGATGAGAATTGATATTTGCTGAACAAATTTATGTGGTAATTGCGAGTGTGGTTCTTGTGAGAGACTATCTCATGGATTTAGTTTCGTTTCGTTAGATAGGTCAACCCACCACACTTTAGTTTCGTTTCGTTTCGTTAGACAGGTCAACCCACCACACACCACAGCTCGACTTTGCTTCAAACATTGAAATGGATAGAATGGTTATATCAAAAAAGGCAAGAGTTTAAACCATGCAAGTTACAAGCTGTAGAAAAGAAAACATATAATTGATTTGAGAAAAGACTTTACTTAACACATACCATAAAATTTAATGTAAATTAAATTATATAGGCAAAAACAACTATAGAATTATTATTGATTTAAAAAAAACTAAATAAGATATATATTTCAATCACATCCACCTAATTTATATACTTAACACACCTCATTTGACACATTGCACATCTTCTTCATCCTTATCTTCTTATACGTCTTTATTTTAATTCCATTAAAACTTTTGAATTAGGTTAAGGATGCACTATTGAGTCAAAAAAACATCATGAAGCAAAGAAAGAAGAACACAAGAGATGGGTGATACATGTTCTAAAGTTTCATTTTCCGATTTATTTTTTTGTAGTGTTGGAGGAAAAAAAATCACAGAAATCGTGAAATATGTTCAGCCAGCACATGTCGAATATAATGAAGTGTGTTCGCCCAGTGCGGGTCGACACTAAGTGATAGGTTCAACCTTAGGCCGAACATATCGAAAGAGGTTTGACCAATGGCCAAACATATCGATAGAGGTTCAACCATAGGCAGAACTCACCATGGAAAGTTCCAAACATACCCTAGTTCGTGATTCCAAATTCAATTTCGTGAATCTCATTTCTCAAACCAAACTCGATCTTACATTGAATTCATGAACAATTTCACTTACATTGAGACAGATTTAATTGAGGGTGTGGAATTTTAGGGCTAGAATTTTGCAATTGGGTTAGGGTTCTTCAAATGGGGAAGTGGAGATGATATTAGACTGTGGAGATAAGTTAATTTCGTTTTGTACAAGTTTTATTGTTTTACTTCTAAAGGATATAATTGTAATGCGGTGGTGGAGTATGTTTATAAATTTTAAGTGAATATTGATTTAATTGTAGGTATGCTTAAAAAGTGGAGTGTGTTAGGTAAATAGTGAGGTGTGTATAGTCGATCCTTCGTCAAAATGTTCTGATTTTCCCAGTAAAATCAAATTGAGCTTTCAATATCATTTGTATTCTGACCAGGAAAGCATAGTGATGAAGAGCAAAGCTACAAAGCCAGATATCTTTGTTAAGTACGATAAAATCCCAGTTTTGTAGTAACATTTCAGAAAATTAATGGACAAAATGAAGTAAAGAGTACATGTCTGAAAAATAAATAAAATTATTTAACTTTATGCTATGAAGTGTTACCAATTGTAATGGTTCATACACAGTTTCAACAACAATTCTGATATCACATCACTAAACAATTTTGGTCATACACCACACTCTCTCCCCTCTCTCACTCCTTTGGACAAATGTAGAATGATACAGCATAATTTAGAAACCTCTTAACACAAGTTTTTCACCTCAGTTTCTTGTCTCTCCTATATACACGAACGCTAGCGTTCGTCCGATGTAGACACGGAGTATCATCTAACAAAATGTGCGTCGAAATACACTAGCAGTTGACGCCACACTGACCTTGAGCAGCCCTCCTGGTAGCTGCTGATGTGAACGGATCGATACGCACCCAAAGCAAAGAGAAAATGGATGCGAGAAGAATCGACCAGACGATGACAATGGTTGGCGTCCGATTTTGTTTTCCCAACAGACCTTTGAGGAAAGGATACAGATGGACAATCACCCAAATGGCGAAAAATAGCTTTCCGAAAAGAGGGCCCCACGATTGATACCCGCTGTTAATAGCGAATGAGACACCAGCTACAATTCCAACCAAGTTCACAATTAGGACAGTGGTTGGTGGAATGATGAGGGACGTCCATTTGAACACATAAAGCTCTGCAAAATCTCCATCATCGTCTGATGCCTTTGAAGTGACGGTGAAGTTGGTATCAATCCCTGCGAGGACTTTCAGGAGACCTTGGAAGACGGCAAAAAGATGAGCCGATGTACCACCAATGACCCAGAACTGTTCGTTTCTCCACCAGTCCTCGACGCTCACACCACTCCACCTCATTTCCAGTATTCCAGTGGCGAAAATGGAGACGAAGAGAAGAATGAACCACATGCTAGCGAAATTGCTTATCTGCACAAGAATAAGATAAGTAGGAAAAACCAATTAAAGGACATGATAAGTAGGAAAAACCAATTAAATCTGTGGATAAAAAAAAGGTAATTTACATGTGTCAAAATATTGATCCACACAGTAGCTTTTCTTTACTTTTACTTAATAATGGATTAAAGGACAGAAAAATGTGTTACGCACCTCAGGAATGATAAATTTGTTGGTAAGAAGACAGATGGCAGGAAGAATACAATAAGCAAGCAACGGGATGGAGGTGAGAGGATAAACGATAGTGTTGATGTATGCGAGCCTCTCTAGGAGCTGCAGTTTTCCATTGTAGCCATACCATATAGGGCAATGCCTGCTTAAAAGAATTTCAATGGATCCCAAAGCCCACCTAAGGACCTGGTTCAAACGATCTGACAGATTGATGGGAGCAGAGCCCTTGAATGCTGGGCGAGGAGGCATGCAGTAGATTGAAATCCAACCTCGTGCGTGCATCTTGAACCCAGTTAAAATATCTTCTGTGACAGAACCATAAATCCAGCCAAGCTGAGGGGGAAAAAAAATATATTATACTCAAATGATAGATAGTAAAAAAATGCTAGTTTATTGTCGATCATATGAGAGTTCATGTGGGAAACTAATATAGCACCTCTTTGCCCCAGTCAGTTTTATCCTCGTATCCACAGCTAATGACATGGATTGCTTCCTTCAAAAGCGTAGCAGGATTTGTTGATGGTGGAATGCCTCCATTCTCCATAAAAGTGGCAGCAATGAAGACTGGAGACTGGCCAAAACGTTTCTCCAGACTTTTCTGTGACATGAGAAGTGACTTCTCATCATCGTATCCTGCCAAACATGTGGAAGGCAATCAGTATCAATCACCAAAAATACAGCACCATTGCTCGTGAAAATCATTACCAAATCAGTAATGGTTATGTTTCATAACAATGGAAAGTTAAATTTTGTTTTGTAGCAACAGGTGAATTTGTAACAAGTGAAGCATTCAGAATCACAAATGACCTAAATTAACCTGTAGTAGAATAAGATCATGCCATCTATAACTCTTTTACTAAAAAATCTTGTTATGTGGGATGGTAAAGAAAGAAGCCAAAAGCTCAAAACCTCATTGACTCAATCAATATGCCATCAAAGAAAGTAGTGAACCTATCATTAAACCATACCTTCCAAACCCTCCTCAATATCCTCTGCATTAAAGATGGGAATGGTCGATTCCGTTCTTTTCACTGCTCGATTCTTATCAATGTATTTCTTATTGGCACTTCTTTTCTTCTTCCTTGAACCACAACAACTTTTGAAAATTATGTTTGGCTGCAGATCTTCTTCTGTTAGGACTGGATCATACCCATACAAAGCTTGTCTATTAAAGCAACAACCAGTTCCGACATAAACGGGTCCCTGAAGGCCATCCAACCCTTTCAAGTTGATCTGCAGAGAGGAACATTCAGCATCAGACATGCATATACACTGTAAAACACTTGTGCCAATTATTCAGAGCTGTAATTCAACACATGAACACCTACATCGAAGAAGACAATGTTTCTGTTAGCATATCTATCGTGTAAATCAATGCCATCAAAACGCTGTGGGAACTGAACATAGCAAGTCTTCTTTCCAAGAGCAGGATCCATCATAAAACACATGGCTTCTTTAAGAGCTTTGCTGTTGTTGAAGTAGTGATCACAATCGACATTCAGAAGATATGCTCCATTTGTGAGCACAGCTGAGACCCGAATCTAAAGCACATATAGAGTATATCAGAAAGGAATAAATATAAGTAACGAGTGCAGACCTCCAAAGAAGTACGACTGCAATTAATTCAATTCACATCCTAGATCCAATTCACATTCTAGAACATTAATCAGAGAGCCACTATTGGTTATTCACCAAATTCTACATCAATTTAAAGTTACTTCCCAATCATAAAAACAATGCTACCAAATAAATATGGTAGCACACATATCAAGATAAAAATTGCCCAAGGATCATTGATCACCTACCAAAGAGTTCATAGCTCCAGCCTTTTTATGATGTTGGAATCCTGGGCGCTTCTCACGAGAAACATAAACCAGTCGAGGTAGCTCATTTCCATCAGTATCAAAGCCACCACTGTGTCCCAGAAAGACCTGTTTATGAAAGAGTGGATTGAAGAACTAGAAAATGATAAAATAGAGACAATAACACTCAACACTCATTATAATTACCTGGATCATTCCTGGATGATCACGTGTGTTATTTCCAGGCCAAGGAGTACCATCTTGCATTGTCCATCCTTCTTCAGGCATCTTTTGAGCCTTTGCAACAAGAGCATTGATTCTCACCTTAAATTCTTCATATTCTCTCTGTGGAAATTAAGGTTTGCTGATTAAGTTGCATATCTTTTTTTTATTGTTTCTCAGCTCACCAGATGAACTCAATAAAGATTGCAATTGCTCGGAAAAGGAAATCCACAACTACTTTGGTGCATGAATAAATCACCTAACTAAACTGGCTAATCATTTCAAGTCCATCTTTCCATACAGAACTTTCTTAATATTGCTCTTCTGAAGAACATTTGACATCACCAGGATAGTCATAATTGCTCATATAGAATATCAAGTAACAATTTAGCAATTATTACATTCATTAAAATCTAACTGAATAGTCTGTCCTACCTTCTTGTTATAAGCTCGAACATGCATTTCCTATTAGAAAAAATCTTAAACATAAAGAAAGATAGCCTCCGATAAACCTAGATGCATGATGACAAGTTGTTGGTGGCGGCAGAAATAATTTATCAGAAATACATAATGCTGCTGCAGACATATTTCCAGAGTACTGTATGATACCCAAAGAGGTCTCCCGTCTGTTATAACCCAGTCACAATTTATTCACCATTTGTTACATGATAATATTTAAGTTACATTAATGACTGTTTCTTCTGTTGGAATTGGTAGTGTGATATGCTTACAACAGGTCGGTTAAATACTTAATATAGTGAGAAGTTGGACAAATACCTTCATTGCTCTGCGTTCTTTCACAAAGGAAGGCTGGATCTTGTCCTTCAGGTAATCTATCTTCTGAGCAAAATAAAATTCAGGGGCCCTAGGCTCAATATTGTGTTTCTTGCAGAAAGGCACCCACTTCTTGGCAAATTCTGCAGTTTCAGAGAGGCCTTCAAAAGTCAGCATTGCTGCACCATCATCTGAAACATAACAGGATACTTTGTCCACAGGGTAATCCACAGCAAGGATGGACAACACAGTGTTGGCAGTTACAATCGGTGGCTCTTTCATGGGATCCACGGTACTCACAAACACATCAATGGGTGCCAACTGGGAAGGCTCACCCTCTCTATCATATCTGAGAAAAGACAGGACGCATGTTACTATAGGAAAATGAAGCCCAAAGAATCACTATGGCTCAGAACCCTCCCTGTTATCCAAGCTTCCAAACAAGAGACATTTTAGAAATTGAATAAAAACACTAACCTTAATGCAAGTCTTTCAAGATAGGTCTCACGGTTAACTGGGTACCACTTCGGAAACTGATCCAAGAGCCATGATAAGGCAAACCAAACCTCACAAATAACTGAGGTCAGCCACAAAGGATAAGCATCCTTAACAGGATGAGTACACCGGTATTGCAAGAAAAAGCCCAAGATGATCAATCGTAGAATGATAATGACACGATAAGGAGTAAGATGAGAAGAAGAAATGGGCACAACTCGGCTCATAGGTTGGCGAGCATCATCAGCCCTGCCAGCAATACAAACTATTAGCATCCCATGGATGTGTAGATAAAAAAAAATGCACAAACCCTCAAGAGAGTAATTACATGATTTAAAGTTTCATTAGCAAGTCGGCATGAAATTTGACAATCAGTTATGCTTCAAAAGAATTGTTGAAATAAACCGTAAATGCAATATCTATTCTTATACTAATTAATGCATCAGATGAGCAGATACTTGTATCATCTCATAGTCCCAAGAGAAATAATAATAGCCCAGTGATTAAGAGTTCTGTACTCAGCAATTCTGGATATCATCCCACAAAATATATAATTGTACTTTACTTATATTTTTCATATTTAAGAGTAAAGAAGTCAATAGTATTACATTTGAAGTTCTTCTCCATTTGACCCCGTGCCTTCGATGTCTCCTTTCCCTTCAGCGTATCTGTTATTCATATGCACCATATTTTTCTCCTGTTTTAGTTTCCAACCTTCCACCCTCTCTTTCCAGTCAATATTTCCAAGTCCATAAGAATTCAAGTCTTTGGAAGGGTCAACAATTCTTACAGGAACTGCAGAAAATATTCACAATGTAACTTTTTTGCATATAAATGATTAGGTCTTGCTAACTAATTAAATAATATACAGAAGTAGCTACCTGGCTTTCGTGGATCAACATATGGCAGGGAGTGAACACGGTCTCCAGGGCCCAAAGGTCCTGAAGTACTTCTGACTGAATGAGTGTCTTGTATAGAAGGAGGAATCTCACCTGAGACCTATCAAGAAGATGAAATAAAAACATATTAAGCATCAAGCAAACAAATTGCCAAAAAATAGGATTGGTATTAGGGAGTAGCGAAATATTTTGATCTTTACCCATATTAGTTTATATAACTAGATATCAAGAAGCTACTTCCAGACACAAATAGTGCATAGATAGATTAATATGTATATCCACTGAAGAAACATTGCCTGAGTTTTAGTTGACTTACTGGCTGCCCATTGGTAAGAAGGGGGATCGGTTGCTGAGATTCAAGCCTAGAAGATGCAGATAGCTCAACTTCATTTCCATGCCATTGAGATCTACCCTTGATTTTTCCCTGAGAACAATTGAGCTCATTCTCCAAATCATCAATATCATCCTCTTCAGCATCACCATCAACTCTTGGACTCCCTAAGAAACGCAGGAACAATATGATCCTCCATCAGATGATTCAGGAGAAAAGGAAAAAGGAATTAACAAAAACTATAGCAAACTATGACAACGGTCTTTACCTTTGTGTCTCTTGTACCTAGTCTTACACTGGGGACATGACTGGTTTCCATCTTTCCTCTCATATTCATAACAAGCTCGACAAACTGGAAAAGCACATTCGTTGCAAGCAACAAACAAGTCACCAGTAGCAGTTACTCCAACAGTATCTCCACATATCTGACAAATCTGGCCATTCAAATTCTTCATGGGCTTTGACTGCATTATGTAGGATACAAATCGAAACAGTTAATAGATTTCCCATACATTAGTTAACAGAAAAGAAACATCAAAAAAAACAAAAAAAAAACAAAAAAAAAAAGGGAAACTTAACCATGCATCATCTAACCAAGGGCTATTCACTGAATGAAAATCATAGATGCGATGTGCATAGGACAAGAGGAGTTAGAAACGTATCCAAACGCAACTTCTATGTAATATACCTAATCCACAAGAGACGTGAATAATATACACTAAAAAGCCACCGGCACAAACAGCACATGATCCAGGAAGAGTAAAACAGTTACTTTTTCCAAGCCATGTAGACATAGATAGAGGGAAGACTGAGGAGATTGCAAAACCATCATAATAATACACTATAAAGAACTAAAGTATTCGGTTCAATTAGTCAACATATAGTCAATTTTCTCTGATCTCATACTAGTCTGTCAGTTTTTTCCATCAGCATACAAAATTGATAACAAACCCAGCTGAAGATATAAACCTTCAGCAGAACAAATTAGCGAGAGATGATGAATTCCGACATCCGAATTCAATACAAAAGCACAAATCTTGATTCAACATTCAATTCAACTCAACCAACACACAGATCTAAATAAAGCATTACCCGCAAATTACTTACAAATAAACAAACATAAATTACTCAAAAAATAAATTCAACAAAATCAACATCAGGATCAAAACATTAGCTCCAAATTCACTTCAACACTGAATCAGATCCATTCCCACAAAACCCATACAAATATGTCCATCAAATCAAAACATATCAATTAATTCTACATCTAAAACCCAAATGCACATTCACAAGAAGAAAAGCCGCATACCCCACTATCAGAATCATGCCGAATTCTGACAAGCTCATTCCTCTTATGCGATCCAGCTACCATTCCAGAGCTTGCCTCCATCTCTATTTATTATCAACAGTACAATAAAAAATCTTTCTGTTAAATAACGGACAACACTTATTTCTGAACTAAAACCTCGAGATCAAACCATTCGAGTGAAATATGGTTTTTTCAAGGAGAGGAGCATTGCTACTGTGATCTAGAGAGCCTCTCAGTCAATCGGCCATCTCTCCTCCTCTCTCCTCTCTCTCTCTCTCTCTCTACACTTCTCCTTCACTCACACATATGCTTCCTTTCTATTTATGATATTCATGAAAATATAATAATAATAATAATATAATTTAATAAACATTTGCTTTTTAATAATAACGTAAATGATGTTTTTACCGGCTGAACCGGTAGACAGTCACCGGCCGTGTCGGTTTGAAGTTGAGTGTTGCCTTTCTTTACTAAATGCCTCTTCCTTTTTAAACTCTAATCAATTTAAGCAAATTAATTATATATCAGTCACATCAGAGTGGTTACGATCAAACTCATACAAATTCATACGAGACAGAATAGATATTATGAGAATTGAGATCGATATAAATTGTGAAGTATAGATTGTGTATTTGTTCGATCTCGTATAAAATCGACTTTTGAAATTTTATATCATAGTTTATTGTTTTTAATTTATACGGGATGTTAATTAACAATATTTATGTGTCTATATTGATTATCTTAGAATATGATATGAAATATAAACAGTGAATTTTTGGATCTCATTTATTGATATGTAGGTCAATTCTCAACTTTTTAAGTATATGCTTCTTATGGTTAATAAGTTAGTGTATTTTTTATCTCGAGAAAAAAATACTCTATTTAATTATCATTCTTGTTTTCATCGAATTTTCAAGTAGAATTGGATCGGAAAATTTAATGGAGAAAGAACCAATTTAAAAATACATAAAACTAATAGTAAAAAATGTTACAACACAAAAATAGTATTGTACGATTATTATGAAAAAACTGTGTTTTTTAGGGAAATTGTTTGATGTTGTCAATACTGAATAATTGTGAATTTATTAGTCTTCTTAACTGGACTGGTTATGCATGGTTTGAGTAATTTTCGGGTCCACAATTTGATTTCAATCCAATTAATTTCCAAAGAAAAGGACATTTCTCCTAATTGAACAACATTTATAATGAATTTGGACATAGTTAATCATATTTTATGCACAATTAATTAAACGTATGTTTAAATTAAATTCAAAAAAAGTTCACAGTAAATTAGAGTCCTACTCATAATATAACTCTATATGATTTTGGTTTAGAATTCTAATATAAAATTATTTAAATATGGAAATCATAAATTACTATTATAATCTTAAATAAAATCTTTAATAAGGATATATTAGACATTTCATATTTTGTAAGAAATATCTATACTTTTATATAGGTTATAGATAGATATGTGAACTTTTGAAAATGAGTCGCTATTAAAAGTACCCGTTTTTTATTGGTTTCGATGTGGATTAAAGAAGGGGAAGTTTAATTATTGATGTGACGATTAGCTCTACGATATTTAATTTATTATCTCTTGATTGATTTTAAATCATTGAACTTGTTATATATATATATATATATATATATATTAATATTCCATAAGCCTATTATACGGTTTAGTATCAAGGATAAAATATATATTGATGAGAGTACTGATGTATTCAATTATGCACTAAATATATTTAATTCTAATATTTATACATATTAGAATTAAATGTGGAAATCAATTTAAAGAATAAGTTTTTTTCACTTTAATTACATCACTGAAGTTTTTAATTTTATTAAATTGCAACACATTATTTACTTTTTCGACCAATTTTCATTGATGTGGAGATGGTGTGGTTCATATTTGATTTTTAGTTTTTCTGACTTTGCAAACTATACTTTGTTTTCTTCTTATATTTCAGTTGCAACCTCTAATTTAAGATACATTTATGGATTACGACTGGATTAATAAGAAATGTAGTAAAGTGCAAAAAAAATTAAATTTCATGTGTCGAAAAAATTATCGGAAAAATGATTCATGTTAATAAAATTCAGAATTACAATTACTTTATGAAGATATTTACACTTAATCCTATATTTTATATAAGTGGTAAATAGATTGGAACATGATGAGTACAAATATAATGTAAATTTATTTTAAGAGTTAATGTAACTCTAAGTATAAATTACAAATATATTTGCTGTTTTAATTTAAGTTAAAAAAAAATCAGTTTCTAGAAGTATTGTATTGTACATGTTGCATCAGATCTGGTACTTTACTAGTGAACAGTGTGTTGCTTGTAAGTTGAGGATTGATAGTAATGATGAGGTTGTAAACAGGCTGTTCTTTTTCATTTACCGCCAATTGCCGGTTGCCAAATTACTACTTGTCGGTGGACTCCTTTGCTTAGATGCCCCTCCTTTTTATCCTAATTGCTCTCATACCCTTTTCCTTTTTTTTTTTCCCTAATTTTTTACCATCTTAATAATTTACTCATTGTTTCTTCCTATTTTGGGAAAAAAAATTATTATATTTTAAAAATCATGTTGAAAATATGAAAGCATGTCATTTATTATGTAATGTAATTAGGGGGAGAAGTGGAAACATTTTTCTCTAAAATCTCAAACACCATTTCTTACTCCATATATAAATATAATAATTTCTCTAACCATTTCATTTTATTTCAATTTCCAATAATTAATTTAAATACTGTTGACTAATGCATATGGACAGATAGAACATCCCATCAATCACCACCTCAACTCATTACCAGTTCAAAATTCTAAAAAAATCCAAAAAAAAAAAAAAGAAGAAAAAAAAAAGACACCAATTCCCATCAATTGAAAATCACATTCACCAGTCAGCAGAAAATTATACATATATATAATAAAATGGATGTTCCCTAATTTGGATGGATCATTCACTTGGCTTATCCATCGGGCATTCGACCGACTATAGCATCCACCACTCGTCGCACAACACACATATGAACGAACTCGTTCGCACAACGAACATGTATTCGTTCGTCCATATGTGTGTGTGTGATCCAGTAATTCCCACCAAGCATAGCATGATAGATTTAAGTTAAGTGCCTCAAACAAACATAATCTCTTCAACCAATGCCAAGGTTCTCTCTCTATAAACCATTACATAGTGACTATGTAATCTCAGCAGCTATCTAATCTTACAATAATCTACAGCATAGCATCAATCAGTAGAAGAGGAACGAAGATAGTTCTATCGGATGATTGTAAAAAACCTATCTTCCACGCCTCGTTTATGCACATTCTCATGAAAATTGAGAGAATTGATTGTAGCTACTTTCGTCCCTCTTGTGAGCCTGCAGTTGTGTTTTTCAGTATCTGCAGATTGCAGAGCAAACAGGTCAGCCAACTTGAATCAGTTGTAAATTTTCAGATTCGATGGAGTTAAACAGGTTGCAAAGTAAGTAACTGATTTTCCTAAAAACAAACATCTAAAAAATCTCCTTCTATGAGGTATCATCCCATAAGCTTCTCAAGTGAATAAGATTTAAGGAGTGGACTGAGAACATTCAGCTCGATTACTGAACAAGAAAAGGTAAAGCGCGAAGAACTCGACATTGATTTATCTGACAATTTAAGGATATATTTGTATAGTCGAGGATCAGCAGTTTGAAAAGCTGCTAAATCATCTAAAAAAGAGCATGATTGTCACACAACAGGGTCCATGAGAAGTAAGAGCTTCATTCAAATCTTCATTTCAATTTTCGGCTATTGAAAAAAAAGAAAAAGGTGAACGATTTAGCTTATGTTTCAGCTGGAAAAAACAATTTTGATGCAAGATTGCATAACTTTTATACATCAAGATTCAAGCTTTATCACAAACTTGTATGGTACTCCAAAACATGAAATGAGAAGTTCACCATTATTCCATCACAATCTCTTTCGCCTAACGGACTAACAAGATTCGTATAAGACAATGATGCACGAGATTACTTCAAACAGTAGAGTAACAAAAATCAAATTTCACCATTATTACTAAAAACAAAGCACTAGATTCTCATATTGCAACAACGAGCTCACGAAGTTAATTCAACTATCCATTCACAGATCACAACATTCCCGAAATGATAATGGTTAAGAACCAGCCAGAAAGCAGTACCTGTCTGAGCATTTGGTTCTCGTTTTGCAAAGTCGAAAGCCTCTCTTCAAGCTCAGCATTCTTCATTTCCAACTCCTTCACTCGAGCCTCTAAATCAATCAAATACGCCTTCTTCCTCTCCCTTGCTTGTTGTGCTGAAACTCTGTTCCTCAGCAACCTAAACAAGCAACAAACAATTACAAAAGTGTCCCTCACAAATAACCTCCAAGACAAAATAGCCCAGATGCATAATAAGTCCATGTCCACAACACCTCACCAATCTATGCATTCATGCAACTTTTGAAGGGACCCAAAGAATAATATCAAAGGACCAACAGCGACCTGGCTCGATATAGTTGGATAAGAATTGGCCTACACATCCAAATTTACCTTTTTAACCTCTTGTTTTCCTTGTCAGCAGGGCTTCTCCCTCTCCTTCTTGAATTGGCGGCTGACGGCTGGGCCGGGCCCGCATTCAGGCCGCCGTCTCGGCCCGAATTTGTGGTCCCGGCGGCCTCACCTCCCATCTCCGGCACTCTTCTTATCTCATCATCACTCTCCATGCCTTCACCAAGTTCAACACAGATACATTAAAACATGTCTTTTTATTAGCTACTTATTACCATGATCCATAACAACATCTCTCTTTTCAAGAATATATGGAAAATGCAGTTCAATCCAAATAAAAAATCTCACATTTTTCGAAATTTAAAGGAGATATATGTACTAAATTATACAAAGATAAGCTCGCCTAAACTATACTAAATATACATGAACATCTAAAGTGGATTGAATTCTTCCAAAAAGCTATGATCTTATGAACCCAGATGAATAATCAACAAAAAAAGGAAAAGAAAAAAAGGTCTGTGAAAAGAAACAAATTACAAAGCAACCTTCACACGTCAACAATGCAGAAAAAACAGTTCTTGGAGCAAAAAAACTACAGAAAAACACAATATTTAAAGATCCCATCTCAGAAAAAGGAGTGGAAAATCAAAGACTAAAAAGAAACCTTCTTTGACTTCAGCGTGAAGGGCCGAGCTAGAAGATCTTTCACTGCTAGAAGGCAAAGAGCTAGCGGCAAGGGAACTCGTGGCCTGTTCTTGCATTTCCTTTGAAACAGTGAAAAGCCAAGACAAAGGAATGTGTAAGAGAGAGAAAGGAGGCAAAGGGTTGAGAGAGAGAGAGAGAGAGAGAGAGAGAGAGAGAGAATGTTGGATGAGATGATTTAGGTGTCAGGAGAGAAAGGAGCGGGACGTAAATGCTAGAGAGCAGAGTAAGAAGGACGAGCAACTCTGAGCTACAGTATCCGTCGGATCCATTTGATCGGACGGTATATAAGCAATGAGCGTGGCCGTGTTTTGAGCCATAACGTGTATGATTAATCCAATGGTGGATCAGTTGGCATCGTGGACAAATATTGTCCGTTGGATCAGATGTGATCGGACGATCGGTAGGGGCTAGCGTAGGTGCGGTGAATTGGGACCACAGTCGGTACGTGCTGGCTAGGGACGTGGTATGCACTTTTTCCTTTTATTGGCCCAATTTCATTTATTATTTATTACATTTTTCACCCTCAAAGTATTGGAAATTAATATTTTTGCCCAAAAGAAATGTTTATGTTTGTTTTGAGATTTTATAGATTATGATAGGTTAGAATATTATGTAGTTGTACTGTTTTATCATGATATTTGTGTTTCATACAATTTTTTATCCAAACATTAAACTTAACTTGGTTTATCAAATTAGATGAGTTTAAAACAAATGAAATAAGAATTTCTTAGATCTCAATATTGTATTAAAAAGGACTTAATTGCTAAACAAAGAGCCTAATTGCCAAAAATAGAAAAAGAAGAAGAAGACTTTTGAGATTTTTTCAAATTTAGGTGGACACTTTTAAGTCCATATCTTTAATAATAATAATAATAATAATAATAATAATAATAATAATAATAATAATAATAATAATTATTATTATTATTATTATTATTATTATTATTATTATTATTATTATTATTATTATTATTATTATTATGAGATCGTTATGAATTTAATTTTATGAGGTGTGCTAACCTATGATTATAACGTACAAAATAACAATAGATTTATTAAAATAAGTTTGGGATGTGATCAATGCCTCCTATGAATTTTGTGTACCATCTATGACTGTTATAATTAATTATTGTTGATTTTAGTGTGTAATAGTTTTGACATCTAATTAAAATTGCTATTGTTCTAAAAAAATGGTCGTATTGTATACGAAAAGAATATTATAGACATTATACGAATTGAAATAATTAACATCAAATTGTGTTAATTGAAATAAATTGGGGCGTGCATATTTAATTAATTAATCCTCTTAATTTACACAGATCTCATTTGAATATTATTAATGAGTTCATATGATATATTGTTGCAACTTTCATCTAGTAAAAAATCATCTTTTTGTACGACAAAGATGATTTTTCAAAAAAAAAAAAACTAAAAATTAGTAATGAAATATCAAATATTGCACAATTCCAAGATTTTCTGTAGCATCCTGAAATATTTTATTTACATAAACATCTTATAATTATTTAAACAAGAAATCAGTTGGATAATCAAACTTCACTCATTTTTGGATATATTAAACAAATGAGACAAGAATAACAATTACAATAGAGATGAACATGGAAACCATGTACAAATAATTCCATTCTTGCTTTTTATTACAACAAAAAGGTGAATGAATCAAATCATATTTTGATGATGATAGGCTTCTTTATAACAAGCGATCATGGATCAATCTTTCCTCATCTTTTCTGCAACAAAATTGTGCAGAAACTGTTGAAATCTACACATGATAGAAATGTTCAAACACATATATATGAGAATGATTTTTGATGGGGCCTTGTACCTTGTATTAGTGAAATAAAGGAGGTCTTTACACGCATTCGACAAAAAACGGAGCATGTGAATTACACTAGCTCGATACAACAAATCTACGAACCGAATCATGTTTTTCTATACACTGCAAAGCATCTGGAGATAGTCTGAAAGAGACATAGGAATGAGGATGTTCTAGCTCGTGAATACGGATTCTGATTCTGAAGCAGATCGTTCATATGGACGTCGATTTTCAGGCACCCCTTCTTCAGCTCGTTTATCTTCAAACCATTTCACCACTTTTTTACGAGGCAGGTTTGTAACATGAACGATGCTGCTAATCATAGCATTCTGCAATGTTTTGTAGGCACAAACAAATAACATATGAGCACTCAGAGATTTCATACCAATTGATATTCATGTCACAAATGTTTGAGAAAATTTGAGGCAATGAAATAACTGGCTTATCTAATATCTAGTTCAGTTAAAGTTGCAAGAAAATATGCATACTAGTAGAAGGATGATTATATATATATATATATATATATATAGGTTATTGTGCTTAACTAATCTTTTGTTGGTTTAAAAGCCACTTCTTGTCCATGGAATTATAACAAATCTTGGTTGTTTCTTCACACCTCATAAGCTTTATTACAAGCTGAAAATGCATGTTATTCTGATTCTAATACTGATTGTCTTTAGTTCTGCCTTCTCCAACTCGGTTCCCATAGTCCTTACTTGTTTGCATTGTATAGCGGCTTTCAGAAACAGCAAAAACGGCCAAATATAAACTAACTATAATGTAGGTTCTCCAATGGCAACCCTCTAAAGTTTCGTATACCATCTGAACCTAGATCATGAACTCTTAAAATCTACCATTCTTCCCATATGTCTAACTTTTCCATTATGATTTGGTACAGATACTATTTGAATTAACTTAGTAACCCCTGTGTTGAATTATTAGAATGTTATTTTGCATAACTCATTATTTTTCAATCAATTGTAAGATTGCAAAACTATGTGCAAGTAGTTACTCACTGTTGGGCGCTTCGATTTTCTGTAGACTTGTTCAAGAGTTTCAACTTGTACTTTCTTCAGCCTCTTTTGAGCAGACCAGTTGCCTTGCATGACATGAATTGGTTCCTTAACCTTAACTTCAGGCTTTACAGCATCTGTTGTTGTCTCTTCGGGAACAAGTTCTACCCGTTTCTCCTCAGGATCCAAGATTTTCGTCTCAGGTTTATCAGGCAAAGAAGCACTCAACATAACAAGATTAGGAGGAGGGTCACGAAGTAATTTGAGAACTACTGCTCTATCTAGACATAGATCAGCAGCAAGATTTTTGATCTGCAAGAAACAACCAGAGCAATTGTTAGAAACCAAATGCACGAAATCTAACAGGTAAAATACACTGCCAACTGAAGCATGTGTGTTTTTTCTTAACGATTCAAACTTTTTCTTACACTATACTTTGAACTACACAAGGCAAGAATCCTAGACTCTATTTGCCCTCACATGCCTCTAGTAAAAGCATATAACTCATGAAAGAGGAATAGCCAAGTTTGATGAAACATGTTTCACAGAAAAGCAAGAATTTGTTTTCAGCCACAATTTTGACGACCAAGAGAAAACCACCACTTCTGAAACTGTTTACCAACATCAAATAACCAAGTAGACATAAGTTACTTAAAGTCCTAACATTCAAGACAAAACCTACAAGATTATTTCCTATGCATGAATTCACATCCAAAAAACAAGTATATAGTGTATCAGAAGCAATTCCTAATGAATTAGTAACACATTATAAAGCTAAACCAAGAAACACAACAATATAGAAGAAGACTCACACTAGTCTTACGACGACCCTTTTTCAAGGCATAGCCCAGCCTCCTGAGCTGCCAACTCCTAAGCTTTATAGGCATTTCCTCTTCCTCATCTTCGTCTTCATCTTCATCATCAACTTCAGATCCACCTTCATCATCATCAGCAGCATCACCATCACCATCTTCCTCCTCATCTTCATTTACGTCGTCTCCAAAAGCAGCAGAGCCCAATGCTCCAAATAAATCATCATCCTCTAGAGCCTCCGCTAATTCTTGCTCAAGTTTTGCAAGATCTTCCTCACTTAGATCATCATCTCCATTTAATTCATCATTTTTCAAATCCTCTTCAAGCTGACGAAAAAGGGCCTCGATAGCATCTTCATCTATATCTTCCCCCACATTCTCGGGATCAACTTTTTTCTGCATAGAAATAAAGCTCAAATCTTTGATGTTAACACTAACCATGTTTCATTCACTCATGACCCTTTCATCTCTATAAGCTTTAACATTTTCTACCCTTAATAAACACACAAGCAAGAATTCACATAAACACAACAATCCAGACCCAAAATAAAACCATTTTTTGCACAACATTTTCAGATAAACAAACACAATATATACTCACACAAAATTCAACCTCAAACTAGTTTATTGTACCATACAATCACAGAGCAGCAGACATATTTGAGCACAAATGCATCCCTCTCTCTCTCACACACACACACATACACACAAGTGTAGAAACACATCGATACCTTGTTAATCTTCTTGGAAGTGACGGCACGTTTGCCACTCCCTGGGCGGCGGCTGGAACATCTGACACCGGCGGAGCGCGGCGGAAGATGACGTGGCAGGAAATAATTGGTTAAAGTAGTTCTGGGAGCACACAAAGAAAATTGTTGTTTGTATGAACAAACAGTGTGGAGAGTAATGGATATCCTCGCCGCCATTTTTTTCTTGATTGTGTTTTCTCTCTCCTTCTCCGCTTATTATCTGCAACTCCAAAAAAACACGACTTTATGTAATACATTATTTTATTTTATTTCTTATACTTATATGGATTTCAATTTTAACCTAATTTTTAATATAAATATATATAGTTCAATAAATAAATACAAATATATATATGTGTATTACAAATTCAGCTAAAAAAATTCTAAAATCATTAATAAAATGTTAAAATAATTTAATAAAAATTTTGATTACCATATTTTTCAAATTATTATTACTTACTCAATATGTATTGCATGTTTATATTAGTTTCTAAGAGATTTTTATTTTAAATAATTATATATAATACATGAGATTTGTACTAATTTACTCATAAATCCAGTTAAATTGAAAGCAAGCCTCTTAATTGCAAGGTGAGATTTTCCCATCAAGATTCAAGCTTGAAAAGTTACTATCACAAACAAATATCAAGAATAGTAATTTATTTTTAACTTTTGCTGTAAGTGTCAGAAATCAGTTTTGTTAATTTTGAAAAATTGATTTCACTTTTCTAATTATAAAAATGTTCGATTTCAGTTTGTTCTGTTAATTTTTGGTTAAAGTTGAGTAACTTCTTATGATTATTTTTTTTCAAATTGGGCTCAGCATGAGCTGGGGCTTAGCTATTAGAGCTTACTAAATGTAATTTCTATTGATCAATAGATATCTTTTTATTGCATTTGAAATTTAGATATAGAAAATATGAACCTTTTATTGTATTATTTTTATAACAAAATAAAACTACAATTAATATTCAATAAACTTGTTAGCAACCTAAATGGAAGGATTTCCTTGATTTAGCAATAAATGGAAGGATTTATATATATATAATCAACCTAAATAAAGACCTTTTTTTTTTTTTCCCAATTTGCAAATATATATTTTTCACCCCAAAATTGATTGCAACTCATGCAAAGTGTATGAAACCGATGATGAAACACTCCAAATTTCAGAACACATTAAAACTCCAAACCAATTTTCTGATTTCGGTTCGATTAAACTTAATTTAAGATTAAACTTAATTAAGAAAAAATCAAACGATTGCATCGACACAATTCTGTCGATTCATAAGGCAAGAAAACTAACTACATTGCCTTCATCTTCTTCGTCACTAACAATTTGCATCGTTAACACGACATGAATTTCATCGATCCATGCTTCCATTTCCATATACCTCATCTCTATAATCGTTGTTCGATACTTTCACCTGTCCACACACGAATTTCGCCATTTCTGGATTGAAGAAAACCTGAAGGATTCATCAGTTGGCAATCAAGAATAATGGGAGAGAAGGCTCCAAATTTGAGAAAGAATTCTAACAGTTACATCTGCATATCAAAAAAATGTAAACAAAACATACAAAAATAGCAAAAAAGAGGCCGATGGAGAATTCACTGACAACTACAAAAACATAATCTAAGACTTCGGCCAACGCTACACAGTAATCATACAGACATCGTTGGTCTTCATTTCAGTTTATTTTTCTTCTTTTACCCTTTTTTCCCTTCTGCATAAAAGTATCCTACCATCTTTTTTCCCATTTACAGATACACAACAACTTTCGTTTTCTTGATTGGTTTTCCTGAGTAATGCAGTTTTGTCAAAAATTCTTCTATACCTTCCTGACTCAGTATATAACAACTCGGAGGAGCCCCGGCTGTGGCTCTGAGAAGTCGAGACCTTCCTCTTCCAGTAGGTAGCGCTGAACGGCTGTAGGGAGTCGAGCTGGAGTGCGTGACCCTCTTGTGTGGTGACCAGTTCCAACACATATGTAAACCAGCAGCCTTTGCTCCATTGATCTCGCTGCATTCTTCATCACTGCCAGCTCACGCTTCAGCACGTGAATAGCTTCGCTCACGTGTAGACCATGCAGGTCGATCATTCTTTCCCTCCCATTTGTCTCAATGTCCGAGTTCCTGCAGCATTACCAACAGAAGAGAGGAACTTTTAAGTTGCGTTTGGATTGAGGGACTAGACTCGAAATTCAAATTAGGTTTGATTCAGAATCTACTTATTTTGCTAAAAAAGTTGTTCTAAATGAGGGTCACGATTTTGAAATACATATTAATCCAAACACCACCAATGGGTTTATTATTATGAATTTCAAATCCTTCATCGATTTCCTTCATCCAAACACAACCTTATAGCTTTTTTTGGGCACTAAGACAGACTTATATGTTTTTCGTTAAGAAATACTTTTGCTGCATTCATGGGTTCAAAAGTGACAAACCTCTGACGATAGATAGTTTCTTGAGCCTTCCCATGAGCTGCTTTCATCTGCATGTTGTGTAACTGTCCTTTAATGCTCAACTCCTTGGCTAAGGCCTTGTTACCAATGATGTATGCCTGTTTTGCCTAATCTCACGAGGATATTTCACGCAAGATCAAACAAAAGAAAAAAGAGATCCCAAGAACACAGACACACCCGAGTAGTACATAAAAATCTAGGTTTAAATTCATTAATTCTCGGGGGTAAGATGTGACATGGTAAATAAGCATAATCCAAAAGGTTGACAGAAGTCCGCAATAGCTTTTGATGAACAAAGTTCTTATTATCCAGAAAGTATGTCATCAAACAATTGAATGTGATTTAGAATGCAGTTCCCAGTAGTTAAATCATCTAGAATTTAAGTTAAAATATAGAACATCGAAGAGAAGTTAGTGCACTTCTATAAAAGTACACACGTGAAAAATGAATTTTGCTTTTACAAAAGTTGTTGGGCACTTATGTAAAGTTTACCATTGTTTCAATTTTTAACCTTTCAGGAATTAATATACATTAAACATACCTGCTCAAAGTAGACATTGCGTACACGTGCATGATCGCGAGCTTCCTCCCGCATCTCAGAGTACATATTTGCTGCCAGCTCAACCAAGTTAAAGCAAGTATACTTGCACAAAGCATTTTCCGCAATTAAATATTCAAATAGCAAGTTAAACACAATTACCAACTGATTCTCCAGTATCAAGCCAGATAGGAGCAGCACGAGCTGATCCACGACTTTGCAACCTATCACCATAGATGCCCCTGCCTTGGCCACTGTTATATGAACTTGCCAGGACTTGAGAACTTCTACTTGATCCAATGCTTGCATCTGATGAGCCATTTCTCTCATACTTCCACATGCCAGAATCTTGAGATGCCATTTTTCTTACAGCTGAAGCGAAATCTGTAGCACCTCTTGATGGAATGAAGGAATTGGATCTGAATAATAACGAGCCTGGCTTTTCTGAAGACCGATAAGGACTACCGTTTTGATGGAGACCATCACCACCAAATTTGGCTAAATCATTTTGACCATCTCTTGCAGAAAGAGCAGGAAAATCCATCGCATTAAGGTTTGGAGCAGACAAAGCTTTTGAATTTAGAGTCTGGTTTAAGCCTCCATCCACTTGAAGCTGTGAGAACAAGTGCAATGTCAATCAGACTCAAAATTGGGAACCACAAAGCAGCATATCTATGTATCATTTATAGTGATCCATAAATACTCTGCAACAGAAAAATACATCTCAAGACAGTGCAGAATGTAATAAAATTTTGTAATAAGAGTATATCCATGCTAGAATATTCTCCGATCACAAGCATGAAATTAATGGTATACTGTTGTTCAACTTTGATGAATTGAAAACAGTACTGAACAAGAAAGGATATAACCATAAAAACTGATTAAACGAACTCTTTTCCGAGCAACCATACGACCATATTAAATAGCAATATCTCCCGTGCATTTAACATTAGAAATTTAGAATGGAACAACAAACACATGAAGTATACGAGTCGGACAAACTTTAAAACAATAGAAGAATACAACAATTTATAACCCAACAGTTGCAAGGATCACAAAGATTGAAGATGAGTAAAAAAAAATGTAATCATATCAAAACCAAAAGTTTACACAGATGTGAATTTCTTCAAGAGTTAATGGGACTGTTCCAGCCCGAAACGTTGGACAATTTCATAAGCTGCAGCATAAATGAAAAAGGTATATGGAAAAATGGCATCTCTTTGAGACATATCAACTAGACTTAGCTATTCACATAATGTCAAAATTTACAGACCGCGACCACACAGCAACTGACACATCAACACCTGACCAGAAATAGATCAGTATTCAATTAATGCCAGTGTTGAAAATTTTCTTACCTCAAGCTGAGTAAGCATCTCAATTGTTAGGTTTAAATCGCCTGCGTTAGCAAAATACACCTCGGCGAGACTCTCAGCTGCAAAACCAGGAAATTGTGAAGCCAAAAACTCAAGAGGGCTCACATCTGGACCGTCCAATAATTGCTCATTTGACAAGTCAGCCAGAAGACCATGTCTTGGATTTCCAAGATCAGCTCCTTCTCTTGCAAGAAGCTGATCATTGCTGGCAAACTGTTCATCCCACGGTTTAGCGAGTGAAGGATGAAAGCTAGTGGGTGACGGGTATTCTCCATAGGATGAGATAGGATATCTCAGCTGTTCAGCATGACTGTTTCCATTAACCAGGCGTGGGGATAATCCCTGGTGATCCTTCAACATGAAGCCACTGCCCACTGAAGCAGAATATCTTGAACCTTCATTAATATCACTCAAGGATAAGCTTGAAAGTGATAGGCTGTTCATTCCTTGAGCATCATCTATTCCCATGATCTTAAAGTCAGGAGTGATGTCATCTGGAAGCTGATTGCGCCAATACTGCTGGGCCTCATCATCAGAATTGTTTGAAACTGATGACTCTGATCTATCTAGTATACCTTTCCCAGGTGTGGATGTTGCAGAGATTGCAAATTTTGATGACGCTTCCGCACCAGTAATACCTGCTGCAGGTGATCTGAGAGCAAAAGGAACAAATTCTGTGGCATTGGGATTCAATGTTGCTTTTGCAGCAGTTAGCTTTCTGTCACCAGAAGAAGCTCCCTTTCCCGACATGTACATAATTCTATAGTTTCCTTTCTTGCGTTTAAAATAAATAACAAAATGCGGAGTTACTCCTTAAAAAGAATCTTTTAGATGAAATAACTTAGGCCGGAGTATCGAACACGTGTCAGCCAAAACCTGCGGATGAACGAAGCATTACAGGTTAGAATAAGTGGTGTAAGAGAATTAACATTTTTGACCCTTATTAGCAACACTGAGAGAAAACATACCAAAAAGAACTGATTTGAGAAGGCAATAACCAATAAATACAGTGATTTTTAATGAAATTTTTAACCACATTACGCGCCAACACTGGCATTTGGACATCCAATCAAACTTCGCAACAATCAATGAACTACAATAAATTTCGAAAATCTTGAAAGAAACTGTAATTACATAGCTGCAATCCAAAATCAACATAATTCATCACAAATATCAGTCCCAAGCTCAAGTAAAACCGCTTACTTGTTACCTTATGATCATAATATCATCAAGAGAACTCCAATTCTCAAATTACTAAATCTAGACAAATCAAACACACACAAAACACCATACCAAAACAACAAGAACACATATTAACAGCAACCAAAAACCACAGTCAACAACAACAAAGAAACAGCGAAAGATCAACGAAATAAACTTTCGAGGCATTACATCTGCAAACAACATACACACTTATCATCCTTCACAACCATCCGTACACTCACGCAGTTTCACTCCAACTCGTGATAAACAAAATTCTCTCAAAATTCAGCTAAGAGAACAGCAGCCCAGAACAAAACAAGATCAAGTAAACAAAAACGGCAGAAAATCAGAAGAGCAAAACCCCTCAACTTCAATCAAAAATCTTATCTCGATAGATCTCTTAAAATCAGAGCCAAATAGCAAATACAAACCCCAAAAGAAAAACACGGCAAAAACGGAACAAACGTATATAACAAGATCTGGGTCCTCCGAAAATATACCTTTGCGAAGCACGATGATGGAAGAAACCATGTCAAATGCATCCATAAATGAACACACAGATAAAAAAGATTAGATTACAGAAAGATTCCAAGAAAAAATACTAAAAATTCAGAAAATAGTCAGCTGCTGAATATTTGAGTGTATATAAAACAAAGATTGAGAAAAAATCTCGATTCTTTTTCTTCTCTCTTTTGGGGTTATTGGGGTTGTGAACTGAGCCTGGGGAGAAGGTGGGTGGGTGTTTCTCTCTCTCTCTCTCCTCTCTCTCTCTCTCTCTCTCTCTATCTTTCTATCTCTATTTCAGGCTTTTCATTTCTCTCTCTTCTCCTCCTCTTCTTTTTATTCCTTTTTTGCCCCTTTACTTTTTTTATTTTCTCTTTTTATTCTTTTCTCAAATAAACACCATTTTCTAATAAGGTTTAGACCACAAAATTTATATGATTATAAGGTCACACTCTTTTCCTTCTCTCTGCTTTTCTTTTTCCTTTTCTTTTTTTCTAGTAAAAAAACCCCGTCTCATGAATTGATCATTTTTACCCACAAATCAAACTCATTTCGATAAATGTATATGTAACTTGTGAAGTAGGAATCATGCGCTGACCCGTCTTATATAAAACACAAAAACTCATGTGAGATGGTCTCACAGATAGTTTCCGTGAGACGGATTCTTATTACTCATGTGTTGAATCCATTTTCATAAATTTCAATATGAATTGTTAAGGGTGGGTTATGGGTTAACCGATCTCACACAAGAAGATCCGTAAGACGGTCTCACATAAGATCTACTCCATATAAAAGGCAAAAACTTATATGCCCTGGGGCAAATAGGGGCACAGATCTAGGTGTTATATACATGTTCTTCAGGTGTTATATATATACTCTATAGGTGTTATGTTTCTTGGTGTTATAAATATACCCTACAGGTATTATATGTATATAAGAGTACTCATGTAATACCTGAAGGGTATATACATGATACTTGTAGAGTATATATTTAATATCATATGATGATTAATTTGGGGGCACCATACCCCTGTGACACACAAGTGTCACTCTATATAAAATGGTTTGTTATACGGTTTTATATAAGACATACTCTTTTTAATCATGCTTACCTCAACAAAAATATATATAATCTTATCATTAAGTCGATTTCATGTAGATTTTTTACAATTAAATTTTATCAATTCTTAAATCAAAAGCCAAGAAAATTTCATTATCGTAGTCATATAATATGGTATTAAGACCTCATCAATCCATAATTTGTAACAATCCTCTGACTTGCTCATTAATTATTATAATCCAAAGTGATAAACAAATGTTAGGTCTCACGTGAGGCAATCTCGCTGATCTTTTTATTTGAGGTGGGTCAATTCATAACTCATACTTAAAAATTCATATGGAAATTCATGAAAATTGATTCGATTCATGAATCATAAGAATTCATCTCACAAAAACTATCAATGAGACCGTCTCACACGAGTTTTTGTGATTTCCTATTGTCGGTAGGAATGTAAATGAACCAAGTCGTTTGCGAACTATTCACGGCTCGGCTCGATAAATATTCGTTCGAGATCGTTTGTGAAGCTTAACGAGCCGAACTCGAGCCTGGGCATGTTTGATTCGAAAGCTCGCGAACATGTTCGTTAGGTTCGTGAATAGTTCGTTAGCATATTCGTTTAGTGTTTTGTGGGCTAGTTTATTTATATATTTTATAATAGTATTAGATTTTAAATTTTAAATAAATATATAAATTAAAAAATTCTTAACACAAATATTACAAGATTAAATTAAACATATTCATTTTATAAATATATTAACTAATAAAAATTCAATACAATTTACTTATTTCTAATATATTAATTGTATTGTCATTTGAATATCTTTAAAATTTTGATATTAATAATACAATGTAGTGATGATATATTATCTTTATACAAAAGATATAATGCTTTAAATATTTATATAAATTCAAGTTTGGGTATCTTAATATTGGATTTTCCATTTATGATATTTTAAATATTTATATATGATATTTGAAGTACACATAAGTATAACCTATAAATATGTATATAACTAAAAATAAAATATGTATTAATTATCAATATCTGCACAATAATTAGTATTTTTTAAATTAAGATTTTAAGATAATTAAAAATATAAATATTAATTAGAGTTTAGATTCTTCAATATAATATTATAGGATTTGAAATCCACACAAATATATATGTGTACACACGCGCGCCCACACACACACACACACACACATATATATACATATATATATATATATATTAAACGTAACTCTCGAATGTGTTATATAGTTTTCGAACAAACTAAGTAGATGGTTATATATTGTTAACTTTAAGAAACAAACATCAACAAACTTATCAATTATATTACTCAACTTATTAACAAAAATAAATTATATATTTATAAGTTAGAAATATAACATAATATCTAAAATTAATAACTTAAACATAAAACATATCAATAATTAGATATTTTACGTTTTGTATTTATCAATTCATCAGTAAGAATTTTAGTGTTACAATTATACATGTTACATTTTTATATTAACATGTCACGAGTCTTGTAATGATTTCGCGAATAAGATAACTTATTTATTTCTTGAAAAATATAACATATTATCTAAAATTTATAATTTAATCATAAAACATATCTATAATTAGATATTTTACATTTTTATATTTATCATCAATAAGAATTTTAGAGTTATAATTATACATTCTTATATTAACATATCAACTTATTAACAAAGATAAATTATATATTTCTTAAAAAACATAACATATTATCTAAAATTTATAGATTAATCATAAAACATATCTATAATTAGTTACTTTACATTTTTATATTTATCATCAATAGAAAATGTAGAATTATAATTATACATTTTACATTCTTATATTAACATATCAATTTAATAACAAAGATAAATTATATATTTCTTTAAAAAAATAGCATATTATCTAAAATTTATAGTTTAACCATAAAACATATCTATAATTAGTTACTTTACATTTTTATATTTATCATCAATTAAAAATTTAGAGTTATGATTATACATTTTACATTCTTATATTAACATATCAACTTATTAACAAAGATAAGTTACATATTTCTTAAATAACATTCAACATATTGTCTAAAAGTTATAGTTTAATCATAAAACATATTTATAATTAGATATTTTACATTTTTATATTTATCATCAATAATAATTTTAGAGTTTTAATTATACATTTTACATTCTTATATTAGTAATGCCTGAATACATATTAGTATTACATATGTATTTGTCGTCAAGGACCAAAGATCGAGAAGTTTAATGTTTAGAATATTATGTTGACTTGAAATTTGACTATTTTAATTATTTTTGTACGTCATTGTTGAATTGTGAAATTTGTATGTGTTACTCTGTTTATTTTCTGGTTAAATCTTGAAATGGAGACCAAAATTAATGTTAACGAACTCGAGCCCGAGCTCGAACAATCAAGCTCGAATTCGAGCTTGTAACCGAACTCTTTTGAGCTTTTATCGAGCCGAACTCGAACTTGGCTCGTTTGTCCTATTAACGAGTCTTATCCGAGCCGAACTCGAACGAATATCGAGCCCAATATTTTTCAAACGAGCCGAGCTCGAGCTTCATTCCTAAGGCTCGAACCGAACTCGAGCCCAAATATTATCGAACGAGCCGAACTCGAACCCAGTACTGTTCAGTTCGTTTAGATCCCTAATTGTCGGATTGCTTTATTGTTTTTGAATATATGTTTCCAGTAAAATAATAACTATGTATATTAATGTATGATTTAATATTAATCAACAGAGAGTTATCCAGCATACATATTATGGATCATCAATCAACAATTTGTTAAATATTATGTTATTTGATTGACACCGACATTAGATTATAAGTAATGATTAAAGAAGCTTGTGAAGTAGTGCGACATTATATATAAATCCAAATAAAAAAGTACAACGTTGAGTTTGAATAATAAAAGGCCATTAATCAAGTAGGGCAACCAATCTTTATCTTTATATATATAAAAACACAAACATTTCCTCAAATAGTAATGTCCAAATTTTCCCGCCAAAACATCATACCAAAACTGGAAATAAATTTTTTATATTGATAAATTATATTTAATTTCTATTAAAATATGAAAGATGCAATATATAGATAGATGTAAATGAAAATAGAAATTATCAAATGATTTGAATGATGTGTATATATAAGGAAATAATATGGAGAAAAAAAGGGTATACAAATGAGGTTTTTAGGTAAGTCAACTTTGATTATTAAATTTCATAGATATATTTGAGAAATAAAATTTAAATAATAAAGTCACATGTTATATTTTATTATATATGTTAATTTATCATAACCATCTATTAGATTGGAAGAGGTTTACACCACAATATATATGTATATATGATTTAATTTATATACATTATATCTTAATAGATTATTACCATTTATTAGATTAGAGAAGATATTCACACTATATATATATATATATATAAAAGTATATGAGTACTAACTCAATAAATATATTTTAATAATATGATTGTGAGTGATTTGATTTTTAGTATTATTATATAACAATAATAACAATAAATGTGAGTGAATTAAAGATATATGAAAAGAATTTAGTATTAACATGAGTTAGTAATCTAATCCATATTATATGTGAGTGATTTAATTTAGATTTATCAATGAGTGAATGTTGAATCTAGCTATCTTATACATAACTCTTTAATCATATACATATCTTTTTCTTTATATATATAAAAACAAGATATTGTATCATATAGAAAAGACAATGATTTTCCCGTCCAGATTAAACATCATGCCAAATTGGGAAAAAAAATTTATATAATTAAAATAAATGATAAATGATAGTTATTGTGTATCAAAATATAAAAAGAGACAACATACAAATAAATATAAAAAAAGAATTATATTATCACATGATTTGAATGATGATATATGTATATATATATATAAGGTATTGATATAAAAAAAAGAAGGTTTATAAATATTTATCTATATGGTAAGTCAATTATTTATATATACATATATATATGATTATGGATTATAAGAAATATAATATGTATTAAAATACAAAAAGATACAATATATAAATAAATATAAAAAAGGAATATTATCTCATAATATGAATGATGATGTATATATAAGGAATTAATATAATAAAAGAAGGTTTATAAATATTTATATATATGCATGGTAAGTCAACTTTTATAAAAATGTGTATATATATTTATGTAAAAGATATATGATTTAACATCTTATATTGTAATATATATATATATATATATGATTATGCATCATAAGAAATATTTAAAGATTATGGATTTTAAATTATTAATTTTATTGTTATACCTATAACAAGAAATTCGTATCCAAATTATAGGTTTAATATTATTATTAAGTATCATAAAACTAAGTCTAATATATAGTATTAAAATTTGATATCACAAAATAATTACCTATGAAAAAACGTGTTTAAATTTATAGTGAAAATTATATCATTGATATTGATATTTATTTAATTGCATGATTGTCCTGAATTATGGTAATTACCTGTTTAATCAACAAGACATGCATTATAAATAATACAATTTATCTTATTTTCGTTTATTGTCTTTCACTTCATTAAATTCTCAAGTTGTGCAATTTCACATATCATCTCCTAATGATTCATGGATTTGTAAGGTGTCTCATACACATTTTTATTTTGGTTTTGTTATGAATATCATTTGAGGATGATTCAGATGATTTAATTATAGTTGTTAGTTTTTATTTAAAGATGATTATTGTATTGGACAATACAAATTATTCATTATTGAATGAGTTGAGATTTTATGGTATGATATATATGATTGATACATGTTATTTTAATTTTTTTATTTCTTATACGATTTTTATTCTATTTTATTTCATATCATGGTAAGATTGTATGTTGATTATTCTTATTGCAATGTTTTGTTCTTCTGTAAGTTTTGATCACTTTTTATATGCAAACATTAATTGAAATTTTTGGCTTGCGACTAGAGGCAACATATATAGTTATTGTTGAAGAATGTTGTACAATGATGTTTACATATCAGTCAATTATATTGAAACTTGAAAGGTAATATTGTGTTAAGGAAGTTTAAACTCTCAGAATGATGTGTTATGAGTTAATGTTCAGAACCATTATATAGAAAATAAAAGATATTCGATATAATTTAAAAGTAAAGTTTGAATTTTGGATTTTTCATTATCAATAGTAAAAAAAAAAAAAAAAAGACTTGAACCTAGAAAAATGCATAATATTTATTATATCTAATCATATTGTATGCCATTGACAACTATTATGGCTGAGAGTTATCTAAAATGGGTAGATCAATTTTCTAGAATGTGGGTAGGTTAGTTTTAATTTTAATGAATGAATATTAATTATAAATAAATAATATTACTTATAAAAATGACATGGTGAAATGCATAATGTCAAAAAAAGTTGATTCTTTTTTATAAGGAAATAAGGGTAAATTGTATAATTAACAATGTGTTTAGTCAAGTAAATTTATTATTGGTAATTGACAATTTATCGAGATTGATAATATTATATATTGTACTGTTTTGATTTTTCTCCCAAAATTTGAGTTGACACTTGACAGCATAATAACTGAATGATTTTGTGTATATATTTTTCATCTATAAATATTTGATATTATGATCTGAAAACAAACCCAATTAAAAGATTGACTAATGCATTCCACAATACTTTTCTTCTTCTACATAAAGCAAGCCAATACACATTCAACTCCATCATCGAAATTAAGAACATATAGAAGAAGACTAAACTTTCATTCTATATCTCTGTTAAACTGTAAAAATTCAAATTTTTCTGTAACATGTATATAGAGAATTAAATCTATATTAAAAGATTGTTGTGAATTTTTTTTTAAATAATACTTTTTTAATTAAACTCTTCATAATTTTATATATTTTATTAAAATACTAACTAACAAAATTAATGTAAGTAAATTATTTAGTAAGTTCTAAATCAATTTCTACTGATATAATACCTATAAAAACGGATGTTTGAATTTTCATTTCTTTACTAATTAAATATTTGATTCATACTCAGATATGTGGAAAATTGAAAGCTATTCAACCAATCCAAATAAGAAGTTGAGGAATATTCTATCGAGACTAATGAAAATTGTTCATAAAGACCTAAATGATATCTTCTTTGTTTATATTTAGTTTTTGTTCATAACAATTATATGTTAAATAATTTGATAAATATTAATATTTGAAATTTAATCACGTGCATCGCACGGGCGAAAAACTAGTATATATAAAAACACAAACATTTCCAAAAAAAGAAAGTTGAGAATTTTTCCGCCTAAAACCACTTTCTACTTATGGGAAAAAATGTGTACATAAAAATGATGTTTAATGTGAATAAAATCCTTAAAATATGTAATATAGATATATGTGCATATATTTATACATATGGTAATTTATATTAATCACGTTGCAATTATACTATAAAAGATTCAATTAATTTACCTAAATCATGCATCTTTTTTTTAAATAAGCTACTCTTTAGTGGAAATCTCACTCTATATATATATAATTAACCTTTTTCTAAATAGATCTCCCATTGAAATGCTTCAGTGTTAAATTTGGAAAAGAATATTAGCATGATATTATATATATGGAGTGATGATAGATTGTGGTACATAACACCTATATATTGTTTAAATTGAATGACACACACATATAACATTTTATGTTAGTTAATTTATTATTATATATATAATGCAGTTTTATGATTAAATAACTATTTTATGTCATATGAATTAAATAATTGTTTACAATCTTATTATCATTTATATATACCTATACATACATATATATATGTGTATATATATATGATAGACGAAGCTTTTATATATGATATAGATTATGAAAATATTTCAAGATAATGGATTAAATATGATTGTTTGATTGATTTTACTAATATAATTGTGCGAAGCAATTCTTATCCAGTTAATTATAGATTTAGTACTATTGCTTGATATCATAAAAATTAATCCTATATATGTATTTCCATATCTTTTCCCAAAAAGGAAAAAAAAAAGCTAATAATTACATGTTTCTATATAAATTTTGAATGAAAAGCTAATAGAGATGTTGCATGTTTTTTTGAAAGAAAAAAACAATCGAATTTGATTCACTGATTATTTTGCATCAATATCCAATTTGATTCATTGCTTTTATTTTTAAATATCCTTTATTCATATCAAAGAATTTAAGAAGTGTCGTAACTGAAATATAGTAAAAATGATAAAACTATTTGAAATATTAAAAAGATAAATAAAATAATTATTAAAAAATTATCATGATATGAAATTCTTTCCTATATTTTCAAAATTATCTTATTTCAAAATTACAAATGTTATATATATGGAAACTTATTAATTTACAAGAATCAATTTACTATATCATCTTTTGGATGTGAAGTTTATTAGTAATTAATGATAATATATATATATATATATATATATATATATTAGCCAAATAAATACAAATTTTGTAACTTAATTATACAGAAGATCATACATTTGATATTTTCCAAAAAATAAACCCAAAATTATGCAATTACAATAACAATCAATTACGTTCATACCATATATAATGAACTAATTCCATATCTAATAAACATATTTTTCACTATAAATATGAGAGAATAAACTTGGAATTCACGAATTCATGTCTTTTTCATTCACAATTTCTCAAATTTTGCATACCAAACATTATGTTTTAATGGATCAGATGATTTCTTCTTCTTCTTTTTGGATATTTATTTGGGTATGAATTGATCTATTGGATATATTTATAGTTTGGATCAATAATTAATGATCATAGTGTTCATTTTTGAATGATTTAAGTTGTTGTTGTTAATTGTATTTTGAAGAAGAATTATTCACAATATGTGTTATTTTATTAGTATTGTATATTGATTATTCTTATTGTCATGTAATATTATATTATTTTACTAATTCAAATTATTCTGTGCAGATTTGGAATCAAGAGAATCTGATTTTGGATTAGAGATTCTGAAGATTTAAGATTAAGAAAATGCAAGATAAATTTTTTGTTTTTGTTTCTTGAAAAACATTGTAAAAGATAGTTATTTTGTATTTTTGTGCCCAAAAATCTCATTATTCTTAGAAATAAATTTGCGAAATAAGGTTCTAAAAAGGCCTACATACATTGCATCGAATCCATTGTTTTAATCCACTAAAAATGGTTAGTGTCAAAATATAACATGTATATTGTTGCTAATTGATTACTTGAACCGTGGAGAACACGATTTATGAAAATTATTTCCCACAATAAAAATTGACTTTGATATTTCACAACATTTTATATTTTTTTCAATCATCGTTTTATTTTGTGACAGTTGCCCTATAATTTAT
The DNA here is from genome assembly GCA_005771605.1 of Scutellaria baicalensis. Classification (NCBI taxonomy): domain Eukaryota; kingdom Viridiplantae; phylum Streptophyta; class Magnoliopsida; order Lamiales; family Lamiaceae; genus Scutellaria; species Scutellaria baicalensis. Next base: position 2,877,665 of record CM016721.1, on the reverse strand, counting down.
GAAAACTGTGTTCCATAATTTTATTTTATTTTGAATTCACAATTTTTTTAATAGTGGAATATTGTAATAATGATTTTGAAACTCAAATATATAGATGGCAAAATTAATGGAATCTACATTACTTTGAAATATAATGCACACATTATTTATTTTATGTAATTCTTATTCCGATAAAAAGTTCAAGAATTAAATAAAAGAAGTAATATACTTAAAAATTTATAATCAAAACAAGAAAAATCTTTCTAAGTGATAATTTAAAATATTAATTGGAATGTTCCAAGATTTTAGATTAATAGAAACCTTTGTAATTCAGTCTAAGTTGAAGTTTTTTCATTTATGTATCAAATTATATTTGAACTTATATATAAGCGATTAGTTTAGATTATATATATTAAAATTCATATTGAAAGGTTAATTTAGTCATAACCCTTATATTAATTATTTTTGTTATTTAATATATTAGACAATCCCACGATTAAAAGCACAATCTCATATACTTTATATGTTTGAATGTAATTTGATGACGTTAATATATTATTTTATTAATCTCTTTAATCTCACCAACTATAGTTTAAAAATATATATAATGAAATCTAACTAACTACGTAGTTGTATATAATCAAATTTTTCAAAATTTGTAGTTTATGAATGGTAATTTATTCTTTAAATTGATTCACACTTCTATTTCTATACTATTTAGTTCAAATAGGCTTACATTATGATTTTTTTATATTCACGTTAATCTTAAATAAATAAATAAAATTGAAGATATATAAATTAAATTGTTTCATTCAGCTAAATTCAAATATTTTTATATACTACAACTTAGTTATTAAATATAAAATATTTTCAACATATCAAACTACATAATTATGTTTTTCAAATATTTTATTCCGTGCAACGCACAGGTGAAACACTAGTATTTATAAATGACATTAGAAAATCCAAATATTAGTTTTGTATGAATAATGAGTTACATTTAACTTACTATTGCAAATTATGGATTAAATTATCTGGATAGGTTTTTTTGAACATGAAAATGTGACTTGTTGCTATTAGATGGGATGCTCAATTGTTGAATATAGTGTTCATGTTTCATGTTTGGATTGGCCATGAAAGATGCATATCAGTAATTGTAATATATAAGCGGATCTTACTAAAACTAATCATATACTCGTGCAATGCATGTGATTAACTTTTTTTTTTAAATTTTTATTTGAAATTGGAATATATATATATATATATATATATATATATATATATATATATATATATATATGAGTGACATTTGTATGCCCGGGCCCCTGAGGGCACGGTGCCCCCAAATTAATCATCATATTGATGTTAAATACATACTTTATAGGTATCATGTGTATACTTTTCAGGTATCACATGTATACTCTTATATAAATATGATACCTGAAGAGTATATGTATAACACCACAAAACATAACACCTATAGAGTATATATAACACCTGAATAACATGTATATAACATTTAGATATGTGCACCTATTTGCCCAGAGGTATATAAGTTTTTGCATATATATATATATATATATATATATATATATATGAAAATGTAATAGAATCAAATTAAATGATCACAAGTTTTAAATATTTAATTAATGGAGGTTAATTTTATATACCATGAATAAAAAAAATATTGTACTTTTAAACTTAATTTATAAGTTTGAAAACCAAATAATGTATAATTAAAAGTAACGATATTTTATAAAATCAATTAAATACATGCCAAAACTCATTATGTGACCGTCACATGTGCGACGGTCTCGCACACGACCGTGCCCGACTATGTTCAAACACGGTGTATAAGTATTTCTGTTTCAACTATAAGTATCTGATTTTTTTGTAGTGTACGACCGTGTCTTGGGACACGATCATGCCTTGCGCGAAAATACAGTAGCGGTTTGTGGCGCACGGTCGTATCACAGGACACAGTCGATATAAGTATGTGACTTTTATCTATAAATATGTATTTTATAGTTGTAAGTATGTGTTTTCGTGCAAGGTCGACCGTATCCCAAGGTACGACCGTGTTCGAGGACACGACCAAAAACGTTTGCCCCGGTCAATGCTCCCAAAAACGTGCTTCCACAAGGTTTCATGTACCCCTACGCGCCTGGGTGGATGCGCTCCAGGTGTCATACCCTTATGTTATGTTAAACATACCTTTATGTAATGTTAGTTATAAATTTATATTATGTTAGACATACATTTATGCAATGTTAGTCATACCTTTGTGTCTTGATATCAGACCCTTAGAATTTTCAATTATACCTTCATACGTTTTCGTAATGTTAGACATACCTTTAGTTATATTAGTAATACATTTTGCAACCCAAACTTTATTTTTTGACAGATTGCGATCTGAAGTATACAAACTTTACAAATTGCAATCTCTGACGAAATTTTCAGGCTAAAATTCAAGTTTTTTTTAGGGTTAAAAACATTTTCCCATCCCAACTACATCTGATTTTACACTTTTTGGTATCACTTTTGAAATGTTGCATTTTTCCGTATGAACTTTAAATTTGATTCATTTTACAATATTGAAAAATCATAGTCATACATGTGTCCTAAATCAATGGCTAGGATTTTGCGTGATACCGTAAAATTAAGGTAAAAATACAAAATTAAATTACAATTTAGAGCTATTTTGAAAAATACAAAATTAAATTATTAGAACTCATATTAAAAAAAAAAAATTTTTTTTACCTTAATTCAAGAAGTTGATTCAAGGTAAAAAAATATTTTATTTCATTTGAGTGCTAATAATTCAATTTTGAATTATCTTAAATGACCCAAACAATCATGAAAATACAAAAGAAACAACTCAATTTTGTTCGAACAACTCGTTGGAGGTAGTAATTTGTAAAATTTAGGTTGCAATTTGTCAATATATATATATATATATATAGTCTTGCAAAATGTAAAAACATGAAAAGTATAAGTTAATTTAAGCATTTAACCCTAAATATATAGATATAGATTAAATTAATTTGTAAATGTTTGCTTTTTTTGTTGTGCTGTGTGTCTCAAGCTTATGCCTCAGTTTTCTCATTTATCTTGTTTTACAATTCTTGTGATGAAAACATTCGAATTTGCTAATAATATAATAGTTGTTATCAATCAAACAAGAGTTACAATCACAACCCCCATTAAAACAAATTATAATAGTTGTTCGTGGATCATAATATATAATAATTATATTATACACAAATATCAGTAACACTTGTATGCTTCGGGGCACAGTGTCCTCAAATTAATCATCATACGGTGTTAAATATATACTCTACATGTGTCATATATATACTCTTCGACCAGGTATCACATGTATAGTACTCTTATATACATATGATACTTGTAGAGTGTATTTATAACACCAAGAAACATAACACTTATAAAATATATATAACACTTGAAAAACATGTATATATGTAACACTTAGATCCGTATCCCTATGTGCCCCAGGGTATATAAATTTTTGTACTCGTTATAATATAGGAGCATATAAGGTTTTGTCCTTGTTATAATATACATATACACGTTTTCACATGCATATTTTTAACATATCAAATATTGTTAAGATTTTTCTTAATATCTATAAATAATTAAAATCCAATAATATAAGATCCAATAATATCTATTATTTATAATATCAACTGTAATTAGCAACTTAAAATGGATCGGGTTGACCCGTCTCACGCAATAGGATCCGTGAGAAGGCCTCACACAAGACTCAATCCTTCGAGTAATAAACAACTGTAGAAGATAGCTAATAAAATACATGTATCGATCCACAATAAGAGATTATGAGTTTCTTAAGGTGATGTATTCTAATTCTTTCTTTTACAATAGAGATTTCAAACCGCTCAGAATTAATTAACATCATCAAATATTAAATTGAAATCTTGTTTTAAGTGATGTTTATACACATATACATTAACATATGTTCAATCATATCGTCTTTCTTTCTTTTGTCGCTTAAAAAATATATAGGATTCTCATTTTTTTATCACAGTGTGTGGTTTCAACGTTTTCTTTTCTTTATTTTTTCAAATCAAATAATTAAATGGGGTTCAGAATGATTTTAAAATTTAAAACACATGATTTATGTTATATTTTGTCAAAAATATAAATCATATAATAATATTATTAGATAGTAGAATTAATAATGAAATGAAACAAGTAACATGTAAATGAGATTACATTTATTGGCAACCTAAGCCATGAGTTGTCCTAATTGGACAAAAAATTAGATTAAAAAAAAAAGAATTGGATTAAATGGGACAACTGGTTGGTGCATGGGGTCATTGACCAACCCATGTATCAACCTTCTACTTTATCCTTGTCACATTCTAATTGGTTCTAATTATTTTTTATGGATAAAATTTAGATTATGGATAAAATTTATTTGATTTTATTTTTTAAAAATAACCAAAATTTCTATCCTTTTTTTTATCTATAAATAAAGTGTAATATTGACATATTTTGAATGAGTAGGTCTTGTGTGAGACCGTCTCACGGATCTTTTTTCGTGAGACGGGTCAACCCACAACCCACACTTAGTAATTCATATGAAAATTTATGGATATGAGTTCAATTTATGGGTAATAAAGATCCGTCTCACGGAAACTATCCGTGAGACCGTCTCATATGAGTTTTTGTGATTTTGAATCACAATCAAAAAATATTTATTTTCTCTCAATCTAAAATTCTATCTTTTTTACACTTTTTTCTCATATTATTTCCATAATCTCTTTCATATTATAGATTCAAACAATCCTAATTATTACCCAAACTCCCAAAAATTTTCAAATTTTGATAATTTTATTAATCTTGGAGATTACAAAAACTCTCAATATCATCAAAACAAATTTTCTTACTATAATTGATGAATTAAAATACAATTATTATATTTTTGAATATAATTAAAAAATTCTCAAAATAGTATATAATTTCATATTAATTATTATAGTATATATATAGATGAGAGAATAATTAATATTTTATTAAAAAGTTAGGTTAGGTTGGGTTATCAATAAAATATAAAAAAGTTGAAATTAAGTTGGATTGTAAATTATATACGTGAATGAAAAAGAAATGAATATTTTATTACGATGTTTGGTTGTGGGATGTGAATAAATACCGTTCGAAGAGAAAAAGTTACAAGCTCATAGTTTCACTATCTGGAACAGTGGTGGGCCACACGTGCCAAAACATGTGGGCGACCTTTTGTTTCTTCTGCCACGTGGATCCCACTACAGCTGGCATTTTAGGCCACTGGTTTTTATCATATGTGCCATGCTCTATCTTATAATCCTACATCAACATTCTTGCTTCTTTTTTTTTTTTTTCCCCTCAATCTGATGAAAATGAAATACAAACAACTCCTTAGAAAATAGTTCATATTTTTTAAATTTGCAATATTTTCTAAGTATGAAATGCAACTTATCTATTCAAATATCATGGATAAGTTTATTATTTTGTGGGATTAAATTATCCTCAAATCATTCAATTCAAAAAAAAATTCTGAATTGGCAATTTTTTTATGCAAATTCATGATTGCTTGATTGAGTTATTTGATTCAAAACAAAATCTAAACATTGAATCCATTAATATGTCCAAAAACAATTGTTACGCTTAGTAATGTGATTAGAATTATAACCCTTTAAATCGTAAGTTGAATATAGTAAGAAATAGTATAAACTAAAATTAAAAAAGAAAGTAGAGAATGCTTAAAGGATGAATTACTGTAACTGGTGTGGAGATTGAAATGAAATATTATCAAATTTTGAAACACATGCTTAAAATGTAATTGGTCGCAACATAACTTATATTCAACAAACATGTATTGTAAATCACGAAACGAGAGATTTGAAGTGTTAATCGATTCAACTTAATTTTATGATTCATGTTAGGTATAAAACTAAAAGTTCACACATCGATTTCCTATTCTGGAATTTATTGATTTTCAAGGGCACATGATCAATCTAACATAATCCATCATCAAATATCACCTCATTATATTGCATCTGCAATTACAAAAGTGATGGATTAAAAATGTGAGTATATAAAAGAGAAAATCAGACTTAATGAATCAACATTCAACATAGGGATTGATATATAGAGTACTCAATAAATAAAAATTCAAGCAAGTACTACTTAATCTCTTTGTTCAATGAAGCTCAAAACACATGTTTTACTTCAATGCACATTTCATTTGATATTTCTCATATAGCACATGTTAAAAGATCTGAGGGTGCATACATTTAATGAGTGGAAGCAAGCAGCAAATCATAGCTCCTAGTCCAAATAGCATCAAGATAATACCACATAAAACCCTAAAAAGAGTTGCAGTGGCCTAGCCAATCATTGTTGATTCAGTTTGTGTCCATATTACTTTGGTTAAAACACTACACTGTTGCTTAAAAGACTTCACAATCTTCCAACTTTTCACAGAGGGAGAGAGAGAGAGAAAACAAATTTCACATGGGCACGAGCAAATGGGTGAGCTGTTGAAGAAGGGAAGTTCAAGAACCTTCTTTTATCTCTAATTTCTGCAAATTTTTCTGTCAAATTCTCGGACAAAAAATAAGCAGCCAAAAGGGCTCTCTGAAATGTGTAAGATCTTCAAGCTTGTCATCATCGGTGGAGAGATTGTTGAAGAAGAAGAGGGTGAGTGGGAGAGAGAGAGAGATAAAGCCCATCAAGAAATTGAAGAGCAAGAAATCCAGATTTAAAGAAGCTGTGAATTGCAACACATTTTCAAGATTCACCATCAAAGTGACAATAAATAGAGCAGGTAAAGATTAAAGGATCCCTTCAAATCCACTGATATTATTACTGCTGCAACAATCAAGCCCTTCATTTATTACAAAGTTTTTGAATTTGAGAATTGAATTCAGTTTCCGTTACCCTTTTCTGCATACAAATATCTGCTCAAGAATCTGTGATTCTCTGTAGAAGAAAATGGAGCAGCAAAGCATTTTGAAGGCAACAGAAGTGGGATTTGCAAAATGCGAGTGTTGTGGGCTGACAGAGGAGTGCACTGAGGAGTACATAAAGCGTGTTCGAGATCGTTATTCGGGCCGTTGGATTTGCGGGCTTTGTGCTGAGGCTGTGAAGGATGAGGTGATGAGATCAGATACAAAGATTGGGAATGATGAGGCTTTGATTCAGCACATGTCTTTTTGCAAGAACTTCATCTCTTTGAGCCCTCCAAACAACCCCACTGAAGACCTCATTTCTGCTGTCAAACACCTGCTTTTCCGGACCCTCGATTCGCCCCGCTCCAGCCCGGTTAAGAAGCCCGGGTTCTTCGACTCCAGCCCGGTTAAGAAGCCCGGGCTTTTCGATTCAAGCCTGGCTAAGAAGCCGGGCTTGATTCGATCGGAGAACTGTGTCCCAGCTATGGATTCTTGAAGGGATTGTTGAGGTTTAGTTGACATTGATGATATAGGATTAGGTGGTGTTCTTGAATATGAATGGGTTTAGTGTTGGCTGATTGGACCATGTTATGACTTGTGTGTTTAGTTTTAGTTGAAGGATGTTCTGTTCCATTGAGTTTTGTATTTCATCTTACTAATTGGTTTAAATTCGTTGCTAGTTTGGAAATCAGAAACTCGTCATATATCGAACATTGTGTTGACATCATGTTATATCGAGATATTTATGACAAATCGTATTTCATCTCATATTTTCCACATTATTAGCATAGGAAGATCGAGATGATGGGGTGTGATTTGAAATTTAGAGAATGGAAATAGCAAGCATGATTAAGGTATATTCCAAGAGAGGTTAGTTGAGTTGATGATGAAAGGGAATATAGTGGAATAAATTGAACATGAAATTATACAAATGGGGAATATGCTAATAGATATTTAGTGCCTCATATTTGATTTTGGCAGAGCAAAATCCATGTTTTTTTTTATGAACATCTCTTCTCTTTTTTAACCTTTTAAACATTATTTAATTTAATATAAGAATAATGTCACTAAAATACGTTAATGTTGATGCCCTTTTAAGTGTTGATGATTTTGATTTAAAGTGGCATAATTATTTTATAATATTGGATAACTTTACACTCTGTCTATATTTGCCTATTTTATCCAACAAGATTTGATGCAATTGGTGAAATTGAGTCTTATTTGTCATCATAATATATATCCTACTTTCTAAACTTAAAAGCTATAGTACACTAACCGTTGCAAAATATGATTTGGCGTATTCAATTCTCACTCACCTACTGAAGTATTAAATATATATGCACGATTAATGGTCAAGTATTTGTATATACTATATTTGATAATTTTGTTTTATGCAACTATTATATAATTACACATATAATCCGTACATCGTAAGATTGTGAAATTGGAAAGCACGATAGCACGTTTGTGTGTCCATAGATAGCAAATATCAACACTGGAAATTGGATAATACTGGCAGAGTAGCATGATACCATTTTCGATCATGAATTTCATATCTCTAACGCTCACCAAGTGAACGACGATGATGTCGTATACTACTGATGAAATGAAATACGAGATCAAACATAATTGAAAATTAAGGTCATAGATTGCATATTAACTTCTTTTTTCCTCGAAAAAAATACATCAGAAATCAGCAGCATACACACCCCAAACATGTCATGTTCTGAGAAAAATACTCTTCATCACAGTAGAAATTAGTAAAGCTTGTAGAAACCGTATCGAGAAATGTGGCAACAATCAGTATCACGAACAACTACACGGGCAACTGACCTGGATCGACATAGTAAACAATTCAAAATTGGTTTATGGTATCAGGGAGAGCTTACAACGTGCAGAAAGCGAGCATTCTTCACACAGAATGCGAACATGGTTTCTCTATATTTCCTGGTCAACTAACTCCAGCAAAAGAATGGAATCGTTGCTTCAAATTTGAGCATAAATGGTTAAGAATTTAACTACGGTTGCTGGTCCTCGACTTTCAGTGAAACTAGTTCACTTTCCTGCTGCTGGCCTCTTGGCCTCAAACTCTTAGGAAACCATCTTCTAAACCTCTCTGGTAACCTGGAAAAAAGCAAGAACGAGAATGCTGTAATACAATTACGGTCATAATGCATCATTACATGGGTTATATATAGAGCACGTACAAGATGATAAAAGATCAATTTTACTGATAATGTAGCCAAATTTGGATAGGGAAGAGGATCAATTTGTCTTTTAACTCCCTTGTTTGGGACATGGTAATGGTGTTCTTACAATTATTAGGTCAAGAAATGGTATAAATAAAAAAAGAGAACAGCAGAATATATATGTGGAGGGTGGTTAACGGGAAGGACATGGGTTTATGACTTACAGGTCCAATCTTTCATAAATGGCCCTCCGCACTGAAGAGTTGAGACCATATGCTATTGAGTTGAAGAGGCCCTTGAACAAGGAAAAGATGAGGAAAATTCAAATTTCAGGAAAGCGACAATAAACTCTCTGCGACGGACTTATTAAGAGTAACATGGACTTACCATAAGTGCAGCCGTGCCAACATCAAGAACAGAGAGCCAAAAGATTTTATGACCTGGTTCAATGAAGTCATGTATACGGTTGATCGTTCCAAAAAACCATGATCCAATCAGAATAAGTGGGTAATAACCCCATCGATTCATGGCCTGTCAAGAAAACACACGGAGAATGGAGAACATAAAAAGAATTATAACTGCACTGTGTATTTCAGAACTTGGCTTCTTCTCCAAATGTGACTGTATCAGTAAGCCAGTATACAGCTGGTTTTCACGAGTTAGAAAATAGCAATGGCATTAGAGAAACTATGACTCAACAAAAAAATCATTTGTTTGTGTCGTATAAAGATAGATGGTGATAAACCACCATGTATTCCATGAAGAGGATACTCCCATCAATATCAGAAAAGAAATTACTATTAGTCTATTACAAGTAAAGACATAAAAACATGCCTGATAGAACCCAAGGTGCTCAAAGCTATGGGAAATTGAAAATTAGTAGCATCTCTGAATCAATCAGGCCATACCAAGTTTTCCTATAGTATTCTGCAGACTGATTTTCTGAGAGCATAGGGGTATACATCCGTGCCATCAATATGCTTGATAAGGCAAACACCAAAAAGTAGAACACTGATTATGCAAACAAGGATGCTTTTTAACAAGATTTCTCATGTTGTGGACAAGTCAATGTGGACAGTAAAGGATATTTACCTTCATATCTGGCCGCACAGTTGATTGGTATCCCCGTTCTGACATTCCCACTGCCATCTGGAAAAACAGGTCAGAGCATCGTGGATTTAATCCGCCAAACAAAGACACATGTATGCCTCAGTCCTAATCCCAGAAGCTCAGAAATAATGCATGGGAAAAGAGAAATCCAGATGACTACATACACGAGTGGCATTGTTTAACATGCGTATCACTTGAAAATAGGTGACACCGTTGAATAGAATTGCACCCCAGAGTGGTGCATAAAATGTTATGAAGTGAACCACCTGCAGAAATAAAATAAGAATCACAAATCTTAACATTCACAAGAAAATCAATGCAAAAGTTTCAAAATTACATCTTTTAAACTAAGTCACTATATATCAAAAATGGATCAGATTTTTACACAGAAAACTTAAGTGAGATCAGATAATAGTTTTTTAAGCATGAGTATTTAGCATGGAACAAGTTTCAAAAATAGATAAGACGATCATATAAAATAATGTATAGCAGCAAATTATGTCTGTGTAGGTTTCAATATTTAGCAAGCAAAACCCCCAAAATATGCCCAACTTAAGTTCAGGAGCAGTCTTTCCTTAAAATGGATATGTGAAATCAGTAATCAGGAATGGAGGATGATTAAGGACAGATGAAACTAATTATTCATCTTTCAGCGGACAAATTGTTTTGGTAAGCAAGACGATATAACACGTACTACCACAGTCTCATGTTTTCCATATATAGTTTCAGTAAAAAGACAAATTTACTCATCTCTCAGCCAACACACTGTTTTAGTAATGACAAGAAGAATATAACTCGCACTTCCTCAGTCTCATTTTTCCATTAACTGGTTCAGCACATAGTCCAGATACATCATATAAAACTTCAAATTTAATAAGGAAACAAAAAATCAATGGTAAGGCTTCAAACTACTTGCCGTTCCTGTACGGCCTGTTTGTGTCCAACACCAAGCACCAATGCGGCTTATATGACTGTGGTCATTGCCAATGGAGCGGATTACTGTCATAACAACTGAAGTTCCTGCAACAGTTTTATTAGGATAGATCCTCCACATCAGTTGTAAAATCAAAAGCATAGATCCTCCAGCAAGTGTTATAAAAAAGGAAATAGAAGCCGAAATTGCAAAACATAAGAGCATACCCCACACATATAAATGAAACATCGGTTCTAAATCCTCCACATCAGTTTTATGACGAACAACTGTTCTGTGTAGAGTGAAAGCAATTGTAGTTGTCCACAGAAAAGAAGCAACACAGAAAAAATGTGTTGTGTAGCCTTGAGCATAACAAAAGTATCCTTTGGAAGGATCCCTGCATAACACGTTCATTTAGATGAAAAGGATCAGCGCATTCGATTTTTTACCATCTAGAGAAGGTGGGAGAAAACACTGCCAAAAAGAATGTGCATACCCAATGATGCCAAAGAAACTGCAAAACATGTCCTGCAACAGAAAAAAGAAAAAAATTAATTCGACACTCTGCATTGTACAGACAAAAAAGAGAAAATACAAGAAAACAACAATGAATGAAAGAATGTAGAGCTCATGAATTTCCAGCTGCAGGATTCATTCGTTTAGGAAAAACATCAAACTGCAGAACATATTTCTTACTGAAACAAATTACAAAAACAGTAAGTATTGAGGCTCCCAGTCCTCACTTCAGCTAAACTAACGATCTTACTCTGTCGAATTATTGTTAATCTGAAACAATTTTCATTTAATGCACAAATCACTCCAATCTGCACAATTGCACAGCATAATCACATTCAACCTAAATCTCGACACAATTTCAAATCACCAGCCAACTCACTACTTCCGTTCTACAACTGCACTATCTATTAAGTTGATATTCAGCCGATTAGGCTTTAATTGCAAGTGAACAGCAGAAAATAACCTAATTTTCGGGGGGGGGGGGGGGGGGGGGGGGGACTAGAACGACATCAAAAAGGTGAGCGAGTACTTACAGAGAGAGCGAGATAGAAGACGAGCTTGAAGGAAAACTTGCGAAGTTCTCTGAAGAGGAAGTAACAGAGGACTATGAAACTGGAACCAACGAGCGAGAAGCTGGAGGCGCCGGTGTTAATGGCGGTCAGAAATTCCCGTTGCGCCGCCGTTAAGCTCCCCGAAACCGCCTGCACCGTCGCCATTGCATCAATTGCGCAATCTTCAAACAAAATCACGTATGACAACCGGAAAATCTTCAGTAGCTTTCAATCTGCATTCTCCTCAAGCTTTTGGCATTCTTCGCAAGCAAGCAAATAGAAATGGAAGTGAACGTTTCTATTAGGGAATTAGGATTTGTATATATAATATTTGTACCACTTAGAGGACACGAAGTCGCTTTGGCCGAGTGGTTAAGGCGTGTGCCTGCTAAGTACATGGGGTTTCCCCGCGAGAGTTCGAATCTCTCAGGCGACGATTAATTTTTTAAATATTTTTTCAAGTATTTAATACTTTACAATTACAATTATTGATTTTATATTTAGCTAATTTTAGCTTGTCAAATTTTTTTTTTTTTTCAGATTTAGAGGCTATAATATCTCTTTTTTTAGAAGAACAAAAGGCTCATGATTTTTAATATGTGAGAAATTCCTACATTTCAAAAGAATAGAAAAACTAAATTATTGATGATTTTTAATATGTGAGAAATTCCTACATTTCAAAAGAAAAGAAAAATTAAAATAAAATATTAACTAGCACAAAAACTTACGTGAGATGGTCTCATTGATAATTTTCGTGAGACGGATCTTTTTTACCCATTAACCAAATGAAGTGTGGGTTATGAGTTGATCCGTCTCACATGATATGATTTGTAAGACGGTCTCACGTGAGACTTGCTCATTAATTAGAAGGTAGAGGTCCTCTAGGACCATTTCATTCCAACCAAAAAAAATAAAAAATCATTTAATACATTGACCACTAGATTTGTTTTATTTTTTAGTTTTTAAGTCTAGGAGGTATGGAAGAGAAGGAATAAAAAATACTAAAAAAACTTGTGTATTCCGATTCAAATCCAAACCATTACAGTTTGCATGATAAGATGAAATATCAGTTGAGCTATAATACGTATATTCGTAATAAAGTCCAAATAAACCCAACTTTGGTAATGGGCTAATACTGATGCACTAGCTTCTCTGGTCTTTCAACGCATGGATTGACAAACATATTTAATTCAGTAACCTAACCAACCTATCCTTCATTTATTGTTTCATAAATTCAAAAGTCCCACCAATATATAACATCTAGAAAAATAGGAAAGAGGATACATATTAGTATGAAAGTGACCCCATATTTTGAGTTGGACACCATTTAATTAGAGTTTTCGAATTATTTCAAACTTTACGATTCATATATAAATTTGTGGAAATGAGTTTAACTGGCGGGTAGAAAGGATCTGTCTCACGGAAATTATTTGTAAGATCGCCTCACATAAGTTTTTATATTAATTAGAAGGTTCAACTGTAGTAATCCGTTTTAATTTACACTAATATAATTCTATTTTCTACCATGTATAGTGTTTGTAAGATGAATGAAGATATATATATATATATATATATTAGTGCATCATAAGTTTTGACAATAATAAAAATACTTATAAAAAAATGAAATTAAATATATGATGAATAATAATAGGGTATACAGTAACTAAACTCAAATTAAAGACAATCCAAATCAAAACAATTTTAAAAAATAAAATTAATCAAGTTACCTTTAGAGGATGAAGTCTTCTTCTTTTTTCTTTTCTTCTTTTTTTTTTTTTCAAAATTTTACTTTGGCTCTTTGACTCTAAAAGGGTAGAAAGGACATTTAACAAAATATTCAGCATATATAAACGGTGAAACTGCCATCCACAGATATTCAATTTCTCGCCGGTGGTAAAACGGGATGGTCGCCTCCTGCCTGAGCTTCGTCTCCCTCTACGGCAGCTTCCTCCGCCGCTCTCTCGCCGCCGCCGGCCTCTCCTCTCAGACCGTAAACGTCGACGGAGACACCACCATCCACTTTTGGGGGCCCCCTGCCGCCACTTCCAAACCTCCGGTGGTTCTGATTCACGGCTTTGGGCCTCACGGCGTCTGGCAATGGCGGCGGCAAATCTCCTTCTTCTCCAAGGAATTCGATGTCTACGTGCCTGAACTGGTCTTCTTCGGCGACTCATTCACCGAATCGGCTGACAGATCGGAGGTTTTTCAGGCGGCTTCCCTCGCGAAGCTTCTAGAGAAGCTCGGAATTCTCAGGTACGAAGTAAAATCCTAGAAAACGCGATCGGATTTCATGTCGGTTTTCTTCTGAGTGTGATTCATCTACACTTGAATTCTCAATCGTAAACTTCAATATTTGGTGTGGACTCAGGTATTCTGTGGTTGGGACGAGTTACGGCGGATTTGTGGCGTACCATATGGCGGCGATGTGGCCGGAGAGGGTGGAGAAGGTGGTGATCGCCAGCTCGGGAGTGAACATGCGGCAGAAGGACAATGCTGAGCTTCTGAAGAGGGGAAAAGCAGGAAAGATTGAGGAGTTGCTGCTGCCAAGCACCGCCGGGGAGCTCCGGAATTTGATCGGTTTGTCCGTTTACCGGCGTCCGTACATGCCTGATTTCTTGCTCAACGATTTCATTAACGTCAGTAAATTCTTAACCTTTCTCTTTAACTTTAATTTGAACCAATAATATTCAATCCTTTTTTTTAGAAAATAAAAATACTCTTGGCAGTTGCTAGCTTGTCTATACTCCATGCATTAAAATTTATACCATAATATATTCGGATTAAAATGTGATTTTATTTGGGTGGAAATCTGTTTCAAGAAAATTGTTTTAAGGTAGGCAATTTGTGTGCTTTTATGTTCTGCACAAAAACTTATCTTATACGGTCTCACGAATAATTTGCAACGATTAATTTTACCAACTAACCAAACTCATTTACATATACGTTAATTGTGAAGTGTGGGTTGTGTGTTGATTCGTTTCACATAACATGATATATGAAACGGTCTTGGTTGGTTTTTACTTGTTCATTTCTCAACTCCAAATTTATGTCTATTTAATTTGAATACAAGCACCTCAAAGGACAATTTCTTTCTAAAACCATTTTTGGCTGTTCATTAGTTAGCAAACTTCTTGTGTTTTTGGAAGAGCATAAATTTTGTGTCCAATTTGCAAACAAATTTAAAAGTTGTTGCCTTTTCAACAACTTGCATAATAGAGTCTAATTAGGTAGTCCATTTGACTTTTGAGCCAATAATTAAGAAATATTGTACTAGTATGTAGGAAAACCAACAGCCCTCACCTAATAATGCACAGTTCATCTTTTATTTCATAACATATTTCGGTTTTGTATCTAACTAAAATATACTACATATGTTTATGACTTATAACTGTACAAATGCTTTAACTGTAAAGTCAATTTATAATGGCACCATAATTTTCTTGATATATTTTTCTTGATTTTTATTGTACTTTTTGGAAGAATATTAATATTTTAAAATGGGCCCAGAAATTGTATTGTGAATGTAGGAAGGAGAAGATGGAACTCTTGAAAGGTTTGACTCTTGGGAAGGATGATAGTGTAACTATATCTCCCCTTTCTCAGGTAGGTGTGTGTATATATATATATATATATGTAGTTAATGTTGTTAATTTATGAAGTATAATGATTGTTTTTAATGAGTATGTATTTCTGAAAGTGTTGCATTGAATGCAGGAAGTGTTGATTGTGTGGGGAGAGCATGACAAAATATTTTTGTTGGAGAAAGCTATTGAACTGAAGAAGTAAGTTATTTTTTTTCAGTCAAAAAACATGTTAGAATAGTGTAAAACATTCATATAAAACATTCTTAGACACATAAGTTTTTAACATGAAACATAAATTATACATTGTGATAGGTAATATGAACAATGGGACAACACTAATTTCTACTATAGGAAATTATTTTCCTACCACATTAACTAATTCGTTTTTGAGTAAGTTTTATATGAAATTATCTCATAGGTCATCTATGTAAGATGAGTCGACTCATAAACCCACAATTTACAAAAGACATAATGAGCATACCCGTAACTTCAGTAAAAACCTTGTATTATTATACATATAAGAAAGTAGAGGTTATATAGGACTATTAATTCAAATTGTGGTAATAAAAGTAAAAAACTATACATTGTGTAGAAGTGTTAATTTTATTTGACATTACTTTAAAGAGGAAATGCATCAAAATGCCATATTTTATATAAAAAAAGAAAATTTTACCATTTAATATAAGTTAATATATAAAAATGTCATCTAAGATAACTTAATATAGTAAAATACCACATTTTTTTGAATGATTCCAACTTTTCAATGATTGGGCAATGATTGAAAGTTTGTCAATGATTGGAATGATTGGATGTATATACCATAATTTTCGAATAAGCAAAACATATAGGCTTATTCGAAAATTAATTTTATTGTTCGAATAACCCTATTTTTTAGTTATTCGAAAATACTATAAATTATTCATAATTATATTTTCGAGTAACCCTAAATATTCGAATGTTATTTTCGCATAACCTATTTTTTTTAGGGATTATTCGAAAGTATATAATTGGAAAATATATAATTTTCGAATAACCCCTAAAAAATTTTGCTATTTTTTGAAAATAAGGGTATAATTTTCGAATAACCCTAATTTTATACAGTTATTCAAAAATTATAAAAAAATTATAATAATTTTCGAATAACCCTATTTTTTAGGGTTATTCGAAAATTAAAAATTTATCTTCAAATGTTCGAATAACCCTAAAAATTAGGGTTATTCGAAAATTATCCACCTAATTTTCGAATAACCCTATTTTTTTAGGGTTATTCGAAAATTTTAAGATAATTTTCGAATAAAACAAAAAAAAATCGAATAACAATAAAAAAATAGGGTTATTCGAAAATTATCCACCTAATTTTCGAATAACCCTATTATTTAGGGTTATAATTTTCGAATAACCCTATTATTTTAGGGTTATAATTTTTGAATAACACTAAAAAAAAAATTTTTTTTTTAGTGTTATTCGAAAATTATCTTAAAATTTTCGAATAACCCTAAAAAAATAGGGTTATTCGAAAATAAGGTGGATAATTTTCGAATAACCTTAATTTTTTAGGGTTATTCGAACATTTGAAGATAAATTTTTAATTTTCGAATAACCCTAAAAAATAGGATTATTCGAAAATTATTATCAAATTTTTTATAATTTTTGAATAATCGTATAAAATTACAGTAATAATTGCATTAAATAGTCAAACTGACATATTTGCAGTAAAAGTCACATGTGTAATAGATTTGTGGTATTTTGTTATATTAAGTTATAATATGTGACATTTACACATATTATCTTATATTGTGTTATAAAATTTATTTTTATTATAGTAAATGTGAGTATTTTAGACCCACAACTCTTACTTAAAACTTGTTACAAAATACTACTAAATGCAGGTTACTTGGTGAAAAGGCGAGGTTGGAAGTAATAGAAAAGGCATCACACGTGCCCCAAATAGAAGATTCAGAGCAGTTCAACAACATTGTCACTAATTTCTTACGTGGCACATATTTCATCTGAGGTGTTTTGTCATTAATGGTTGAGATTCGAGGTAAGCAATCAAATCTACGGTGTAGATTTCGCCAGCTGTTTTACCCAAAATGTTGTGACACTATTTTATAAAATTAAGATTTACTCCTCTATTTATCCGATGATGATGATGATATTTTAAACTTTCAAATGATTATTTCAGCTCAGAAATTTGATGGGCTGCTTCAACAGCTCGAGCTAGCAATATACTGGGCCTAAAAAGGACATTGGATTCAGCTTGATGGTTCTAAAACTAATCTGCAATAAAGATTTTTAACAAATTATTAAAAATATGTTGGGCATTAATTTTAAATTATTGGTTTGAACTGTAGTTGCTATCCCTAAATTTAATTACTGGACGGTTAAAATGTTGGATGAAAATCTAGATGTTGATCTTTGTAATAGCATTTGAGATATTGATAATTTCTATAATAGAAGAAATTAATCCTCAGAGTATATGTAATTGCCAAGTGTTCTCTGTAAAACACTGTCATTATTATCCACATAAAAATCATTTCAAATCCCTCAATGGTCATATCAACATTTCTTTGTATATTTCAATATTTTTTCAATTATCTATTTCTTTCAATTCTTGGTTTTCAAGAGAGGATGGGGAGAGACCTTTGATGATTATGGAAAACAAATCTTGAAAAAGCAGTCATTTGACGCTTGTTATGTGATATACGAAATGTTTTATTATATTTTGTAAAATATTTTATATTTCAAAAGAATTACTATACTGATGTGATTATTTCACAAAAGATATAACCTGCAGCGGAATAGTATTATCCCTCCTTGTGTGAATCTTGTAGGATAATTATATCAAATAGAAGCAATAAAGCAATCACTAATAAAGCACCGATTTAATGTGGAAAACCTCCTCGATGTGAGGAGTAAAAACCACGGGACCGTAGTCCACTCAAGAGCTTCATTATGATCAAAATCAGCAATACAAATGTTCCACAATCTGTCACTACAGATTTCAACCACACAACAATCAAGAGTTAAACCAAACTCACCCAACACCCTATTGTCTAGCTGTTGTTCACAATACTCGGATCATCCAAAACTGATCTCTACTGTTCAGAACCTTCCTATGAGTGCCTTAAGTGTTTTGACAAAGTTATAACTCGAACCAATGGTTAGAATGTTCGAAACAGCCCCTCGAACTAGACTGCACACACAATCTTCACACACACCCCAATCGAACAAGATCTCCACCATTCAGAATGTAGACCCACAAGTCCTGAACGTGCTGACCAAATTCCAGCTCGATCCAACGATCGAATCTCTGAATATTGTAAGTGGAAGAGTGTCGATTTGGGTGGCTTAACCAGATGATGAACTCATTCTCTAGATTCTTCTCTTGTTTTTCTCCATGGAACTCTTAATAATAATCAAGTATATATACTTAGGGTAAAATAGGTAATAAATAAATAGATTTTTCACCTTTTGGGCTACTCCATGTTGGCTCAATACACATGAACTTTTAAGTTGGGCACTTAGGCCTCCACATTGTTGAAAACTCAACCCAACATGTATGTCATGTATATTTGAAGACATCATATGTTTGATGAGTATTAAATAGTTTGAAATACAAAATGTAATATCAAATATACAGAACATCCTACTCCAACATACTACTGGTGTTCAAAACTAAATATACCACCTAACTTCCAACCATAAAATCAACAACAATTGTGTGTGTGATTGGAAATCAAATCTTTGATAATTGATGATTTTGGATAAGCATTAATTTCAAATCACAAGTCAGCCAACAAATATCATTCATGTACGTCTTCATTTAATTTCATTATCTAAATCAAAATAGAAGTATAAGAGACAAAGCATTAGAAATGAAGTACAATAGACAAAAGTATATATAAAAAGAATATAACTTTTATGAGACATCTAAATCCTTAAAAATAAAAATGTTCCCACTTATAATCCACAATTCATATATAAATTTGTTTATGTATTGCTAAAATATCTCATCTCATAGCTAAATATACACAAATCAATCTATTATCCATAGCTTATAAAAATGGAATTAATTATATAAATTAAATTGAATTATGATAATTAAGTTTCATCTTATAAAATTATACTAGTGGTACACCCGCGCAATGCGCGGTTTATTATTTATTATGACAATTACGATTATAATAATATAATAAATTTATTATATTAAAATATTATTCATGAGATCTTATTATTTTGAGATTTGTGAAAAATCCTTATTTTTTTTAATGATGATGATGACGACGATGACGACAACAACAACGACGACAATATAACAAAAAAAAAAAAGTTTTGTACTTGTGTGCTTTAATTATAAGTTATTAATTATATTTGTTAATATATATGTTCTATTCATATTTTTGTTCCTCTATATCTTATAATTATATTTAATAATTTGTAAATAAGTTTCTATATTTTTTTTAGATGGATTTATTTTACAAAGACTGTATTTATTCAAAAACTTAGTTTATATTTAAAAAATTTAGGTTTCAAATTCATTTTACATTTAAAACAATATTTTTTTTAGAATTTTGAAATCATTTTAAAATATTTTTTCTTATATCTTACACAATTAGTATTGCATATATGTTTGAATTTATTTTTAAATGTTATTTATGGATTTGTTTTAGATTAACCTCACAACATTATTAGATTATTATTAATTTTACTTTCAAATTTAATTATTATTTTTAATAATTTTATAATGACTTTTAAAATTTTAAATATTTTATAGCCCTTCGTAAAATGAAATTTAGATTTAGACCTATTTTTCACATTTATATATTAAAATTATAGAATAATTTTTAAAAATTTAAATTTTTTGACAATGTTTAAATTTCATTATTTTTAGATTTTTTAATTTATCATTAAGACATAATCATATAATCATACCATCCAAAATAATTTCATCTAGTTCATTTTACCCATATATTAAATTAAAAAACTACTTATTATATTTAAAATATATATGAAGTTTGTTCTGTAAGATTCTCACAAGTTTTTTAGTTTTTTTTTTCCCACTTTTTCTCTATTGGTCAATGACAAATTAGTAATTATGTCCAATTTTACAATTGAGTGACAAATCAGTAAATATGTCAAAATTTTCTTATTTTAAATATAATATAGATCTGTATAAATAATCTCATGTTTGTGTTTTCTTGTTGGTGAGGGATAACCAGTGCTGGATGAGGATTTCTGGATAAGACCTAACTTCATTATCTCATTATTTAAAAATGGAATTTTATATTCAATTCAATCTTTTATTTTGTCGTTTCCACCCAACCATAAACAAACAAATGTTGTGGCACACATTGTTAAACATGGTTGAATTACCCCTTTGTTTCTCTCAAGATTTTCTTCATGAGATGATCTGTTTCATATCACTGTTTTCTTGATAAAAATTTGATCTTTTTTGCTGGGCTCTCTCTTTCTTGGCAAGAATTTGACTCTCTCTCTCTCTCTAAGTTGAAAGGAAGATGCCAACAAGGGTTGTGGAAAATGGTGGGGTTGATGGGGTTAACAGGGAGGATGTGAGGTTTTTGTTGAAGAAAAGGGTTGTTTTTGAGGATGTTGGGAAAACAGAAGAAAAGGGATTTGTGAAGAAGGATTCACTCAATCAGAGTGTTTGTTGTTCAGATGAGTCATCTTCCATTGGTAAAAACAGTGATGTTTCTGAGAATTCAATGGAGAAATCTGATGATGGTGATGAAGTTCAGAGCTCTTACAAAGGGCCATTTGATGCCATGGATGCCTTGGAGCAAGTTTTGCCAATTAGGTTTTGCATGCTTTCTCTATTTCTTTCTTTTATCATTTCCATTGTTCATTGCAAACTGATCCAAAAGTTTTCAATTCAGTAGTAGCCTTATAGATCTTCTTTAATCAGTAATCATAGACTATCTTTTGATATGTACATAATGAGTTAGATATACCTATTTTCTTGAACGAGTATCAGTACATGCGATACGGAATCGGATCCTCTATTCCAAGACCGTGTTCCATCTTATGTTTTATTATTTTAATTAGATGATAAATGTATATTGGTGATGTCATCTTTTACACGTGTCGTGTGGGGATTATATTGAAACATCAGATGAAACACGATTTGATTTGGAATAGAGGATCCTGATTGATGCGATACATGCGTAAATGGATGAATTTTTTAAATTAAAAATATTATATTACTATTAATCGACTTAAATAATAATTTTTTATAAGGATATACAATCTATATTAAATTTTAAAAATTCTAATAAATTAAAATCCTTATATAATAGAGTCCTACTTATAATAGAATTTTATATGACTTTGGTTTAGAATTCTAATGTAAAATTATTTAAATATAAAAATTATAAATTACTATAATAACCTTAAATAAAATCTTTTAAAAGGATATATTAGGAAATTTATATTTTGTAAGAAATATTCATATTTTTATATAAGTAACAGATGTGTGATGTGTGATGATAAAAGTGTAGTGGAACAAAAGTGTTGTTGAAGATCAGCATTTTCTTGAAACCTAACCAATCTGAATTGCCAATGCAGAAGGGGCATTTCAAGATTCTACAATGGAAAGTCCAAGTCCTTTACTAGTTTATCGGATGCTTCTTCGTCATCATCCCTGAAAGATCTTGCGAAGCCTGAGAACGCTTATATGAGGAGACGAAGAAACCTACTCGCGTGCAGCCTCGTCTGGGACAAGAACCGAAGCTCGCCTCTCAGGAGCAATGGTGGTGGCATATCAAAAAGGGTGATCAACTCGGGCCGAACATCACTAGCTTTAGCCTTAGCCATGAACTCCGACATTGACAAGCAAGCTCGAGAATGCAGCCCTGCTGGTTCGGTGAAGGATTTTCCGGGCTGGAGATCTTATTCGTTGGTTGATTTGACTTGTGCAGATCACAATGTGGCTAATTGAAGTTGATGTGAGGTTTTGCCTCCATGTTTCACTATTGCAACTGTGGAATCTCGTATTTTAGTTCATCGTTGCATTGTACAGTTGGAATTACGGTAGGAAATACTTCATTTGTCCCAAAATAAGAATCATTGAACGATCATGAAACACAACTCTGTCAAGATAAGATCCACAAGAAATTATTATTATGTACAACAAAATCCAATTCTAGAGTTTCCACGTCTGCCTAAGAGTGAGCCAAAATCTCCAAGACAGAGTGGTCCTTTGGGGCTTCTTCTTCGATGTTCTTGGATGGTTCGTCGTCTTCGTTTAGACACTGTTCTGAGAGATCACTTCACCGAATTTGAGGAAGAGTTGAGCATCTGAGGTGCTCATGGATGAGCAGTTAACCAAGTGAGGAGTTTTCAGATTGGCATACTCGTCTACGTAACACTGAACCTTGGCCGATGGGAGAGGAGTTGGTGGCATTGCGTTGAACGACTTCGCATCTGGAGGTGGCGATAGACTTCCAAGAACACGAACAACTTCATGCATTGTTGGCCTATCCGATGGCTGTCTCTTGGTGCACAATAGCGCGAGTTGGAACACCTTCTTTACTTCTCCAAGATCACTACACGTTTCCGAGATCTCAGGATCGACCGTATCCATCACTGAGTTGTTTGCTGCTTTAGTCAATATCTGAAACAAAAAGATAGAACACCCTTTTTGAATTGGACATCAACCAGTGTTGATTAAAATGTGAGTAGAAAATCAAGAAAACTGACCAGATGGTGTAGGTTAGATTCATCATCTACGGCTTTCCAACCGGTGAGCAACTCAAGTAGCACAATCCCGTAGCTATAGACATCGGATTTCTCTGTGAGCCGGGAGGTTCGAGCATATTCAGGGTCGATGTAGCCAATGGTGCCCATTAGATAAGTCGAAGTGTGTGTTTTTGATGTGCATAGGCTCTTAGCAATGCCAAAATCGGTGAGATGGGGTTCGTAATCCTTATCCAACAGAATGTTGGACGACTTCACGTCCCTGTGGATAATACGAGGATTACAATCATGGTGCAGATACGCCAGCCCCTGTGCCGCCCCCAAAGCCACCCGGAGACGAGTGCTCCAATCGAGCTTCTTCTTCTTCCTAGTTCCTGAAGAGTACACAGCAATGTTAAAAATTCAATGACAATTAAAGAAATATGAACTCAGTTCAATGGCTGCTAGCTTACCATGAAGGACGTCCCAGAGGCTCCCGTTGTCCATGTAATCGTAAAAGAGAAGATAACCAGAAGGCGAAAGGGAGTATCCTTGGAGGCTAACTAGGTTACGGTGTTTGATGCTTCCAATCGTGTTCAGCTCTGTTTCGAATTCCTTGAGACAATGTGGTGAGTGAGAGTAGAGTTTCTTGATAGCAACAGGTCGACAATTCTTAAGAACACATTTGTAGACGGTGCTTGATGCTCCATAACCAATTACATATTTTTCACTCAGATTCTCCGTCATTCTCATTATATCTTCGTATACATGAAGCGCCATGTTCATGTGAAGGATAACGAGCTTCGGAGACGAGTAGTTAACTGTTCGATTAAAGCAATAACGCTAGCTCAATAACAGAATATAGTGCGCAAGGCAACTGAAGCCATGGAGGACATACGAACCTGGCTTATCGAGTGGCCCAACTATGAATGATTTTGGATGATGAGGCCGGCAAGCTGCGATCAAGATCATGAGAAGAATAACCAATGCACCAAGGGCTATTCCGAGTATAGCTGCTTTAGATATTGAAACTGCAAAAATTATGATTCCAAGAATTAGTATGGAGCCAAGAAAACCGTCTCTAAGAGACGAGACACCAAATCTTACCTCGCTCAGAAGTACGAGGCATGCGGCAAGAAGACACGAGCCAGTATCCACAAAGTCGGGGATTTCCTAGGAAACTAAGCAGACGAAAAAAAGAGATGATATAGCAAAATACGGGTGTGCATGATTGACAGCGGAATAAAGAAAATGGTACCTATCGGGTGAAAATCTTGAAAAGTTGTTTCCGGTTGGAATATATCCAACGAGATTATTGTACGAGACATTTCTGTGAGAGCATGCTAGTGTTAGACGCATGCTAATTGTAATGCTACATTTTTTTTAACATAGTTTCAACAGTGAACTTACAGCACTGTAAGACTGAGGCAACTGGCAAGCGACATTACATCACCAGATATATTGTTGTTTTCGAGCTTCCTGTCAATAATTCGTACAAAGTTAATCAACTTATCGATAACAAAAGTATTGGCATTCTTTAACATTATGAGAGCTCTTACAGCATGAAGAGATTCTGAAGTTGGCTGAGTTCTTGAGGAATTAAACCAGAGAGATGGTTATTTGAAAGATCTCTACAAGAAGAAAAACAGGATTCAAGAATTCCACATCACATTTAAGAAGAAATGGTTTAAGAAAACGAGCTTCTTGATAATGCATGCTGTTTTCTTACATCTCCATAACGCTTCTCAAGTTGCCAAACTCGGCAGGTAGGTATCCAGTCAAAGCGTTGTTGCTCAAATTACTGTCCCAAGGCTAAGAAAGTGAGATATAAAAGGCGTGGGGGTAATAAACGAAAACCAGAACTGAAAAACAAGTAAATAAAACATCAACGAAAACGTACAGTTTGAGAAGATGTTCCAAGTCACCGAGTGAGGAGGGCATATCGCCGCTGATCCTATTATTCGAGAGGTCTCTGTTCAAACATATTATCAAGATGAGCATTTCTATGCTTTAGAAACAAGGATCAATTATCCACCAGCAAAGCTTGATAGCACTTACAAAGTGTCCAAATTACCGATCCGTGACAGCTCGATTGGAATAGGGCCCTTGAGATTATTGGAGGATAGGTTCCTATGGAATTGTATCGAGAAGCAAAATGCTTATTCAGAGAAAATTCTATAGGAAAATCCATAATCGGATTAACAACATTGATTGGTTTAATGCTTCATTTGATAGTGTAGAGAAACAGGAAGAACTCACAAATAGGTCATGCTTTCCAGCTTTTGAAATGCAGGTGGAACAGTTCCATTCAGTTTGTTTCCATGCACGTTGCTGTTATAACGTGAAATATATAATCAAACATAAAACTCGTTGAATAGAAAAACACGATTCAAAAGACGATTCTTACAGGCTATTCAGGTTTGTGCATGAGCTAAGATTGTCTGGTATAGGCCCTTCTAAGTGGTTGTTGGCTACATTTCTGCAAGAATGAGAACAACTTAGTTTGCAGATCCAATATGATTAAAACAAGGGAGCTTTGTGAAGAGAAAAACATACAGATCAAACAAATCCGTGAGCTTCCCAAGTTCCGGTGGAATATGCCCAGTAAGCAGATTATCATTCAATTCCCTTAATTTCAAAAAAAAAAAAAACGAAGATATCAGAATCGATTTTTGGAGAATAGAATATATGAACTCTCACAACTTGTTAAAAAAATGAGTATAAAGGAGGCGAAAATAGTAGATAAGATTTATACAAATAATGAAGCTTGGTCATATTTCCGAGCTCTGAAGGAATAGATCCTGTTAGCTTGTTACCATGAAGATACCTAACAAAAGATGGTGAAGATGTCAAATTACAAAAACACATATAACATAACTTCTAATCGACAGTTAAATTCACGAGACCAGTTTCACACAGGAACATGTCAACGGAAGTTTAATCACTTTGTGAGAAAATAAGATATCCTTTGAAAAACATGTTTGGTTATGCAAAGTAAATGAAAGCATGGGCGAAACCAAGGTTTTCCTAGCATTTACTTACAGTTTCTCAGTGTAAGTCAGATTTCCAAGAATCGGTGGAATTGCTCCACTCAACATGTTATAACTCAGATCTCTGGAGCATGAAAACCGAAAATGTGTTAAATTTCGATTTCATGGAAACTGAACATAACAGAAAGAAAAGAGGTGCTTACAACACAGCTAGTGCCTGCATCAGGCCAATAACCGATGGAATAGGCCCTGAGAAGTGGTTATTTTGCAAAGACCTAAAACGGACACCAATTTTTTTGGTATCAAATGTCGGAAACAGCTTAAATATTTTGAAAAAACTAGTGAAAAGCTAAGAGGATCACTTACAAGGTAGCAACTTGGAGAAATCCAATATTAAACGGAATATGACCCGTAAAATTGTTGTAAGACAAATCCCTGACACCACAAAACAAGTCTTAACAAAATCATGACGACTAAATATGATAATTGAAAGTATTCAGATGATCAGGTACTTACAGAACCTGGAAGGAAGTGCAGTTCCCAATTGCCTCAGGAATCGAACCACTCAAGCTATTGTTTCTAACATCACTGGATAATATATCAGATATACTTGCAAGTGAGCAAATTATTTAAATGCATAATATTAAGAGGTTTAAATGATTAGTAGAGATTGGGAACTTACAAATACCACAAGCCTGTTAGCTGACACATATCAGGAGAGAGCGAGCCTTGTAGATTGTTTCCCCTCAACCCTCTGAGTCGACAAAAATATAAAAACCGCAAGGTCTTATTCAATCAGATACATTTTGGTTTTATTTCATAAGAGAGAAAGTATAAAAAGTCTTTTACTCACAAATATTGCAAAACTTCGTTCCAATACAACAGTCTCGGTATTTCTCCACTAAGCTTGTTTTGAGCCAAGTCCCTAAAGCAAAAAATTTCGAAGTAATTCATCTCCAATCTTACATTATCAAGATCACATCTAAATAAAGTGAACGAATATTTTGATACTACTTACAGAAATTTTAAATTAGGAATCTGAGAGAGTGTTGAGGGGATCGGACCAATTAACTGATTGTTTTTCAAAATCCTTTTCAAGGAATAAACACGATTAGCAACGGCAAGATAATCGACATTTGCAATTTGATTTCACTTGCAAGTAAAGCAGAAACAAGAAACGACATTTGCAATTTGATTTAACTTACAAACTCTCAAGCTGCTTCAGCTTTGAAATGGAGAAGGGAATATCCCCATTGAGCTCATTGAATGACAAGTCCCTAACAACATTGCATTCAAAAATAATCTCAAATTTCTAACGTGAGATAATTCCAAGTTTCAATCCATAGGTACCATTTTTCACTTGTGTCTTGAATTCAAGAACTTTAACTTACAAGCTTTTCAAGCCACTGCAATCTCCAATCTCATCCGGGATCTGTCCCGAAAGCCGATTCCCCCTCAAATCACTAGTTTGTAGCACACACAACAATCCCAAATGAAAATTAGACGAATTTAGCCTAAAACATGCAGATTAAATTAGAATGCAAACACTAATCCAATTACATTGAAATCAGGCCTCTTAGCTGTCCAATTGCAGGTGAAATTTCCCCATCAAGATTCAAGCCAGAAAGATTACTGTGACAAACAAATATCAAGAAAGATAACACTACTTTTAATAAATGCAAATAACACATTCAAGAACTGCTAAAATAACACAATATTCAAGAGAGAGAGACTCACAGTGCAACCACATTGAAGGTTAAATTATCACAAGAGACCCCTCTCCAAGAACAGTAATCAGAAGATGGAGAATCAGTCCAATCATACAGCAAATTGTCCACATCTCTAAATGATTTCTTTATCTCAAGCAAAACAGCTCCTTTTCCACAAAAAAATTAAACAAAATTGAAGGAGAAAAAAAGAGTTAAAGTGATTGAATTGAAGCTAGCTTAAGCATACGCTAATAAGACAAGAAAAGATGGGTTTAAGGATAAGAGATTTAAGAGAATGACGTGATTAGGTAATAAGGACAAAACAATACCAAACTTTCTCCTCAAAAGTGACACAATAATTAATTAATTGAAATACTAAACTCCATGCTCTAAATAAATAAGCCAAGAATTATTTTTAATAAAAAAATTCAACACCAAGGCTCACCATCACCATCACCATCACCATCACCATCACACTCCACCGCAGCAAAGCTAAAGAAGATCACCAGAAATCCAACAAGAACAGATTTTTTACTGCAATCCATATAGCACACTTCTCATAAACAATATTAGAGTGAGAAAGTGACAAATGGGGTGTTGGAAATGAGGAGAGAGGAGTGATTAGCTAGGAGAAAACTGCAAGAACAGCACCAGAGATTGCACCGACATGGGTGAAAGTGAAAGGGAAAAGAAGAAGAGGATGATGATGAAGAGGAATATAATTTTGCAAAATGCTCTAAAGATTGTTGAAAAATGTGCAATGGAAAGAAGAAGAGCAGGCCTTGGCTTTGTAATGTTCAATCACATCCTTCTGCCAGAGAGCCTTGCAGAGCGTGTACGAGAGAGAGAGGAGAGAGAAAACTAGTGTAACTATTGCATGTAAAAGTAAATGTGGAGAGAGAGAGAGAGATATATATGCATATGTGGAAATTGGAGAGAGAAACCAAGAATTATTTTGAAGAGGAAAATGTTAAAAAACCATCTGCCAAGTTTCTGATACTATCCCTGCTGCAACATTACATTACATTACACCTCTCACTTGCCAGTTTTCTCTCTCCTCACTATTACTACACTCTCTCTCCTCTCTCAACATATACATACAAACAAGTGAATCTAATGCAAGCCCACATCATTTTATGCAAAATAAAAATCTTTCAAAACCAGCCCTCAAAAAATCGCATCTTTTTTTAGTTTTCTGGGCCTTGAATCCATAACAAGTCGCTGTCTTTGCAGGGAGGGACGAGAGAGCTGAAGCGAGTAACTCTTTCTTCCTTTCTTCAGTTGACAATCAATGCTTTTTCATCTCTTGAAAACCAGATTTTCTAATTTCGTGAAATGTTTGTATCAATGCACATTTAACCAGGCAAATCGCTAATTATTTCACCCCTCTTCTCTTCTCCAATTTGTCCATTTCCCATTAACATGGCTGTGTGAATTTGTTCAAGTGGGTGAATTTCTTTTGCTTTTCTTACTCTTTTTTTGTCCATTTCTCATTAACATTGATGAGTAAAATTCAATTTCCTTTGCTTTCTTGAAATCCTTTTCACCCTTTACCCCTTTTTTTCTCATTATTCTAACTGCACTTCTTCACTCTATTCAAATGAATTTTCAATCACCTATATATCTACCTATTTTCTTGGATGATTTCACCTTCCCTATTCATCTTTTTTCCCACTTTATCGTCTTAACTGTTTCATTATACTTTATTATCTAAAACTTTATAATGATATCGACCTTTTGTCATTTGGAAGCAGCTATTTTGAGCTCGGAGTAAGCTTTCAAAATGCATGCTCAATAATGAAAAAGGAAAAACACCATAATGATCTGATGAACACAAAAATTTCGTGGGCTATGTGTAATAACCAATTAAGTTATTAACCCATTAATTATTTTCCCTTTGATTTTCAAGAAAACAAATATTATAAAGTGTTAATTACCTTAAAAACATATACGATTTTAGAGTTTAATTTCAATTGTAATATTAACTTTTAACTATGATATAAAAGAACATTCAGTTCAACTCTTGTTTCAATTCGGGATATGTTTGGTTTTCTGAATTCCAATTCCTAACATGGAACACAAATCTTATGAGACAATAGCTAACATGTAATTTTAAATATAATCACATCAACGTGTGGTTTTATATGTTAATAATTAATTTACATAATTTGAGTTACACGTTATGAATTGAAATAATTGATAAATTAAATGTTTTTTATAGTCAAAAATTTATATTGAAATTATGAATTGAAGTCCCAAAAAAGTCAAATACTCTGAACTAAAACAAATGGTGAATTAAGTGTTGTTTTTATGTTAGAGTCAAAATTTTATATTGTAGATGAAATTATGAATTGAAGTCCCAAAATATTCAAATACGTTTTTAACTGAAACAAATGGTAAATTAAGTGTTTTATGTTATAATCAAAAGTTTATATTGCAAATGAATTGTGTATTGAATTAAGCCTACTATAATTGAACTAAATAATGTAATTCGCAGTCTTTATAATAATAAAAATAAAGTACCTGAAATGATTTTTGGAAATTTGTTCTGATGCCCCTGAGGTTTTGATGCCTTAGCAAGTTGTACTTTTGTGATTTCGCTCTTCCAAAAAGAGCCCCACCTTTTTTAACAAAATATAATTTCCACCCCATTACATCTTTCTATTTTTTATTGCATAATATGTCACTTGTTTAAAATAATGTAATATATATGGAATGCATCAAAATACTACTAACTATATGGAATAATAAAATATGGACTAAAACACCATTTTGTTAATTAAATATAAGATTCTACTAACTAGAAAGGACATTAAAATTCAGACATAGATACCCCTTTTTTTTAGAGAGAGGAAACATATTTACCTTGAAAACAAAGTACGATTCTTGCAATAGTACTAAATAAAATTACTTAGTTAAAAAAATGGGCAATCTTAAATGCTCTTGTGCATCATCATGACCATTTTTGTACTCACTTCATAAATTTTGGAAGAAGTAAATGTACTATTTCCTTTGCTACCAAGAAACACAATTTTCTTTATATATAATTAATATTTTATAATATAGTATAACATCATCTAACGATTTAATACTCGAGACTGTCAACAAATAATTAACATATATGCATTTGTAAAAATGAATTTGGTTTGTGCATGTGTAGTGAGAGTAGTCTCATGGACACTGTCTCGTATCTATTTGTTGTGTATGTACATTATTATTCACAGTTCTGATCGATTTTTACAAATTCATACATGAATTATATGTTGGGATCATTTGCTGGTCACAATGAATAACTTATGACTTATAAAATAATTTCATCGCGCACTCTTATAATAAAATAATGTAAATAAAACATCCCATTCTTTTCCCTCTTTGTTTCTAATAATGGAAGTTGATCACTTTCATCATTCTTGAATTTATTCACACTAAATTCATCTGTATATATGAATTACTCCATGTCTTGGCCTGCATTTTTATCTGCAGCTTTGTAGATGTTATATTAAATGAACTTCTGTTCAACACTTTCTGGTTTTTTTAAAGTTCAATTATGCATAGCCTTTTTTCTTATGTATTTGTATTATATTTCAATAAATGTCACTGATCAAAATATCTTTTCACTTTTTTATAGAAATGAAAATAATATATTTTGACTGATTGGCTACTCTTAAAAAAATTTAAAATGTTGGAAAGAAACCATAATAATAAAATGAAGTGCGAGTTGTGCTATTTAATAATTAATCTAAATGGATAATTAGTATATTCATACATTTATCCTGGGGCAAGAACTTGTGTACCCCCAATGCACCGTACCCCCAAAGATATTATTAATTTGGTATTAGTTATATACTCATGAGGTATTATTGGTGTATTCATAAGGTATTAGTGGTATATCCTTTAAGGTATTAGTAATATATTCATAAGGTATTTCATGTATAACTGAAGTATATGTTTTAGTGAAGGTATTATTCAAAGTATTACTTATTACATATTAAAATATTGATCATATTACTTAAAGGTATTATATTAAATGTTTTGGGTTTGCGCGGTGTGGTCGTTGTGGAACTTGAGGAATGATGTGGTGTTCAATAGTTCACCTATAAATGTAATTCGATTAACAGAGGAAATAATTGGGAGATCTTGGTCCTAAATAGCTGGAAAATCAAATATGTTAAGAGAAATTCCAGTAGGGGATTAGCGTATGAACCCGCGTGACTCATTGGGCCTTGGTTTTGGGGTAGAGAGTTTGTAAGGGTGAGAAAGTATAAGTTATAAATTTAGTGTAAGTTTATAATGCGGGTGGTGATATTTTAATGCATCGTCATCCATTGTAAGGGTTGGAGTACCTCTTGAACTCCCTTTGCAATGACTTTTTTACATTTTCAAAAAAATAATAAAATTATGAAACATAGTACCCGAAGTTACGCAAGACCTACTTTTACCCTGTGATAAGGGAGTTAGAGAATAGAGCTTTTAATCGAAATGTATTACGCCTAAACACGAAGTCAATCAAGTCAACATGACAATCACATTTAATGCAAATACGATCACTTCCCCAAATCAATTGGATTGACCAAAAACCTATTCAAATTCACACAACCAAAAATAAAAGTGCATTTATATTATACTTATCATTTTTAACTACCAACTCCTCATTCAACCTCCTTAAAAAATGGTATATCAATTGTTTAAATCGGTTTTAACCGTAAAATATTATTCTATAGAAAAGAAAGGAATAAATAAGATTTTTATTAGCTCAAAAAGATGAATTTTGTACCAATTAAAATAAGTCAAAAGGGTGGAACAGTAGGTGGGTATTGATGTGCTATTAATTACACCAATATTAATAGGGTTAATTGCAAAAAAAACATAAACTTTTCTTATTTTGCAATTTTAACCAAGTTTTGAAATATTAGCAAATTTAACATAAACTTTTGTGTTTGTTGCGATTTTAACCAACGGGCAGATTTTAGATCTGACCACGCTAATGTGGCTCTGACCGGAACATGTCATTTACCAAGTTGGATTTAAAAATAAAAATAAAAAATTCACCCAGATAAGAAGAAAACACATATAAGCTAGTCCCCTCAACCACAAAATCCTCACTGCCAACTGAATCCGAGTTAACCTCTCCATCTGAGTCATCATTCTTTGCATGCTCCTCACCCACCCATTTGTTTTCTATCATTTTTTCTTGCCCAAGTCTTCGTAGTCTATCATCCATCCTAATCTGCATAGCCTGAATATGTTCATCATCATTTGTATCAACCATACTATCAGTGAGGTGGAAAATAATCTTCATATTCTCCATTGTGTTCATATTCATCCACTCTTTCTACCGATTGTTTACTAGGATCAACTTCACTATCTTCTCCATCCTGATTATAACTCGCATCCTCTTCGTCTCCCCATTTCTCCCACTCTTCTAGACAAACTTCTTTTTCATTCCCTAATGAATCCTCATT
This sequence comes from Scutellaria baicalensis, assembly GCA_005771605.1. NCBI lineage: Eukaryota > Viridiplantae > Streptophyta > Magnoliopsida > Lamiales > Lamiaceae > Scutellaria > Scutellaria baicalensis. Next base: position 2,843,993 of record CM016721.1, on the reverse strand, counting down.
TAGGCACTCCACCATCTACATAAACATTCACCAAAAACTTCCCTAAATTTGAGTACTTCATCATATCCATAACACCAGCATCATCAACAACAAGCTTCATATCACCAAACACTATTACTCTAGGAATTTTGTAATATAATTTTTGTCAACTTTTATATCCTAGTTTTCTGACCTCTTCTTCTAAGTCGAAATACCCAAACCTATCAAAATCTAATCCATGTCTTGCAACTAGATCACCTCCAACATATAATAAATCATCCCCAACTTTAGTTGCTTTTCCACCATGGATGAAATAAATGGAAAATGTGTCACTGCATTTTGAAGATAAAAAGTTTAGTTAAAAATGTTTCAAATAAATTGATGGAGTAAACCCTAATTTGTTGAAAATCACAAAATTAAACATAACATTCACTTGTGGAGTTAAATTGAACACTAAAACCCAATATATCAGGGACCTTTAAGTCTCAAAAAAAGTGAAAAAAAAAAAGTGGAGATAACTTACTTTTTAGTCATTTTAAATCGAGCAAAGAGCTAAGTTTGAATATGGAGGTGAGTTGCAAAAAGAGAGGGAGGTGTGAGATGGTAGAAAACGCATAGGTGGGCGAATCGATCAGATTTGGAGATGGTGGATTGCGATTTGAGGATGTTCTTATCTGGGTGAATTGCGATTTGGAAAAAGAGAGGGATTTGTTTTCTTCTTATCTGGGTGAATTTTTTTTTTTTTTTAATCCAACTTGGTAAATGACATGTTCCGGTCAAAGACACATAAGCGTGGTTAGATCTAAAATCTGCCCGTTGGTTAAAATCGCAACAAACACAAAAGTTTATGTTAAATTTGCTAATATTTCAAAACTTGGTTAAAATTGCAAAATAAGAAAAGTTTATGTTTTTTTTTGCAATTAACCCATATTAATATTGAAACCTTGTTGGTTAATGAAATGAATTATATATTATAATAATATTAAATGTCTCAGTTTTATTTGAAATACAATTAAAATTATCCAGTTTCTTTAACTTTTTTTTGGACAGCAACAAATAGTACTGGTTGTTGTCTATATATTTTAACATTACTATTTTGATTTCTTTTAACTATAATTTATTTTAATTGTACAAAACTAGCATAATCAAAATTATATGATGCAATCAAATCACACTGCTATAAGTTTTATAGTAAAATTATATGATTTTTTCTAATTTGAAGCTTAAATTATGATTAGAAAACAACTTCACGTTTTTACATTGAGAAGTTTTAGAAGTTGAATTGTTGTCCCTAGTTTAAATTTGAGTATTCTATTAAACTAAAATATGTATGAAGTAGTAATTAAATACCTTTTTTCAGACTTCAAACACAAAATTAATTTAAAATCAAACTCGAGGGCAATTAAAATATTAAATTACAATAAAGTATGAGATTAAATAATAGAAAATATTCGATTTAAATCAAGTTGCACTTTTCTTTAACTTTTTGGCCCCATGTGAATTATAGAGATCGTTGGTGGGGCCAAGCCTTATAAGATAAAGGCCCCACAAAAAGGCTGAAATTACATTTAAGCCCCAAAACTTTTGCCGTCAAATGAGAGGTACCCTCGGGAAGGTCACCTGTCCATTCATCACATCCATATTCTGACATTATTAATTATTGTGTGGCCCATCCTTTCTTTTTAACTCTGTCACTTTGACGGACCTTTTGACGCCGTTAATTATTATCCCTCCCTTCCCTAAATCCAAATATATTGATATTATATTCTAAAAAGTTAGAAATCATTTTTGACACAATTCCACGGGTAAAAAAATGTTAAAATATTGAAAAGGTCAAGGGCACAATTCTCGCAAGGAGAATTGTTTCCCCAATAAGAACATTCTTAGAGATGAGAGAGCAGAGATATACTCATTTGAATTCAAAAAATATAAATAAGAATTTGAATAAAAATATTTTTTTATATTTATATATTATTCGAATACGAATAAGAATATGATGATATTAGATTCGAGTATTCACGAATATACTCGAATAGTTATATATATATACTAGTATAAGGCCCGTGTAATACACATGTTCAAATAATTTAATTTAATAAATGAAGTAAAAAAATTATATAGAAAAAATTTATGATTTTGTATCCATCTAAGTTAATATGAGATATAATGTAATTTTAATTAATATATTATTTAATTGTTGAAATAAATATTTCATAATGTGTGTAGATAAATTATATTGTATACATATTAAAAATATTAAATAATTTTTAAATATATTATTTCACAATTACATATTTCTAGTTAAGAAATAATCTTACATAAGGATAGATTGTCACATTTAAAAAAAATGTTCATTATGACATAAGTTATATATATATATAGTTTGTATTGAAAAAATTATCAATAATTTTATTCAATATTTTAAAATTTTTAATTATATATATTAATATTTATATATATCTAAAAAATATCTATATTTATAAGATAATTTATTTATATAGAAAAAAAGTTCATGTCAGAAATAATTGTTCGAGCTTCGTATTAGTGTCATGTGACACTTTGGTCCTTCTTTTATATATAGATGTGTGTGAATAACATATTCAAATTATTAAATAAATTTTAAATGTATGGTTTCAATATTATATATTTCTAATGAAGAAAAAATAGTACATGTATACATTGATAGATTGCCACATTTGAAAAAATTGGTTCATTATAGCATACGTTTTATTTAGTTTGTATTGAAAAAATTATCAATAATTTTTTTCGATATTTTAATTTTTTTAATTATATATAAATATATACACATATATTAATCTTTATATATATTTAAAAGATATCTATATTTATAAGATACTTTATTTAAATAGAAAAAACATTTAATGTGAGAATTAATTGTTCGAGCTTTGTATGAGTATCATGTGACATTTTTTTGTCCTTCTTTTATATATATAGATGTGTGTAAATAAATTATATATATTGTCTACATATTAACAATATTAAATAATACTTAAATATTACTTTTTTCTAGTGAAGAAAAAAAATCTTACATGTATAAAATAATAGATTGTCGCATTTGAAAATTTTGGTTAATTATTATAGCAAAAAAAAATTATAAGAAAAAAGTTTTTTCTTTTATAGTTTGTACTGAAAAAATTATCAATAATCTTTTTCAATATTTTAATTTTTTTAATTATATATATATATATATTAATCTTTATATAAATCCAAAAGATATCTACATTTATAAAATAATTTTGTTTAAATAGGAAAAAAAACATTTGATGTGAGAATTAATTGTCCAAGCTTTGTATGAGTGTCATGTGGCACTTTTGGTCCTTTTTTTTATATATAATATATGCAATATAATGTAGTTTTAGTTAATATATTATTTATTACTTAAATATTATGTAATTTTATGTATAAAGATTTTATATATAATGTAGTTTTATAATTACTCTTGGTTTAGGTAGTTTTATATATAAAGATTTTATACATATATAAAATGATAAATTGTCACATTTAGAAAATTAGTTAATTTATTATATTATGAATTATTTTTTATAGTTTGAGAAAATTATCAATAACCTTTTTTGGTATTTTAATTTTTTACTTATATATGTAGTAATTATATGTTCATATATATTATGTAAAAGACAATTATTTTTATAAGACAATTTATTTAAATACAAAAAGGAAAAACAAACATTTAATATTAGAATTAATTGTCAAGCTCTATAAGAGTGTCATGTGGCACTTGTGGTTATTGTTTTATATATATAAAGATATGTAAGTTCTTATTTTAATTCTATATATATGCATAAATGGAAATCCTCATATTCATAAGTAATGCCTAAATACATATTAGTGTTACATAATTACATATTACATATATTGTAAAATAATGCCTAAAAATAAATATGATCTATATGCTATATATTTGAAATATGATATTATTGATTTGAAAATAAATATATTTTTGAATTTCTTTTTGAAATTTCAAGTTCAGAATTTTTTAATACGAATATATTCGAATGGTTGATTCGAACCGAATACAAATCGCTTTTGTTATTCGAATAATAAACGAATACGAATAGAATATCACGATATTCGATTCGATTCGTTTACAACCCTAGCCGTCAATAGGTGAACCTAATATATAAATCTTCGTTATTATATTACTTTTCTTCCTCTTTCCAACTATTTCATATTATTTGTCTAGAAATAAAAATAATTGTTGTGGATGCTCTTAGTGCTTCAATGTTATAGAATTTTTACATCTAACGGTTATAATTGAAACATATTTCGTCATATAAATAACACAATCATATAAGTTAAGTGGTATTCCACCTTTATAAAAATGTGCAGATTGTGTGTTCAAGTTTTTCAAGTATTTATTCTATTCCTTCCACCTCTGACTTACTAAAAATATGTATATATATTATCATTAAAAAAAACATATATTGATTTATTTTTTTTGTAAGAATTCACTAAAATCTATATGAAATATTACCATAAGATGAATTCTTATTATTTGCAATGATAATTTATTTTCACAAAGTAATAAAGATAATATGTAAATTATGAAGTACGTATTATGGGGTGATGGGTGATCAATTTCACGTGAGTAAGATCTATGAAACTGTTTCACATAAAATTCATTCTAAAGAATTTATAAGAGCAACAAAGTTATGATATTCTATGATGTGTGAGAATTTTATATTATCATTTATCAATTATATTATGAATTAACTGTCAAACATGCCTGATTAATGTTAATCAAATAATTGAGATGCAATCAAAACCAAAATGCATAAATAGATAAGGAAAATTTAAATCAAAAATCTGTAATATCAAAATAAGTTCAATGTTTAATCAAATCATAACTTGAAATGAAAATTAAATTAGTCAATAACAAATGTGGACGCACTCATTTGATCAATATACAACGTAATGAATGATTCATTAAGGTCAATTTCTTTCACAGATCTCGATAGATACATGACGCATGCATCAAGTCTCGAAAATTTATTTCAACTAATGCGTTGAGTAATCAATGCAAAGTCGCTCTCATCAACAGAAAAGACAAATATTATATTGTTGTCGTCTCTCTAATCAAACAACACCGCTTGGTCTGAGAGGTCCCACCTATCATTAAAATCTATGATAAAGAGGGGATCAATAAAAGGTTGGTCCTTACACTTGAATTCAAGATCTGATTTTCCAACTAACATATATCTCTAATTCATTCCTTTTAACTTAAAAGAGGTTAAAAGGGCACTAATCAAAACATATAAATACACTTCTTCTTTCTTTCTTATTTATATATGATTCCATTACATTCATTTCTGTAACTGATAATGACACTTTCACTAATCTGAACACCAAGCCCCTAATATGGACAAAAACCAAATCTGGTGGATAAATCCAATTTATGTTGGGCTTCCACGTGTCAATTTAAATGTGTATAACTGTCTAAAGGAAGCCCAAATATATGGACATCATATTATTCATGGACTTTTATGTGTAGATATCATTAGGTGATTTTCAATTTGTTGAGGAACCAAATTGAAAATAAAAGAATCTTATTATTATAAGTATAGGTTATGGTCCCCAAACATCAGAATGTTTTCATCCCACGTTCTGCATTCTCTCTGCAGTTGTGATTAAGGATGTATCTGATAGTTTGGTAAACCATACCGATTAAAGGCACAAATTGAGATTCATGGATTCAGGTACGCTTCCGCTTTACAGTTATCGTTTTCTTTTGATTTCTCATTATCATCGTAGAATAGATTTAGGGCTTTCGTGTTTAGCATGTTTATGTGATTAAAACATGCAACTTATGTGATTGAAGTTCAATGTTTAATCAAATCATAACTTGAAATCAAAATTAAATTAGGTAACAACAAATGTGGACACACTCATTTGATCAATATACAACGTAATGGATGATTCATTAAGGTCAATTTCTTTCACGAATCTCGATAGATACATGACGCAAGCATCAAGTCTCGAAAATTTATTTCAACTAATGCGTTGAGTAATCAATGCAAAGTCGCTCTCATCAACAGAAAAGACAAATATTATATTGTTGTCGTCTCTCTAAACAAACAACACCGTGTGGTGTGACAGGTCCCACCTATCATCAAAATCTATGATAAAGAGGGGATCAATAAAAGGTTGGTCCTTACACTTGAATTCAAGATCTGATTTTCCAACTAACATATATCTCTAATTCATTCCTTTTAACTTAAAAGAGGTTAAAAGGGCATTAATCAAAACATATAAATACACTTCTTCTTTCTTTCTTATTTATATATGATTCCATTACATTCATTTCTGTAACTGATAATGACACTTTCACTAATCTGAACACCAAGCCCCTAATATGGACAAAAACCAAATCTGGTGGATAAATCCAATTTATGTTGGGCTTCCACGTGTCAATTTAAATGTGTATAACTGTCTAAAGGAAGCCCAAATATATGGACATCATATTATTCATGGACTTTTATGTGTAGATACCATTAGGTGATTTTCAATTTGTTGAGGAACCAAATTGAAAATAAAGGAATCTTATTATTATAAGTATAGGTTATGGTCCCCAAACATCAGAATGTTTTCATCCCACGTTCTGCATTCTCTCTGCAGTTGTGATTAAGGATGTATCTGATAGTTTGGTAAACCATACCGATTAAAGGCACGAATTGAGATTCATGGATTCAGGTACGCTTCCGCTTTACAGTTATCGTTTTCTTTTGATTTCTCATTATCATCGTAGAATAGATTTAGGGCTTTCGTGTTTAGCATGTTTATGTGATTAAAACATGCAACTTATGTGATTGAAGTTCAATGTTTAATCAAATCATAACTTGAAATCAAAATTAAATTAGGCAACAACAAATGTGGACACACTCATTTGATCAATATACAACGTAATGGATGATTCATTAAGGTCAATTTCTTTCACGAATCTCGATAGATACATGACGCAAGCGTCAAGTCTCGAAAATTTATTTCAACTAATGCGTTGAGTAATCAATGCAAAGTCACTCTCATCAACAGAAAAGACAAATATTATATTGTTGTCGTCTCTCTAAACAAACAACTCCGCTTGGTGTGAGAGGTCCCACCTATCATCAAAATCTATGATAAAGAGGGGATCAATAAAAGGTTGGTCCTTACACTTGAATTCAAGATCTGATTTTCCAACTAACATACATCTCTAATTCATTCCTTTTTAACTTAAAAGAGGCTAAAAGGGCATTAATCAAAACATATAAATACACTTCTTCTTTCTTTCTCATTTATATATGATTCCATTACATTCATTTCTATAACTGATAATGACACTTTCACTAATTTGAACACCAAGCCCCTAATATGGACAAAAACCAAATCTGGTAAGTTGAATGTAACTAAATTAAAGTTGAGAAATTTAGTAGAACAAAACATACTACTATATATAGAGAGGCTAGCTAGCTTAACACAGAGTAAATAAAAGAAACATTTGAATAGAAAACATAATAACATAATATAAGAGCATATGTATTCATTCATTCTTGGCAAAAAAAATCATATTTTAATTAAAAGATTGTTGTCAAAATTCTTGAATGGAAGAATTATTTCCCACTAGAATGTTTTAAAAAGGAGAGAGGAATTAAACACAATTTAATTAAAAAAATATTCTAAGAGAACAAAACATGTTAATTGAAATGTCAAATCAAGGGTGAAATTGATAATGTTGCCTTGTCCAAAGATTTGCCTCTAAAACTTGAAACAAGGGCCACTGCACTTCATTCTTCCAACATGCCAACTAGACTTGCCATTTTCTTGGTTTCTTAATCCCACACACTTTTTGCTCTTGTGATCTTTATAATCTTTATACATATACACATATATATAATTTTATCCATATATATATAGAGAGAGAGTTGAAGTTGTGTCTCAAGATTGGAGCTTCTAGGATGAGAGTTGTTACTCAAATATAGAATTTGAAGTTGTACTGATCAATGTAAAAAGAAAATGAAGGTCCCGATTGTTATTCTCAAATTAATCAGATCGTATGACTATAATTAGATTATTAATGAATAATTTAGTAATACCCTTATTACAGAAATAATTGGAAATCTAATATGACATATATGGATAAGTAAAAATGCTTGAATATAAAAAAAAAAACATACATATAATATTTAAAACTATATATTTATTTTAGGTTCTCTTTTTTTCTTGTTTTTTGAGTTTAAGTTGATAAAGAGTGGATATTGAATTATGTATATTTTTCCAACGAAATATGAAGTTAATGAATTTCAAACCATTTTTCGGTTTATTTTTATAACGAATATATATTAAATACTAATATATTATAATGTATTGTTCAATTATAATTACTCTACAGTGATTGGAGTGTTAGTGTCATATTGGGCTTCGTGTAGAGCCCAGTGGGCCGTTATATATCGGAATATAGTCATTTTCCAAGGACTGGCCCACCATGTGCTCAAGTGTGGCATTAACAAGTCCAATTAATAAATTACCTCAAAATTATTACACAAGTTTCATTAATATAATTTTGTGAGATAGAGTTCCGCTATTTATAATTTAGATCCATTTTAACAAGTTAATTTCTATTTTATGAGTTACGAATTGTAATTTGATCTATCTCACGTATTATATTGTAGTTACAAATGAACATTAGAGAGAGGAAATTGTATTTGAGTTCAAACAGTTCCTGTCAGTTGGATACAAAAGTGGAACTATAGTAAGACATCTGTTCAAGTGTTCTTAATCACCAGCTTAACATGAAAGTGAGAATTCCAGTTATGATGTTGAGAAATATTGACCGTTCACTTAGTTTGTGTAATGGTATACTGGGAGATCATATGTTAAGAGAAAATGTAGGAAACACGCGTTTAATACCAAAGGATGAAACTTGCTCCCTCCAATCCGAGATTGTCATTCAAGTTTCAGATAAGACAGTTCACACTCATCGCATCAATGCAATGATCATCGACAGTACTTGTATGCTGCAATCTCCAAAGTCACCAGCGTAGGGTGGATAAAGTAATAGAGCGACGAATGTGGTTTACAAAGAAATATTTCAATATTTGTAAACGATAATGCAAACATTACACTCAATCGTATAATGCAATTGATCGACCACCTTATTTTGTATAAAACTATTGACATAATAATATAATATAAAACTATTCAATCACGTGCACGGGCTATTAAATATACTTTTGTGAGACAATATCTTAGTATTTATATTTTAAATCCATTTTCGTAAGTTAATTTATATCTTGTGAGTTACAGACTATAGTTTGTTCCATCTCACATATTTGCATCTGTGAGATAGTATCACACCAATCTAATTTAAGTTCTTTTAAATGTTTTTTTAACTAGAGTTTAAACAACAGAATAATTCCACTTTTGTCATATCAGTTCATAGTTCCTAGAAAATTTTGGTTATGCATTGGTAGAATTTCATCATATGACACTAACCTGACCTATTTTAAGGACAATATTGTCTTTTCAAATACTTAACCATTAAAAATAACATATATGAGTGCACTTTACATAATTTTCCCAAATTAAATGAACTTTTGTACTTCAAAGTTTCCATTTTGAGAATCATTCACTCACAAATTAAGTTCTCAATCACTCATTTATTTTCTCTCAATTAATACTCACACCATGAAAGAAAAGAACAAATGCGTGTTATCTTTATTAAATTAAATGAATGTGAGTGGATAAAAGAATAATTAAGAGATCTATATATGAGTGAAGTACTTTAGCAATACCTCAAAGTACAAACACATTTAATTTGAGAAAAAATATGTAATATGCACTCATGCATTAATTTCAGTGAAAAACATATTAGTAATAATTAATAAACTTGAAAAATTCGTGAGTATAATTATTGCATAACTTGACTAGCAAATGGCCAAAAAAAAAAATTGTTTGGAGAAAAAATAGATAAAAAAATCGCATAGTATAAAAATTGAAGTGAAATTACCCTATTTTTATTTTTAACAAACTTATACACACATCATACTATCTTATACCATCCTTTTTTGTTTAGAATACAGAACAAGATATTATTATTATTATTATTATTATTATTATTATTATTATTAGTAGGAAACAAAGAGGGGAATGTCTAGAGGGTATGGGGTAAAGTGGGACCAAAATCACATGGAAATCATTTTTGGAAGAAAAGAGGGCCAACAACATATGATCACAATCACGTGTTCATTTAATGATCCAAATTAATATATTTGGGGTAATTATTTTTCCCATCCAAAAATAAAAAAATTCTGCCTATAAATTGACAGAAAACATTAATTAGCTTGGTCCAAAATGTTCCCCAAAAAATAAAAAATAAAATAAATTCCTTACATATATTGGAAACCAGAATACAGCATATGCATGCATGCACCATGTTTATCTTTACATTCATAAAATATTTCCACTAATATTGTGTGTGTCATGATAATATTAAGTTTAAACAAAATGCACAGTTTTAAAATAAATGCAAATAATAGTTTGATTAATTTCAGCAGATTAATCTTTCAATTTTCAGGTGTATATAATATACATGTTTATTTAGTTTTGGTAATAAACTGATTAAATAGAAATGGAAGGAAAGGGAAAAAAAAAGAGAGAGAGAGAGAGAGAAATTTTTGATATTTGGATTACATTATTGGAGACCAATAAATAAATAATGTTACCCCTATTTTAGCATTTCTTGTTTTGAATGCTTTTACAAGCGCAACTCGTCTTATTAACATCACACAAATGGTGATGTAAATTTAACTTGTAAGTTAAACGTTTGTGAGTTCGGATTTGAGATATAGATTGATTCAAATCCTCGTTTATTTTGAGATACAAGAATCTATCAAACTTCTACTTTATTTATGAATACACAATTATTAAACCTACACTATAACCTATTAATATGCACTTAGATTTCTACTTCTACAATCATTCAATCATTATCATTACATCAACTAAATAATATTACACCAACACTTTTCCAACATTAATTTAACATCTACAACACTACTCCCGTCCTAAAAATTTTCTGAACGAACACTTATTTTAGTTATTCACCTTTATTTCAAAACCTCAAGATTAGAAAACCGAATTTTCCCAATCCTATACAAATCCAAAACAAACACCTCCTAAACATTTGTTATTTTAGTCAATTTTTTGAAAATTGTGGATTTGGACATAACTTGGTCAATTAGGTGTGGTTTTAGTCAACTTGTAATTCTAGTCAAAGAGACATTAATTAGGTTAGAAGTAGACCTGATATTAGCACACATCATCAAAATCTAACATTATAATGCACCCACCTAATTTAACCAAGTCATTGATTGATGAATTTATCCTTCATCCATGCTCAACTTTATTGGGATTCACATGCATAATTACAAATAGCAAAAACTAGATCAAAATTGTCTCAAATATATGAGATGGACTTCAGATAAGGTGTTACATTTTTCATTTCAAAATTATTACCCCATGCTACATGAATACAATAACATCACTATTTAACATGTGATGTATGTTAAATGCTATGAAACATGAGATTTAGCACCAAATGTAATAAAAGATCCAATCTACACTGCACATGAGATGTTCTATTACACTTGATGTTAAATTCTATATTGCAAAATTATCACCACACGCCACGTGTATTTGATGACATCACCATTTAATATGGTGCGTGTTAAATGCTATGAAAAGTGAGATTTAACATCAAATGTAATAGAAGGTCCATTCTGACCTTCACATGAGATGTTCTATTATATTTGATGTTACATTTCTTATTTCAAAATTATCACCACATGTCACGTGTATTCGATGACATCAATGTTTAATATGTGGCATGTGATTAATGCTATGAAACATGAAATGTAACACCTAAATGTAATAGAAGATTTATTCTGGACTTCCATGATGTGTTCTATAACATTTGGTTACATTTTTTATTTCAAAATTATCACCACACGCCACGTATATTCGATTCAACATGTAACATGTGTTAAATACTAATGAAACATGAGATGTAACACCAAATATCCTAAAAGATCCAATCCACATTGACTTGGCTAAAAACCAATAGGTACATAAAAAAGAACTCTGCCTTGACAAAGATCCAATGTATCATAAAGCATATATAAAGTATGTAATGTGAAAATCATACCGACAAAGATCCAATGTGTCATAAAGCATAAATAAAGTATGTAATGTGAAAATCATACCGATAACGAAATCCCAACACTTAAGAGAGAGAGAGAGAGAGAGAGCAGTAAATCTCAATGGAAGAAGGATGCAAATAGTTGAGAAGTCAAAATATCATCATCACTAAACCGGTGCTTCAAAAATTGGTGGTTCATCATCTGTCACTCACTGCTTACTTTACTGTATATGCGTTTCAAGCTCGGGCACGCTCTGTGTAATCTTTCAACGCTCGATGGAAATATCTGCCAACGGCATGAAGGACAAGGTTTTAGCGAAAATCTCCATCAAACGTGTACAGATGATATAGGGCATAAAGTATATAAACACAGAACTCAATCCTACCTTTGAACAGAAGCGAATATCAAGTCTCTCAAGCATGCTACATTGCATTATGACAGCTTCAACAGCTTCCTCACTTATATTAGTAAACTGGTAAATGACAGACATGCAAAAAATAATAATGAGCAATGAATAGCAGTCAGAAAATCGGTAAATGTAAGAAGGATGTACAAGTACAAGCCCACTCACCTGAAGAAAAAGACTGGTCAGTTTTGGACAGTCGAGCTTCAAAATTTTTAAGGAGCTGCAATTGCTGGACAAAACAAGATAAACCACCATCATAAGTATGTATACATGCATCACAATCAGAAGTATGGAAAGTACGTCACAAATGAAGATAGATACCTCAGGTTGAGAATGAATAAGTTGGAACACGATATGTTTACTTCAATCAAGTTAGAAGAAAGTGAGAGGTTTAGCAATGATAGATGAGCACAACTCCCTGTATGGGGAATCACAACCTTCTTGATTTTAGGACAACCAATACAGTTTAGGCTCTGCAGTAATCGGTCATGTTGGTCCTGAGGCTGCAGGTCGTATGATCCCGTAAGAGTCTGTTTTCCCATTTGAAAACAAAAATCCAAGGGCATGTTGACACAACCGTTCATGCTGACATGAGTCAATCGTATGCAGCAAGCAAGCAACTCCTCTATTGCTGATTGGCAGAGTGCCACATAGGACACGTCCAGCTCACGCAGAGCTGGGAGAGCATTGCATTTGTAGAGAGGCTTCAAGGATGCATCGCTAAGGTACTTGCACGCTTGCAATTTTAGAACCTACAAGATTAATATGAATCGGTAAAACACACGTGGCCCTCATGGGATTATTCACACACATAGAATATAAGGATATAGAAAAAACAGCATAAGATTGGTACAGAGAACCAGCAAGTGGGCCTAATATTTGGAATTGGATCCTCTATTCCAAAATCGTGTTCCATCTTATATTCCATTGTTTTAATTAGATGACAAGTGTATATTGATGATGTCATCTTTTACACGTGGCGTGTGAGGATTATATTGGAACACCAGATGAAACACGATTTGAAATAGAAGATCCTGATTGCTAATATTTGATGAAAACAGAATAATGAAAGTAAGAAGATTACCTTCAAATACAAACATGAGTCAAAAACCTCCTTCAAGTCAACCAAAAAGGTATAGGACAGATCAAGGTAGGTTAGGTTCCTAAGACACTGTAAAGATGAAAGTTCATCTGGGCAAACAGATGTACACGACATCATCACCAAGGATTTGATAAGCGGACATGAAGAAGTTGCCGCAGATAAACAGCCATCCTTGAGTTGGCTGTACATGTCAAGCATAACAAGGTACTGGTTAAAAACAACAATGAATCTCACAGGTGATATAGATAGGTACACTACATAAAAGAAAACCCAGAATCACCTGCAAAAAGATGCATCCAAAGATGTCAGAAGAGGGCAATCAATGAACGCTTCTGACAATGCACCGCAACCCTTCAGTTCAAGCGAAACCATCTCTGGTGCTTGAATATGGAGTACATTTAATGTAGCATGTATTCCCAAATTTAAGGACCTGAGACCAACCTGCAATTGAAATACGATGTATCAGAAAGCATGATAAGAGAAACACATCAAGTAAGTGCATCTGTGATGGTACTTCACAATGAGGGTGGTCAAACAATGGATCATAAAATTTAGAGAGAAAAAAATCAATGACCAGGTGCAAACAATAATAGGGAAACATGGAAGGATTAATCAACCATGTAGAAGGATATGTCACATGGTTTCAAGGGAGCAACCAAATTAAATGGACTCCCAACACCAACAAAATTGATAAGGAAGCAACTAAGTGGATAACTTACAGGTGACAATCTTGCGCTCTTGAGACTATGACAACCAACTAACGAGGCATTCTCAAGATAAGGGCAATTGAGATCAATGGAAGTTATAGCATGGCAATCACGGAGTGAGAGACTAACTAAAGAAGTACTTCGGAAACTCACTGTTCTTAAGCTCTGACAAAGGGCAACAGCAAAAGTTAGATATAACAGCCATGATTATACAACATTCTCATGCAAGGAGAAAGGCATCAGAAAGAGAAAAGCAAGAAAAACATGTTGTTATCAAGAAGATTACGTTTTTGACACTTTACCAACATTTTTTTCCAACTATTGTGTTTTTGGTACTATTATATAATTTTGTCACAAAAACAAAAGTTGAGGTATACTGTGAAAAACAAAAGCTTGGATGGTCAAGCATTAAAAGACAAAGTTTAGGAGGTAAAGTGTCCAAAACGCAGTAATTCATACAATAAAATGTCACAAAAAAGAGAAATAAAATTCGAAGTGTCAAAGCACAATAGTTTGGATGGAAAGATGTTCTTTCCCAAGAAGAAAATTTTCCTTTTATAAGGCAAAGGTTGAATGCACGAAATCCACCAAGTATGCAGGTGACAACCATGTTGTTAAAGGCGCACCTTGCAAGGCGCACTATGAGCCAACCCAAGCACCTTATGAGCAATTTATCAAACCAAGTAGAAGAAGTCATACAAGCAATTTATCAAACATCTTACGAGCAAAAAAAAAAAAAATTAGTTCAAAATTCGAATGATGCATACTAATCTCAAACATAGACACAATGAGCACTACAGACAAACATAAAATACCTCAATGACAAAACATCTCAAAGTCAAAACATGTATCTCAAATTCTTAAGACAGATTATCTAAAAAAAGAATTGAAAAGCAGTTGAAGAATCATGCCATTTTTACAAAAAGTAGATAATTCTTGGATGTTTCTTACTAATTATTGATTAATGATAATTGGTGAGAAAAATTGGTTTGAATTGGTGAAGCAATATGAAAAATCAGTAGGATTGAGTTGGGTTAGTGTTTAAGAATTGAGGATGGGTTAAAAAAACAAGAAAAAGAAGCACGTGTTTACAGTGCATGTGGTGAAAAAAGTGCGCTTTATAGAAATAAGTAATGAATACTAGACCTGGCATTTAATGGTACCAAAGCTCATATATTAAAATTACTAAGGTGACAACACTTTTCCAATAAATAAACAAACATTTGATTCTACTTCTTCTAGTGATATACCAACCGAAGTGTTAACATTGCAGTTTAGTGTAGACAAGAATAATTGGTTATCATAATCATGTTACACTAAACAATAGCAGGGACATCACAGTGTAAAATATTTGACAAACCTGGCAACTATCAAGAACCAATGATCTCAATACAGGACAATCTGCTCTGCTACTGAAAACTTTACAAATGGAATCTGTCAATGATTCACATCCAGTAAGATCAACTTCTTGCAAGCAATCGCATTGCAGTTCTAACACGGTCAAGCTTTTTAGATTTCGCAACCTTAATCTCTGCAAGAACAGTTAAAGCAAAATACTTATTCCAAGTTTTTAACTACTGCAAACCATAAGGACGAAAACATTTGCTCAATTTAAGAAGTAGAGAACATAATATTTGTAGAAGAAGCATACTTTAAGGGTGTGCGACATGATACTGATTTTCTGGAGAGAAGGGCATTTTGAAACTGTAATTGATGAAAGCAAGCTGCTGCTCAAATATAACTCAACAAATCTGCGAAGTTGCAAGTAAAGAGTTACTCTCTTGAGAAGATATGTAAAGATTCAAAGTGTAAGACTGAAACATACTTGAGACAGTGTACAATCCTTATGTTCTGTAGGTGTGGAAGATCCAAAGACAGTGATGTCAGTGAACTGCAATCATCAATCTCAAGAACCTAAAATTGATACATAATTCCCAATATAAACAGATTTGATAGGAAACAAATAATTAGATCATGGAACAGTAACGAATGAAAGACACTGAGACGCTTGAGTCATGACTTTGGTTATGCAAACCTCTAGCATGCAAATTTGAGCTAAAGCAGCCATTGACGCAGTTGTAATTCCCCTGAAACAATGAAGCTTGAGAGCAGTCAACATCGGCAGTCTCACATCCTTCCAAAAAGAACCATATGTTAGATTATATCCACATGCAAATACATACAACACATTTATAAAAAGAACCGAGATGAGATCATACTTCAAGAGCAATCATTGAGCAGTAAGATGCACTGAGTGCACGGAGACCACCACAAGAAAAAGCTATTTCTCGTAGTGTGTGATTACTGATGCATGGGCAGTGCGATACATCCAAGGATTCCAACAGTGGGCACGATTTTGCCGCTGTACAAATATCAGCATCCTTTAGGTGGTTACAGTACGATATATCAAGCTCACGCAGGAGGGGGCAATAAAGAGTAGCAACTTGCATACTACTACTACGCTTCAGAGATAAGACTTCAAGCTGGGAGCACCTGAAAAGAAGCATGATATATGATATTGCACAAGCGTAAATAGAAATTTTACTATGTGACAGGAAAGTTTATCACCTCATGCGCAAACGTTGAAATTGGCATCCCACTATCTGAAGATCATGCAAGCTATCATTTAGAATGATGAATATTCCATTAAAGGTACCCAAAGTAGCATCCTTGATGGTTAAACTCCTCAGTGTGTTGCAACCTTTTAGGGCTCGGTGAAACATCGTGCCAAATTTACTTTTGCCTAGAGTTAAAACCTCAAGATTTCTGAGGAAAACTAGAAGAATCAGAAATATAGATCGCCAAGTTAAAATTTTAAAATAAGGATTGATGTTAAATTTACCTTAACGAGGACATTGCCTTCATACTAAGTTCCTCAGTGGCAGGTGTACCATATGCATTTACTGCAGTAGCATTTGGATATCGATGACATATAATCTCAACTGAAACACCAAACAAGTAATCAAGGTTATTTTACCTACATCAGAGAGATACACGGGAAACTACAAGTCATTGGAAATGTGAACAAACTCAAAATAAGCTTTCTAGCAAGTAATCCTTGAAAAGGTTGATATTTAAACCAACCAATAATTAGGTCTAACTGCAGTTAGCTGATGCTCCGAGCTTGCACAATCATGACAACGTAGTTTTGATATAAAATCTACCATTCTCCAAAAAACAAGGTAACAAATGAATCTGAAAATTAATCATGCCGAGAAAATTCCTCCACTTAGTTTAAGTAAGTCATAACTTCCAAATTTGGCACAACAAATAGCTCGGCTTTCTGTTTACACTAGATATCACATCTAAAATTTATCAGTCAAATATCCCAACTGCACAGACAGTTCCAAGCAAAACAATTCACACAGCAACTCCATAAAAGTTCATGCACTAGGTCATGAGGCAGCAAATTACTGTTCTTTTAGAGCACTCAAGATCATTACTATACGTACAATGTTGTGGCGATATAAGCTGATTCTCGAAATTCAAATCGCACCAAAACTCTTCAGAAGAACCCATTTCCCTCCACATTCTACAAACTGCTTGAGCACGGCTAAGCTCACTCTGGTTAAGGAATGAAAAAATCTACAACACAGAACAATAGTCAGACCCATCAGAACTTCTTACCAAACAAGAAAGGCACTTTCTTTACGACGATAACACGATAAAACGTACCAAATGCAACAACTCCGGAATATTCATCGGAGTTTCCACAGAATCATCTCTATCCGCAGCATCCACTCCGGCAACATCAGAATCAACCTCGCACACCGGAGAAGAAAACCAATTCCCAATTCCGGAATCAGCTCCCAAATCCCTGCACGCACATAGAGGAGAAATCACAGCCACCTCCAGTTTCTTCACTTAATTTTCAAAATCAAAGCGACGCAACAACTCCATTCCCAAAAGAGTAAGATCAGAACATTAATTCACAACGAAAACACATGCACGAGCAAGCAGCTAGTTGCGAATGAAATTAAAACGAAAAGAAACCGTACGGAGAAGAAGCATGAAGTCTTTGGCGCTTATTCAGCGTATCAGAACTGTCTCTTTCACCGCCGCCATTGTCAACATCGCTGTTTCTTCGCGGAGTCATTGCCCCTCTTCCTCGCCGAGTCATAGAACCCCCACACGAGTTTCAGGAACCCTAGGAAGAAGAAACTGCGAAGAATGTCAGGTCCTTTTTCGCTGATTCTGATGCCTTATTTATAGGGAAGACTAAGGCCCTGTTTGGCTAAATTATTATATTTCAGTTTCAAAAATCTGTCGGAGTTTATAGAGAGTTAATAATGATATTCATGTAATTTTGCAAATTTGGACATTTTTTAAATTGAAATCTTGTTTTAGAAATATATTAGAATTAGAATTTTCTCCTACTTTCCCAAAAAAAGAAAAACAGAGCAGTCAGATTTTATTTTTGAAATTTACCAAAACACATTTGAAGATTATATGACATTATTTTGATTTGTCACATGATTTGATAAAGTATTTGTTCGGACATATATATCTATAACCCACTTGAGAAATGTAGGCATATGTTTGGATGTCCTTAACTAACCAACGTCATAAAATGTTTAATAATGATTAGGTGCGATTTAATATTGTTAATTAATTATTCTTCGAATAAGTATTATTTAATTATAATTAGTGTGTGGGTTATTAAAAGGTATATATGTGGGCCCACCAAGCCAAATCAAATCAAACGGCTAAAAAAACCTAGGAAAATTAGATCCTTTGTTCCCATGATTTGAACATGTTTTGTTACTATGATGAACGAGTGTCGTGTTGATGAACTTAACCCAATTATACATTTGTTGATTCAGTTAGCAGAGGTATGTTGGGAATTTACGAGTAGCTCAGGGGCCGACCCGATCAGAGGCTCGACGACCGGTTACGAGTGTCAAATCCGACCAAATGTTGGATTTTGACAAGCTATAACTCGAGATCGATGCTCATAGAGTCTTTAGTAGAGTTCAAGTGAACAAAAAGTTCGTTTGAAGAAGAACTACTAAAATCCAAGATATTCGGGAAATGGGGAAAATTCCGTTTAGATTCAATTTTAGTCGAGATATGATCAAATTCGATTTGTTCAAACCAAAAAAACCCTAAAATTGTATCATTCCATATACTTTACAAAGTTATATACTCAAAAGTTCATAGGATCCTAGTTTATGGAAATTAGATTCGAAATTCAATGTATAAGAGGTATATTATTTTCTCACGAATTTCAATAAAGCCAAATTCAATCAAGCCCGATTCACCGGGTTGGCTTCAAAGCTCAAATTTCGTTTGTTTTATATTTTATTTGATTGGATTCGTCCGTACAAATTTATACGTACGTCTAACAGTTAACGTTCTCATATATCCGACTTTAATTTATGTCATTTAACCACTCAATTTTTGTTTTTACGTGTACGGATCATTACCTTAAATGGTGTATATTCAATGTGAATCTCGACATGAAGTTCCCTTTTTACACGTTTTACATATGCATTTATTGATATAACATGAGATGTTTTATATTTTTAAAATATGTGATAAAATATGCATATACACTCATAGTTACATTCACAAATTAATGATGTGTATACATGAAAGATTTGTAGAACTGAAATGCTTAAATATTCTTAAATGCTAATGAACCATTCATTTTATTGTATCGTAAACTATTATAATTGTTGTTATGAGTTGCGAGTGAACTTAAAACTCAACTAATTTTCATTGGAAACTATTTTCCAAGAAAATTGATACAAACACAACATAAATTATAATAATTTGATCAACTATCTCAGTTCATCTCCTTTTCAAGATATCTTCTATTGGGCTATTGGGCCCATGTTTGATGGCTTAACTAAATATTACAATGGGCCTACCCTTATTGAATGAGTTATTAGGCAACGTTCATTAACACACACACGCACTTATATATATATAGGTTTAAGTGAAACTTCGATGAAATAATTTATTTGTGCATATATATATATATAGAATAAAATTATAGTTACATTAGTGATTTTCATTCACTAATTAAAGTTGTGAAAGTGGTGTAAGGCAATAGAGTAAAATGTAAATAATAGCAAGTTGGTATTTAGTCAGAATTCTTTATTTTCGATGGTTTTACTCAAGTTCGAAAATATTATAATCCAATTCAAACTCAACCTTCGTATCAAACGGACTCTAAATATATCTATTTATTTTTGTCAATTAAATAATGGATTTGACACGTAAACAACATGCATAATACTCTAAAACAAATCGATAAAATTAATTCATGAACTTATTTTTAAAATATTCTAATCTAATCCAAATATATAAAATAACTACCAAATTAAAAAACCTAAATCATCCAAAAAAAAGTAAGATAAAATCACAAACCTCTTCCTAGAACACGACTCCTACCCGTAAAAGGTTTAAACATCCCATCTCCCTCCTCTTTCCCGCCACCTTCCTCCCTCTCCTTTTCCTCCTCCGCCGCCACCACGCCGCCACCTCGCGCCGCAGCCTTGCCATCGAGCCGTCGCGGCGTCCCGATAAACGGCCTAAACGACGTCACTTCCTCCTCCTTCTCCTCCTCCCTCTCCTCAACCACCTTCCCACTCTCCGGCTCCTCATAATCCAACGCCGCCACGAAATCCACCGCGCAATCGGTGTCGACCAAGCTGATCGCCGTCCCCGGCGCCACCTCGACCACATTGAAGTAGAAATCCTTGTCGTTATGCTTGATCACAATGGTGTCCCCACAAGTCAAGCACGTGAAGCCCCTCATCGTCATCTCCAGCACCGCCTTCGGGTTCGACAGCTCGACGAACGCCGCCGCGTGCGGCTGCAGCTTCATGTAGACGCCCTGCAGCAGCTTAGCGTCGCGCACGCACACGCCGTCGCCCTCCGACACCTCAAGATTCTTCATCATCCACTCCGGCATGTAGACCGACCCCTCCTCGCCGTCGAACTCCAGCACGCCGCAGTGGGTGACCTTGTCGCCGCGCTCCAGTCGGAATATTAGAGGGAATCGGAGATGCATGTCGAGGACTCGGTGCAGGGACGAGACCGGAAGGACGATTTTGTTGCCGGATTCGAGGTGGGAATGCTTGTATCGGCTGAAAGGGAGGCACCGGAGAAACTCTTGGAATAGAGGGGGATTGAAACTGTGGTAGTAGTCGTAGTCGGAGTCCCACCCGGTAGGGGCCATGGTTTGTGGTTTAATTTCCGGCGAGGTGAGAGAAAATCTAGAGAGAGAATGAATCAATTTTTAAAGGAATTAAATTTGGAGCAATGTAAACTTGAAGGTTATAGCATGGAGTGTTGTTGTATATATAAGGAATTAAAGATCAGTTGGGAAATAAATAGAAAAGAAATTATACTTTGTATAGGAATAGGAATTTAATCGTTGAGTTAGGAAAGTATTTAATATACCATTTATGAAGGAGGCTTTTTGATAAGGAAACATTATTTTTATTATTCTTTGTCACAAGAATACAACAATCTATATCTATCTATATCTATATCTATATAAAAGCAGGATATTCTGTCAAAAATAACTACAATAAATTATCTACCTATTAAATAATTACTATTTTAAGAAATCTATTAATTCCTTTCATATTGTATTTATTAGAAGAAACTCAATATAAATAAATACAAATAAACCTATTTATTGTATTTTAAGAAACTCAATACAAATACAAATAAATAAACTTATTTATTGTATTTTAAGAAATTCAATACAAATAAATAAATATTTAATTTAAGAAATAAGATATGATACTCAATTTAGTATTTATTGTATATAAATTTCAAATAAAAAAATAAATAGATAAATAAGATGAAATAAAGGATTATATATTTATTTTTAAGTACTTATTTTAAAGGGTAAATTACAAAAAACAACTCCACCTATCGACTTTTTTCAAATTGCAACCTAAATTTTTTTTTTTCAGATTGCCACCCAGTCTTTTTTCCGGCGAAATGGAGATTAATTTGTTCACTTTGCAACCTAAACTTTGTTTTTTTTTTTTTTATCTAATTGCAACCTGAACTTTGTGTTTTTATCAGATTGCAACAAAGAATGAAAATTTCAATTTCGATGAAAATATAGGTAACTTAAATTCACGGAAATATCGTGAAAATATCGATATCGATGGAATATGGGTACATATATTTATTGTTATTTTTCCTATATTTACCAATATATTTCGATATTTTCTCGATATTTATTGATATTTCATCGATTTTTTTACCGATGTTACATATATTTCACTAATTTTGACCAATATTTCCTTGATATTTATTTTATGTATATCAATCACACTTATATAATATAAAGGTGTGAAGTGAAAAAAAAATCATGACTTGGGATTGGACAAAAAATTAAAGTTTGGGTTGCAAAGTGAAAAAAATTAATTCATTTGCCGGAAAAATGACCGGAAATTTTGCAATCGGCAAAATCACAGAAAGACTGGGTGACAATCTTAAAAAAAGAAAAAAAATAAATTAGGTTGCAATTTTAAAAAAGTCGATAGTTGGGGTTGTTTTTTGTATTTTAAATCTATTTTAAATATATAATATATAAAATCAATTATTATTTAATGATCTTAAATTTAATATTTATATAAAATTTATCAAACTGAAATATGGAAATGTATGTGTATGGGCTTCAATGATTTTTCATTTTAATAGTTTTTATGATATATAGTATTAATTTATTGTAATTTGATATTAAAATGTAGAAATAAAAATATATTATAGGTGTACCTAATAGATTACACATATAAAACATATCAAATATAAAAAAATAGATAAAATTATTATTGCAAGTTAACCAACTTATTCATTTGAAAAATACAAATATTTTATTTTATCTTTTATTTTATATTTATTTGTTGTCAATTTTTATTTATATTTATATTCTGATTAATTGAGGTGGCATAAGGGATTGGAAAGAGGTAATTTTTTTGGTTTTTCACAAATTAAAATTTTATCATTCTTAGTCCCTGATATATTGACTTATCAATCTTATAATTATTATTCATAATTTTTTTATTCAAAATGTGTAGATTAAGTCCAATTTTGAATTGTTTCATTTAAATAGATAGCAAGAGAGATTTTCATGTATTTGATAAGTTGATATAGTTTTTTATTTGATTTAAAATAAATGAGTTATGTGTGGCGTTGAACCAAAAAAAATTATTAAAATATGTGTGTATTTATAGTTATAAATGCCAATAAAATATAAATTTATTTATCTCAATACTTAAATCATAACGTTTCTAATACATATAACATATTTTTCGATATTAAATTTATTTTTTAAAATTTCACTACCCATGTAATGTTCTGACACAATTTTTTTTATTTCTTTGTTTAATCCATAGATTAATATATTACTTTATATATTTAAAATTTTCTAATATTTTCGAATATAATTATGCATAAATTTAAAATTAAAATACCTAGCTTTATACTAATGCAAATTAAAAAAGTATCAATATATTTTTGTTAAAATAATAATCATTACATTTTATATGTTATTATATTTTTTTAATAATTATATATATAACACACTGTGCAACGCACAAGTACAGTACTACTAGTATTATATAAAAATAATTAACTGGTAAATTGCAAACTACGTCCCATAAATTCAAGGGGTCGCCATTTACATTTCACAAAAATTGGTTATATTGATTTCACAAAAGATCAATGCAATTTTGGGACAAATTATCTCAATTAGCAATTTTGGGATAATCATCGTCGGAAAACGAGCAATTCTGATACAATTATTGTTGGAAAACCTCACGTACTATGTGCCCGATTTGGGGATTCTGGTTCAGAAAATGTTAATATGTTGGTGTTTATGATTTTTTTGGTTCAAAAAATGCAGATCTGTTGTCTCACAATTATTAAAAAAATATTATAAACAACAACACATTAGCATTTTCTAAACCAAAATCCCAAAATGGGTTGTCAGGCACACAACACGTGAGATTTTCCAACAACGATTGTCCTGAAATTGCTAAATTGAGATAATTTGTCCCAAAATTGCATCAACCTTTTAAAGTATGGGACAAAATCAATATACCCAATTTTTGTGGAAGTTAAATTGCACGTAATTTGCACTTTACACAATAATAACCCTAGTGAAGTAGACTTTGTCATTCATAATCTCTTTTAACATTCGTCTTATTCATATTTGTGTTTCAAATTTCATAAAAAATCTACGCAAAAATTTGTATGAAACTGTTTCACGGATAGTTTTCATGTGACGGATCATTTTTACCCACTAAACTAATCAATTTCCACAAATTTATATATTAATTGTGAAATTATGAATTGTGAGTTGACTCATGTGACTCCATCAAAGATTTGCATGAACCATCATACGATTCAATTATAAAATATAAAGTAGGCGATGGCTTTGTGATGACCTCGTTAAGACATATCAAACGAGGACACATTAGTGGTCAACATATTGATTTGAATTGCATAGTACATTTAATATATATATATATATATATTTAAATGAAATCATAACACTACATTTGTTCATTTAATTTCCGTATGAGTAGTATTCTGACTATTTGATTTTTTAATATAAAGTGTTACATTACATGCTATGATGCTAAAAGTACTACTGACACATCCCAGAAGAAGAGTCATGTTTTACCGAAGTACAAATTTTTTATAACAAAAAACTCTTTAATAATTCTCACGACCATTATACAAAAATTCATCATTCAAAGTCTCTAAATTCCAACCAAAAGTTATTTACAATTAAGATATATTTATAGATATCACAACTAAAATCTTATGAAACTTTTTAAAGATGACAGTTGAAACCTAACTTCGTTCATGAGACAAAATAAGATATTTTTAATGAAAAGTTAAACATCAAGTGCACAAAAGTATTATTTCTATTATTGAAAAGTATTAATAATTAAAAAAGTATAAGTAAAAAACCCGACCCGGATCAAGGTAGGGTCGAGTACTAAGGCAAATTAAATAACTAGGTCTACTCCCCTATACATGATGGAGACATTAATATGTAATCACCACTTATATACCATGTGTCTAATATAGTCATTAATTTCAAATCATAAAATTCGGAAAGACAAATTCTTTACACATCTGCGATGAACATATCAAGACATGCACATGGTGGCACCAAATGAAATCGTTATATATGCTTACTTTGTGGGTGGAATTGACATAATCGAACCACATTACTCAAGTTCAGGCATAACTCGATATAAACTATAACTATAAAACTAAATTAGAGAATGAAAATGATGGTGTGTTCAGCTCCACAAGATTCATCTAAAAACCTACATGTGCATGTGTCAAAAACGGTAGGTTTTCTTCATCTGCTTTTACCTACACATCACTTGTGGTACTTTCTTTCTCCATGAACTTGAATCTATCACCAATCACGACGGATCTGTGAAGCTCAGAATCGATACTTCAATTTTACATCTCCTACAACATATACACGGCACAGAACATGAAAATTTCCTTGTACTTTTTGCACCAAATACAAGATGAAACAAGTTGGAAAATGCAACAGAAAGTAAAGTGTACTGAACATGTAGTAAAGGGCTTGTAGATGATACCGATAAGTTCTTATGCTTGTTCAACAGGAAATCATCATTTACTGGTCTCTGGTGTTGTCGTTTTTGACTCAAGCAGACGAATTTCTTGAGGGAGAAGATCGTATCTGATATTGAGCTCTTCGAAAATCTTCTTCATCTCGAGGACCAGATCAGTTCTGCGTTTGCTCTTCTCTGGGTAGTCTTGGAAGTTCATCGTGTGATTGAAAAAGAGAACCATCTTTATCTTGTTTATGTTTTCAATCTCCTTCACAACAACATTGTGATTTGGATGCCACTTCTGGGGGGTTTTCTCCAAGTACCTTTAGTTTCAGATTGCAATAAGATATCACAAATTTAAGCAATGAATCATAGATGTATAACTACCCAAATTTTCATATACCACATTCCAAATGTAGATACCCCTATCATTCAGGTCTTTATGTAAGGAAATGTCATTTCAAAAGTGTAAACTGGAAATAGATAATCATTTATGAAATCTTTTGAAAGTTCAAAATTCAAGTATTCAGTATAAGGATTAACACACGAGAATTAGCTCAGGTAAATAAAAAAGACACTAATCACCTATGGTGCATCAAACTTCACATAATATGTTTGATAGGGGTTTAGTGGGAAATCCGTACTTTTGAAATGTTATTGATGTGATATTTTGTAGGGAAAAGGTGTAGGTAGTAATAATTGTAGGATTGAAATAGTATTTCAAATCCTATTTCTAAGTCGTAAATAAATAGGGATTTGGGAAATCCAAAATCCTGACTGACGTGGAAATCCAGACAGATTTATTTTAAAAGGAAACAAAAACAGTAAGTACCTTAAATACAAGGCACATTGATTTATTTACCTTCATTGATAACTCTACTCTTATAACAATACCTTCTACAACACTAAAGAGGATGAAGAAAGGCAAAAATGACTTACTTCTTAATTTTCTCTTTTAAAGTGCCTATCTTCTCCAGAGGTGTCCTGAAATCGATGCAGAACTCAAGTGAATCACCCATATCTGGGCTTCTGTAGAAATTGCTGATCGGTTTGGTAGCCAACACAGAATTTGGATAATATACTTTCTCATTATCTGACTTCAGCAACACAGTTGTTAAGATATTCATTTCTTCCACGACCATCTGTAGTTATTAAAAGAGATAAGTAAAACAATCAATTAGAAGGACTCTACACAATGGAGCTTGAGCATCTTCTGCAAGTTACCTGAACGCCATCAATAACACAACGATCACCGACATCAAATGGATGCATTACAAATACAAAGATAATAGCTTCAAATATAGTCTTGCAAGTGTTTCCAAATATAAAAACAGCAACAATAAGCTGTGATGAGAGGAAAACAAGCACTTTAGTGGTTGCTATTCCCGTCAAGAGAAGCCACACAATTACAATGATAACCATCAAAATCGCTGTAACAAGCTTATTCAGCTGCTTTACAGCTGTTTTCGTGTCGGTCAAAGCATGAGCTAATGCTTTCCGATCTTTGTAAACCTTTACCTGACAGAAGACCAAAAATAATGAGAAGAAACTTATTATATTTAATAACACATGGAAAGCTAGAAGTATAA
The DNA here is from genome assembly GCA_005771605.1 of Scutellaria baicalensis. Classification (NCBI taxonomy): domain Eukaryota; kingdom Viridiplantae; phylum Streptophyta; class Magnoliopsida; order Lamiales; family Lamiaceae; genus Scutellaria; species Scutellaria baicalensis. Next base: position 2,816,416 of record CM016721.1, on the reverse strand, counting down.
CATAAAATGGAATGAACAAATTCATTATGTCCACATCAGCTTCAATAGAGCTCAATAAACCATTTTCAAAAACATTCAGTATATAAATAAAACAGACAAAAAAAACGATTCGTCAAGAATGAGATGAGTGGTACATTACCACCCATTCAGTCAGAATTTTTCGGTCGATCTGCCCATTCTCACCCACACCAATCATTGGAAATATAATTTCAACTTCTTCTTTAAGCAAGAATCTCCTTAGATCAAATTCATCAATGTACCTGTGCACATGGAAGATTATAATCCAAAAGAGATGATAAATTAACATACATGGGCAAGCATAATTTAAAAAAACGTCTTTTCTCACGTGCAACCAGGCTGAGCTACATTTCTGAAAATGTGATATGCAGCAGCAATTGCGTCCTCCTCATTTGTTATCTCCTTATCAGCTTGTTCATTACCTCCATCATAGACACTTTCATCTATAGCATTTGACAGCGTGGTAAGACCTGTATTAGATATCACATCTACTAACATCTTCATGGTCCAGGCAGAGACCTTTTCTTGCTTCATCTGATGGAGTTTATTGATATCAATCACCTCCTTCTTATTTTCCTTGCCTTCCTTTCCTTTCTTTGCAACACGGAAACTTAATTGACTGATATTACTGTTTGTATTCCCCAACATTTGTGCAGACTCCAAAACTGGTGCACCCGACAGTGTAAATAGAATGTATTGATGGAAGATTGAGTCCTGAATCCTATCAAAAAATGTATTTACGTGGAAGGTAGATGCCAAAATTTTTAGCAGCAATGTCTTCAAGAGCCACAAGAATGAACCAATAAGCATCGCTGCAATAGTCCAAGAAACAAAATCCAAAGCTTTGGTAGCCGCATGTGACTGCTGCACCACCCCTTCCCGGAATAGCAAAATCCATGTGATGAGAACCAAAAGTAACCAAATGCAGACCTGAACGCTCTTCTTCAGGCCATAAACAAAATATAAGACCTTCTTTTTCAGCAAATAGTTTAGCTCGATCAACAAAACAACAAAATTCATCAGCCATTCTGTCACCAACAAGCCACTAAATGTCACCAAAACGAGCGCACACCACTTCCAAATACGCCATCCCCAGAGTGTCAACTTGTGCAACCTATGAACAGTCAAGCTTGCAATCAAACAACCAAGAATGCATAGAAACAGAAACCACTCAACCAAAACCTTGGCTCTCACTTTTCTATGCTTAAGCTTCTTCCTACTACTAACCCTCTTATATATTTCCTCATCCTCATCCATTCCCCTAAAAGATGACATGAGTGGCGTTTTCGGTGTTACAGGCACAGTTCTAGTCACTTCCCTGATGCTAGCACTATTAGCATCAAGATTAGCATCAGGCGAACCACCTTGACTACATATCACATTTTCTTCAGATCCTTTCTCCTTGAACATGTTACTATCAATGGATACAGCCTGTTCACCAAATCGAGATTTTGGCTTTGAGTAAACTGACCTCGACATTGTTTTTTTCCTAGTGAGAATCTCAGTTGCGGGAACTTTTGGAGGCTTATTAGAGCTTGGAACAATCCTCACAGTTTCATTTGAAGGGGAACCCACGGACACTCGCCTCTGAGGACTAACCGTCAGATCATTCAATTCTTTAAGAGGTGATGACTCAGAAGAAAATCTAAAACTTTGGTCATTTGAAGCATGGTTAGGGCTGGGAACTTTCGAATATTTTTCGTCTCCAGAAATGTTAATTATCACATCACTTGTTCTATTCTGATTCTCCACCATGCTTATTTCTCCGCTACTCTTTTTTGCTTTATCATTCCCATCCATAGTTCACACCTACCAGATATCAAACACAAGAACAACCAATTATAGAAGCCCTAGTTCTTCCCTCAGAATGCAATCCAACATAAGTGCATAATTAATGAACACAACAGAACAGAACAACAGAGCCTAGTTGCAATTAATTGTATTTTATTCAGGAATAAATCCTAATAACGCTAATCTCCGAAGAACTCAAACAGTTAGCTACTAATCACTCTGAATCGCGGAAAAATAGCACAATAATTTCCTTTCAGGCCATTGAAATCAACAGTAGTAAACTAGCTGAAGATACTTACTACAAGACAGTTTGCTTCATTACCGGAAAGATTTTGACGGCGGGCAAGGAGATCGAGCAGAAAGCACCTCAACGGCTCAACCACTACTTGAAAGATGCAGAATCGAACATAATAGATTAGAAAACCACAGTACGTACGAACTCAACTGGTGAAGAACGGCTTCGATTTGGCAGCTAGGTTTTGAATCCGATAATTTCCTCCTAGACTATCATGCGAGTGAACGGTGAACTTGAGTGCGAGTAAGTGAGTGAGTGGGGAGAGAGAGAGAGGACAATGGAGAGAGAGAGAGGGAGAGAGAGAAAGGTGACAGGGGAAAAATGTGAAAGAAGAAAAGAACAAGTCAAGAAGCAAGAACAGCGGAAATATTTGAATATAGAAAGCCGTGCACCCAAAATTACCAAAAAGGACACTACATATTGATATGTACAAACACAACTCCACCCAAAATTACCAAAAAGGACAGTAGTTTGGATTAGCTCGATACTTACATCTCATGTTTCATAACTTTGATATACATAACTTTAATATACGTGGGTATTAAATAAGGGTTAAAAAAGTCTTCGCATCTCAACTATACTCAATTTTACATTTTATATATGAATTTTGAACTATTGCATTTTGTTATATGAACTTCTAGTTTAATGCATTATACGGTATCAGAAAAATCATAATTGTTGATTTCGGACACGTATACGACTAAAATTTGTTCAATGTTGTAAATTGCATCAAATTCAAAGTTCATACGACACAGTGGAACGTTTCAAAGTTTATAAAAAAAAAGTGTATAATCAAGTATGATTCGAATGGGGAAATATTTTTTTAGTCCAGATAATAATATTATTAAATACTCGTGACATAGTGATTGTCAATTCATGGCTTAATTTATTTATTTTTTAAGTACAAGAGCTTTCATGAAATTATAATTTGAACACATATTTTCCAATTTAAATGTGAACTTACATTAAAAATTAATCTGTAGTTTTTCAATGAAAACTTGCAGATAGCGATGCGATCATTATTTAATTAGTTCATGATAGTTATCATGTTATTGATCCAACAAAGTTTAAGACAAAAAAAATCATTTTACTATAAAATTATGTTATATTTACACTTACTTATTTAACAACAATGATTGTTGTGGGAATAATAAATACAATGTATTATTTAACAACAATGATTTAAATAAAGTGAGAAAAACATGACAAATAATGATACTCCAACTATTACTCCATGATTCACTCATGGACTTATCATGTTATGTTTGAGTCTCCCAACTAATATTCTTTATTTGTATTTTTACTTTGATTTGGCTACCTAACAAAACTTGGAATATTTATATCTATATCTATATCTATATATATATAAAAGCAGGATATTCTGCCAAAAATAACTGCAATAAATTATCTACTTATTAAATAATTACTATTTTAAGAAACCTATTAATTGATTTCATATTGTATTTATTGTAAGAAACTCAATACAAATAAATAAATACAAATAAACTTATTTATTGTATTTTAAGAAACTCAATACAAATAAAAATAAATAAACTTATTTATTGTATTTTAAGAAATTCAATACAAATACATAAATATTTAATTTAAGAAATCAATTATGATACTCAATTTAGTATTTATAGTATAGAAATTTCAAATAAAACAAATAAATAGATAAATAAGATGAAATAAGGGATTATATATTTATTATCTCTCATCTTATTTTTAAGTACTTGTTTTAAAGGGTAAATTACAAAAAAACAACTCCATCTATCGATTTTTTTCAAATTGCAACCTAATCTTTTTTTTTTTTTAGATTGTCACCCACTCTTTATGTGGTTTTATCGATTGCAAATTTTCCGGCTAAATGAAGATTAATTTGTTCACTTTGCAACCTAAACGTTGTAGTTTTTTTTTAAACTCTAATTGCAACCTGAACTTTGTGTTTTTATCAGATTGCAACCAAGAATGAAAATTTCGATTTCGGTGGAAATATAGGTAACTTAAATTCACGAAAATATCGTGAAAATATCGATATCGATGGAAATATGTGTACATATACTTATTGTTATTTTTCTTATATCTACAGATATTTTATCGATATTTATTGATATTCCATCGATTTTTTACTGATATTACATATATTTCACCAATTTTGATCAATATTTCATTGATATTTATTTTATGAATATCGATCACACTTATATAACATAAATGTCACACTCATATATATAACATAAATGTATCAGTGTGAAGCAAAAAAAATATTAATGATTTGCGATTGGACAAAAAAATTAAAGTTTGGGTTGCAATTGGATTAAGAGAAAAAGTTTGGGTTGCAAAGTGAAAAAAATTAATTCATTTGCCGGAAAAATGACAGGAAATTTTGCAATCGGCATAACCACGGAAAGACTGGGTGGCAATCAAAAAAAAAAAAAAGCAGATTAGGTTGCAATTTTTAAAAAGTCGATAGCTGGGGTTGTTTTTTGTAATTTACCTTATTTTAAATCAATTTTAAATATATAATATATAAAATCAATCATTATTTAATGATCTTAAATTTAATATTCATATAAAATTTATCAAATTGAAATATGGAAATGTATGTGTGTGGGCTTCAATGTTTTTTTATTTTTAAACGTTTTTATATATATAGTATTAATTTATTGTAAACTGTTATTAAAATGTAGAAATAAAAAAAATATTATAGGTGTACCTAATAGATTACACATATTAAACATATCAAATAGAAAAAATTAGATTAAAATTATTATTGCAAGTTAACCAACTTATTCATTTGAAATATACAAATATTTTATTTTATCTTTCTTATTTTATATGTATTTGTTGTCAAATTTTATTTATATTTATATTCTGATTAATTGAGGTGGCATAAGGGATTGGACAGAAGTAATTTTTCTGGTTTTTCACAAATTAAAATTTCATCATTCTTAGTCCCTGATATATTGACTTATCAATCTTATAATTATTATTCATAATTTTTTTATTCAAAATGTGTAGATTAAGTCCAATTTTGAATTGGTTCATTTAAATAGATAGCAAGAGAGAATTTCATATATTTGATAAGCTAATATAATTTTTTATTTGATTTAGAATAAATGAGTTATATGTGGCGTTGAACCAAAAAAACTTATTAAAATACGTGTGTATTTATAGTTATAAATGCCAATAAAATATAAATTTATTTATCTCAATACTTAAATCATAACATTTCTAATACATATAACTTATTTTTAGATATTAAATTTATTTTTAAAATTTCACTATCAATGTAATGTTTTGACACAATTTTTTTTTATTTGTTTGTTTAATCCATAAATTAATATATTACTCTATATATTTCAAATTTCTAATATTTCGAATATAATTATTTATAATGACATAAATTTAAAGTTAAAATACCTAATTTTATACTAATACAAATTTAAAAAGTATCAATATATTTTTGTTAAAATAATAATCATTACATTTTATATGTTATTATATTTTTTTAATAATTATATATATAACATACTGTGCAACGCACGGGTACACTACTAGTTTTATATAAATATAGAGATTGCAAATGTTAATATGTATATTTTCTAATATTTCTTCAATGAAATACATATCGGAGGGACATATACTTAAAGAAATATACCCTAACCACCGTGGACACATTAATATGTGTCCATCAATGACGTATTAGATATCCAACATATCAATTAATTTCACTTTTTCATATAATGTGGGGATGAAATCATTACATGTCAACAACGAGTATATTAAGAGTTGTCCACCGTGGACATTTTAACATTTTAATTATAAACTTATTCATTTAGAAAAACTCAGATGTTGATAATTTACTTTTATTTAATAATAGAGATAAATGAATTTGGTAATGCTCCTTCTCGCAATTAGTAGCCCACTAGTATAGATTCTGTGTAATACACAAGATTTAAAAATAAATAAACTATACTTTGGTAAAATTTGAAAAAAATTATGCACACAATAAGATTAAATTTATGAATTGTGTAATACATATTGAATAATTAATCATCAAATACGACATATTATTACTATATAATTATTTATTTGTCCTTTTAGAAGATTGTACATAATTTTGTATTTATTATTTAAAGGAATATACATTGTTAGTCTTTAATATCATTTAACACACCCACAAGTTTAATTGTTTTTTTGGTTTGCTCTTTTTTTTACTGTTTCCAGCGGTCCTCAATTTTTCTTTTCAATTAGATTATAACAAATGAAAGTCCAAATTTTAAAAATAAATCCCATAAAATTTAATTTAAAAGACATATTAAAAAAGTTTGTCGATTTCATTAATTAATAAGTTTGAAAAGTTTCACACTCATTTTCCATCAGCTCATCTTTATTTTATGAGTTACTCTCGTGTGCACCAGTTGCACGGATCTCAACTGGGTCACGCACGGGCCGCCCAACCCTCGACTCTTTACTTTTTTCGCGTGTTTTGGTTGTTACTTTCACGTTATGTTAGTGTTACCTTCATGTTATGTTAGGGTTACCTTCGTGTTATTTTAATGTGACCCCATCTCCAGATTTCATACCCTTAGTTTAAAACCACTGAACTAAAATAACACGAAGGTAACACTAATATAACATGAATGTAACACTAACATAACATGAAAGTAACATTAACATAACATGAAGGTAAAAAACAATGTTAATCATACCTTCATGTTATGTTAGAGTGACTCTCACGTTATGTTAGGGATACCTTCATGTTATGTTAGTGTTACCGTTATCCTCATGAGCGTAACACTAACATAACACGAAGGTAACTCTAACATAACATGAGGATATGACTGCTTGGAGTGAATTTTGGTGGGTTTGAGCGCGCCCACCAGGCGCATGGGGTGCGATGGGATGAGTGAAAACGCGTGTCAGAGGCGCGTGGGGCGGGTCGACCCGAGTGCATGGATCCTAGATCCATTCACCAGTTGCACAAAATATTTTGCCATATTTTATATTTTTTCTTTAAGCTTTTAAAGCTAACAAATTTTTAAATATGTAAAATAACTCATGGTATTGAAGTTTAACATATGTTATTTGAAAATTTAATTAAACTCCTATTTTATTTCATAATATTACTAATTAACATTTGAACTAATGATCCTAGTTTGAGTAAATTAATGACTCAACATGTGGTCCAATGAAAACAAAAAGAATCTAATAACTTATATTTTGTTAATTAAACTCTCCTAAAAAATCAGTCATTTAATTATATCTGTGAACCGTATTTATCCAAAACTTTGATAAAATTATTGTTCTAATATCTTATAATTAATCTGTGAATCAATTATTAATGAATAGATCTTATGTGAGACCGTCTCCCGAATCTTTTCTTGTAAGACGGATCAACTCATAACTCATACTTAACAATTCATATAAAATTTATGAATATAAGTTCAATTTATGGATAATAAGACTCGTCTCACGAAGACTATCATGAGACCGTGTCACCTGAATTTTTGTGGTTATTATAAATGCACGCCATATGATTCCAAAACATAAAATAAACGACAAAACCCCGATTGGAAATGTGACTTTAATTAAAGAAAAAAAAGACTATGATGTGAAAATTGAAACAAAATAGACAATTGAAAGTGGATCTTCATAATTTACACCATTTAGTGTCCTACTTTATTCCCTTCTATTTCCTTTATTTTCTTTTTCTTGATTCGTGACAGCAATTTTGCTTCATTACTACACTTATCTATAAAAATCAAGATCTCTCTTTTCTAATTTCATATCTATTCTTCTTTATTATTATTATTATTATTATTATTATTATTATTATTATTATTATTATTATTATTATTTAATGTTGATTGTGGATTGATAAAATAAGTTACCTATTCCAATTTATATATCTGATTCTCTTTCAAAATTAATATTTATCTTTTCCAAACTTCTTTTTTTTTTTTTTTTTTGCCTTCTAGAAGTTCTTGAGATTTTTGGACGATTATTGATACGAATTTCTTCCTTGAAAATAAATAAATTTACATGTAATTTTCATTAAAAAAATAAAAATCGTCAACCAATAGAGATTGGGCCATATGCAAATGGAGTTTTGAGTAGATTTGACTATTTTAAGGATTTGGGTCATAGAAAAGGCCCAATAGATAAATTGGGAATTGTACAAGCCTAGAGCCCAGTAAGAAAACCCTCTTGGGCCCATAACTAATTATATGTGAAACAGTATTTATTTCTTATTGAAATATTATTATTACTTGTCTCTTTTATATTAAAGAAAATTTACACACATGTAAAATTTGAAAACTTTTAGCTTGTATGAAGAATATGTAAAAATTATAAGATATTATATATTATTTTTTGTATAAGTTCATTTTAAACAAAATTACTTTTTCTTCAACATCTTACTAGCTATTTTGAAGGAGTTATGAAAAATAAAATTTACTAATTTAGAGCTCAAAAAATAGTAAATTATCAATTCGAGACCTAGAGAATATAATTTATTATTTTAAAACTTAATAGACAAAATTAAGAACTAAAGACTAATTAAATTGAAGTAATTTTGTCTCGTGAGTTGTAATTATATAGAAATACTTTTTAAAATGATATGTGAAAATAAAAAAGAAAAGAAAAATAAATACATATATAACAACAACAATAATCAACACATGACCTTACTTTTATATATTTTAAATAATAATTTCATTTTCAAGTTTCTAATAATGTATTTTCTTTTTCCATCGTAAATTAATCAAGAAGAACTCATTTGTTTTATATTGTGATATTTACATTAGGATATTTTAATCGATTTTCTAAAGTAAGTATTATATGAGATCGTCTCACTGACCAATCCACAACCTACAATTCACAATTTATATATAAATTAACGGAAATTGATTTGTTATATAGATAAAAAGAACATTTCTTAAGCAAGTTTTTTTTAATGATTCAAAGCTAGCTACAATGAGTTCATCATTATTATAGACTTAATTATGGTAGACTTCTTCGATATATGAAGTTCTAAAGAATGGTCCAAATGAGATTCCAACTAATATACACTAATTACTTAATTAATTAAATTAACTTGAAAGTGGATAGAACCTTCATAAACATAATAATTTCATTACAATATAGCTATCCACATACATTGTTAGGATTAGTTACAAATCCACAATAGCCATTTAAAATAATATAACACTAATTTTATTTAATATTATGTTGTATTAATCATTTGATCATGCTGGACTTTTGACCAGAAAGATTCTTTTCTATTTTATTTTATTTTTTATCTAAAAGGCACAAATGTAGTTTACAATTTCAAGATTCTTATGTACTTTAAAATAATATATATCTCTATGTATTCTAATTAATCTTAGTCACAAATTAATCATTCCCTATAATTATGTTGATTTATATTATAGCAAATAATGTCCAACTACAATAAATTGCAGAAAATAAACTATTAAAAACGTTATCAAATATGTTACTAACAAAACAAATAACAATTTTTTTTTTTAAATTAAGAGAGCCTCTTCGAGGTATTTTTAGATGATCTTCAAGATTAGAGTCATTAGACTATTAACATCAACACTGTGAACACATGTAACAAATGACAATAACTGAGAAAACTCGAGTTAGTGGGACATTTTCCCTAAACATGTCGTGCGCGCAGCTATTGTTCATGGAACAACGTCTAGTTTTCGAAAGTAATGCAATTTTCGTTTTCTGGTTAGCAGCATCACAAAAAGTAAAATATAGCCGATGAAACTTTTCTTTCTTAAAATTTACTAATACATGGTCTTTTAGTTTGATTTATCATTTATTGTCATTATGCATTTTGTACCTTATCTTGAAATGCCCAAACATTTAATCTATTTAGGTCAAGCAATTATATTGGCTGTAAGTGGTTGTACTTTTAACAATTTCATTCAATTGGTTTGAATCTCGTGGCATTTATTTTCTGTATATCAAAGCTTTTAATTCGCTTCCAATAATTCTTGAGACATTATAAAGTATTGTTGGATATTATGGACATGAATTTGGATTGTACTAAATATGATAGTGATTTTATATTTTATCAATATACATCACACATATATATATTTAGTAATAATATACAAAATATAAAGTGATGTTGCAGAAGCTGAAATCTCAAATTTGAATGTTTGAACTCAAAATCTAATTTATAAAATATATATTTTACTTCTATTTCTATTAATTTATTTTTTAAAATTTTATTTTTGTACTAGTTAGGTAACTAATACAATTGGGATTCTCATTTTTATACCTATAGAGGAAATTGAGTGATTCTACTTTTGATATAGTCTATTAATTAGGGCCACCTTTTACTATAGTAATTCATGATAGAAAAATATTCCTTTTTAAGTCATAACTTATACATCCAATTTTTTAACACAAAAACTCAGGTACAACTTTTGCATCGTACGACGATCATATTTATAACTAAAAAGACATACCTATAATTGTAAAATATATACATATAAAATTTATACTTATATCTGTAAAAGCATACTTAAACTTGTAGAACACATATTTGAATTTTATCGCTTATAACTGTTTTTTTAAAATCAATTTTAGACATTTTTATCCTTGTACTACAGAGACCATAACATTAATTAGAGTTTACGTCATACCACCTCTTCACAGACCTACAAAATAATGTCATTTTGTACCACCACATAACGATAAATATATGATTGACCAAAATGTTTGGAAATACATAAAAGTATGAATAGTAAATATGTAAAACTTTTAGAGTAAGTCTTGTGTCAGACCGTCTCACGGATCTTTTTTCGTGAGACGAGTCAACATATGACTCATACTTAGCAATTCATATAAAAATTTATGGATATGAATTCAATTCATGGGTAATAAGAATCCGTCTCACGGAAACTATCCGTGAGACCGTCTCACATGAATTTTTGCTAAACTTTTAATGTAATATTAGTAATGTTGAAAACGAAAACAACTAAAAAAAGATGCAATAACATTTTTGTTATGTCAAACCAACAAGTGTTTGAAAAGCAAAAAAATAATCACTTAATTTCCTTATTCCTATGGGGAATATTATTCTTTTCTTTTTCTTTTGTCCCAAACAACCTTATATTATGATTCTCCAACTTTTTTTATGGTAATTTAATATTGTATTTTGCTATATTAATTTACAATATATATATATATACACACAAACTATAAATATGATATGGTTATTTCACATGTATATTAACTAAATATAATTATATAATTAAAATATATAGGGCTTTGTTATAACTAAGGATCCAATAATTCTTTTTTTTTTTCTTTTTGATCTTTTCATGACACTTCGTTCCCATTTTCGTTTAATATCATGTTTTAGGATAATTAAAGATTTTGAAATATGATATAAAATACGTCATACTGACAAAAAATATGGCTTTTTCTTCATAATTTTCACAATATTTCCACATATATCACATTATCGATTTCCAAAACTATAAAGCTACAAATACCAAACTATTGCAATCTAAAGGACTAAAATACAAAAGGATGGAATATATAACCAAATAAATGCAAAAATCCAAGAAAACTAGTTATTCAATGAATCAAACCACGATTCCTATCAAAATAAGTAGTTTCATACACCGGAAGTTCTTCACAGAACCTATCTTTATTCCCAAACATTGACAAGTGGTCGAGCTCGAATAAATCAGAGCTCGACTCACTTAATGCATGATCCTCGTCCCCGTCCTCGTCATTATGGATTTTTCTAAACATGGAAAAATCACACTTCCTTTGGACTCTCAATGCATTAGGTGGCAATGGAGGCCTTCCATATCTATCATACCCTTCATTACACACATTCTTTTCCCCACAAGGCTTTGCCTCTTGCTCGAGACGAAACCGAACCGTTCTTCGCATCCCATCCCTCCATATCACGCTTCTGTCTGCATCACTTGACTTCGAAGAATTCTTGCTCAAACACGACCTCGAAAACGAGGAAGTGGATGAGCAAGTTGACGAGGTTGTCTTGTCGGGGGAAATCATTTCTTGACACATTTTCTTTTTATCGACATTTTTCGTTTTCTTTCGATTCATATGGGCGAAGAACGAGTTGATCAAGCTCGTAAGCTTCGCCCCGGGCGAAATCGGCTGCTTTAGCTTCTTCAAGTTGGTGTAGATCTTCGATGCCCTCGATTTAGACTTGATCGAATCCTCTTCAACCTTGTTCTTCTCATAGTTCTGATAATCATCAATCAAACAACACTCATTCCCATGAGGTGACAAACCGGTTCGAACCGGTTTGGGTCTGGTTGATGAACCGAAGAAATCCGAGTCGGATGATGACATGGCACCTGAGCTGTCAGAATAAGTGGGAGTTGAACTGAAAAACAGGGAATCATTGTCCTGTAATAATAAGCTGTTTTCCAGCTTTTTAGCCACGATTTCCTTTTCCATCCATTTCTCAACCAAACACGCCCTTGAGAATCTTGAATTCTCTTCCTCTTTTGTTCTGCTCCTTGCTCTGAAACCACTTGTTGGAGTTTCTCTGTGGACCCCAGAGTCGTCGGAATCTGCGGTTCCATCGACCTCAATGGAACGGCAGATTTCGTCGAGGAGGGTGGAGGAAAATGATGGTGTATTTCTGTGGGCTTTTTTGGGTTTATGATTTTCATGTTTGGGTGTTCTTTGCTTGCAATACATTGTATGGATTTGATTGCAAGAATGAGTTTTGTGATAGAAAATGGAAGAAATTTGAGAAGATTAAGGTTAGAATGAAGAGAACAGATGAAAGGGAAAGAAAGGATATATATATACATAATAATAATAAAGGTTTGGGTAAGGGCGTGTTTGGGAGGTGTGGGTTAAAGACAATACCAAATTTGGGATTTGAATTGTTGTTAAATTGAAAATTATAACTCTACCAATTTTTTATATTAATTTTATTTTTTGGTATTAGTGGAAAATAATTATTTGCACTACTTTTAAATGTATATATTTTTAAAATGCAAGTCCAACTTATCCAATAGAAGCTAATTAATATAGTAATGGTATTGGTACAGAAGAAAATTATTTGGACAAATATTTAAATTTAAAAATTATTTGAGAAAAACAAGTCAATATCTTATAATTCATAATTTGAATTTAGCTCCAAAAGTCACTTATTTGAATTTAGACTTCCATGAAAATTTTGAACACATAAATGCCAATATTTTGAGTGCTATTTTTATATTGCTTGTTTTTCCAATTTTAAACTTATTAAATGTATATTTAAGTTGCAAATTATGTGGCGAACATAGTTTGAATCTGGATCGGAAAAGTTTTGTAGTTTTTATTGTCTTTTCCCTTCAAGTTCAATAAAAAAAATAAGAGTACCTATTATTATCATGAAAACCCTACATTTAATTCTTTGATTAGTAATCGTGATAATCGCTTTATAAATCTCACAATCAACATATTCTCAAAATATTTATTGGAGAGTTGGACTATATAGATATATAATCAGTTATAAAATGATCCGCCATTTTGTGTGTGTGTGTGTATAATTTAAAATTAAAAGTGTAACAAATTATATAATTGATTTGAAGAATCACTTTGATTATATTATGTATTTTTAAAGGTCATATATAAGAAAGATTATAAGAATTCGAACAATATCGATGAATTTCATAATATAATTGATTTGACAATGGAGCAAATTAGCAGAGTACATATTTTAATTATGGGAGACTTATCTTGGAAGTGGAAATTTAGTGGGTGGCAATTAGGGAATCACTTGTGTTTAGTGTACTAATAATTGTATAATAAGTAATAATCTTTTGTGGAAAATAAATAGTAATGACTTTCGAAAGTCAAGTGCTTGGAAACTCTCTATTTTTTACTATATTTTTGTATTTAAAAAGAAAAGAAGAATCAATGGTTTTTTTTAATTTCTCCTATAACTTAAAACTCATAATCACCAAGAAAGTCGCATGAAAAGTTGATATGATTCCAGTAAAATCGTCTCACAGATCTACTTTCATGACTGATTAATAAACTATTTCAAGGAATATTATATTTATAAAACAAACTCGTACAATTTTTTTTTTTAGGAAAAAATATATTCTTATGTAACTTAGAGTTAATGATTAGTTGTTAATAATACATTATCTTAATTCACAATCTCTTTTTTGCTCTCAATAAAATAATGTTTTGGTATATGAAGAAGAGAATAATGGGTATTGTCGGTTTATTAAGAACAATTTAATATTTGACAGTTTGGTGAATGAAATAATAAAATTTTAATTTTTACCTAACATTTAATGTGTTCTTTGAATGTTTCAATTTTGCATAATTTATTATATTAGTTATAGTAAGTATTATTAAATAGTTTAGGCAAAGTAGTAAATAAAGCGGCGCACATGCACGTAACAAATTATTCACTTATCTTTTTTTGCACGCCTATTTATTATATTATATTACTCACACTTTATTAATAATACTACTATTTAACTACCATATCAAAATGAAGAATATGCTGCCATTTTACTCAATATATTTTTATTCTGTTTATTTAGAATCATTTGATTTGGAAAATCATTGTTACATTAGTTGAGACATCTAAGTTCAAATTAATGTAAACCTACTCTACAAGGTATATTTTGTTTTTGGACGGATCTATAAGAATAGGAATAAGTGGAAAAAATATCGAGGTGGGTCGAAAATAGTTATGGTAAGTCTTATAATTCCAAAAATTGTCTAGTTTAAAAATTCATTTCTAATGGGCAATTGACCCATGTATCTGAAGTTTTCTAAAATGAGTAGGTCACGGATTTTTTTTCTTGAGACGGGTCAACCCATCACCCACACTTGACAATTCATATGAAAATTTATGGATATTAGTTCAATTCATGGGTAATGAGGATCCGTCTCACAGAAACTATTCGAGAGACCGTTTCAGATGAGTTTTTGTGTTCTAAAATTGATTTCCGATTTTTTCTTCTTTTACAAATTTATACATCAAAGTTAACAAAATGATGAGTAGATGATATGTCAGTTGTTGAAAATCCCAAAATTTGAGTCTCGTGTCAAAATAAAAGAAAAAAATAATGAAAGTTTTAGTTTTTCAAGATCAATTTCAAACAATTTCTAGTTGACATAATTAATATGCATCAAATCTTGATTCAAGAAAACCTCATTGGTGAGAGACAAGAATTAGGCAGAAAGTGATATATCATACATGAATCTCATGTCATGTATAGCTTAAACATGGAACAAGAACAACGTAATGGCATTTTCGTGGGAGGCATTTTCGTGACATTTTTGTGGAACAAATTTTTGTGGTTTTCGTGGCATGCAATTAAGTTTTTTTTTTTTAACTAACTTTTTCACTTTTTGATTGACTTTGACAGGGACCCCACCTTTTTAAATAGTCAAATGTGGTATTTTGGGCACAAATTATAACAAATGTGTTATTTTAGTCAAACACTAAAATAGTATGGTATTTTGAACCCAAATTTAAACAAATGTGTTATTTTGGGTCTGGGTCCCTATAATGAAATGCATCATAATATCCATGTTTGTCTGTTTCAGACAGCAAGTGTGCAGTGTTTCTGATCTTCATTTTATCCCACATAAGATGGTTGTCAAGTATGTTAGGCACACGACATGATTTAACAAATCTTACAAACAAACACTCACTTCTTCAACAAATATCTCGACAACATCTGCTTCTCAAACCCGTTTGTCCATAAACGAAAAAACAACAACATTAATAACCCAACACAGAAGAAGTTGAACGGGATTGCATCGCCCCGTTCGCCTACAATTTCGTTATAATAATTGGTAGTTGGCATATAAATCCAAAGCCTCTTTTCATTACAGGCTGTATCTCTATCTGCAAGCACACTTCTTTAACTCACCTGAAATAGATTCGTCCTTCATTGAGCATGTTTACGCTTCTCTTCAATGTATCTCACTCAGAATTCAATCTCTGAACATCTACCAACTGGTAGAGATCACCCCGCCTTTGCTTCTCCAATGGGAGGTTCGATCTGTACGAGGTAGAAATTGTTGTTGGAACAGTAAATGTAAATGTTTAAGATAAGATAATGTTTCTTGACATGTATGATGATCGAGATGTTACAACACCTTCTGAGCTCGATCTGGGAATAGTCGATCTCTGAGATAATTATCGCCTCATCATGTCCGGTTGTTGCTAGTACTTCTCCAAACTGTCAAAACCTCAGCAAATTTAGTTATTAATAATATAATTTAAGCAGTGGTCACTATAGAGAATTTATTCTTTTGCCAATCTACAATGTTTCTCCTGTATTACGTAGAATTGTTGTTTGTTATTATTTTCTCACGTAGTGTCCACTTTCTTATTAAAATCAATTATAATATCATTATTTTCGTCTCTTCATGCATTGACTTACAGGACCGATGAGTGTAGAATGGCCCCATGCTACATATCCAGCAGCAGCATCACGAGCTGGTGAACAAGTTGCTACATATAGCTGTCAAATATATCATCAACAAATAGAACTTATAAAGTTAAACCTCATATAATTACAAACTACTTGTGCAGTACAGTGAAAAGGCTCAATCTAATTTTAACAATTTGCGTTTTCGATTATAGAGATACAATAGGAGCAGAAGTTATTTTCTTTCATTTTCCTTCACCCCACTCCTCTTAATCTAATGGTTCGTGAAGAGGATTTACTACTAGCAACATGTCTCAACACCAATCATCACTAGACTATTAAGGAATAACAAAAAATGTACACATCCACGATCCAACATACTCTCTGTCCCTAATTGATTAATTCGAAAGCATTTAACAGCCACTAGTTCGATTTCTATAATGATCTACAATGTCCATGAACGATACATAGTAGAGGCAGCATGAACAGGTTTCTTTAGTTCAAGAGTATATAAGACATGAATAGCATCGATGTCACCCTTGTTCTTATGTCTAATGAGCAGAAACATCTTAAAAGTGAGAGGAGTTATGGAAGCATTCCATGGAGTGTTGGATACTTGAATCTAGTGAAAAGATTAATTTTCCTAGTTAATACTTTGGATAGTACTATGATTACCCCTTCTCCTTAGTTAACTTCAGATTTCGTAATTAATGACAAGTTTCATCAGCAATAAAGAAAAAAGGATCATGAAACGGTAGAAGTTGATGGGAATACCAGATTGTCCACGGCCCTGCATACAATTAATTGTAAGACATCAGATCAAATTAGAACAACATCGGCAATAAACAAAGTAGCAAAGAGAAAATGATAAGATAATGAATGGAATTAAATTAGGAACATGAGACCTCTTTCTTATACTATCCCCTCTATAAAATTAGCAACTGATAGCAAATTGGCGAATCCCAAAGCTCTCAGGGGATATATGGGTGTATGGTATGTACAATTACGTAAATGGGAATACTGAAATTTCTCTATTTTCATGATGTTTTAAGATATCTGAGATTGAATTCAAAACATTCTCATCCTTCACTTATTGTGAAACAGATGTATTGACACTGCAAGAATTAGTTCCTATAAATAAATGGGTGGAACACATTTTGGTATGTTTGTAATTGGTTTCAGTCTGACAGAGAATCAAACTAATGCAACCAGCAAAATGAATGAAATTTATATGATGATTTCATCAAGATCACCTTGCCTTCTGCAATAATTCCCAGTGTAAAGGTCCTGTAGTCATGTTGAATGCCCCAGGATAGCAAATCAATTGAGCACCTAGCAATGAAAAATTGACCCTCTAAGTAATGAGAATGAACACAGGGTAAGAAAATGTATTAAAAACACAACACCATGACTTGAGAGCCAAATATTGGTTCTTCCATATACTGTTACAACTAGCAATATACCCACGCGATGCGCGGTTTATTATTTATTATGACAAATACGATTATTAATAATATAATAAATTTATTATATTAAAATATTACTCATGGGATCTTATTATTTTGAGATTTGTAAAAAATTCGTATTTTTTTAATGATGATGATGATGACAATGACAACAACAACGACGACAATAATAAAAACAATAATAATAATAATTTTGTGTTTTGTGTGCTTTAATTATAAGTGATTAATTATATTTGTTAATTTATATGTTCCATTCATATTTTTGTTCCTTTATATCTTAGAATTATATTTAATAATTTGTAAATAATTTTCTACATTTTTTTTAGATGGATTTATTTTACAAACACTGTATTATTCAAAAACTTAGGTTATATTTAAAACATTTAGGTTTCAAATTCATTTTACAATTAAAACAATATTTTTTTAGAATTTTGAAATCATTTTAAAATATTTTTTCTTATAATTATATCTATTGCATATATGTTTGAATTTATTTTTAAATGTTATTTGTGGATTTTTTTAGATTAACCTCACAACATTATTAGATTATTATTAGTTTTACTTTCAAATTTAATTATTATTTTTAATAATTTTATAATAGTTTTTAAACTTTTAAACATTTTACAGCCCTTCGTAAAATGAAATTTAGCTTTTAGACCTATTTTTCACATTTATATAATAAAATTACAGAATTTCAAATTTTTAAATTTTTGACAATGTTTAAATTTCATTATTTTCAGATTTTTAATTATATCATTAAGACATAATCATATAATAATACCATTCAAAATAATTTCCTCTATTTCATTTTACCCCTATATTAAATTAAAAGACTAAATATTATATTTAAAATATATATGAAGTTTGTTCAATAAGATTCTCAAAATGTTTTAGTTTTTTTTTCCACAATTTTTCTATTGGTCAATGGCAAATCAGTAATTATCTTCAATTTTGCAATTGAGTGGCAAATGTGTAAAATTTGTCAACTTCTTCCTTTTTATATATAGTATAGATATCCCACATACGTTTCCCATGAAAGTTTGTAAGGATATATAAGTGGGAGTCAACCCAGTACCTTTGACCATAGTTTTTGGGTTTAGTTAAGGCTCCCTAGCTTATATGTCTTACTTCCACCATTCATATTATGGTTTATCTGTCTAATCAGCAACCACAACAGACTAAGCCTTAATCCCACCATGTAAAAGAAGAGAAGGGGAAAGGCGAATAAAAGTGGCATAGGCATTACCCCGCCAACATGCAGAAGCTTCAACACTTACACCTCATCCATCTATGTTAGTGTCACTTCATTAGCCAGAAACTCATTTACTCACGGTCAGAAAATTGAAGAAGACGTTTGACAGAAATTGTCTTACTTGTGAAACTCATAATGTAAAGATGGAATCTCCTTTTAAATCTAGAATGATTGAGTGACAATTCTATCATCAATCTCTATAATAGGACCAGGCAATAAAATAATACATTTAGAAGACAGATAACTTATGTGAAAAGATGGAAACTAGAAAAGAAAATGAAAAGACAAACCTCTTGCTGCATAGAGCATTGCCAGTTCCTGAAATCTAATGTCATAGCAGATACCTATTCCAATTCGGCCTACCTCTGCACACAACAAAGATTGTCCATTTGTCAGAGAAAAGGAAAGGCATACAGTTATAACGGAGAACTTAGTGGAGCATTATGAAGGACCAAATGTTGATTTCAAAGACATCTCAAGCTACAACAATCACATAAATGGACAAATTTCTGGACATCAAAACATATAACATCAGATCCCCATTAACATGTCATGTAACAGGCACACAGGATGTATTACAGGCCATCCCAAACTAATAAATGTAAAGAGATTATTATTTTAAGCCAAAATAATGTCATTCGTTTCAAATTTTTTGTTTAAATCTGCATTTCAGGACAAATACAAAGAACTCAGTTAACCTATTTTACAGTGAGAAATGCTATAAGATTAGAGAATGCAGTGACAACTCCATTTACTTTTCATTGGTTAGATACATCCTATGGCATCGTATTATCCATTGACTAACAATGGCATATTCAATTCCAGTGGGGTGTGATGCCAAATTACATTAGCATAAATTGAGGGTTTGGCTACTTGAATACGAACACAATTGATCCAGATGTGAAAGCAAACAATCCACAAAAACAGTAATTACCCATTCATAATGAATACCTGTGTCAACTACCGTGGGAGTCTCCCCAGCAGTAAGAGTCTTAGATTCCTCGAATGTAATTTTACCGGGAATGTCAATATCAAAAAGGTGTATCTGTTCAAATGTACGCATTGGAGAATTAGTTTCAACTGTAAATAATTTTGTTTTATTTACATAAAATCCCAGACTCTGGCAGAATCACAACACTATGTACAATCTCTTTCCACCACACCAGGTGAAATTTTTAGCAAATAATATGCCATTGATTTTATATGTAAAGTTTGTATTGAAAGTTATCACATTTATAATATCCATACTATTAAAATTCAAGGTATTTATGTGTGTGTATGCCTTGTTTAAGATATGACCATGAGAATCATTAATGAAAAAAGGATGTGTATTGTTGGGTGAATTTCCTTGACAAGATATAACAGATTTCAAACTTTGCTCATGTTATCCTGTGATCTTTTGGAATATCAAGTATGAGAAGCTGATATTGCTTGATTTCCAATTAAAATTTTGATTGAACATTGATAAGTTAAAATTACTAAAGTATAAACTACTATGCTCAGCTTGTATGAATGAGAAATATGACTTCTCCAGTTTTCAAATGGAATTCATTATGTTATTAATAGTAATTTCAACAACTGGAGTCACCTTACGGTGTTTGGCTAACAGCTTTCCATCAGGGCCATAGACACAACAGGTGTTGTACAACTTATCCCCACTTCGTTCTGGAATTGAACCTCCAATTATTGTGATGTTCAGAAGACGAGCAACTTCAGACAACATTGCTGTGGACGGAGATGCATCAAAACCGGCATCAATGTCCTCAGCATACACTGGAAAACTATCATTGGAATATGGACTGTTCCATATTTCCTGATGAAAGAAAACACACATAATGTGGTATCAGAAATAATATACTCAGCACGAAAGTATCAAAGCACACCAAAAATCCTAGAATAGGGTAACTGATTAGAACTTCATGATCATGTGGTTAAAAATTGGTCAATCTATACAACGCAACATGAGTAGCATAAATTTTACGTAAGACATTTAGAGACTAGTCTATAGCCAACACCACACAGAAAGCTTCCAGTTAAGGAACATACTGATCTTATCGAATCCCATTAACTGTTTCCAACAGAATAGATACATTGTAAGGTTTATATATCTTCTCCATCATCTTAGACTAATCATGTATCATCTGTTTCCACATATTGAAACTCAGAATTGTGCACATAAACTTTTCCTCCATGTGTCAAACAACAATCACTCAATTACATTCCCCAAGTTTAGGTTAGTAGGATCATTGTTAGTCCATCCCTAACTAGAATTCAATGAGCAGAAGATGAATGAGTTTCATCAAAAAACATCCCCAAATTTTAATGGCTAATTTACACAACGAAACAAGTGAACAAGGACTCATTAACAAACAGTTTAGCCTGATCAAGAAATTAACATGAACTTACAGGCAACACAACCAGCTTTGCCCCCTTCTCAGCCGCCCCCTCGATCGCAGTGCGGGCATGCAGAATGTTCCTTCCCTTATCAGCAGTTACTTTCAATTGGCACAACCCAATCTTAAACTACACAAACACCATTCAATAACCCAAAATCAAACACTATTGATATCAATTCCCCCCTAATTCCACACCAACAACAAACGAAATCCACATGGTTAGCCCCCGCAGTTAGAGTACATAATTCAACAAAAAATCAGGAAACTAAGAACAAGTGTTACCTTGCTGATTGGAGGAGCTGGCAGTTGCATGGCAGGGGGGACTCGGGCATTCTCTGGGTGGAACGAGGACGCCATGGATGATGCGGAGGCGGAAGGTGTGACGGTTGTACGAGTTGACTCCGGTTGTACAACGCACGTAGATATTGAAAGGAAGTTAAATCGACGGTGGAGAAGGTGTGGGCGTACGGTGCGCCGAGTAACAGAGGATTGGAGAGTCAGAGAAGGGAGAGTGGACGACAACAAGATCAGTCTCGCCCTCATTTCTATATGTTTTTCTTTTTTTCACATTTTCTCCCAATACTTTAATTCTCAAATTAAAAAATAATTAATTAAAGTATTCATAATTTTTGTTGAAGAAAAGAAAATCCATTAATCGGAAAAGGAGGCATTCATTCCCCTCACCAACACAATATGTTCAAGCGAGTTGGGTAACGCGGATCATGAGAGAAGAAAAAGTAAACGAAACTTGAATTAGATTGTGGGCAACTCAATTTTTGAAAAGGTCGTGAATGTATGAGATTGTCTCGCATAAGTTTGTCACGTAAACGTATAAGATTTCGAACCATGCTTGCTTTGTTTTACTTTCTTATGAAGAAGAAGAAGAATGTAGTGAGATTTTGCAATGTATGGAAATCATTATTTCATAATGGTGAAATGAAACACAAGATTGTCCATAACAAATTCTGCAATAATAATAAGAGAAAATAATGGATACTGAAACTTAATGGGAATCAGAAAAAATGGATAATGCCACAATCACTTTGTAAACGGGGAAACATTTCTTCACCCCATTCTACTCTTCCTCTGCTCAAATCTTATCAAAGCTCTCTTCCATCTTAGTCGACAGCCGCTTGAGATACTCCTGCGTCGTGATCACAGTCGTTGCGGACAAGGACATCGAAGCCCATCTCGCCCCGAACCCTCTAAAATTAACACCCAATCCACCTTCCTTAGCCAAGTTCCTCACCGTTTCCTCAAATGTGGGCGATCTACCACGCACATCCAAAACCTGCATCCTCGTCTTGACAATATCGAATGGCATTGTCAGGACAGCCGATACTCCACTGGCCATGACGGCACTCACTGCCATCACCGCCTTCCTATCACCACTGCCATTCTCATTCTTAGGGAAATAACAACCAAGGCCACCCCAGATTGACATATATGCAATAGGGTAGGAAGCCCACCACACAAAATTTAAAGGTGCATTAGTCAATAGTGATATCCCAAATCCCCTATACAACCCTCTCACTCCATCCACATTCATTATCTTCCTAAACGCATCGATCCCACCACCGTACTTGCTCAATCCGATCGTGCAAGCACCACCACCACCACCTTGCACCATCAGCCTCTGGCTCACCACATCAATTGGGGTCCAAACCAATTGAGCAGCCATGGCAGCATATAGAATAGCTACATCATTCGGTATAACCGAAGCCAAACGCTCGGTTAGCTGAGCAGCATCAGCATTGCCTACAATACTCTTGATGACCGTAAAAGTTGGCATATAAATGGCGTTAGCAGCCATAACTCCCACTAGGGTAGTCCCTAAACCACGATAGAAACCCCTATAACCCTCGGTTCTAAAGATGGAGGCCGCCATTTTCGAATAAGAAACATTGTTCACCATCACTTGCTGTCTTGTTTTCAGCACAGCAAGAGGGTATAGTATCCCAGAAACACCAGAAAACGGAGGAGCCCCAAGGAAGAAAAACCTGGATTTATCCCGCATCTGCCAATCTATATCACAAGGAGTATGAATTTTAGATGCTGATTCATCCTCTGCAGTACTTAAACTCATCTTCAATGTCTTAGAAACAAAACCCTATTTTTTCCTAATCCAACACAAACACAAACCCTACCTAAAAACCTAAACCCTTTTCAGATCGTCGCAGTATACCTAAAACGGCGAACTCTCAAGAAAACATAAATTAAACTAAAAACAAACTCAAATCCCAATTGAGCGTGAGAATGGAGCGGCGCGTCGGGAAATTCATGAGGAAACTTGTGTTGCCGGACAATGCGAACACCGATAAGATCACGGCGACCGCGCGCTGACTGTCACGGTGGAGAAGCTTCCACCGCCGGAGTCGAAGACGATTGAGGTGAAGATTGCTTGAGAGATTGTAAATTGCTACTAGTATTTGGCATATTTGTGCGAGTTTGATGCATTCTGTTGGTGACTTCTATTGATAACATTTCTTTCCCCTAATTTGCACACCAATTCAGAAATGTATTTCAAAGTTTTCTTATTTTGATGTTGGTCGGTAAGTGTCAATTTTGTTATAATTTTGTGTATAATTATATGGTCAATTGAGTGCGTTTGTGTATGTTTTTATAGCAATTTGGTTATTTTTTATATATTAGTTGCATTTGACATTTGTTGTGCTAATTTTCATGATTTTAGTGGAAAAAATATGAATTTCAAATGTGATTAAGGATCGAGGAAGAAACGAGATCGAAAACGAGGAAAAACGGAGCTGTGCAGTGGGTCACGGACAGAAGCAACCGTGCAGCAGCGCACGATCGTGCGCGAATGTCCAGAGAAGAAAGCGGCCGCGCACGGATGGCCGTGTCTGGGGACATGGTCGTGCGCGGCTGGCGAGCGAGAGCACGGCGGGGCACGACCGTGCCCGGGTGTCCTAAGTCATCTAAAACTCGACTTTTTGATGATTTTTATTTGATTTATTGACCTCCAAAACTCCCAAGAAGAAATATATACCCCAACAATTCCAGAAATCAAGACACAATCATTCATAGAGAGAAAATATAAATTTTGAGAGCATCCAGGAGGAAATACGAAGGAGAATTCGAAGATCGAGAATCGCGAGATCGTCGTCTTAGGGTTTTTCTTTATACTTTTCTACTTTTTGTTGGATTTCGGTTTTGATATGATGTTGTCATTTTTGTCTATGAATTTGATTGATATAATGTCTGGCTAAATTTTCATAGGTTTCTAGGATATGTAAGTAGTTCGATTCAAACCTTGATGGATCTTTGATTTTAATTCAATTTCTTGATTTTTCGATCATATTGATGTGTTTATGTTTTGATTGCTTGTTTGATTGTCCGGCCGGTAATTGAGCATGTTTGAGTAATTAAGTCAAAATTCGAGAGAGGAGATTTAATTATGGAAGAGTAAACACATGCAGCATGAGATCGAGAGATAAATGACATATGTGATGAGATTTTCAATCCTAGGTGCTTTTGGGAGTTGTTGTGTTATATCAGATCTAGTAGAGATACCTCTGATAGCATAATAATCAACTGGTAAATTGACTCGAGAGAGCTTTTAATTCGATATTTGTGATTGCTCATATAGGATAATTAATCATTGAATTGGATTGGTCAAGTGATATCATAATTAGATGAAAGCATGTTCTAGAACCTGTCTCAATTATATTTGTTTGTCTCCGTATATTTATTGGTTTTTGTTTTAGTATAGTTAATTGAATTCTTGATATCTGATAGTCTAGATAAAGTTAGAGGTTGAATTTGGCTAATCGATTATTCCTAAATAATAGTTTCTGTGGGATCGACCTTGCTTACCGTGTTCTGCAATCTACACCGTACACTTGCAGTAGTAGCCTAAAGAAAAAGGTGAACAAGTTAGTTAATATTATATTTGGTAAAGAACAAAACTTATATGCACCTGTGGCACGGATCCTAGATCCGTGCCCCTGACCCGACCCGGCGCGTGGGCCGCACCCAGGCGCGCCCACGCGCACCCCCACCTGATCTGGTGTGCGCCCACGCACGCCAGATTTCACACTATGTGATTCAGTGATAGGTGTTATATATGTACTCTATAGGTGTTATATATGTACTTTGTAGGTGTTAAAGTTTTATTATATGATTCGGTGATAGGTGTTATATATATACTCCTTAGGTGTTACATCTATGTTCTTGAGGTATTACATATATAGAAGATTTCATATTATGTGATTCAGTGATAGATGTTATACGTATACTCTATATGAGTTATATATATACTCTTTATGTGTTATATGTATGTTCTTGAGGTATCACATATAAAGAAGATTTCATATTATGTGATTGAATGATAGGTGTCATATATATACTCTATAAGTGTTATATGTATGTTCTTTAGGTGTTATAATATTTTCATAATACCTGAAGGAATTGTGTTTATTATATATCATAGATGCATGTAATTTTATATCACCTATAGAATATCTTTGTAATACCTTTAAAATATTTTCATAACATCTGAAGGAAGAATTGTGTTTATTATATCATATAGATACATGTGATCTTATATCACCTATATAGTATATTTGTAATACCATTAGAATATTTTCATATTATATGTCTGATATGTTTAATATATACTCTATAGGTGTTTTATATATATATATATATATATAGGTGTTAAATGTCTGATCTTAAGATTAAGTGATATGTATATATAATATGCTTAATTTAAGATTCCTCCCTTTCGCCCTTCTCCAAGACTCATCGCCCAGCCCCTCATTCACCGCTGCACAACTGCCAGAGACGAACAGGTCGTCGACGAGCACTACAGACCCACCAACACACCCAACTCGCCCAAAACCACAGCCCACAACACCCATGAAGAAGAAGAAGAAGAAGAAGAGGAAGAGGAGGAGGAAGAGGAGGAGGAGGAAGAAGAGAAAGAGGAAGAAAAAAAAAAGCTGCGTGAAGAGGAGGAGGAGGAGGAGGAGGAGGAAGAGGAAGAAAAAAAAAAGTTGCGTGAAGAAGAAGAGGAGGAAGAAGAAGAAGAAGAAGAAGAATTTTTTTTTTTTTAATTAATAGGAGCGGGTCAGCGGGTCGGGTTGGGGGGGCACGGATCTTGGATCCGTGCCCCCGGGCACATAAGTCCTACTCTTTGGTAAATTGATAAGACTATTAAATAAAAGTTAAATCTTGATTATTATTATTTTTGTACAAGTGGTTAAATTACAAAATTATCCCCAACTTTTTATAAAATTACTATTTTGCCACACTTTCTTGTTATTATAGATAGATGGAATTTTACATATGTACGTTTATTTACATTTCCATTACAAGATTGGTATGAATCCTTATGGGTGTTTTAGAGATTTCTATGAATTTTGTGGATAATTTGAAGAAAAAATTAGTTATGAACATCTTAAGGTTTTTTCAATTAAATAAGGCTCCATTTGGATAGAGTGATTTGAAATTCAGGATTTGAAATGAGTGGATTTCAAATCCTCTCAAGTTTGAGTGGATTTGAAATCCACCAAAATGACTCCAAAATTAGCTCAAAATGAAAACCATGGATTTCAAATCCATATCCATCCAAATACTACAAATGGATTTCAAATCCCTCCTCAAATCCACCCATCCAAATGGACCCTAAGAGATTTTACGTGATTTGTAGAAAGTTATGGTTGGGATTTGTGGATGAGTATTTACATAGATCACAATGGTAAACTTTTATATCATGATGATAATATAGATCACGATGATAATATAAATCACAATGGTAATGTTTAATGTTGAATTAATAATTAGATCACGATTCTATTGATAAAAGTGATAATAATTTTATATTGCGATGATAGTATAGATCATGACGATAATATAGATCACGATGATAATATTAAATTCATTATATTACGATTCTATTTATAAATCACAATGGTAAAAATTCCTCGGATCATGCTTAGGGATGGAAACGAACCAAACCGTTCGCGAACTAGGTTAATTTATTAGTATAATAATTTTACTATGATATTTGGGATATGAGGAAATAGCCCCGCATACCCATTTATATATAAGGAATTCAGTTTATTGCCCATCAATATAAATTTTTGTACCCATCTACCCATATATATAAAGTATTATCCCCATATACCCATTTTTCCATTTTTGACTTTGACTCGTACTTTGCTTTCTCTGAAATGTACTTTGCTTTGCAGAAAATTTTTTTGACTATTTTTACCTCTTTTTACTTTTATTTTTCACGTGAATAATAAGACAAGAGTATGATAAATCATTCCATTCATTGAACCAAAAATTTACCTCAGTATTAATATTCAAATTTACAATTGAATTCATTCCACACACATTTCACATTAACGATTCGGGGGAGTTCTCTTAAAAATTTGAAAGTTTCAAGGATTCATCGAAATCAAGAGTATTGAGTAAGTATTTCAATGTATAACAACACTTTTAATTTGTTTTAAAGTTTAATTTTTTTTATAGTTGAAATGGCTATAGTTAGTTTTCTATAATATTTTGTTTGATTATTGTTTGTATTTGTTTAATTTTGGTTGATTATTGTTTGAATGTTAGAGATTTACACTTTTGTTAAATTTTTTTCGAATAATTCCTATAAAATTTCTATGAACAATTATTTTGGTAAGAATTTTGGTAAGAATTATTTTGGTAACAATTATTTTCTACAAAAATTGAGAAAATTATCTTTCTCATTTCGTTAACCCTTAATTTGAAGGGGTTAACGAAACAACCAAGTAAAATCCCAAACTTTCGTTAACCCCTAAATTATAAGGGTTAACGAAACTTAGCAAAATACCCCAAAATTTCGTTAACCCCTATATTATAAGGGTTAACGAAACTTAGCAAAAATCCTTACCATTTTCGTTAACCCCTATATTGTAAGGGTTAACGAAACTTAGAAAAATCATTAACATTTCGTTAACCCTTATAATATAAGGGTTAACGAAACAACCCTTATATTATTGATTTTTGTTGGCCAAACTTTTGTTAACGAAACAACCCTTATTTTTATTATTGATTTCGTTTCTTTAAATTGTTAATTAGTTAATTTAGTTCCTTAAATTCGTAGTTAATTTTTAATTCACTAAATTTTGGTTGTGATATTAATTTTGTAATTCGTTAATTAGTTAACTTTGTTTAGTTAATTTGTTGTGATATTAATTTTGTAATTCGTTGATTAACGATTTGATAATTATTGAGCATTTTTTTCATATTTGTTCAGGGATGACTTTTTCAGTGGCAATATGTCATGGAGGTTACTGGCATGGTTTGCAGTACGTGAATGGCATTCAATCAATGATCAATCTCGAAACATTTTCATATCAAGATTTATTGATTTCGCTGCATCAGATTATGCTTGCTGATTTGAGTTGTTGGCGGTATTTGATCCATTCTCTAGTATAAGTGAATGGAAGATTGAAGAAGAAGAAAATCATGAATGATTTTGATTTGCATGAGTGTTTTTCACAGGAGTATGGACTACTAGTTCTGTTTGTTTCGTTGAAACGAATAAACTCAGGAGTATCAGGTGGTTCTTCTTCTTATCATCAAGAACAATGTTCATTAGATGAGGAGACACATGTTGCTGCTCAAAGTTTTGATACACCGATTGAGGAGTCTCAAAAAAAAACTTATCAAAAAAAAACTTATCAAAAACCTAAACACAATTTAAAGAAATGTCGAATAACTAATTTGCAGGGACATACCAGCAGGGCTATCGAGAAACCATAGAAATGGTAATGCGGTGTGTAGGTACGAGCAGGAATTGTCTTCGATAACTTATCAATGTAATTGCACAAGGTGAGGAAGCTGTACTTCCCCCATGGAAAGCTCTCCCATAATTCTTCATCCTCCACCAAAGTCCAAACCCATCGATCAACAGTTGTCTTGCCGGCATCCACCCCGAGCAGTATGAGATAGAGGATCAAAATCTTGGAAATCTTCACCGTGTCCTCCACACTATCAGCAAACTCGCCGGTTGTGAATCGAGAACGGAGGTCAGACACTGTGACCCGGGAAGACTCGGCGTGCACCCTCCAATACACTGCTCCATCAGGTGGGGTGTGAACTGCAGTCGGTTTGAAAGTTGAGTTGCCGAACTTCAACCCCGTCACTAGGGCAAACTCGCGCTTACCGAAGCGACAAATACTCATTCCCTGCCCTACACAGAACCACCTCTCGTCTGCGGGTGTCTGGTCACCACGCACCTCATATGACATGAGGACGTGTAAGAGGAACTTGCACGACTCTCTCTCCGTCTTCCACAACAGGAAATGACCGAAACTCGTCCTCCAAAAGTCACGGAGACACTGTCGACCCATAGATCGAAGCTGTGCCTTCACCTCATCCAGTACCGCAAGCCGAACATATCCATTTATATATGCTATGGTACGCTGGCAATCCCCACGAACATATGTCCACTACATTAAAAAACGATAAAATAATTAAACAAACCATAAAGGGAATAATGATTAACTACTAACTACGAAATTAAAGTTAACTAATAAACGAAAACTAACAAATTAAAAATTAACTGGGAATTAAAATAATTATTATTAACTAAACGAATTAAAAAAATAATAAACTAACGAATTATAAATTAACTGAGCTAATTAAAAATTAACTACGAATCTAACTAACGAATCTAATTAACGAATTAAAAAATTAATTAAATAATTGAGGAATTAGCTAAACAAACTAATTAAAAGTAACTAATTCATAAACTAATTTAACTAATTTATAAGTAGGGATTAACTAATGATTAACAATTAGAAAATTAATAAACTAATTAAAGACTTAAAAAAGTAGGCCTAACGAATTAAAATATTATTACTAAGGAAATTAGTGCTAACAAAAGCTTAAGATTTAAAATTAACCAGTGTACTAAATACTACATTAGGAATTAACGAATTAGAAATTAGTATTTGGAAAAAAAAATTATTCGAATTCGTTAACCCCTAACATTTGTGGGGTTAACGAATCCAATTGCCTAAAATTGAGGGATTTCGTTAACCCCTAAACATAAGGGTTAACGAATTGAGGTCGAAAATTAAGTTGATTCGTTAACCCTAAAATTCGTGGGGTTAACGAATCCAATTGCACAAATTAGTGATTTCGTTAACCCCTAAAATTAAGGGGTTAACGAATTGAGACCGAATGATTATGTTGATTCGTTAACCCCTAAAATTAGTGGGGTTAACGAATCGAATTGGAAAATTGAGGGCTTTTCGTTAACCCCTTAAGATAAGGGGTTAACGAATTGAGGTGGATTAGGGCATTTCGTTAACCCCACAAATATAGGGGTTAACGAATGCACATGAGATGTAGGATTGAATTCGTTAACCCCACAACATTTAGGGGTTAACGAATTGAGATGTAGGGTTAACGAATTTTTTTTTCTTTGTTAGTTCAATATTTTTCTTAACAATTATTTTGGTCATTCTACATCACAACAATTTAATCACCACAACATTTCAATACTAATCACAACAATAATTTAATACTACCTAAACTCTAAACAAAATCACAACTTTCAAACAATAATCAAACTCAATGAAAAACAAAGTATAAATAATAAAACAAAGTATAAAAACTAGAGTACTAACCTGTTCGGCCATTTAACTCGAGGGAAATGGTGGCCGGCCGGAGAGAAATGGGAGAGCAAGAATGGGGAGAGTTTCCTTCGCCTTCGCCGCCGCCGCCGCCGTGAGAGTGAGTGAGAGAGCTCAAGTAGTAAAGAAAGAAAAGTGGGA
This sequence comes from Scutellaria baicalensis, assembly GCA_005771605.1. NCBI lineage: Eukaryota > Viridiplantae > Streptophyta > Magnoliopsida > Lamiales > Lamiaceae > Scutellaria > Scutellaria baicalensis. Next base: position 2,784,993 of record CM016721.1, on the reverse strand, counting down.
GGAAAGAATGGGAGAGTTGAATTCGTTAAACCTAATTGGGGTGGGGTAGATATGCCACATTTATTACAAATATTTTATTAATTTAAATCAATATATTACACTTACACTTAATATAAATTTATATTACAATATATTACACTTATAATTGCAACTCTATAATTTATATTACTTAATCAATTTACATTACAATAAATTTATATTACACTTAATAATATCATAAATCAATATATTAATTAATATCCCACACCACGTGTAATTTTAATTTCAATTTATATAAGTCAATATATATTACATTACCACGTGTAATTTTCATTTCAATTAATATAAGTCAATATATATTAAATGTGTACTCTGACAACACTGCAAAATGTTTTTGGGTATTTGGGGTAAATATTTTAAATTGTTGGATATATGGAGTCAAAATATTATAATCATGGGTAAATTTGTGCATCCTTATATAGAAATGGGTAGATTGGGCATGCAACTCTTTGGGATATTATATTTTTAAATATTAGAAAATTTTTAAATCTTCATATTATATGAACAAAAATAGGATCTATAAATTTACTAAAATACTCATTCAATTAAACACAACTTGCATTCTCTTCATTAGCAGAATTCTGAAATACATTTTCTGAATTCGTGTACAAATTAGGGGAAAAAGATCTTATTAATAGAAGCAACCAAAACAAGATCAACACCCATCTTTTACAATCAAACATATAGCAAACAAACAGAATGCATCAAATCTCACACAAATTTTCCGAACACTAGTAGCAATTTACAATCTCTCAAGCAATCTTCACCTCAATCGTCTTCGGCTTCTTCGGCACCGGCGGCGGGAGCTTTTCCACCGTTACAGTCAGCACGCCGTCCTGACAAACCGCCGTGATCTTGTCGGTGTTCGCATTGTCCGGCAGCACAAACTTCCTCATGAATTTCCCGACGCGCCGCTCCATTCTCACGTACTTGGCCCCCTCCTCCTCCTCCCTCTTCCGTTCGCCACTGATGAGGAGCACATTGTCGTCCTCGATCTGCACCTTGATGTCACCGGACTTCAGCCCCGGCATGTCGACCACGAACACGTACGACTGCGCGTACTCCTTGACGTCTGCCGGCGTCGCCGCCATGGCTCTGGCGTCTCGGACGTAGGTCCTGGTCGGAGCGCTGGCGGACTTGTTGGCGTCGGAATCTTCGTGATCGAGGATGTGGTGCAGGGTGTGGAAGAGTGGGGCATCAATTCCTTGAAATCTGATGTCCATGGCTCGAATTGTTGGCTGTTTCTGATTAGGGTTACGAATCGAATTGAATTTTCTGAAACTGATTGTGATCGTGATTTCTGATTGAATTGAGGAAGAAATCATATTGAGGGGTATATATAGGATGGAGTGGAAGGATGAAGAAGTTTCTGGAGGGAAAATGGATGGAGTTGAGAGAGTCTAGGATCTTCTCGTAATTTTACTTTTTCCTCTCCTTTTTTTAAAAAAAAAATATATATATATATATAATATTTTGCTTTCAAAATTATATAAAAATTGATGAAATAAAGTTAAAAAAAAGCTATATTGTTATTTTTTCATAATAATAATCCAAGATTGAGAATTTTCAAGTGTTTGAAACGTTTTATAGAAGTTAGTTTTTGGACTATAAATTTGGGCCCATTTATTCTGGGATTTGGGCTCAAAGCCCATTATCTATTTATTCACTTCAACTGACTTTTTCACGTTGGATGAAATTGTTGCACGATCGAAAACACCAATGAATTCTCCTTAATAATTAAAGAATAATTAAAATACTACCTCCATCCCAAAATAAATCACGTTTTAGCTTTTTGCACATATATTAAGAAATATGATAAAAAGTTCAATCTACCCCTATTTAAGTTTAATTAATGAGGTGCTTTTATCTCTTTAACACATTTAATTTGAGGTGAGTAAATAGGGGTATATTTGGTATATTGCATGTAAATATGCTTTGGAATACGAAAACGACAATTATTTTGAAACAAATTTTAGTTGCTAAAACGTCATTTATTTTGGGACGGAGGCAGTAGATTTTATTCGGTAAAGAAACAGTTATTTTAAAAGAAAAATAGAAAGAAAAAATGAAACCCATTGTTTGAGAGGAAATCAATGAGCTGATAATAGCCCACCAATTCAGCGCCACAGTGAATCCCAAGAAGAAGAAGAAACCTTCTCGAAACAATGGACGACACGTGTCCACCTCCTCAGTGATCCGCAAAACCCTCGACAAACTCCTTCAAATCCATTCTCACACACTGTTGCGCCACCCTTTTCTTTACACTTTTTTTCAGTTTCAACCCTTTTTCCTTATTTAACTCAGATCTTCTTATCCCAAATGAACACCCTTTTTCAATGATCAGCTTGCGGTTTCTGGTGAGGAGGAAATGCTGGATCTTTTTGTGCTCACTCACTTCCGTTCTTTAATCTGTTTGCGCAAACGGAAAAAGGGTTTATCCTTGTTTGGGTCGTGGATTGTTGGGTTTGATTCTTGTCTACTTTGAGGTTGACCCAATTGGGATTTATTTGGTTTGATTTATGTTTTCTTGAGAGTGAGCCATTTTAGGTGCACGGAGACGATTTGTTGTAGTGAGAGCTGAAAAGGGTTTAGGTTTTTAGGTAGGTTAGAGAGGGTTTGTGTTGGATTACAGAAATAGGGTTTTGTTTCTAAGAAATTAAAAGTGGCGAAGATGAGTTTAAGTGCTGCAGAGGATGAATCAGCATCTGAAATTCATCTTCCTGCTGATATAGATTGGCAGATGCTCGATAAATCCAAGTTTTTCTTCCTTGGGGCTGCTCTGTTTTCTGGTGTTTCTGGGACGCTATACCCTATTGTAGTGCTGAAAACAAGACAGCAAGTGATGGTGAACAATGTTTCTTGTTCGAAAATGGCTGCCTCCATCTTTAAAACCGAGGGTTGTAGGGGTTTCTATCGAGGTTTCGGGACATCCCTAATGGGAACTATACCTGCTAGAGCCCTTTATATGGGAGCTCTTGAGGTCACCAAGAGTAATGTAGGCAATGCTGCTAGTGCTCAGTTTGGGTTATCCGAGGCTTCAGCCTCGGCCATAGCTAATGCTGCAGCTGGTCTAAGTGCTGCCATGGCTGCTCAATTGGTTTGGACCCCAATTGATGTGGTGAGCCAGAGACTGATGGTGCAAGGAGGTGGTTGTGATTGCACGATCGGATTGAAGAAGTACAGTGGTGGGATCGATGCGTTTAGGAAGATAATGAATGTGGATGGGGTGAGAGGGTTGTATAGGGGATTTGGGATATCAATATTGACTTATGCACCTTCAAATGCTGTGTGGTGGGCTTCCTACTCTATTGCACATAGGGCAATCTGGGGTGGCCTTGGTTGTTATTTCTGTAAGAAGAATGAGAATGTCAGTGGTGGGAGTGGTTACAGGCCGGATGGGAAGGCGGTGGTGGCGGTTCAGGCAGTGAGTGCCGCCATGGCCAGTGGAGCATCGGCTGTGGTGACAATGCCACTCGATACTATCAAGACAAGGTTGCAGGTTTTGGATGGAGAAGGGAGTGTGCGAGGTAGATCGCCCACCATTGTAGAAACAGTGAGGAACTTGGTTAAGGAAGGTGGATTAGGTGCTTGTTATAGAGGGCTCGGGCCGAGATGGGCTTCGATGTCAATGTCTGCGACTATTATGATCACGACGTACGAGTTTCTCAAGCGGCTCTCGACTAAGAATCAAGAGAGCTATGCTTTGTGAGTCAAAAGATTTGAGCAGAGGAAGAGTAGAATGGGGTGAAGAAATGTTTTGTGTCTCAACCCCTGTTTAGAAAGTTTATCTTCGTCTGGTTCTGTCCTGATATCATACCATTGTAAATTCTGTATATATGTAGAAATGCTTGTTAACTTTTTCCCTCTATTTCTGAGTATGTTCCAAGTTCCACTGATATCAAGACATTTCTTGGACTTAGATGCTCTATCATAATAATGGCTCAAACTTGAGCTCAAATTTCACACATTTCTTGTTTTGTTGAGCACTTTTCAAAGCTTCGGGTGCTGCAAAAAGAATCGGCCCGATTCAGTTTGAATAGTTATCGAGCTTTAGAATGGTCTTTTAGCTTGTTTGTTACTATCACTTGAGATTGAACGAGCTATGTAATAGGCGAGTCGAGCTTCAGATTTTATCAGATTGAACGAGCTATGTAAAATTGTTGAGTTTGTTTCTTCTGTTTATGAGACGGTCTTACACAACCTTTTATTGAAGCATTTTGAATTGAGTAATACCCAACAGCTACTAATGATTATTAAGAAATATTAATCTTTCTTAAAAGAGGTTATTAAAAAAAATCTTGATTGACATAAGATTAAGGTGGGAAGTACCAAAATCTTGTACTTGTCACATGATCTGTGCTCTATTTGTTGCTAAACTGAGATATTCTTGGATTTCTTGAAATGGGACAAAAAATAGCAAAGGGATAAAGTGATTATGACATTATCCATTACAGGTCATTTTTCTCATTCCCAGGAAAACAAGGACCACCATTATCCATTAAATATCAAGGGCCCATCTCTTCTTATTGCAGAATTTGTTATGAACAAATCTTGTGCTGGGCTCTTCAATCTTGTGTTTCATTTCACCATTAAGAAATAATGATTTTCATCAACTTATACATAGCAAAAGAGTTTCCATGTGATTCTTGAATGCTTAAACTGGAAAGAAAATCTCAGTACATTGTTCTTCACAAGAAAGTAAAACAAGCAAGCATAGTTCGAAATCTTTAACAAAGGGTTCCTCAAGGGTTCGTTTCCAAGCCTGCATCGAAACAATGTAATGAAAACAAAGTACGATATGAAAACAGATTCCAATACTGCAATAAAGCAGTAAAAGATAGCCAAGGATGAGCTGCCAGTTAACCATAGGACAAAGCACAATCACGTCGCAGTGCTGATCTGTGCGCGTCGGTCCATGGTCAACATAAGTGAATCATCGGGTCCCATTAGACGCGACCTTAAAGAAGAGTTTGCGACTCTCAAATCGGGTTGCTGAAAAATGTTGTCATTGTTGAAGATGGACGAGAAGTTGGAGCCGGAGGTGGTGGAGGTTCTCCAGCTGTCGCTCTCGGAGAGATGAGTCTTGGGTTCTTTATTCATCAGCTGTATAAGGTTCTTGCCGGCCATTTTGGCTGCAAGCTTAGGCTTCGATTGGTGCACGTTTTTTACGTTCAAAAAGCGGCCCCCACTTCCCCTAGCTCTCTTCAAAGCATGACGATGCCGAGACTCGTGAAGGTATGGCTACAGCAATGGAGATAATACATTAAGGATACATAATAGGATTCTTCTTGTAGAGAAATGAAGATAGTTTTGAGTGTACAAATACCTTTCTTGATTTGGCCACCTTATTTTGAGCCTCGAGTCTTGCTCGGGTTTGTCTACGCCTAAGAATGGCATGGTATTGTTTTGCATTAACATAGACTGGGATGCCTTGTGTGCAATCAGGTTGAAGCACGACTCGTCCTGGTGCAACCCCCATCATTTGAGGATAAACCTGGTTCGATTTTTCAAAAGAAAAAAAGAAGTAAACGAGAATCCACACAATCAGAGCAAACTCACATGTGCAATCAAGAATTCTAGAAGAGGAAAAATACGAAATTATTCAATTAAACACTCGTAACATGCTCCTTGGATCTACTTGAGATCGACTCGGACAAAAATCAAACTCGACTTGAAGATAATTGAATCGTACTCGATCTTGAGCTTCTTGAATAGTTCTTGATATTGAGATCGAGCACATTAATACTCAGATCGGCAAGTCGTGAACCTAATCATGTAGAATCGAGCATATATCTAGTTTACTAGATTTGCCCTAGGTAGTTTATTAAAATTTCAACTTTTAAGCATCTATTTAGGAATGTAGGCTATTTTATAAATATTAAATATCGAGGCGAGCTCGAACGTTAAAAAAACAAGTTCGGTTAAGTTAAGCTTGAACCTCGAGCATTGTAATTGAGTTTGAGCCTGGCAATACTCGAGTCGTTTACACCCCTAGTTGTGCATCCTTTGATCGGAAAGAGGAAATCCAATTATTATGGAATTTTTGAAGAAACCGTTTTTTCCATTCTTTACACTGCAATAAGTAACAAATACCCGAAATCCATTTTGCGAGTATAAATGCTATATCGTGCAGGCACTAAGCATGTAGAGAATATAGTTTACAAACAAGCAACAAAGTTAAGAATTTTCTTCGCATAGACATATACATATGATACTATGTTGGTTGTCATAAGAGAAAAAACAAAAGAGTTTTGTACTTACAACAGCATTTGGGTCATAAACAGTTGTCATCCTGCCAAAACAAGGTGCAGTCAGTTGATAAGATATCCAATCCTGCAAGGATGGGAGCATAGTAATATCAGCAACTAATCATACGAGTCGTGAACGAACTGTACGAGAAAGACGACAACTAACCAATGATTGATTATGTTCCGTCTGAAGTTGATAACCTGGAAAATCTGCGTTTCCACATGCCACTGATGCTTCCACACTATTCTCCCCTCTCGTCTTACATGTTTTGATTGGACCTATATCCAACAACTTGTAATGATTGAACCGAATAATTGAACACTTTATACCATCATTATATAAGCAAGAAATGTGTACCACGTGTAAAACCATCTACTAACTCAACACTTTTTATGAGACCCTAAAACCACATGAGCAAGAAATGTGTACCCAATCATCGAGATTCATTTTATACCTTATCCACGAGTACATTATCAAGGACGAGGGTGACAGAATTAGGTTGTTCAAGGAACAATCGAAAGGTATAAAAGAAGTAGACAAAGTATAACGACAGAGAAGATTCATACAAGGCAACAATCAGTTCCTTAGTCTCTCACGTGCAAAAGAAATTACGTTTTTGAGATCATGGGCATGCTACGAAAGGAAATTTAGAAACAAAGAAAAGAACAAAAAGAGTGGATTAAACTCTCCTCATTCTTTTCATCAATATTCAATAATAAGCAACATAATGGGGAATGTCCTTAGCATTACCAGTCTGAAAAGAAATAGTGTGTTCGTGAGATTGTCCATTCGACAAAGTCGAGGAGGAATCCTGTTCCTGGTAAGGAGGCTCGGATAACTTCACATGATAGTCTTGTTCTGCCGTCATTTCCAGCTCAGCAGCCACACTCTTAGAGAGAACCTCTGCTCGTTTGTCGGAGAACAACATAGGTATTCGACTACCAAACAAGGTTGCATATGAATCTGCAGTGGTTCGATCAAGATATTTGTTCGATGAGAACCTTTGCATCCTACTAATAATGCTCCCTACTCTTTATGCTGCCAACTAAAGTCAAACACCTTGATCAAGAACAACGAATACGAGCCAATCCTCAACTATATATTACCAAAATATGACGTTAATTAGTTACAACATAGTACGATAAAATGATAGCAAGTGAAGAACATCTAACCTAAAATCACTACAGATTTCAAGTAACATGGTGAGAAATTCGAACACGTATATAATGCCCTCAAATCTTGATAAATTTCTGCAGATTTTCCAGTTTATATCTATCATTACATGAAATTTATGGATTTAGGCACACTGCATCTATGGTTACGATAGAGAATTTCAAAATTTTCATTCCTGAAAAACGCAACTCGAGTACGAATTACTAGTAATTTATTACATGAAATCGAAGGAATTATAGTAATCATCGAAAGCAAATCATAAAAATTACATTACTAGACCAACAAGATTAAATCAAACAAGAAGGAAATTCATTATCATTTTCAAGAGAAGGTAAAGCTCTAGTGGTTGGTGCATAGGGCAATGAAATTCTGCAATAGTTCTTCAAGATTTCAAAAAGATGAAACTTTAAGACCTGCTTAATTCATCACACCTCTCACTAATCATAAATTCAAAGGAAAAATTACAACTTTGAAAACATACCAAAACTAAAATCAGTTAAACGAGAAAAACAACACAAAAGGAGCGAGGAAAAGCTTGTCTGAGAGAGAGAAAATGAGACCTCTAGAGAGAGAATAGATTTCCCAACATAGATTCTGACTTCCTCTTTGTCTCCTTCAAGACCCCATGTTTGGTTTGTGATGCTAAGATACTGAAATACTGTAATCCTCAAAACTCATGTAGTGAGAGAGAGAGAGAGAGAGAGGAGAGAGATTATATATTCAAAACTTAAATCCCATTAAAAATAATCCAGATTCATTTACTTTAATCTACTGTGCAACACCACCACCACCACTACATTATTTTCTCTTTTAAATTGTTGAAATTAGGAGCACTTTTGATTTTGGATAAATGGGATATGACTCTTGTAATTAAATGACTTTTTTATTTCAATTTCTTTATGAAAGTAATTAAAATGAGGTTTAATGCTTTGTGATAAGACAAATGTTGTTGTGCACCAGGTGCACGGATCTGGATTGGTGCAACTGGGGCGACCCGACCCAGATCCGCGCACTTGGATTTTCCTTTTTTTTTTTTCGCTTCAGATTGTTACCTTTATGTTGTAAGGACGTGACCTTTACGTTATATAAGTGTGACCTTTATATATAAATGTTATGACCTTTATGTTCAATAACTTAGGAAAAAATGAAGATTTTCAGGTTTTTTCGCTTCAGATTAAGACCTTTATGTTGTATTGTTGTAACCTTTATGTACAATTCTTGTGACCTTTATGTACAAATATTATGACCTTTATAATCCATAACTTTGAAAAAAAATTGAAATTTTCAAAATTCAGTGCATTTTAAGGATAGATATATGTGCAGCTAATATTACATAAACGTAATAATGTACAAATTTTGCTAAAATTCTTTATTTTTTTCTAAGTTAGAGTATATAAAGGTCATTACATTTATACATAAAGGTCACACTTATATAACATAAAGGTCACATACATATAACATAAAGGTAACAACCTGAAGCGAAAAATAAAATTCAAAAAAAATAAAATAAATAAAAGTGCGCGGATTCAGGTCGACCCGAATTCGACCCGAATTGTATGTGCACCAATTGCACAGGAGACTAACTCTTGTGATAATGCTTAATTCCATTCTCAAAGGTCTCGAGTCAAAAGGTACTCCATTTTGTTTTAAACTTTTGCCTCATATATGAAATTTAATACAAAATTGAAATCCACATTTCAATTATGTATCTTAATTTACTATATAAAAATTCATATATATCATTATAAAATGAAGATTCATTTGAAATCATTAGCGAAAATTCCCACTTAAACTTTAATGAATGTATAGGTAGAGATAGAAAATTATTGTTGAAAGGTTAATCAATATTTAATGCTAAATATCAATAATTTTAATATATAAAACACAAGAATAATCAAACTTTAAAAGATTTGGGGCTAAACCCCCACGTGGCGACGCTGAAGCATACACCGCGAACGAATGAATAGGACTCGTGTCATTTTAGAACTCAGATGAATCTACAATTACGATTTTGGGTTATAAATAGGTAGATAATATCCACAAAATAATATCTTATAAATATAAAATGTATCAAGATTAAATTTCAATATACTAATTGAACTAAAACATAAAAAAGCAGAAGAAGAGTACGAAGTAGATGTGTTGATTAAGATCAGTTTTGTCAGCTCTTGAGGGGAAACTATAAACAACAAGATTTGAAACAATGAGAATGACATCATCTATGACATGATTAAAATAAGGGGAATTCTATACACACTCCAAACATTTCTAAAGACACCACATCTACACACACATTCATTTTTTTATTATTTTAATGTTCATGTCTATTGTTGGGGTGTGTTTAGTATTTTTGGGGTGTGTATAGAATTCCCCTTAAAATAATCTCAAGCATTTAATTTTTTTATTTGATTTTCTAACAATTTAATATATGCATGTGATGACACAACTAAAAAACAAGATAGATATTGATAAAAGAATCTTTAGGTGGAAGAACAATCTTTTTCTAATAATTACACTTTACCAGCCTTTTAAGAAAATGGCTCTACCAATATCTTTTCTTAGGACATAAGAATTATTCATTGTTCTTTCAACTTTCATTACATTTTTGGGACCATCCAAAACATTTATTCCTTAGAACACAAAAGCATTAATAAAAAGGGATCATGTTATTTAAAACCTACAAGGTCAATCTATTATGCTTTCATATTATTTTCTTTTCCCGAAAAGTCTGAATATAACAACCTTCTGATGTGATTTTATGAGATAAATCAGACCGTCAGCAGTCTAAATTCGTTTTCACAATTCAATTTCAATTCGTGGGTTGCTAATTTTTGATTTAGCCCAAATCAAATTTATAAAATAATTTAGAGGAAAAATTCAAATTTGGTACCCGAAAATAGAGTTTATTTTAGATCGGGTACCCCAAAGTTCAACTTAATCAATTAAGTCCCTAAGTTTTACAAAATCAATCGGAAATGGTCCCCGCCGTTAAAAAACCGTCCAATTAGACGGAAGTTAACTGCCTGAAAACGATTTAGAGCCAAAATTAATTTGTAACCCTAATTTCTTCCCCAATTTCTTACGCAGCCCTAATTCTTCCCCCAAATCACTGCTTTTCCTGCGATTCTTCAAATCATCATTAACCCTAGGCCACTTCGACAAGAAATCGACCATCACTGGAAGCTCACGACCCCCACAATCCTCGTTCGAGCTGTTAAAGACCAGAGCATTCCCATGGCAAAAAGAAGCTCCACTGGACTGAAAAACACACCACATTATGGTAAGTTCTAATTTTTTGCAAAGTCTATTGCTAAAATGTATGGGTTTGCTGCCTAACTGGTAATAATGTATGTGTTGTGCTATAATGTGGATTTTTTCTTCATTTTTCATAATGCGGCCAAAACCAGAGCTTAATTGTTGTGTTTTCTGCATTTTATGCATTTTTTTGCATTTTTCATATGGCTGCTTTTATGCTTGCAATAGATGGGATTTCATATGGGTGCATTTTTCTGCTTTTTCTGCTTTCATTGGGCCAGAATGCCTAAAATGTGCAATTATTTTCTTATATGCAGATGAGCCTACTATGTTTATCATGAAAGTGAATCATGGTGGTAGAATGTGGTTGGATGAAACCAGATATAGGTATTATGATGGGGGGTTGTGGATTATTTCGATAATGTCGATGGTGAGAAGTTAGGATTAATTGAATTAAGTGAGTTTGCCACTGAATTAGGTTATGATCCTGATAAAATTATGTGGTGGCATCAGGTTGGGGTTTGTATACAGGATAGTAGAAGACTGACCTGTGATACAGTTGTGTATAGGACAATGGACTATATCCCTAGGAATAAGGAGGTTATTTTCTACATAGAACACTTAGATTCATCTCCAACTTTTGATAATGCCCCTAATCCTGTAGCACCCTCAAATGATGAACCTAATCCTGTCAATATTGATGAGGATATTGACATTTCTTTCTTGAATGAACTTATGGTTGAAGATGAAAAAAAAAGAAACTGAATTGAGTGATGATGATAATTCATCTGATGAGGATGAAGATGTGTTGTTAGATAGTGATTATGAGATGGAAGAGGATGATAAGTTGTATGATGAAAATGTGGACAGTGATGTTGAGTTTGGGGGTGTTGAGGGTAGTGGTAGGAAAATGAAAAATCAGTTTGTGAGTGATGAGGTTAGGGATATGATTGAGGGTGATGTTGAGGTTGCTGCCAATAGCAGTGATTCACTAGAGAGTGTTCAGGCTAGTGATGAGGATGCTATGCCCAAATTTGTCAAGTTTAACCCTATAACTGAGGGTAGAAAACCAGAACTTAAGGTTGGTCTCATTTTTTCAAGCAAAAAAGAGGCTAAAGAGTGTGTTGAGACCTTTTGTTTTAAGAGGGGGATGTCTTTCATTATTGACAAGAATGACAATAGGAGGTTGGCAGTCAAATGTAGGAAAGAGGGCTGTGATTGGTATGTTTATGCCTCACCTATGAACAAATATACCAACTCTTGGCAGATTAAGGTGTATAGACCAGAGCATACTAAGTGTTCTTGGACCTACAAGAACCCCAGTCTGACCTCTTCATGGATAGGGAAGTATTTTCTGGATAAGTTTAAGAAAAACCCTAAGCTAGGGACCAATGAGTTCAGGACTGAAGTGTGCTCTAAATTGAAGGTTGACATTTCCAAGCAACAAGCATATAGAGCCTCAAAAAAGGCAAATGAAATGTTGGAGGGTAGTTTGAAAGATCAATTCAGTAGGCTTAGGGACTATTGTGATGAGCTACTTAGGTCCAATCCAGGGTCCACTGTGGTGTTGAAACTCTTAGAGGATAAAAGCCAAGGAACATTCCAGTTCCACATATTATACATATGCTTTGATGCATGTAAGAGAGGGTTTCAGGCTTGTAGGAAGATCATTGGGTTGGATAGGTGTTTCCTAAAAGGGCACCAGCAGGGTCAGCTTTTGACTGCTGTGGGGGTTGATCCAAACAACTGCATGTTTCCAATAGCATATGCAGTTGTTGAGAGTGAAACAAGAGACTCTTGGGTCTGGTTTCTAGAGCTGTTGGATGGGGATATTGGTTAATATTGGTTTTCATAACCAATATGCATGGACATTTATGAGTAATAAGCAGAAGGGCCTAATTCCAGCCTTTGAGGAGGTAGTGCCCAATGCAGAGAATAGGTTTTGTGTCCAGCATTTGCATTCCAACATGAAAAAGGATGGCTTTCTGGGGGTGGCATTAAAGAGAGCACTTTGGGCAGCAACAAGAGCAACAAGGGTGGAGGAGTTTGCTGAAAGGATGGAGGAGTTGAAGAAATTAGACAAGAGAGCTTATGATTGGCTAGTTGCCAAGCCAGCAAGCCAGTGGAGTAGGTCCCATTTCAACTCAGTTCCAAGATGTGACATTCTAACTAACAACATGTGTGAGAGCTTCAACTCACTCATTCTTTCAGCAAGAGATAAGTCAATCCTCACAATGTTGGAGACTGTAAGGAACATTCTCATGACAAGGCTGCAGGTGAATAGAGATGAGGCCAAAAAATGGGATAGTAAGGGCATCTGTCCAAGAATCAAGGCTTTTCTATAGAAAAACATGAAGAAGGCAGGTGAATGCATCCCAATGAAGTGTGATGATTGGCATTATCAAATCTTGGGGCCATATCACCAGCATGTTGTTGATTTGGCTCAAAGATGTTGTAGCTACAAAAGATGGGACTTAACAGGAATACCATGCACACATGCCATCTCAGCTATATGGTGCAAGAATGAGGATCCAGAAAGTTATGTGCATGACTACTACAAGGTGGAGGCTTACAAGATGGCATATGAGAACCCCATCATTGGGATCTGTGGTCCTGAATTCTGGTCCAAGAACAGCTTGCCTCCACCTTTACCACCTAAAATTCAGTCCAAGGCAGGCAGACCAAAGAAGGTGAGGAGGAGAATTCCAAATGAGCCTCCAACATCTGATGCCAGTCAAACCAGGTTGAAGAGATTCCAAAAGACAACATCTTGTAGAATCTGTGGTGGTAAAGGGCACAATAAGAGGACTTGCAAGAGCAAACAAAGTGCTCCATTGGATGAGTGATTGCAGCAGCCTGAGGAGGTGACATTGACTTCATCCCAGCCATTTGATGCATCTGAAACTCAAGGAGTTAGCCAACCCACTGAAAGAGTTCCAAAGTTAAGGGTAATACCACACATTGTAATTCTTACCTTGTATTTTATAACATTTATGTTATTTGGGTGTTGAAACTGATATTCTTACATTCTTCACAGGTTAGAAGAACACTTGGAGAGGTGTCAGCAGGGCAGGTTGATGAGGATATAAGCTGTCCAGTGCCACTGCAGGTTGAATCATCTCAACAGGGGCACAGTTCTATTCACCCTACAAATGAAGAAACTTCTACTTACCCTGCAAATGAAGAAACACCCCCAAATATGGTAAAGATAATTGTATGTGTTTCCTACAATTATGTGTTTGGATCCACCTTTTTCTGCACTAATAATGTGGTTTATGGCAATTTTATAGGCTGCTAACCAAAACACAAAGAAGTCAAGGGCTAGAATGTCAACAAACATCCAAGGAACCCCAGGTGGAACTCAAAATGTGAATGTGAGTTATTTCTTCTCATTAAGCCAATGTTTTACAGAAAAAACATGATTATGAGTCATCTTATATATTGACTACAATGCTAGGTTATCCAATCAGTTGGTATGAGCAGTCCAGTGCTTGTGAAATGAGGTGTAAACTACATCACACTCTCCAATTTGAATGAAAGGGCTTACAAGAGGAAGAGGGGAGAATCCTCAAAGAGTGGTGGAATTGGGAACAAAGGAGGTGGTGGAAGTGGGAGTGGGAAGAAATGAGATGCTTTGTTCTTGTATTATTTCAATTTTAGCTTTATCTGATAATGAATTGTGAGGAACAATTTCTGTATTTGCTTATTTGATGTTGGAGTTTATGTATTTGAATGTATGCCTCTTTGGACTGATGAACAATTTATGTATCACAATGTACTATGTATTATTGGTATTAATATGAATATGTTTCATCATTGTTGAGTTTGCAATTCCTTTTCCTTGCACTTCCTTGCATCATGTTATTAATATGTATCACAATTAGTTGCAAACACATTACATTTGGTTTGTTCCATTTTGCCAGAATGCAGATTTCCACATTTTTGCAAACACTTGCAAATTCACTTCAATAATGTAAACCAAAAACACTTCAATTACTAACACATTACAAATCTTAATTGCAATGCAATTTGGTAAAAACTTCATTTCCAATAACATTGTCCAAAAACTGAAATTACACATCCAACATCCATTCATCCTACTCCTCTACACATTATAAACCACAAACAAAACAATGATCAAAATTACAACAAACTTCTTTGCAAATTTGTACTTTTTCTCCACTTCCCTTAATTTTTTCTCCAAAGCACTGATTTCATCCTTCATTTTCATTTCTTTGACTGCAGCCATTCTCTTCCCTTCATTGATTTCTTCCTCCATCCTGTCACATTTTCTCAACAATCCAGGAATGATGCTTTTCGACCTAACACAGATTTCATCATCAAACCATTTGAACACTCCACAATACCTTACTTTCTGCATTGCCATATACAAAACATCAAGTTTCAGAATCGACCAAACAAGGAAAAAAAAACAGAAATTCAGTGCAAATTCGAAGTCAAAAAAATGATAATAAACCTTACCCCATAATTTGGGCAACACCAATATCTCCTCCCTGGATTATCTTTCGACCAATAGGTCTTCAAAGGTAAGTCAAATCCACATTTACATTGCTGTTGTGTTTGAAGCCTCTTTGAAGAATTCCAGCTTGAATATGACGAAGAATCGCTATTTTCAGACATTGCAAACAAAGGTTGAGGATCTTGAAGTTCAGAATTGAGGAAATTAGGGTGGAATCGATCGATTGTGGTCCAGAATCGATCGATTTTGAGGTGAGGAAGGGCTGCGCAAGAAATTGGGGAAGAAATTAGGTTTAGGATATTAATTTTGGCTCTAAATCGTTTTCAGACAGTTAACTTCCGTCTAATTGGACGGTTTTTTAACGGCGGGGACCATTTCCGATTGATTTTGTAAAACTTAGGAACTTAATTGATTAAGTTAAACTTTGGGGTACCCGATCTAAAATAAACCCTATTTTCGGGTACCAAATTTGAATTTTTCCCATAATTTAACCATAGTTCTACTATTTCCCTTACTTTCATTTAAATTCATATCAAATGTTCTAATTTGGAAATTAGCCTCTCCATTATATGTCCATTAATAAAATACATTTATTTGTCCATTTTATATTACCAAAAAGAATTTGAGTCTAATCTTCCCAAATGTACCTCTATATTGTACTAACATTTAGTTAGAATTAATTATACATTAGAAATTTATTGTTTTAAAAAGAAGATGGTGTATTCATTTTTTCATGTACAATTATGTACATAAAATAATTTTCTTGATTTTTGTGAAACAATTTTAACGATAAATAGAATAAAAGGGGTTAGCATTGACCTCATCGAAAAGGGATTAACAGGTTTCATTAGTGGGGCTTAAGTGTTGATTATGGTGGCAATAATTAATTAGAAGATGCTCTAATAATTGTTCAGTGACGTGCAAATGAGGACAAATAAATGTCACACTTTGATCATATTTTAAGATTATAATCCAGCTCATCTAATTTAATTTAGGCCACCATATAGAAGAAAGTAATATTTGACTTAGACCTTATAGATAATTCACTTGTTATAGGCACATAAATTAAGAAATATATTTAACACAGGTGTAAATTCAGTGCGATACATGTGATTTTCCAAATAAATAATTTTAAGAAATTAATACTATTTCATATATATTTAGAACAAAAAATATAATAATTTGGAGAATAAGATTATCTAAAATATTTTTTATTGAATAATATTTAAAGATTGACGTAATTGTTAAAAAGATGAAAACAAACACGACTGTTTCGAAAATTACATTTGTATCCTCACTTTTCGATGATTGCAAAAAAAATTACAAACTTTTATTCGTTGATGCAATTTAGAACACATTTATGTTTTTCGGTGACTGGAGTTCACATGTTCGACAAACATGCCATGTTGGATCCTATATCATTCTCAACAAAAATAAATTTAGCGTTCAAATTGCAAATTAAAATCATCATCTTTCCAAAAATTGCAATTAATCTTAACTTTTTAAAAATCTGTTTAGCAAATAAAAAAGTTATAACCTTCATTCATTGTTGCAATTGCAATCTGAATTTACCTTTTGATATCTAATCTGAATTCATATCTATAAATTTTAATTATCTATAATTTATCCACATCAACCGGCGCCATTTGAAATATAAATAAATTTAAATATATTTATTTAATTTAAGAATAAATATATCACAACTCTTTAAGTTAATTTTTAAAAAAAAATTGTATTCTTATTCATTTGATTGTTGAGCATTCATGTATTTTACCTTTTTTTTTCAACAATTAAAATTCATACACCTATACTATATTTATAAATATGTAATTGAATAGTTTAGAAAAAATATAATGCATAACATTTTTCCCCTCATCAGCCACAATTTTTTATCAATCTACAAAGTAAGCAAAACATAAAGGTGTAAACACGTATAGAGAAATATGGCAGCGAGGAATTGGGCTTCAAGCCCATATAATACAGAGAGCCAGCCATATCATTGTGGGCTTTTCTATTTGAGGCCCATTCCTGAATAATTTCTTCAGGGTTTGAGCCCCAATAATTTATGCCCAAGATATCACAATATTGTAATAATTTACGTCTAAAATACACAATTCTTATATTTTATATCATAAACACCACTTTTAATTATTGACCCAATCAAAAAGTATAGGATCGAATGAAAATTAGGGTTCCATGAAAATTGAACATTAATAGGGTTCCATGAAAATTTGGATATTCATAGAATTTCACGAAAATTGAATTATTCTCGTGAAACACTAATGACAATATTCGTGGAACCTGTATATATACTTTTCGTTGAACCTTATATATAGGATTTTCGTGAAATCAATTTCGTATAAGCTTTAATTATGTGAAAAAACTTATATACCCATGGGGCATATAGAGGCACATATTCAGGTGTTATATATATATTTTATAGGTGTTATGTTTCTGGGTGTTATAAATATACTCTACAGATATCATATGTATATAAGAGTATACATGTGATACCTGAAAAATATATACATGATAACTGTAGAGTATATATTTAACATCATATGATAATTAATTTGGGGGCACAGTACCCCTGGGGCACAAAAGTATCACTCATAATAGATAGATGATCAAGATTGTTGCTTTTGAGTACCTCAAAAACAAACTAAACTCGCTGACATAGCGAATCAAACTGCATTTCTCCTACATGTTGGATACTTTTGATCCAATTCGGTTCGATTCCTAGTTTGGATAATTGAAAATTTTCCAGAATCGTACAATAAAATGTTTCAGTTCAATTTGGTTCGGAGAAAGTCAACGGGTATTTTCAAAATAGAACATTTTTTTTATCGGATTTCGAATCGATTTGTTTGATCTTTGAGGCCCGTACGCATCCCTACTCCCTTGATGGTAATTAAAAGAAGTTGTAAAGCATTTGTGTCTCAATAGAACATATGGAAGGGACAATTTAGGTATTCCACATTTAAATTAGTGTAGCATTTGGGTGGGTTAATTTATTCACCAATCATCAACATGACATGAAAACCACAAACCCTATTCAACAATCTATTGCAAGGATCTTAACCCAGAGAGTATTAGGGTTCAAAAAATATTGGCTTATATTAGCTATCTTATCTTATCTTATATTTAAGCACTGATGTGCTTAAATATATCTGTTTTCCATTTCTTGCTGTATATAATAGATAGATGATCAAGATTGTTGCTTTTGAGTACCTCATAAACAAACCAAACTCGTTGACATAGCGAATCAAACTGGATTTGTTGGATTCTTTCGATGATAACATATTCGAATCAGGATGGAGATGGAAGCAGATTCCATAGGATTAATGCTACAGAGAAGTGCAAGCTGGACGTGGTGTTCATGCTTTTCTTTACCTTCTTTCATTCCATGGAATTTCTTTTCTTATTTATGCTCTATATTTCTTTTTAATAATATGATGATTATGCCACTATTGTGTCATTTGAAATTTACTATGATATTTTAATTGCTCATTTGAAATTTGATTAGTTTAAAAATAAATGGCCTATGGAAATAAGATTACATATTAAATATTCCTAAAAAATCCTAACATTTTTTGATTACACAAATCATAAATAAATTAGAATAAAAAGGAACAATTTGTTTCACCAAAGTAACATTTTCCTACGATGCATTGCTAACCACAACAAACACCCTAAATATTCCTTAGACCAATAAATACCATAATATTTATAGATAGTAGTTCGAAATTTAAAAGTGAAGGAGCTTTATGAAGATTACTCATATAAAATCCGGATGAACACTTCCTATCAAATAATCATTGAAAAATTGCAATAAAATATTACAACAACAGACGTAAAAAAATTGGTTAAAACCAATAAAAAAACACAAAAAACGAAACAATTACAAATAAAATTATTATGATATGAAAAGCTAATAAAAAGAGCAATTAAAGGACAATTGGAACAAAACAGATATCTTTGAGCGATATTCTTTGTTTTTTAAAGAAAGACAATGAAGATATTTTATACAATAGTTAAAGAGCAAATTTCCTTAAATAACCACTTTGTTAAAAAAAAAAAAGGGATAAAAATAATCATACTTTAACACTTTTGTTAAAAAATGTGTCAAAAATATCCACTTTTGAAATTCAAAAGTGGGCTGATTTGACACACCTGAAATCAGTGTTCCCTAAATCAACATTTATGTGTTATATTTGTGTATAACATTTATATATTGAATGTGGTTATGCCACGTGTAAAGTTGGTCTTATATCACATGTCCAAACAATTGCTTACACACGAAAAGTGATGTGATATAAGGCTGGAAAATGGAGTTTTTTTCAACTTCTACGTGTAAAAGAGACACGAAAAGTGAATAAATATAACACACTCCAAATTGAGATAGGATAACACGAAAAGTTTTAGTATAACCTTGACTTCAAGAGTTTTCGTGTAACATTGATTTTAAGAGTTTTCGTGCAACTTTGATTTCAAGAGTTTTCGTGCAACTTTGATTTCAAGAGTTTTCGTGTAACCTTGATTTCAAGAGTTTTCGTGTAACCTTGATTTCAAGAGTTTTCGTGTAACCCTATTTTTAGGTGTTATACGAAAACTATTGTATTAATCTTATTTGTCTCAGTGGAATTATAGCTCAATTTGCTCATTGTGGTCCTGAGTTCGATTGAGTTTGACTAAAAAGTTGCCCCAATTTCTGTCATGACTTGACAAGATTCCATTTTGTAGATTGATTTGACAATCTCACACAAATCAAAAGTGAGTATTTTTGGGATAAAATATAGTTTTTAGGTTAGATTTGTCTTTGTATTATAACAAGAGTAGGACTTGGGTGTCCCCGGGGTACGGATCCAGGATCCGTACCCCCAACCCGAACCGAATTATATATATATTTTTTTCTTTTTTTTTCGCTGTTTTTTCCATTTCTTCTTCTTCTTCTTCTTCTTCTTCTTCTTCTCCGATTTCTTCTCCTTTTCTTCTTCTCTTCCTCCTCCTCCTCCTCCTCCTCCTCCTCCTCTTCTTCTTCTTCTTTTCTTCTTCTTCTTCTCTCCGCTCCTCTTCCTCCTCCTCCTCTCTTCTTCTTTTCTTCTTCTTCTTCTCAGATCCTCTTCCTCTCCCCTCCTCTCGTCTCTCGTCCTTTCTTCTTCTTCTCCAATCCTCTTCCTCCTCCTCTTCTTCTTCTTTTTCTTCTTCCTCCCCTTCTTCCTCTCCTCCTCCTCTGATTTTGCAAAGGATAATTGTATAGGTTTGCTCTAGGGTTTCTTTGCACAATGTTTATGTGATAATAATTCATATGAATTCTGCAATTTGCAGAAAAACAAAAAGAGGAAGAATATGATAAAATCGCTGTTTTATTGTTTAGAAGTATTAAACTCACCATACAGTAATATAATACCTATAGAGTAAATATGCAATACCTATAGAGTACACATGTGATACTTACAGAAAAAAAATTCAAACAAATAATTCATACCTTAATTGAGTTAGTTTGTAATACCTATAGAGTATACATGTGATACCTATAGAGTAAACATGTGATACCTACACAAAAGTAAAAACAAATAATTCATACATTTATTGAATGAACACATGATACCTTAAGAGTATACATGTAATACCTATAGAACAAAAAATAGAACAAAAAATCAATACCTTAATTGAGTAAGTTTGTAATACCTATAGAGTATACATATAATACCTATAGAGTAAACACATAATACCTATCATTAAATCTCAAGAAATATAAGTGTAATACCTAGGGTATATGTGTAATACCTATAAGGTATACATGTAATACCCATCACTGAATTATCAACTAGGTAATCAGGTGTGTGTGGACGCACACCAGCTTAATTAGAGGCACGCGTGGGGGCGCGTGGGCGCGCGTGGAGGCAGCTTACGCGCCGGGTCGGGTCGGGTGCAAGGATGTGCACACAAGTTCTTGCCTTATAACAAAGGTTATTTTTATCCCTATTTATAGGAAATAGGGTAGAAATGACCTGTTTCCTGTATATAAATCTTATAACAATGAAACATAATAAAAATCGATTAATAAAGTCATATTCATAAATAATCTTTCCATACATCATACAAAAAATCATAAAAATCTATTTTATATTTTCTCCGACAAATGTACTCTTTTAATTTCACAAATATTTTTTTCTCTAAATGTTAAATATAATGTTGATGTGCAAATAATACATGTCAATATATGTAATTATTAAATCACTGTATAAAATAAAAGTTATACACTAAAATTATTTTCTAAAAGTTATCACAATATTGAACGTATCATAATATAAACAGTATTATTCTAGCACCATATGTCAATTATATGCTCTTTATATAGAGATTAAGATAATACTCCCTCCGTCCCGCTTATCTTTGTCTACTTTCCGTTTTTAAACGTCCCAGTTAACTTTAAATGGGTAACATGATCTAAGTAGTCATTATTTATCATTTTACTTTAACTTTTACTTTACTTTATCCAAATGTGAACTGATTTTTCGAGGTAAGCATGAATCATGGCTTTCCATCTTTCCCATACATAATAATAATAATAA
Organism: Scutellaria baicalensis; assembly: GCA_005771605.1. NCBI lineage: Eukaryota > Viridiplantae > Streptophyta > Magnoliopsida > Lamiales > Lamiaceae > Scutellaria > Scutellaria baicalensis. The sequence continues at coordinate 2,763,219 of CM016721.1, read as the reverse complement.
TAATAATAATAATAATAATTGTTCACATTTAATTCGGGTCAGGTTCGGGTCGACCCGGATCCGTGCACTTTTATATTTTTTATTTTTTTTTAATTTTATTTTTTCGCTTCAGGTTGTTACCTTTATGTTATATGCATGTGACCTTTATATATTCTAACTTGGAAAAAAATGAAGAATTTTAGCAAAATTTGTATATATTTACATTTATGTAAGTTGCATATATATTCATTCTTAAAATGCACTGAATTTAGAAAATTTCAATTTTTTTTCAAAGTTATTGATTATAAAGGTCATAATATTTGTACATAAAGGTCACAAGAATTGTACATAAATGTTACAACAATACATCATAAAGGTCTTAATCTGAAGCGAAAAAACCTGAAAATCTTCATTTTTTCCTAAGTTACTGAACATAAAGGTCATAACATTTATATATAAAGGTCACACTTATATAACGTAAAAGTCACATCCTTACAACATAAAGGTAACAGTTTGAAGCGAAAAAAAAAATTTCCAGATCGGATCGCCCCAATTGCACCAATTCAGATCCGTGCACCTGGTGCACATCAGCATTTGCCTCCAACTAAAGTAAATATCATGATGTTATTGAATTAGTTAACTCAATGTAATAAATAATATAAATAATATAAGAGAAAATGGTCCACTTTAACACATTTTGTTAAATTTTTGTCCAAAATACCATAAAATTATAAGAGTTGACCAAAATACCACCATCCTTATATTTTGTGACCAAAATACCACAAATTGTCCTTTAGTGTTATGACAACAATGACATGATTTGACTAAAGGATGTACTTTCAAAGTACTATTTGTACCCTAAAATAAATTCTTTTTTTGTCGTGTGTAATAAAGTGGATTCTCTTTTTTTAGTTATTATTTACTTTTAATACACTTCCCATTTTGATGGAAACACATTTCACAATGAAAGTCCAATGTAATTTAATGTCAAGTTGGAGTCGATAAAGTGCAGTTATGGGGGAAAAATCATATCTCGAGCTCTAGAAGTCCAAATTAAGTGTTTCTTATCTTGTTAGAAAGCTAAGAGGGAGTTCTACAACTTTCATGTTGGAAGTTTTCATCAATTATGCCTTCAAGAGAGCAGAATAGTACAAGAAGTTGAAAGTCGTGCAAGAATGTCCTAATTTTCGTCTTGACAGGGCTTGAGTAAATTGGGTATAACTTGGTGTACAAAACTGATATTGGGCTGAAATTAGTGGCATCGGATAGCTAACTTGAAGGGCTACAACTTTCATGAAGAAGTCGAAGCCCAATTATGAGCGTATGATTGCCACGAAAATTTTCGTGACAATTTTCGTGGTATTTTCGTGACATTTTCGTGGCGCAGTCGATAAAGCGCAGTTATGGGGAAAAAATCATATCTCGAGCTCTAGATGTCCAAATTAAGTGTTTCTTATCTTGTTAGAAAGCTAAGAGGAAGTTATACAACTTCAATGTTGGAAGTTTTCATCAATTATGCCTTCAAGAGAGCAGAATAGTACAAGAAGTTGAAAGTCGTGCAAGAATGTCCTGATTTTCGTCTTGACAGGGCTTGAGTAAATTGGGTATAACTTGGTGTACAAAACTGATATTGGGCTGAAATTAGTGGCATCGGATAGCTAACTTGAAGGGCTACAACTTTCATGAAGAAGTCGAAGCCCAATTATGAGCGTATGATTGCCACGAAAATTTTCGTGACAATTTTCGTGGCATTTTCGTGACATTTTCGTGGCGCAGTCGATAAAGCGCAGTTATGGGGGAAAAATCATATCTCGAGCTCTAGATGTCCAAATTAAGTGTTTCTTATCTTGTTAGAAAGCTAAGAGGAAGTTATACAACTTCAATGTTGGAAGTTTTCATCAATTATGCCTTCAAGAGAGCAGAATAGTACAAGAAGTTGAAAGTCGTGCAAGAATGTCCTGATTTTTGTCTTGACAGGGCTTGAGTAAATTGGGTATAACTTGGTGTACAAAACTGATATTGGGCTGAAATTAGTGGCATCGGATAGCTAACTTGAAGGGCTAAAACTTTCATGAAGAAGTCGAAACCCAATTATGAGCGTATGATTGCCACGAAAATTTTCGTGACAATTTTCGTGACATTTTCGTGACATTTTGGTTACATTTTCGTGGAACAAATTTTCGTGGTTTTTTCAACATTAAAGTTGTAGAACTTCCTCTTAGCTTTCTAACAAGATAAGAAACACTTAATTTGGACATCTAGAGCTCGAGATATGATTTTTCCCCCATAACTGCGCTTTATCGACTGCGCCACGAAAATGTCACGAAAATGCCACGAAAATTGTCACGAAAATTTTCGTGGCAATCATACGCTCATAATTGGGCTTCGACTTCTTCATGAAAGTTGTAGCCCTTCAAGTTAGCTATCCGATGCCACTAATTTCAGCTCAATATCAGTTTTGTACACCAAGTTATACCCAATTTACTCAAGCCCTGTCAAGACGAAAATCAGGACATTCTTGCACGACTTTCAACTTCTTGTACTATTCTGCTCTCTTGAAGGCATAATTGATGAAATCTTCCAACATTAAAGTTGTAGAACTTCCTCTTAGCTTTCTAACAAGATAAGAAACACTTAATTTGGACATCTAGAGCTCAAGATATGATTTTTTCCCCATAACTGCGCTTTATCGACTGCGCCACGAAAATGTCACGAAAATGCCACGAAAATTGTCACGAAAATTTTCGTGGCAATCATACGCTCATAATTGGGCTTCGACTTCTTCATGAAAGTTGTAGCCCTTCAAGTTAGCTATCCGATGCCACTAATTTCAGCCCAATATCAGTTTTGTACACCAATTTATACCCAATTTACTCAAGCCCTGTCAAGACGAAAATCAGGACATTCTTGTACGACTTTCAACTTCTTGTACTATTCTGCTCTCTTGAAGGCATAATTGATGAAAACTTCCAACATTAAAGTTGTAGAACTTCCTCTTAGATTTCTAACAAGATAAGAAACACTTAATTTGGACATCTAGAGCTCGAGATATGATTTTTCCCCCATAACTGCGTTTTATCGACTGCGCCACAAAAATGTCACGAAAATGCCACGAAAATTGCCACGAAAATGCCACGAAAATCATACGCTCATAATTGGGCGCAGTTTTCGTGGCAATTTTCGTGGCATTTTCGTGTTGAAAAACATGCAATAGTTTTCGTGACATTTCGTGGGAGGCATTTTCGTAACATTTTCGTGGCATTTTCGTGTTGAAAAACATGCAATAGTTTTCGTGACATTTCGTGGGAGGCATTTTCGTGACATTTTCGTGGCATTTTGGTTACATTTTCGTGGAACAAATTTTCGTGGTTTTCGTGACATTTTCGTGGAACAAATTTTTGTGGTTTTCATAACATGCAATTAAGTTTTTTTTTTTATTAACTTTTTCACTTTTTGACTGACTTTGACAGGGATCCCATCTTTTTGAATAGTCAAATGTGGTATTTTGGGCACAAATTATAACAAATGTGTTATTTTGGTCAAACACTAAAATAGTGTGGTATTTTGGACCCAAATTTAAACAAATGTGTTATTTTGGGTCGGGTTCCCAATAATATAACCAATTATAGGTCTCCTTTTTAAATACGTGACAAAAAGATAAAGCTCACTTGATTATGATAGGCCAAAAAAGTATAAGAAACAAAACATAGTCTCCAAGAAAATTCGTCCAGCAAAAATAAACAAAGACTGAGATTTATGTGAAACCGTATTATAAATTATTTTTTTTATGAAACGAGCTAATTAACAATTTATACATTACAATTCATATATAAATTTGTAAAAATGAGTTTAGCTGATCGATTAAATGGATCAATTTCGTGGAAACTATCCATGAAGTCATCTCATGCAAGTTTTTGGGATAAATAAAATAAAGACCAATAACCAAGTATGGATTATTCTTTGCTTATTTCCGTTACTTCAAATTACTTGTGCAATATAACATACTATTAAAAAATAAATATCAGAAAACATATATCTATTACCTATGTGTAAGTATGGATATTTCTTACAAAATATAAATCGTAAAATATGTCATTATAAAAAAATATTATTTAAGATTATAATAGTAATTTAGAGTTTTTATATTTAAATAGGTCTACATTCATTTCTAGACAAAATCATATAAAATATTATTATTATAGTAGAACTATAATTTAATACAGATTATATATCGTTACAAAATATTATTATCTAATGTCTTCACATTAATTTAATATTAATTCATTTTTCTCATGCGACGCACGTGTTTTGTACTCGTAGTAATTAAGATGAAAACATAAAAGTATAAAATTATTTCTTATATTAATCCAACCAAACTATAAAAAATGATCAAATATTTAAGACACGACACTAGTCTAGATTGACTTGTATTCGTCACACCCAAACGTTGTGAATGGGTTACTAGTCTCTGTTTGTAGACCTAGCACTCTAAGTCTACGCACAAGCCATCCATGGGCCCCACCTCATCTTCTCCTTTATTATTATTCTTTTAGGTCTAAAACATTCGAGTTTTGTCCGATGGCTCGGTAAAAGGTTTATTACGTGAGGACATGAGTTTAGGGTTTAATTTCAATCACAACATGTATTTATGACTGAAAGTCTGTGACATGAAAAAATATTTGTTTCAATTCGGGACATGTTTGGATTTTTTCGGGCTCTAGTTGCTGGTAGGAGCTCAAATTGTACAAGTTAATTACCAACATGTAACTTTAAATATTGTCACAATCTACACGTAAATTTATACATCAATAGTTAAGTTAAACAATTTGAAGCAATCGGAGTCTGAAAAAAACAAATATGTCTCGAATTGAAATTAAATTGAGTAGTTCGTGTTGTCAGGGTCAAATGTTGATGTTGTAATTGAAATTAGACCCTAAATATGTTTGAATTTCAATCATATTTATCATGAACCTTTGGTCTTTTATCTTAAAAAAGTTTGAATTTCGATCCTTCATATTATATACATCGTTTTTGTCATGCTCGTGGGGCCCGATGATGATGTTAGGCATTTCTTGGGCCCAAACTTGAAATTCTTTAGCCACCACTTATAAGTTAGAAGCAATAAGCAGCAGCAATGAAGCTTCTTCCTACATACCACGAAAAGGCCTTCCACTCACAAACACAAACACAAACACACACTCTTATAATAGTACACATCAATGCACATTCAGTTGATGATCATGGCTGATTCTGATGGTAACTATCCCCATAAAAACATGCCCGGTTCGTCTCTCGGGCCACCCCACGAGCTGGGGTTTGAGGTTTCCGACTATTTTGAGTTCAATGAGTGGATAGAGGAGGATCCGTTGTATTCTGTTGGAGGCTACAATCCTCAGAACCCGAGTTATACGCCTAATGAAGCAGTCGTCGACTCGACTGGGATTAGCATTAGCAGCAACAACAGCAGTTTTCATGAAGCAGGGACTGTCCTCAATAGTAAGGCCATATGTATAACTGAGTTGCTCTTCTATGTGTGTGCAAATGTAGATACGATATAAAGATTTCTAATGTGCTCGTTTTGTTTTGTTATCAGAAGATGGTGGAAGTGGCAGGGAGATGAGAGAGAAAGTTGCTTTCAAAACCAAGTCTGAAATTGAGGTGCTTGACGATGGTTTCAAGTGGAGAAAGTATGGGAAAAAGATGGTGAAAAACAGCCCAAATCCGAGGTAATTTTCTAACCTCAAACAATTCGATATTCTTACTGCAAAACCAACTAAATGAGCACTGAAATCTCTTATGCACAATCAACAGGAACTACTATAGGTGTTCAGTAGAAGGGTGTCCAGTGAAAAAGAGAGTGGAACGAGACAAAGAGGATCCACACTACGTTGTAACAACGTACGAGGGAATCCACAACCATCAACTGTGATCTCATACATTGAAATCTAAAGAAAAGCTATCTGTACTATGTTTCATCATCAAACAGCATAGACGTTACCCGGTTAGCTGTAGGACATGATGGCAAATCTTCAGAGTCGACCCACCTCAGCGTCGGAATGATGTATGATCAAGAAACTATCATCTGTTTAGGTTGTTAGAACCTGTTTGCTGTGAACAAATTGGACTTTTCTTACATTTGGCATGTTAGTATACCACATATATCCATGTGGAGCCTCTTGAGCTCCAAAGAGTCAACTTGAATAAAAGTAAATAATCACATTTGATAATGTTATGCCAACAAAAAAGGCAAAAATTTGAAGGATATAACTATGATTTTCGCTATATTTGACGATGAAACAGAAAACGTAAGAACCGAACAGGAGATGGAAAGCAAAGGAGTAACAAGAATTTGCTCTACGAAGCATCAGACAAAAATTAAAGATCTTATTCGGATAAAAATATGATCGAACGAGCAATGAGCTCTGTACAATGATGTTGTGTTCAGCCAATATGTATGTGTTGTGTAATAACCATAGTTGAGCAGAAACACGAAAAACATCCAGGTAACCAGCCTTATGACCAGGTTCGGATATGGAAACTACATCACGGCTTATTTAAGAACCTATCTCTACATCTCGTCTGAAAATAAATTAATCTAAAGAAAAGGGCTACTCCAACTTGATCAACTAATATATGTTGTATCTCTCTTAATCACTTCACAGATTCAGTTGGGAAAATAATATCAGGATTTCTTACATGAACATTCAGCGCGATCTGGTCATTCCATGTAGCTGCTTCACCTTGAATGGGAAATGATATGCTCCACAAAACATCCTCGGGTGGAGCCTTTCTCCTTAATCCCAAAGAGGGTTGTCTAACTGCATTAGAGTTGGAAACCAGGTTCTTGTTGGGCTTAGCCATACCGCTTGAGAGCAACCACCTTGATCCCGATTGTTGTTGCCTGCTACTGCCCCAAAGCGGCTTATTACCACATCTAACATTCAGACCAGCAAGATGGGCTTCTATGACTTTAAACATTGGTTGGAAGAGCTTTGTTTTATTCTGTTCCAAATTATCTCCTCCTTGAGTTATATGTTCACTCACTCTCTCTGATGATAAGCAGCACGGTTCTAGTTGCTTTCTTGAAAAAACCCTATCTATTTGAATCAGAGCAAGCATCGAGGAACCCACCATCTCATGATTGCGCAAGGGATCTCTAAGCTGCACCTTTAAACCCATTGTAAAGTTGTTAGAAAAAACACCACAGCTTCTATCCACCAATTTCGTTGTTTCATCTTCCCTTGCAAGCTGTTCACTATCCAATTCTACGGGCTTGACACAATATCCTGCAAAAAGTTTGGAATTTTTTTCATGATTGTCATTTTCAGCATAATGTTCACCAGAATCCAGCCTCATCCATTCCTCCAATGACAAAGAATATTTGATTAATTCATCAACATCGAGAAACTGTGAGCTAGAAGCTCTTTCAGAACTAAAGTTACTAGAAAGTTCTGAAGCATTTCCTAACGAGGCCGAGTTCCCAGCAAGATGAATCCTAATGCTTGAAGGGGGTTCTTGAACAGACATTCCTGATTGAATCTTCAGCCCTTCAACTAAAAGGGCTTCAATGTTTGTTATCGCCATGGGAACAAGATCTTTTAACGTCACATAATCTGAATCGATCTGCTCAATTTGAAGTTGAACCGGTTTTTTATCATTAATTGACTCAACACCATCCTCAGATTCTCGCTCCAAAGTCAATCTGTAAATAGTTCAAAAAAAAGGGTAACAAAAAAAAAAAGAATACACATGATTTAGATTCAGAGAAACAGCAATCGAATGAATTGGGAACTATGTGCAATTGTGCAAACATATCAACTCAAGAGTTCACATACCTATTAAAAGCATCTGATTTAGCTTCTGCTATAACTTGCCGTATTGTCTTCCCTGTGATATCTTCCAGAGGCATCAATTCATTTGCCTGAACACCCATCTTTTCAACACCTACGGAAGCCCAACGTTGTAGCATTTCCATGACGGTAAGTCCCATTGCTGATGGTAACACAATTGGAGTAGAAACTTGCACAATTAATCTAGCACCATTATTCACATTTCTGAAAAGCAAGGGATGCATGGACCTCAGCAAACCACCATCCTTAGTACGAACAATCGGACCTAAATCTTCCTCAATAGAAGGTAATTGTAATGGCTCTTCCTCAGGAGTATATATTGGACTTCCGAATCCACCAGATCCACCATGTGGAGAATACTGAAAGGCCTTCTCACTCAGACCCCATTCATTCATCAAAGCTTCTGTTTCCAAATTTTCTAGCACTTCAGCATTTCTTTTGTTCATAAATGAGTGGTTCACGCTACTGTGATTCCTTTCAACTGTTTGAAAACCGATTGACAAATCAAAATCATCTTCAGAGGCCACCTTGCTATAAGCTTTAGGAGAAACGCGACTAGATTCCTTCTGCTCTGCCATCACATCAAAATCAAGAATGGGGTTTTCACAAGCCAATATATCCTCTTCAAATCGTCTCAGGAGATCACTTGGCGGATCATAGCCACTACCAGAAGCTAAGTCATTTTGACTCTGGTCAATGCCCAGCATGTTGAGAAAATCATTTTCTATCGATTCAGCAATAGTGACATCATCCAAGCTAAGTGAATCCATCAACATTTGTGTTTTGTTGCTCAACCTGGATTTCATGTACTCTCCCAGCTCTTTGTACGTAATCACATCCAGCAAATAATTTGTCTCTGCTGGTTTAGATGTTGACAAGTCATAGAATTCTGCATCAAGTTCTTCAAAAGCCGGTTTAATCATGGATGTGTGATTATCTCTGTGTTCAATATCATCTGTTGCACGTTCGCGCTCATCATAACTATACTCATCAAATGCCGCCTCCTCTCCCGCGAAAATCTCAGCAACATCAATGGTTTCGATTACACAATTACCGTTAATCCTCAGACTGCTAGACTTTTCTACCTTTTTCTGATCCTTCATTGATACCTCTACGCCCTGCTCAATTACATCAAACTCAGTGTCGTTAAAATCATGTCCAGCTTTCTCACCTGGATATTCGGGTATAGGCTCAGACTTTGCCTTCAGATACTCTAGATAATCATGGCATAAATCAAACTCCATTGAAGTACCCATCTTTAATTCATCATATTTCTGATACAACAATGTAAGTGATTGTGAAAACTCTGACCCTTGCTTTGGTAATATTTCCTTACTAAGATTTGAATTTGCAGACATGGAAGGTTGATAGGACGCCACAGTTGACACCCCCCGTACAGTATCAAGATTTTGAAGCTCGCTGGTTCCACTACTCGTATCAGAATCGGTAAAACAATTCAGTCCACCTGGCTCAATCCAATTACCATTCAATATTGAAAACCCAAAACTAACATTTAGGGTTGCACCTTTAGCCTTGCCTGAAAGATTAAAGCTCGTAGTCCACTTCTCTGTGCAGCTCTTTCCCGCCTCCAACTCCTCCAGAGTAAGTGGAAGCAACCTGGTTAGATCAATGCAATGACTCCCTATATCAAGCCTTGGTGCCCCAACTACAGAGGCCTGAAGAAAGAAGAGCTTTGGTTCATATTTAGCATCACTTTGGGGTCCAGTTCTACCAACGAAAACAGTGCACCGATGCATGAGAGTCTCTTCAAACTCGGCCATTCCTGAAAAGACCCGAGCTGGGTTTGTTCGCAACATATTGGCCTTCCTCTTCCAAGTAACACGCATGTCAAGGTTGTTGAAATTTTTTGGCAGTCCTTCAATAGCATGTACGTGCAGAAAGAAGCAACAATTGAACCGAAGATTACGGATATGGGCCAAAGCCTTTAATGGCCGCCATTTCCATATTGACGACCTTTTGTCCTTATGTGATGATTCATGAATAACGACATCAGACTTGGACTCGGAAATGCTAGTTTTAGCAGCCACGTTTCGGTTGTGATCATGCATTGCATTCAATGCACTGCGTGGGTTTCTGTGCAAATATAGTGCTTTACTAATTTCCTCAATATCACGCAACAAAAGCCCACAGCTAATATCTTCATCGACATCGTCATTCCTAAAGCGGATATTTTCATCGTCACTCTTCGTGGATTCGATTTCCGAAGACATGCTTCACCCCTAAAGCAAAATCTATAAGAACATAAATATAAACTCCTATCAGAAAATTGAAGAGCTTCTTATGTATGATCTCCAATTACAAAGGAAATTTAAAATGTGGAAATCCAAACTTTAGCAAAATTCTCCCTTTCCTCCATTCTTTTCTAACATTTCCTAGTAAATATCATTTATCAATTCCTTTTATGAATAATTCTTACAAATCCTAAATTCACTAAGTTGTTACCAATTCATCAAATAAAAGGAAATGAAATCACAAACCCTCGTCAATTTCGATTCAAACATACATTAACAGTAACTTCCGAGCAATGAAACCCAAAAAATCCAATCAATTACGCAAAGCCAAGATTCAAGAAAATAAAATCATTTCATTAAACAAAAACTCAATCAACAATAACAGAGTTCGAAAATCCTCAACTAAAATCCCAGATGTAAACATGCACAAAAACAGACAAAGCTACACTAATTTGCACATATAAACAACTGGATTTTTTTCCCCAAATCATGCAAAATTCATAGCAGAAAGAATCCTTCAAACTTACAGAAACTCAATCAAGAATTGAGTAAGTGCTGGCTCATTCCTGACTACTGAGCTAAATCGTTTTCGTTTTCCTTTTCTTCAAAATTGGGTCTGAGAATTGTAGTTTGTGTATACTGATTTGTAGTTTAGACGGTGTGTGTATAAATATGCGTGTGTATAACTTCCTCTTTTTGGAGATTGTGTCCTAAATGCGGCTGAAATAAAAGAGAGATATATATATATATATATATATTTGTCTTAAGTCTACAAATAAGGAATTTTATCATTTTAAATTGTGTTTTCAAAAATATTTGACAGCTTTTAGCATTAAATTCATCAATATTAAAAAATTTAACTATTATTTCAGGGATTTGAAAGATGACTTCAAATTTATGATAACAAATTCATGGATGATGTTGAATCGAGAGAATTTCACTTCGAACTACTTTAGTGCAGATTTTGCACTAAATTCTACATTTAAGTTGTGTAAATACAAATATTTTATCGGCATTATTTTATCTCCAACACTCCATACTATATTTTGGACTAAAATGAATATTTCATTATATTTTCAATTATTAATATATTTAATCATAAATTTTAGATTTATTATAATTGGTTAATATATTTATACACATATATTATTTAATATAGTTTTCAATCTCATAATTGCATTTGATAAATAAAAAATTATATGATAAATTGAATGAAAATTAAAGTAAAGTGAAAAAAAAAACTAATTTTTATTGGAAGGGAAATAGATGTTATATATGATAATTTTTAATTTTTTGAATTAGCCTAAAAAATAATCAATCATTCATTTCAAAGTGCAAAATGAGCATCTACATTTCTAATTTGTCTAATTCGACCAGAAAATATATGACTACTTATTTAAACACTATAAAAGAGGAGAATGAGAAAATTATGAGAATTATTTTCAACTTCACCTGCAAATAAAGAGTGTGATATTGAGGTGCAAAGACAAAAAAATTAAAGCACAAAAGCAGCACATTGAAGCACAAAATCGACAAATTGCACAAGAGGACACAATCTCAAGTGCCATAACCTACTAATATGTATAGACAATTTCTAAATTTTGGAGGGTCCGGACCTTGGGTTGGTCTATTGAATTATTAAGTTTTTTTTTTTTTTTTTTTTGCTATTTTCAATAATTCTATGTTTTACTTTAATGTACTTCAATCAATTTTTAGTATTTTCATTTTTTATTTCATGTATTTTAATTTATTTTCTGACGTTGTATTGTCTTGTATTTTAATTTATTATTAGTAATTTTATGTAATTGTTTTCCAGTTCTCAAATTTTTGCTTCCATGTTGAGAAATTACGACTTACGATGATTCAATTTTTTAAATTATCATTCATGTTATTCAAATTACCATTCATATCACTTAAAATAATTTTATTTCACAATTTATGTTGACAAAAATACATATATTATCTCAAATATTATAAAGTTAAATTTTCAAAAAAAAAAAGCGCTGCACCGTGTGGTGTCGCAAGTAGTGCGCACCATGCCGGGGAGGGATTTTATGGGTGGCAGCAGTCTTGGCGCTATGCTTGGCCTGCTTTGATATAGATTACAAATCTATCACTTTTATATTTGATTCTTGCACAATTTAATTGGATCTTTGGTGCAATAATTTACCTGAGTTTGAATATATTCATTTCAAATAATTATTTTTAACCAATTGAACTCGTTGAGGCAATTTCAACCACATAAAATAAGGTAATTAAAATTTTGATTTCTATTTAATTTTTTACTAATAATTTATTAATTAAAAAAGACCCCCAAAATATTCATGAAACAAGAAAAAAATGGATCAATATCCATAAAATTATTTCATAGGAGTTTCAGTTATTTTCTCTCTGTACAACAATCTTTAGTTCCTTGTCCTTAATAAAAGTCGAAAACTCAACTTTAAATCACTTTTCCCCTTGATATTTTTCTCTGACACTTCCAAAATGTCAACATCTTTTTTGATAGTCTTTGAGAAGTAAGCATTTCATCTTAAAAAAAATAAAAATTCTGAACACATTTAAAAATATTCATTCTTAAGAATATTAGTCATGGTTTATAGTTAAAAAAATAAATTCTTGAAGTAAAAAACTTTAGAAATAACACGTTAGCGGTGGAAATATTAAGAGTTGCCCAATGTGGGCATTTTATCATTTTCCTTGAAATAATATTGGGATTCAATTCATAAATCAAGCATGGGTTTTTTATTTTTTTTTCATGTTTTACTTGAATTTTGGAGTTTGTTCTTAATTAATGGAATTTATTTTTAAGTCAACTAAACAATGACAATTTATCTCGATATTTTCATAACTAATTACAATAAGAAACATCTTTAATTAAATTTGTCATATCGCATTATACTTTTCATACGTTTACATATGAAAATTAGGAAACATGCATTATAATAGTCATGATTTTATGCAATCAGATACTGTTGGAAATTGGTTTGGAAAAGTTGGTGTTGACCAATCTTTGACCAATTTGATTACATGGTGTTTCGTTTGTCAAAAACGAAATTAAGTTGCAAATTTAAAATCTACGTTTCGAGTAGATAAATTTAGAGTATTTATTTTCTCAAATCCAATTTTGGATGAATGAGAAATTAATGCTTAAAGTTGGCAACTTAAATTGAAGAGGTGTGAAGGTGTGAAAGGGTGTGAGTTTGAATTGAATTGATGCAACCCAAATTAAAGGGATGCAACCATTCCAATTAGACACACTATTTCATAGAAAGATGTGTCTAATAATGAAAAGACTTCAATTCAAATGAATAGATGTCTAATCATGAAAAGACATCATTTCATGAAAATGTGTCTCATTATGAAAAGACATCAATTCAAACCAAAAAGGTGTCTATTATGAAAAGACACAACACCTATTCAACTTCTATAAATAGATCCCACATTCAATCATTTCATTCACTCCACTACAACTTGCATTCATAGCATTCTAGCAATTGTAGTATTCTTTTCATCTTGTCCTAGAAAGTTCCAAATATCTCTTTTGTTCGCCGGAAAACTTTTGGATTCGTTGTGCTGCGATCCTTAAGTTAGAAAGTCGTTGTATCTTGGGGACGTGTGCCGTAGACCGTAAAGCATTGAATACGGGGCAATTTCGTCTTACGGAGAAAGAGTCCAACTCTTGCCTCGACTTTACCTATTTGTTTTCCAAGTCATTTTCAAATACACCACATCCTTTTCCAACAGCGTAAGACGAAATCTTGTGTAATTGAAGATGGCTACTTCTGTTCCTACAGCACCAGTTTATGCAGAGAGGCCGGCGAAATTCGACGGGACTGAATTTAAGAGGTGGCAACAGAAAATGTTGTTCTACCTAACAACGTTGAATTTGGTTCGTTTCTTGAAAGAAGACGCACCGACTGTGGGGGATGATGAAGTCGATGACCAAAAGAGGACTGCGTTGGATGCATGGAATCACAGTGATTTCCTGTGTCGCAACTATATCCTTAATGGACTCGACGACTCTCTCTACAATGTTTACGCAGTGACAAAAACTGCGAAAGAGTTGTGGGATTCACTAGAAAAGAAATACAAGACCGAAGATGCTGGATCGAAAAAATTCATCGTCGGTAGGTTCTTGGATTTCAAAATGGTGGATTCCAAGACGGTTTTAGACCAAGTACGAGAGTTGCAATTAATCCTCCACAACATTCATGCTGAAGGAATGCAACTCAGTGAATCTTTCCAAGTAGCTGCTATAATTGAAAAGCTACCGCCTCTTTGGAAAGAGTTCAAGAACTATCTCAAGCACAAACGGAAAGAAATGGGGCTTGAGGACCTGATCGTGAGACTAAGGATTGAAGAAGACAACCGAAAAACTGAAGTCAAGAGCGGCAGGACAATTATGGAGGCAAAAGCAAACCTGGCTGAGGCAAGTACTACTAAAAAGAGAAAGTTGACGGGCATGAAGCAACAGCAGGAGCCAAAGCAAAAGAAAGTTAGAAAGATAAAGGGCAACTGCTACAACTGCGACAAACCCGGTCACATGGCAAAGGATTGTCGACAACCCAAGAAAGATAATCGAAGTCAGGCTAATCTAACTGAGGAAAAATCAATATCTCTGAGTATGAATGAGTTAAACCTATCAGCTGTTGTATTTGAAGCCAACTTGGTGGATAATCCAAGAGAGTGGTGGGTGGACACTGGGGCTACACGCCACATATGTTCAGAAAGAGAGATGTTTTCAAGCTACACACCCATCACCGGTAGAAAGTTGTTCATGGGAAACTCTGCAACCTCCAACGTAGTTGGATTGGGAAGGGTGGTACTGAAGATGACCTCAGGGAAAGAGCTGACGCTTGTGGATGTGCTGCATGTCCCAGACATTCGCAAGAATTTAGTATCCGGTTCCTTGTTAAGCAAAGCCGGTTTTAAGCTAGTATTTGAAGCCGATAAGTTTGTACTGACCAAATGTGGTCAATTTATAGGAAAGGGCTACCTTGAAAATGGGCTCTTTAAGATGAATGTAATAACTATTAAGCGTGATAATAAAGTTATTAATTCTTCTTACTTGCTTGAGTGTTCTAATTTATGGCATGATAGATTAGGACATGTAAGTTTAAACAAACTAAAGAAGTTAGTAAGTTTAAATTTAATACCTGCAATAGATTTCGATCCACAAAACAAATGTGAAACTTGTGTTGAGGCAAAAATGGCCAAAACACCTTTCCATTCAGTGGAAAGAAGTACTACGCCTCTAGAACTTATTCATACTGACATATGTGATATGAAACTAGTGCAAACTAGAGGTGGTAAAAAGTACTTTATCACATTTATAGATGATTGCACCAGATATTGTTATGTATTTCTTTTGAAAGGAAAAGACGAAGCTCTTGAAGCCTTCAAATGTTATAAGAATGAAGTTGAGAATCAACTTAGCTTGAAAATCAAAACAATTCGGAGTGACAGAGGGGGAGAATACGTTGCTCCGTTTGAAGAATTTTGCATAGAACATGGCATTATTCATCAAACAACTGCTCCATACTCACCTCAGTCAAATGGCGTTGCAGAACGCAAAAACAGGACTCTGAAAGAGATGATGAATGCTATGTTGATAAGCTCTGGCTTACCTCATAACATGTGGGGGGAAGCCATCCTTTCAGCTAATCACATTCTTAACAAATTACCACACAAGAAATTAGAAAAAAACTCCATATGAATTATGGAAAGGAAGACAACCTTCCTTTAATTTCCTAAAAGTGTGGGGGTGTCTAGCAAAGGTCGAAGTACCAAAACCTAAACAGGTTAGAATAGGCCCTAAAACAATTGATTGTATTTTTATTGGATATGCATATCAAAGTAGTGCTTACCGATTTCTAGTGCATAAATCGGAGATTCCTGATATAAATGAAGGAATGATCATAGAATCAAGGAATGCAACATTCTTTGAGAATGTCTTTCCGAGCAAAGAAAGGAAAGAGATAAGTTCGAATAAAAGAACTTGTGAAGCTGTAAATAATTCTCCTCCTATTGAAGAAGAACTAAGACGCAGCAAAAGAAGCAAAGTGGCCAAGACGTTTGGTCCAGATTTCCTAACATACATGTTAGATAGTGAACCCAGGACAATTCAAGAGGCATTGTCTAGTCAAGATGCTCCTCTCTGGAAAGAGGCTATCAATAGTGAGATTGAGTCCATCATGCAGAATCATACGTGGGAAATAGTTGATCTCCCACCGGGATGCAAACCTTTAGGATGTAAATGGATCCTTAAAAGGAAGTACAAAGCTGATGGATCAATTGACAAGTACAAAGCTCGTTTAGTAGCAAAGGGGTTCAAACAAAAGGAAGGGTATGACTTCTTTGATACATACTCTCCAGTTACAAGGATCACTTCCATCAGAGTACTCATCGCCATTGCTGCACTGCATAACCTTGAGATACATCAAATGGATGTAAAAACAGCGTTCCTAAATGGAGAGTTAGAAGAGGAAATTTACATGGAACAACCTGAAGGGTTTGTTGTGCCGGGACAAGAACATAAAGTATGTAAACTTGTCAAGTCTTTGTATGGGCTTAAGCAAGCACCCAAACAATGGCATGAAAAGTTTGACAGAACTATGATGTCAAATGGTTTTCATATCAACGAGTGCGACAAATGTGTATACATTAAGGGCACACCGGATGAATATGTGATTGTTTGTCTATATGTAGACGACATGTTGATCATGGGCAACAATCATGAGATAATCGTGAAAACTAAGAACATGTTGAAGAAAAATTTTGACATGAAGGATATGGGTTTGGCAGATGTTATACTAGGGATAAAGATCTCTAGGACATCCGATGGAATTGTCTTGTCACAATCTCACTACGTTGAGAGTGTATTCAAGAAATTCGAAGCCTGCGACCTACCCCCTGCTAAGACTCCAGTAGACTTAACTCTACACTTAGCAAAAAATAGAGGAGACCCAGTATCCCAACTGAAATATGCAAGGATTATTGGCAGTTTAATGTACCTTACAAACTGTACACGTCCTGACATTGCATATTCAGTAAGCAAACTTAGTAGATTCACGAGCAATCCAGGAAAAGATCATTGGGCTGCCTTGACAAGAGTACTTAGGTATTTGAAACATACTCTAAGTTATAGCATACTTTATACAAGATATCCAGCTGTATTGGAAGGTTACAGTGATGCTAATTGGATATCAGACACAAAGGACTCCAAGTCCACTAGTGGCTATGTGTTCACTATAGGTGGAGGAGCCGTGTCCTGGAAATCCTCTAAACAAACATGCATAGCTCGATCCACTATGGAGTCTGAGTTCATTGCACTAGACAAAGCCGGCGAAGAAGCTGAATGGCTAAGAAATTTTTTAGAGGATATTCCATGTTGGAACAAACCAGTGTCTCCTGTTATGATTCATTGTGATAGTATGTCTGCTATAGGGAGGGCACAAAGTTGTATGTATAACGGTAAGTCTCGACACATTCGTAGGAGACATAATACCGTTAGACAATTGATCTCTAATGGAATAATTGCCATTGACTATGTGAAGTCAAAAGAAAACATAGCGGATCCGTTGACAAAAGGCATAAATAGAGATCAAATGTACAATGCAGTAAGGGGAATGGGGTTAAAATCCACACACTAAAGAACGTTCATAACGGTAACTCAACCATGATGAGTGGAGATCCCACGAACTTGGTTCAATGAGACAACTAAGTTATGGATGGTTCAAATGTGCACTTGGAGCACATCTAATGCCTCATTCTCGCAGCTGTCCAAGTGCGAATAGATAAAATCCTGTTGACGTGTGGTGAGGGTAAGCTTATAAAGCTTTTAATGACGCCTATACCTAATAAGGTGGAGTATTACAGGTTACTCTCTGGATATAGTCCTAATAGGTAGTCACCTATGTAAGTGCGAGGATGGCCGCCTCAATGAAGCACTTATGAACCAAGATATGGTCCAGGGCCGAAATGGACACAACGTGAGAACAAAAGAATATTAGAACTACTATTGTGTAAATGTTATTGTCTTGGTTTACACAAAAAGCTAACCGGTTCAAGACATCGCGTTCACCGAGTAGCAAGTAAATCCGATAGCATCTTACTAAGGAAGGTTCAAAGCCGGAAGCTACCTATCCTGATGCAATAGCAGTTCGATGGAACTTTCTAAAGTGTCTGCATTTGCATATGCATTAATTTCATTCATGTGGGGGATTGTTGGAAATTGGTTTGGAAAAGTTGGTGTTGACCAATCTTTGACCAATTTGATTACATGGTGTTTCGTTTGTCAAAAACGAAATTAAGTTGCAAATTTAAAATCTACGTTTCGAGTAGATAAATTTAGAGTATTTATTTTCTCAAATCCAATTTTGGATGAATGAGAAATTAATGCTTAAAGTTGGCAACTTAAATTGAAGAGGTGTGAAGGTGTGAAATGGTGTGAGTTTGAATTGAATTGATGCAACCCAAATTAAAGGGATGCAACCATTCCAATTAGACACACTATTTCATAGAAAGATGTGTCTAATAATGAAAAGACTTCAATTCAAATGAATAGATGTCTAATCATGAAAAGACATCATTTCATGAAAATGTGTCTCATTATGAAAAGACATCAATTCAAACCAAAAAGGTGTCTATTATGAAAAGACACAACACCTATTCAACTTCTATAAATAGATCCCACATTCAATCATTTCATTCACTCCACTACAACTTGCATTCATAGCATTCTAGCAATTGTAGTATTCTTTTCATCTTGTCCTAGAAAGTTCCAAATATCTCTTTTGTTCGCCGGAAAACTTTTGGATTCGTTGTGCTGCGATCCTTAAGTTAGAAAGTCGTTGTATCTTGGGGACGTGTGCCGTAGACCGTAAAGCATTGAATACGGGGCAATTTCGTCTTACGGAGAAAGAGTCCAACTCTTGCCTCGACTTTACCTATTTGTTTTCCAAGTCATTTTCAAATACACCACATCCTTTTCCAACAGATACTACAAGAAAAATGCACATAGACTACGCCCTTAAGACAACGGTTTTTTGAAAAAACCGTTGTCGTAGCCAAAAATAGCGTTGTTGTAGATAAAACCGTTGTCGTATACAAACTTTTTAGTATACAAGTTACTACATTTTTAGTATACAAACTTTCATATCTTATTAACACATCACACATTATAAATTTGAGAGAATTAACTTACAATCATTTAAATACGAAATTTAGCAAATCAAATACGATTCGGGATTTTCGACAATTCTATAGTCACTTGAGTTTTGATTTTGAGGTTTTGGGATTTGATCTTGCATTTGTACTGATTGAAAATTCTTCATTTAGTTTCTTAGTGTGTTTCTAATTAATTTGCACACTTTCATTGTGTTTTGATGTGGAACATTTGTTTACTTAATAGAGGATGATGACATTAATTTGCACACAATTATTTTGTTTCTTTTATTAATTGGGAATTTTACTATAAATTTGATTTTTATGGGAATAATAAATTTTGTGATTGGCCAACACATACTAAGATCACTTTAAAATGTCTTTCCACAAATATTGATTATATTTCATTGTGCCAGTATATATTATTAGCAAATTCGAATGTTTTATCAACTAATTTACAATCATTATGTTAGATAAAAAAAATTTGTGTGTATCAGTTTTATAGAGTTATTTTTTATTCTAAAAGGAAACTAGAAAGAAATCAACACAAAAGAGTGGTAATTATAAAATTTAAGGAAAACTAGGATGATAGATGAATGAATGGAGGGGTATAATTGAGATTTCATAGCTTCTAAAACATTATACTTGCAAACTTAATAGAAATATGACTTTTTTTATTTAAACAGTTAACAAGCAGCGAGGTGACACTTATTTGAAACGAATGAATGAGGTACATTACATAACAAACATTTCCCAACAAACTAATCACAAATTCTTCATCTTTGACTTGTTTTGGCAAGAGAATTGAGGAGTGTAAACAATTCAAAATCATATATAAAATGAAGTAATGTAAATTACCTCTGAGCAGTTCCGACCACCTTTCGCTGTCGATTCACCTTACCACATCGCTCGAGATGAGTGCATAGACAAAATTTGAACAAAATAGATGTTTTCGAACCATAAAAATGAGATGTATGTTACACTTTTTTACATAAATATATGAAAATATTTAATGTTACAGTTAAAACACATATAAAAAACCATATTAATAAGTTTGTGCAAAAGAACAAATGAAAAAAAGAACAATAATAAGAAAGATTATTTTAAAGATAAAGAAAAAATGTCACACTTATAAAAAAATATTACTTTAACATGAAAATAAGATAAATATTAAATAAAGCCCGTGCAAAGATGAGCAAAAGGAGGCGAATCAATCGACTCGAACCATTCCAAATTGCATGTACACATGGAAACCAACCAATGTACATTTGACTTTGAAGAGGCGATATAATTAGAGGTTGGGCAAATCATCGGCGAACGGAAATTCAGCAAAAATGTAGGGATTCAATCGTCTGAGCTCCGGCACCGGCAGTTCTCTTGCCTTTATGACTGCACTAATTATTTGCTTTACATATTGATTTCCTTAGTAATTTCCTTTTGTTTTGTTTAGTTAAAATTCTGAAAGTTATTGTCAAAAATAAAAATAGTCGAAATCTGTTTGTAGGTTAAAATTGCAAAAAATATGAAACTTCATGTTATATTGACTAATATTCAAAAAATTGATTAAAATTGCAAATTGAGTAAAGTTTGTGATTATTATTTTTGCAATTAACCCTATAAACACTGATATCGATATTTAAATGAAATTTCTCGTTTTCATATCAGGTATGTTAAATATAAAAAATATCGAAGAAATACTGTTGGAACCCACTTTTATATCGATGATGTAAAAAGATAGTGCAAATTTCAATAATATTTTGAGATATTTTCATCTATAAGACTATCTCCATCATTGGACAGATATTTAGTGTTAATTTTGCACTATCATATTGAATACTGTCACTGATCTCCAGCAATGTGCACCATTTTGTACACTAACTGATTGTATACAAAAATATTCCCTTTTATTAAATTAGAATGAAATGAAAAATAAAAGAAAAAAAATGTATAGAGAAAAAATGAAGCACATGTTTGATGTGTGTAAATTTGGGGTCCTTCTGTAGTACACCGGGTGTATTAATACACCAGACTCTCCATCATTTTCAGTCATTAGATCTGAGATCATAGTTGACTTTGACTTTAATGATTTCAAATCTGATGGCTAAAAATGAGTGGAGAGTCTGGTGTATTAATACACCTGGTGTACTATAAAACTACCCGTAAATTTGATATAGAAGAAGTGATTGAAAAAAATTGCCACAAAGATTTCCAAAAGATGAAGAATGAGTGTATGAATTGATAGGACGCAATGTTGAAAATGTCTAATACAAACATGGTTTTCACTAAGATGTAACCTACACCCTACCCAGAAAACAAAGCTACTAAAATAGTACAAATAGGCTATGCAAAAAATGGCAACCCACTTATGTATATGTTGGTCAAATGTTTGATGGTAAAAGGTAATTAATATTTTATTCTTCTTATTATTACTCAAATCAATAATTAGTTGCAGGAAAGGGATGTTCTTGGCCGACCAATTTAAAGGATTGAATATGAGGAATTTTTAAATGCATGTAGCATCGATTTGAAGCCATCAAACCCATTAAAATATAAGAATTAGCTAAGAAAGTTACAACAACTACAGTATGTATCTATTGAGTGTGATCAAAATTTCAAAAATCGGATCTTTGATATATTCAATCTTTTTTAATATAATATATAGATAATTTATATATAATAATGTCCCAAATCTTGTAATAATTCAAAAGCCGACAGAGATAGAGTATTTGTGCTGCTAAAGTTTTCTTTAATCATTAAAACCAGTTTTTGCAAAAAAAAGAAAAATACACAAAACCCTTTGTTAATTTCTTGCTGCTCTTTATTGGGTAAACCAAGATTGTCTTTTTTTCGCGTTTTCTCTTCTTTTTATTTCCATTTTTATTGTTATAATCTTTGTCTTGTCTATTTCGCCGCTTCCTGTTGAAATATGGGCTTATAAAGGTGATAATTTGTATGCCTAAGAGAAGTAAGAAAAGTGAAGTGTTTTTTGTTGTTTTCTTGTAGCTTTCAAGCTTAGAATGGAGAGCAATTCAAATAGCAGTAAGAAATTCAAGAAAATCTGTGTGTTTTGTGGGAGTCATCCAGGGCATAGAAAAGTGTTCAGTGATGCTGCTATTGACTTGGGAAATCAACTGGTTTGTGTTTGTGTTTGTTTCTTCACCTGTTTTTTCTTGATAAAAGTCAATCTTTGATTGAAATCTTAATCTTGGTTGACATTGTATTTGACTTCTGTTGCGAATTTCTGCCTGTTTGATTGTAATAAGATTCTGTGTTTCTTTGAGGTTGGGCTTTGAATATGTTGACATTATCTTGAAATCTTGAATGAATTGTTCTTGATTATTTTAGTGGTTTATGTATTTCAAAGAAATGCTTAGGTATTGAATTAGATGATGGGATTGAATTCTTGCTCTTTTTTTGTTTAAATTTTTGCCAATGATTTTGAAGGTGGATAGGAAGATAAACTTAGTGTATGGAGGAGGGAGTGTTGGGCTGATGGGGTTGCTATCTCAGAGAGTCTATGATGGTGGTTGTCATGTTCTTGGGTAAGAACTACTAAAAACTTAATGATTGAAACATTTCCTTGATTTGAAAATCGATTCTTCGAATTAATCCCATAGCCTTGCTATTTTCTTGCATTTGCAGAGTAATTCCTAAAGCTCTAGTTCCTATTGAGGTATATTTTCATGTCTAGCTTGTTCACCTCATGTTTCATATGACAATGCTCAATTACAGACAATGTTTTTATGTGGTTTGGTCTTAAATTAGTTATGTTGTTACACTGACAGATATCAGGAGAAACTGTTGGAGAGGTGAAAATAGTTTCGGATATGCATGAGAGGAAAGCTGAGATGGCTCGTGAGGCTGAAGCATTTATCGCTCTACCTGGTAAATAGTTGAATCGAAGGATAATGTGTTTTAGATATCTTAGTTTTTCTTGTACTAATTTGTAGCCACACATGTTGATATTCTTGGACTTTTAGGAGGATATGGAACCATGGAAGAGTTATTGGAGATGATAACTTGGGCACAGCTTGGAATCCATAAGAAACCGGTGATTCATCCGTTCTCCTTCTGCATGATATATGAAATCGCTTAGGTTGTGTTTGGGTACAGGGATTTGAGTGGATTTGATATCCCACAACCCAAACACAACCTTATTTTGTTTTGATATGAACGATTACATGAACAGGTTGGTTTGCTCAATGTTGATGGCTACTATGATCCACTGCTCACATTATTCGACAAGGGTGTCGAGGAAGGCTTCATAAAGCCAATTGCTAGGCACATAGTTCTTTCAGCTCCTACTGCTGCCGAGCTTTTAACAAATATGGAGGTAAACTCGTTTGAGATCACATAGTTCTATCTTCATATGATGCATTACCCATTTTTAACGTCATAAATAAAACGTCTTGATGACCACAGGCGTTTAAAATGACAAAAAGATAGGTAAAGAAAACCATAGGTTTTCAAAAGGGTGTTTGAAAAGGAGTAAAAACTCGTGTTTTACCTTTTTCCTTCGTCCGACAAACGACATTTCCAATAGCTAAAATTGCCGATTGAATCTTGTCATTATATAGAACTGAACTTTTTAGGGGGCCTTTCGGTTCAAATTTGCAGAAACACATCCCATTTGATGACCATGTTGCCCCTCATGAAAGCTGGCAGATGGAGCAGCTGGGTAATTATCCAACAGAACGAAAGACATGATGAGATTCCTTTTCGTGGTAGGCCTATTCACTGGATAGATACCTGATGTGATTAATTCCTATTGCTTTGCGTGTTATAATAGTTTCTTCAGCAGGGCTGCTGTCTTAATTCTTTTTTATTTGGATCCGAGCATGATTTTGAGTGATGATAGATCATTGCACTTGTTGGATGCTTTGAAAAACGAGAGCTCTTATTATAGAACACGTTATTACAGCATATTTATGGTCTCCTCTGATTCTTGTTTTTAATGTAAAAACAGTTGATTCTACTGGTTGTATTGTATCATGTGCTCGATTTTTGCTTATGTTGTTATCTCGCTACTATAGTTCATATGAGAGAAAATTTGAAATGTTGGATACTACTGTTTACACTTTTTAAGTTGTTACTTTATGGGCTCTTTTTTGTGTGAACAGAAAAACATCTTTTACAGGTCCATTGTTGTCCCTAATTTGCTACCCTTTTATGCGTAATCCCATCACTGTTCTTGTCGATAAGAATTGAGATAGACAAGCCATAGACCTAAACCTTGAGAATTCATCTCATAGATGTTAAAGGAATCATCTATAAGCTCATTAGTGATCACTTGAGCATAGTCGAATGAGCATTGCAAGTGACTATTGTTCCCTTAAGAACAATTTGTTCCACTAGAATGCAAGATTCATCATCTCATGAGTTCTTGTACTTGAATTGCTTCTACTCTTGCTCGACTTTTCTATCTTTCATGATACGTACCATCTTTGTAAGCATGTGAATAATTGTGTTAATGATAGGCTGCCTAAAAGAGTGAAGATGTAGAAGCCCGTTTTCTCATCACATTTACGAAAAAATTCAAGTTGTCGCCTCTTTGAAGCACAGACCACATGGATCTCTGAAGAGATGAGGTACTTGATGGGGCCAAAATGCTCTGGTTAAAAGGCCCTCTGTTTTGGAATTCTTTGATTTGATTGAACTATGGTGGGTGCCATACAATCCAACCTTTTGTTGGACAATATTAAGAATAAGTTTGGACTATGGTTTGAGTTTCTATGTACCTCCCATGAAATACATCCTATAACCGGGCCGGGCCAGACCACATCTTATCCATCGTACGTACATATGTGTGATTATATGTGAACGAGTAGTGGATACTGCACTCGGTGTAATTCACTTGGTCACGAATAAGACATAGGTTATGCATTTTGTATGTCTCAAGATCACTTTCTTTAAACTTATTCTATCTTCATGTAAATGGCATTTATTTAGTGATTCTTGTCTATTAGAAATAAATTTCTCAAGAATTAGGAATCTTGCATTCTTTTTCCTAAGACTAGTAGAAGGTTAGAAGCTAGAAGTGATCTTAGGAATAAAGAGAGACAATTGCAACACTTTTCATGATGTGGACTTATCCACCATGGTTGAATCATGTAATTGCATCTCACAAGTTCATGATAGCAATACCCTCTTGAAAAACAACCATGTTTCAAGTTTAATGGTCTAATATCTTGGGGCGAGGAAAATACCGAAATATTGTACTCTCAATGTAGGAAAAACGCCGCTATATCAATTTTTTTTGATACGGTATAAGTATAATAGTTTTAAACTTTCGAAAATTTCAGTACATACTGTAAATATTAATATTGATTAACAAATATGAAATATACATTAATAAATTAGAAATAAAATATTTTTCATTTTGGTATGCTAAAGTTTCGGTATATAGTTCTTATTTCGGTATAATAGTATGTTCGGGTATACCAAAGTTTCGATACGGGCAATATAACAATAGTTTTGGTATATCGAAATTTCTCTATGACTACGCGTGATCCTGAAATATTTGATAAAGTAACCGTATGCAATTTTGAATATTGAAATTTTGGTACATCGGTATGGAATTTTCGATATGGTATAGGAACTACCCCTTGTATAAACTAGTTGAGTCGAGTGGAATTTTGATGAACTCAACATTTATTTGCTTACTATTAAGAATTTGAGTCGAGATTCAACTAACTCAAAATTGACTCAAAAGTTTAAACAAGTTAACTCCAACTTAAATGAACTTAATCAATGGCAAACACATGAACCGAAGACTAAACCTTGAAGAGTGACACTTATGTGTCCCGGGGGCACGGTGCTCCCAACTTAACCTATTGTATGATGTTATATATATACTCTACAAGTATCATATGTATACTCTTTATGTATTATATGTATGTTCTTATATACATATGATACATGTAGAATATAAGTATAACACCAAGAAACATAACACTTATAGAGTATATATATAACACCTAAAGAGCATTTGTATAACACCTAGATATGTGCCCCTATGTGCCCCATGTATATATAAGTTTTGTCCAACCTTGAAATACCCCATTTTAAGTTAATGATATTATCTTTATTGTTAAGTAAGATGCATATCTATAAAAAGGAAATGGGATTTTTACTACCATATCATTATACTAATTTTTTGAGATGATTTTCATCCACTTAAGAAAAGAATAAAATCATTCAAAATAATTAATCGATAAAATTTTAAATGAATATGCAATGATTTTTTCTCTATTATATATAATATATTCAATTTCATATAAATTAATATTTTCGAAAGCATTGCAAATTTTTGGTAACAAAATTGTAGATTGAAAACAAAGATTAAATATTATAATGAAATAGTATACATGAAACCCTCTCATATAAGTTTATTGAACTTATCCCAATTTTTAGTTTAGCTATATTAATGTTTAACATATATTGTATATACATGTTAATTATACATGCTTTATTATTTATATAATCAAATATTTTACTTAAATGAATAGTATTTTACTTTTAAAATGAATGTATTATAATATTACTTATCTTTGATGATTGATTAGTCAGAGAAGTAAATTACCAAATTATTGTTGATGTGTGTACCTCTAAAAATTTATCCATTTTAAGGAAGTAATAAAATCATTCAAAATATTAATCCATATTAATTCCAAAAGGATATGCAAAGATTTTTTCTCTATTATAAATTAATGTTTTCAAAAACATTGTCAATTTTTCATCACAAAATTGTAAAATGAAAACATAGGTTGAATATTATAATGAAATAGTATATGAAATGAATTTCAATATTATTATCATGATGTCGTCTCATATAATTGTTTTGAGTTTATCCCAATTTTTATCTTGACTATATTAATGTTTTCACTATGAGTCTAATCTAATACTACCTTCATCCCAAAATAAATGACGTTTTAGCCTTTTGCACATATATTAAGAAATGTGATAAAAAGTTCAATCTACCCCTATTTAAGTTTAATTAATAATGAATTTTTATCTCTTTAACACATTTAATTTGAAATGAGTAAATAGAGACATATTTGGTATATTGCATGTAAATATGCTTTGGAATACGAAAACGATAATTATTTTGAGATAAATTTTAGTTGCTAGAACGTCATTTATTTTGGGACGGAAGTAGTCACTAAAATTAAGTGCACACCAACTTTAAAGAGATATTCTATACATTTTAAAGTTGCAATTGAAATTTTTATATATGTCCCTGCATTGTAGCATGGGTACTAAATGATATTGAATTTTTTTTCTCAAAGTAACAATTTACATACATCGAACCTAAAATATTTAAATTTTATGATCGTGCATCATATGAGTAACAATTACATTAAAATTAATCTGAAGAGAAATTTATTATTTTATGTGTTCAACATTTATGTGAAATAATATTAAAATAGAAAAATTTATCTGCCCGTGCATCGCACGGGACCAATACTAGTATATCTAATAAACCCAAACCAAACAAAAATTAGCTAAATTAATCAATTTGAGAAAAAAAAAACAAACAAACACTCATTCCAAAAACAAATTAAATTAAACCTACTATTTAACCCTCAATCAAACATACTAATAATATCAAATCACAACTTTTTAAACAGTGCTAACCCATCATATAACCTAACAATTTTAACTATTTCATTCGTCGAATTTAAATTGAATTCTCTTTGTATAAAAAATTAATTTTTAGTATATTTCTTTAATTGTATTATCATCCAGAAATTTCCTACATGCACCACTTAATGAATATAGTTGTAAATTAAATTGTTTTTCTAATATTCAATATTTATATAAGAATTCTACCAGGACTAGAAAATACTATTTTAATTAGGTGAATATGTTGAAAATATACTCATTATATGATGGGTAATAAAAAAACAAAAAATCTAAAATGGTAAGATTAGAGGACTAAAAAGTTTTAACTTTTTATTTACTCATCATATCGTCGCAAATCTGAAAGTTAAATACACCAGATTCCGAGGATCTTCGTGCAATTACAATATTATTGGGGGCTTTTTGTAAAATAGCAAAAATGGAGGACCAAGGGGAAATTAAAGATAATTAATAAATGAAATAACACTAGAGATTCGAAACCCTTTCTGACGTCTCTCCATCTTCCGATCACCACTCCTCTGTCGCCGCCGTTCCCCTCTACGCCGCGGTGACTCCTCCTGCCCGCCATAGTCGGAGCCTAGTTAGAAGCATTCTTAGGAACATAAAGTTCTACGATAATATATTACTTCTTCGTGGTTCGTTGCTAATCAATTGAAGCTGCTTGAGATGGCGTACGGCGGCCCCGCCGTAGCTTCTACAGCGCCACCAGGTGGCTCTAGGACGGTGAGGCAAGTGAAGCTGGACAAAGAGTGTGAGCTGCGAGTTGAAGTCGGTCCCGATCATCCCCTGCGACTCCGTTTGCTCAATGGCACCGCCGAGATTTGCGGAACGGAAGTTCCGCCGGAGATTTGGTTGACTATACCTAGGAGTCTTAAATTTGCTGTATGTAGTTCTCAAGCTAGCATTTTAATTCCATTATGCACGAACATATACGAAGAGATATATTTTAATGGTTTTTACATAAGATTTCCTGTCTATTTTCTTCATCTGTTGAATTATATTATAGAAATTTTCAATTTTGAAGCTCACTTTTAACATGAATTCCGAGAGAAGGCGAGTTTTGAGTTTAATCGAATGTGCTTTACTATTTTAGTTTCCTTTATTTAATCCTGGACGTAATTGGAGGGTGGACGAAGCTATAGGGCCTCACATGGAATTTTATGGTTGAGATTCTTGTTTATATTTACTATTCTTGTCTAAATCATGGTTCTGATTGAGAACTCCATTGCACGGATCAGGTTTTTACGTGGCATGGTGCAACGATTGAATTGGATGGTACAACTGAAACTGAATATACAGCTGATGAGGTATTGTTGTTGTTCCCTCGCTTATACAACGATATGGGCACACACACGAGTTCTTGCTTTACTGGTTTATTCAATCGCTAATTAACTGTTCTTTCATGTATCGATAGACACCCATGGTCAGCTATGTCAATGTGCATGCTGTGCTGGATGCTCGAAGAAATCGTGCCAAAGCTTCACCCAGTGATTCTGATGCTTCTCAGGTAGTTTTATAGTGAACATACTGAAAAAGGATGAAGTATTCTTTCACTGATCTATCTTTTATATTTTATACAACACTGACTGTTTAAATAATAACGTTTCACTTTAACTTATCTTTCCCGATCTTTTGCTTGTTCACTTGACACTTCACCATAAAAACATCAGGCTATTGTGGACTTTCCAAAAACTAACTTTTACTTATTCTTCCATTATTGAGAAGAACTTGAATTTGCCAGAGTGGATAGGAAGAAGAGTATCATGTCAATTAGCTTAAATAAGAATTGAATAAAGTTTTATTAGTTGAGCTAAGTAAATGATTGTTAAAAGGATTTCTCACATATGATATCAGCTAATTATATCTGTATATGATCATTTTAACTTTCTGATTATACATCAAAGAAATTGTGGGGGAAGTTGCAGCCCAGCTTGGCCTTCATTTAACATTGTCCTGTGAAGAGAAGTGATTCAAACCTCTGTCAAATAGCTATTATGTTTAACTTCAATATGGATTCTTGAGTGCCTTAGCAATTCTACACTGGTTATGGCATTTGTGATTTCTCTAGGGTGGTGTTTGAAACGTGAACAGGTGTTGGTTTAATGGTAGTGAGGAATGGGTTTCATTCCCTCCCATCTACACGAGAGTCACCTGATTTCCAAAACTTGGGTTTTCATCCCATCTAACCAATCACCCTACGAAGCACCCCCTAATACACCTGAAGCATTTACCCCATCTTTCTTTAGGCTGTTGCTATTCCATATTATGTTTAGTAGCTGAAGGATTCTGTTAAGAGGTCGGATTTCAAAAACAAACTTGTTCCATCATCTATTTAATGTCTATATCTGGAAAGACCTTTTTTTTTTTTTTTTGTCATCAAAGCAATTAAATTTATGGTTATAATGTTTTTGGTATATCTTCTTGAATATGGCATTATGCATGTTTTTCA
Organism: Scutellaria baicalensis; assembly: GCA_005771605.1. NCBI lineage: Eukaryota > Viridiplantae > Streptophyta > Magnoliopsida > Lamiales > Lamiaceae > Scutellaria > Scutellaria baicalensis. The sequence goes on along the minus strand of CM016721.1, from coordinate 2,732,878 downwards.
CGTCATTATAGAGCAATTCCTGATAATTCCCTATAGCATCGAACTCACCCAGTCCCTTTATTCAGGGACCAAGGGTTATTGTTGTAGGACCTACAGATTCTGGAAAGAGTACATTGTCAAGGATGCTTCTTAGTTGGGCAGCTAAACAGGGATGGAAACCTACTTGTGTAGATTTAGACATAGGCCAAGGATCGATTACAATACCTGGATGTATAGCTGCAACTCCAATTGAACTACCTATTGATCCAGTGGAAGGAATTCCTCTGGATATGCCTCTAGTTTACTTCCATGGCCATGTGACACCTAGGTAATTGAGTCTGTTTTAATAACTTCCTGAATATGGCTTTTGTTTTTCTTCACAGCCTCTGCACTTTTGTGCTCTTGCAATCACACTATGTACTTGCTTTGCTTAGATAGTTTATCTTATCTCAACTGTAAGGTTTACCCCATTCCAATTTGGTGTTGTTCAGTGCCAATGTAGACCTCTACAAGGTATTGGTGAAGGAGCTTTCTCAAGTTTTGGAGAAGCAATTCGCAGGAAACGTTGAATCTAGAGCCGCTGGCATGGTGATTAATACCATGGGATGGATTGAAGGGGTTGGTTATGAGGTATTTGAGTTTGATAATTATTTATTGTAGCATATATGGCATTGATGAGTTGAGGAAATTATTTTCTAGACTTCACCTTTTTTTTTGTTTCCTTTTATCCTCTTTGCAGTTGCTGCTGCATGCAATTGATACGTTCAATGCCACAGTTGTTCTGGTTTTGGGTCAGGTATCCAATTCTCTGGCCTAAGCAGAGCTTCTTGAAATGACTATTTTTTGAATACAAGTGGCAGGCACCCTTATTATGAATGATCAGGCACTCTATTGATCATGTTCTTTATTTGATTGTTGGAAAACAGTCACAGAAATCTCATTAGTAATATTGATTTTCTCTTTGCTTTCTTGGACGCTTGAACATTTTGCAGGAAAAGCTTTGGAGCATGCTTAGAGATGTCTTGAAAAGCAAACCTAACGTAGACGTGGTGAAGCTTCAGAAATCTGGTGGTGTTGTCTCAAGAAATGCAAAAGTCCGTCAGAAGGCCAGGGCATTAAGAATACGTGTATGTGTTTTTTCACTTCAGTTTGAACTACAAACATTATTAAATAATTTGCAATACCACATCTTTACTTAACATTTTCTTCCATGTTGAGATGTTTTTCTTTTGTACATTTTAACGGCAGGAATACTTCTACGGCCCTGCAAATGATCTTTCCCCACATTCTAACGTTGCAAATTTCGATGATTTGTGCATCTATAAAGTCGGTGGTGGGCCACAGGCGCCACGCTCTGCTCTGCCTGTTGGTGCAGAACCAGCCGCTGATCCTACAAGATTAACTCTTGTTAAGGCTCACCATGACTTGCATCATCTAGTCCTAGCCGTCTCATTTGCTAAAGAACCAGATGAAATTATTTCCAGGTATAGCAATTTCTACACTTGAAGCATATTTATGTTTTGATTGGTCCTAGATTTATCATACTTGTCTCGACCAACTTGTTGAGATATAAGTAAGATCTTTTTTCTTTGAACACATAGTATTGCTTGTGTTTATGACATTCTCTCATAATTCGTTTTTCATCTGTTGCTAGTAATATTGCTGGGTTCATCTGGATCACCGAAGTTAACACTGATAGGTATGAACCCTAGCGTTTTCTTTAATGCAACTGCAATTTCCATTTTGCTTTAATGATCTTTCAATTCGTGACAATGCAGCAAGAAAATCACGTACCTTGCTCCGTCTGCTGGAAGTCTTCCTGGTAAATATTTGATCATGGGAAGCCTGATATGGTACGAAACGTGAGAGCACTTTCTTAGCTTCAACCTTCTTGCTTTTAGTTCTATGTTGTACAAGTAATACAACATCACCCTTGTTACATTATTTCTGGCCAAAAACTTTCGTTGCAAATTTATTAGAATGAGTTATGTTGTTTGACAGTGTCCTGATTAAAAACCATCATCTAATTCAAGTAATAATGTAATAGTGAAGAAGTTTTAATGAAAAAACAGTAGGTTTTAAAAATATTTTCATATTACATGCAATTGAATACATAAATAAGTTGGTAAATTTATGAAAAATTACATGTCATTTATTTTCGTAGAAAAAAGATTTGGCATGTTTTCCACAGCTTAGCCCACGATCATTAAAAAGAAGAATATATAATTAGGATAAGGGTAAAATACAAAAACAAATGATAGGTAGTAGCAATATCTCTACTTTGCAGCAAAAGTTAGCAGCGATATCCTTATTTCGCTACAAAAGTCAATTTACAACGGGCTTATAGCAACGACGTTTGCAACAAGATTTTCTTGCCAGCTAAATTGTTTTTGCAACAACATTATTCTTTGCTTGCCTTTTTCATTGGCCCATTCTTTTCTTTCTTCCTTGCAACTATAAATTGAGGGAAAAACACACCTTAATTTGTTATAATTATATCAACAATCATAAATCTTGCAAATAATTTATGCCTTCATTTCGAATTACACATATAGCTTCTTTAATTTCCTCCAAGCCTTCAGATTAAATCCTTCTTAAAGTTAACTCTTCCAACTACATATTCTTGAATTTCTAAATCCCCTCTTTGATTCGACTATTCAACATTAAATAATGGCATAGACATTTTAATTACCAAATTTTGATAGAGAAGATAATATCTCGATGATTGCTTCTGGGCGTGGATGTTATTACATTAACATTGTAAATTTAAGAAGATTTTGTTGCATATAGTCTCAATTACACTGCAAATCTCTTCCAACTTGTTAATGGCCCTCACAAGGGGTGGTTTCATTTTTCGTTTTTCCACGTAACAAGCTCGGATTTTATAGTGTATTTTTTGGCTTCTGCATAATTGTAGCTCCTCATACAGCTCTTTGCTTTTCCAATATATTCCGATCCCTCTTCGCATCCCTTGAAACACATTATATATCCTTCTCGTAGTTTGAGATCACCATAAGTTTGGCATTTCGCAATTTTGATCGTCTTTTGTATGTCGTTGGCACGAGACTCGGCCATGTTCAATGGTTTTATGGCTAGGGCTGAAAATTCTAAAAAAGAGTCTTTCCAGATTTCATGGCATAACTGATATTGGATTGAGTGGGAGCACATGTTAGTGATGAATTCCTTGGTTACTTTTATTGTAGTAGATTAATATTGCAATGATGAGAGGGTAAAATCTCATCATCTTTGTGTTTTTTTCTTTGAATGATTTAACAAGTCTCTAAGTGTGGCCCTTAAATAGGTATTGCAATGGCCACCAATTTTCCATTTTCATTTTTTTTTGTAATGTGTGTATAATCACTTGAGAAAAAAAATAAAATCTACTCTTTTTGTAACTTGGATTTTAAGAGAAAAGAAGGTTAAATGCAGAATAAATCGTTATCGAAAGACCATTTATGCTGCATGTCAAGCTCACAATTTTTCACAATATAAGAATTTTTTAAAATAAAATCTTTATTAAATGTATTTTTAAATGCAATAGCTTTTACTATGCATGGCTAATTAATGACATTAAAGTAATGTTTAAAAGAAACATTACTAAATAAATTATGACATTTATTTGATTTTTAGTGACATATGCTATATTTTAATTATATATATTGTAAAATATTTTGACAAAAATATAAATATAAAAATCGAAAAAGAAAATGAAGATGGTATGTAAACATGCCCATACAGTTCCGGTTCGCTCGATCTCGGATTTTCGGAACGGGAACCGGAACCGAACCGACCTACATAAGGTTTCGATTCTGGTTTGGAAAGGTTTGCCTGTTCAGTTTCGGTTTGAGTCCTTTTTTTTTTTAAATGTTCATCTCCAATTTTGTAAATAGATGCTTGTTTTCGAAGTATACTTAAAATTAAACTGATATTTTAGAATACAAAATATTAAATTGGAGAGACAAACAATAATTAAGTGAATAGACTTTTGATTAATAATTGGAAAATTAAATAAAGGAAGACTTAGAACTTTAATTTTGAATGAAGAAGAACTCTATCTAATCTATCTTTAACAAAATTATACATCTATCTATCTATCATCTATGTAGTACAAAAGTCTATCTATTACAACTTTTCAATGATCTATTACGATTACAATTTGCAAATTTACAAGTCTAAAAATTGATATTACAAACAACATTAAGCATATAGGATTTAAGCATGTAGAAAACAAACTCACAAACAACATTAAGCATATATTACATGTTCTACCTGTACTTTGCTGTCGTATTTTCATGAATTTTTTTCGATTTTATTTTTCTAACACTAAACCATAAAACAAAACGGTAAAACAAAGGTTATTACAAGCGTTACAAAAATTAACCGAAATAAGACATTTTTTATATAGTATTAGAGGATTTGATTAGATTAGATTATCAATTATATTGATGTATACCATATCATTTTTGTTAGTTTTTCTCCAAATTTGAGTAATCTAACAACTTTTCCACAAAAACTTATATGAGACGTCTCCTATCCGTGAGACGGATCCTTGTTACCCATGAACTGAATCCATATCCATAAATTTTCATATGAATTTCTAAGTATGGGTTATGGATTGACTCGTCTCACGAAAAAAGATCCGTCAGACGATCTCACACGAGACTTACTCCAACTTTTCTACCTATAAGCAACCAATCCCAAATTGGAACAAGGATCATCTAAACCACATCAATCACTCAAACAAATACAAGTATAAATATATTGAAAATTAAGCAACAAAATCAAGAATTCTTGATAACATCATTTATGAGCTTATACATGCCAATTGAAGCAACTGTTGATGAAAGCCCATGAGAAAATATTATTATCTCTTCATCCACAACAAATCCAAAAAGAAAAAAGGAAAAAAAGTATATATCATAAGAAAAACAAATCCAATATGATTAAATATGATGATAATAATAATTACCAGCCATAAACAACATGAGTGTACTTATCTTTAAGCCACCTAAAACTCTTTCTTAAAGAGCCCTTCATTTTGCCTTCAACAGAATAGGCCTTATAGCTAGCAACCCTCTTCTTCCTTTGAAGCTCAGGATCATCAAGACCCCATGACCTTGAAGCTGACCTACCTGTGCTCTTCCCTTTCTTCAGCTTCTGCGGCGGCTCCGGCGGCGGCGCCGCCGTGTATGAAGCATAGGAAGTGCTGTATGACCTGAAATCCTTGGGTCTTGCAGTGGATGAGGGTCCATAGTATGGCTCTATTTGCATATCTTCATCACTGTAGAACTTTGATCTGCTGTATTCCCCCATGGATTGGTTTCTTGTAGCAACTATAGAGAGAGAGAGAGAGAGAGAGAGGAGAGAGAGAGAGAATGCAGAGTTTGTGTATGAAAGTTGAAGCCCAAAGTTTAGACCAGTCAAAGACGACTTCCCATTCTTTATTCTAATTGAGTAAGTCTTGTGTGTCTGACGGATCTTTTTTCATGAGATGGATTAAACTATAACCCACATTTAGCAATTTATATTAAAGTTTGTGGATATGGATTCAATTCATGGGTAATAAAGGATCCGTCTCACGAAACTATCAGTGAGATCATCTCACATGAGATTTTACGATTCTAATTTTGGTGTATTTTATTTTTCTTTCATTTTCTTATTACTTGATGTGTTTATTTTAATTTTGTAAGAATGTTAGATTGTGGTTTAATAATTAATTAAATATGCCAATTACATCTCTTACCCTCAAACATGGTCAAGCTATTAAACAAACTTTGAAGTTTGTGAAAAGTTTAATCCATCTCTATCAACCATCTAGTTTTCAATATATTACATTTGGGTAATTCTATACACACCCCATCAAATACTAAACACACCCCATCTATACACACATTCTTTTTTTTATTATTTTAAGAATGTGTGTATGGATGGGGTGTGTTTAGTATTGATGGGGTGTGTATAGAATTACCCATTACATTTTTAAAGGGTTAACTACGTGGAAGAAAACGAACTTAGTATCCAATTTCAGTTTAACATGATCTTTTAATTGTAAAACAAATAGCGTTCAATTTAGCAGACGTGGAGTCCATATCGTATAAGTTAATTGCCAATATGTACTTTTAATTAATACATTTACCATCCACATGTAATTTTTTACGACAACAATTAACTTACACAATTTGAACTCCACCGCAGTAATTGAAGCCTGAAAAACCCAAATACGTCGTGAATTGAAACATGTTTTAAATTGAGTTTTTTTGTGCTATAATCAAAAATTCATGTTGCAATTGAAACAAACCTTAAGGTCGTGCTTTTTTATACAATTCAGATTGAAAATAAGGTTAATTTCTAAATTATTCATCAACTCAAATTGAAATATTGTGTAAGATTTTTCTCAATATTATGTTTTTCGAACTTGCAACATATATTTTTTTTCTTTTCTGATTGCACCTAAGAGTTTACGATTTTCTCTAGAGTACAATCTAATGTAATAGTTACTATTTTTTCATCCAAAGTCTATATCAATTTCTTGATTTTTAAATCAAAACATATGAAATTAACACACACCAAAACAGTCCACGTAACATCATATCAATTTTCCGATTTTCATTTCATTTCAACTCAATATGAGCAAAAATTGAATAAAAATTTTGACTTTGGCCAAGAAAAAGACCTACACATCACATTAAGTCATAATTCGAAAAAGAAAATAATGAATTTTGGAGTGCAATGAAAAAAAGAAAAATGTAATATTACATATTTAAAAATGGATATATTTCAAGTTGGCCTTTGAATTAAATCTCAGAATTAAAGGGTTAAGTTATGATTTTCACAACATTTTGGTATATGATCAAATCTCATGAATGACAGATATAATTCGCCCTTAAAATTTTTGGATATAAGAAGATAACATGAAGTTTCTAATATTCTTATTTCACATAAAGTTATTTAGATTAGCTATACCTTATTTTTTATGTATTTAATTTGAATGTTAAATATTTTGATAATTTGAGTGACCTCTATAGATTTAGGCCCACCAAACCATAAATATTACTACCTCCGTCCCGGTCCAATTTGCCTATTTGGACCGGACACGAAACTTAAGAAAATGCAGTTGACTTGTTGTTTTAGATTACTTTTTGCTTACTTTTTGATTAAAAAATGTTTTTTTTATACTTTTTGCTTTATAATTTCTTTGTCATTTATGGGCTGACAAATTGGACTGGGACAAACGAAAATGACAAGTAGGCAAATTCGGCTGGGACGGAGGGAGTTACCTTTTTTTGTTTGTTTGTCTTGTTTGATTATTTATTCAAATGTCTATCGTAGAATAATAAATTGAGTTATTCCCTTAATACAAATTTACACTAAATAACGAAATGAAATGAAATAAAATATTCATAATGCTCAGTCGATTTGGAAGTCCACTTATTATTGAATTGTGTGATCTTGAAAATGTCACACAAACATGTGGTTTGAGTTGGTTTCTAGAAACTTGATCTTGATATTTTCTATTATTTTTGCCAAAAAAAGAAAACATACTGTGACAAAAAAACTATATTAAAAAAAAAAGGAAAATTATTCTTGAGAGAAAAAAAAAAAAAATAGTAGAGCTAAATATATCTCTTGAATGAATGGTCAAGCTAAATAGAAGGAAAACTAACTTTTATTCTTGAATGAATGAATGGCCGATTCAAAACAACTCCATATCTTGCAATTGCTCAAAAGCTCAATCTTGTGACAGACTTTAGGCTTTGGAACAATTTCATTGGCAAACCCTGCATTCTTGATTTCCACTCTCTCGAGATTTATACAAATCTCCAAAGAGTAGGTCTTGTGTGAGACCGTCTTACGGATTTTTTTTTGTGAGATGGGTTTCGTAAGACGGGTCAACCCATAACCTACACTTAGCAAGCAATTCATATGAAAATTTGTGAATTTGTGTGAGACCGTCTCACATGAATTTTTGTGATCTCGAAATATGTATGATTGAAGATTTTGAACCCAAACTCGAATACAGATTGCACTACTTCTACATGTTTCTTTAAAAGTTGTATTCTCTTGTTACAAATAAACCTTGCTCTTTTTTTCTTTTCTTTTTCTCAATCATCCAATTATGGATTCGATTTATAAAATTCGAGCAACAGAATTACAGCCCATCTCATTTTGTAATTTCTTTATAGTAATTGTAATTTCAAATCAATCAATCCAACTCATACATAAATTACTTCACTCACTAAACAGATTATAGATTATACATCAAAGATTACACAAAAATGCAGTTCAGTTTATACGAAAAGCTAATGTTTCTATGACTACTTGTCTTGTGTCTAATTGTAATATATGGACAAAACACACAACACTCAATGAATAAATATATGGAGAGAGAGAGAGAGAGAGAGAGAGAGAGAGAGAGTCAAGAAAATCAAACTTTCAAGACTCGATAAATAAGTCCAACATAATCCGAAATGTGCAGTTATTTTAGACAAATTACAACACTGAAAAAACCAAAAATTTTGCAATAGTAGAAGAGTTTGGAGCTGCAATGAAATCGGGAGATGGAAGTCCCCTCTGCAAATAACGGCACTTAAACCTCCCAACTAAAAGTTCGTTCATTACCCGTTAAAACTAACCTAGGAAACAAGTAAAACAAGGAACCTTAACCTTGGACAGGGACAGGCGATCGATCAAAACCTGTTTAGAGCAGATCAGCAACGTTCGCTGGAAGCTCCTCCACCTGAACGTTGTAGAACTTTTGAATGTCGAAAAGCATGCGTTCGTCTTCCTTGGTCACAAAGTTTATGGCCACACCCTTCCTCCCAAACCGCCCACTACGTCCAATACGATGGAGATAGTTCTCAGGCTGAGTTGGCAGGTCGTAGTTGATCACAAGAGAGACCTGCTGAACATCAATACCACGGGCCAAGAGATCGGTGGTGATCAGAACTCGGGATGACCCGGATCTGAACTCTCGCATGATTATGTCTCTCGTGTTCTGGTCCATGTCACCATGGGTGGCAGAGACGGTATGATCACGGCCGCGCATTTTGTCGGTGAGCCAGTCAACCTTGCGCCTTGTGTTCACAAAGATGACACTCTGTGTGATGGCCAATGTCTCGTAGAGATCGCAGAGTGTTTCGAGCTTCCAATCTTCCTTCTCAACATTAACGTAAAACTGCTTGATACCCTCAAGTGTTAGCTCATCACGCTTCACAAGAATACGGACTGGTTTGTTCATAAACTTCCTCGTGATTTCAAGAGCCTCTGGTGGCATGGTAGCAGAAAATACACCAACTTGAATCTTAGGTGGCAGCAACTGGAAGATATCATAGATCTGAAAGAAAAACCACAGGACATTAGAAAATATTGACCTTACACAAAATATCAGAATTAGAGTCAACTGGTAGAGAAACGAGCACAACTTATAGAGGACACTAAAGTCTTCATAACTGAGAGCAGTATGCAATAAATGTAGCTGTGAAAGTTTAGTGAAACAGAAACCAATGATCAATGAGACACAATAATATATCTAATGCACAAACAAAGAAAATAATAAATTCCTTCTAATAGCTAAAAGCTACAATGGAGAAGAAATAACATTCCTTTTCTTTTTGCTGTTGGGGGATTTGGCGGGGAGGGGAGGGGGAGGGGGAGGGGATAAGATAAGAGCAGAAAAAGGACCTGATCCTTGAAACCTCTGGAGAGCATTTCATCAGCTTCATCCAACACAAACATTTTGATGTAATCAGGGCGCAGAGACTGTCTTCGCAACATGTCAAACACACGTCCAGGGGTACCAACCACAACATGGACCCCACTGGAGAGAATACGTTGGTCTTCACGTACACTGGTACCTCCAACGCAAGCATGTACCTTAACACCAAGATAGTCACCTAGAGCTCGCATAACCTTCTCAATTTGCTGTGCAAGCTCACGAGTGGGTGCCAGAACAAGAGCCTGACATTCAACAATATTGTAGTCTAGCTGCTGAAGAATTCCAGAGCAAAAGGTAGCAGTTTTTCCCGTCCCAGATTGAGCTTGTTGAATCACATCAAGCCCCTTGCAGAAGGGAACAATACCTCTCTGCTGAATTGCAGAGGGCTTCTCAAAACCTTCAAAGCAGCACAAATGAGATCATCTTTCATTCTCTAACAAAAAAAAATTCAAAGAAAAAATATACACAGACAAAGAGTAGAAAAAGGGATCAATCAAAAGAAATACAGTTATATCATGCATAAAGCATTATATGCACATCAGTGAATCATTTGTATCAACTCACTGAGAATGTACATAAAGTTGCCTGATAACACCCCTAGGTAAATGATGGATTGATGAAAAACATATCAAAAAACTTGAAACATAATTGATCCAATCAAAAAAATTGCATCATAATCAGGGATGGGATAGGAAGGTTAAAAAAGGAAATAACATGTTTCTAAAATTGATTTTTTTTTTAAGTACCATAGGCATAGATGCCCCTGAGAAGATTTTCCTGTAAGCCCATTGCATCAAAACTTTCATAGACCTCATCATAACTCGTGAAGAATTCCTCGCCATCAGTTCCTAGCCTGAAACAAAAGATTTTCACAATTAAAAAGGGCTAAAAGTAACAAAAGAAATACCAAACAATTTATTTGAGCACTCAGATAAGTTGATAGTTTAAATAATATATATCATAACTTGATAGTATGTGGAAAAAAAAATTAACTCACAGCTCACTCATTTTTGCATCAAACTGGCGAGCATCAAATTGTGAGCCTTCAGGTGCCGTTCCAGCCATGACTGCAGAAATTGAATGAAAATATAAATGAACAAATATACTCTGCACTATAATAGAATCAAGGATAACTCCAGAAATGTACATTAAAACAAGTTTAATTAACTACTGTAACACATTCTCAACTGAATTTTCAAATGTTGCTATTTTCCACAGAAACAGCTACTGAGCTACAGAATGCAAATTTACTTAAATCTACTCTTACATATTTGCATCTTTCATAACACATAATTATGGCAAAAGATCCAAAATTTTAATTTATATACAAATATATTAGCTTAAAAACAATGACTAGGAGTTATAAAATTTAATAAGACTAAGTAGTAAAGAGATAGGTACTCTGAGTAAACAAAAGATGCTAGTGCAGAGCTTTAAAAACAGGATCAAATTTCCAGAAGAAACCCACCACAAATTACACCCCTCTAGTCACAATGACACCAAAGAGCATACTAATTTTGTCAACAAACAAGCAAAGAGTTTGAAACCACTACATTACAATCCAGTATTAATTACAGATCATGTAAGACGGCAGCAACAAAACATTAACTACATGTACCAATGAAAGACACAATGTAGATATTCCAAGTTCCCACATCCCTTAAAATTGAATGAAAAGGCAAACAACCAACAGTTTGGCTAGTGGCTACAAGTAAACATAACTCATAATGCAGCATAGTGTTTAATAATACAAGGACAAAAAAACAAACAGTACAAAAATATAAAAAACACAATCAAAACAACAGTACAGAAAATTTCAAACGTACAAAACATAACGCAACATCTTACTGAGCTTAAAGCTATGAACTTCAAGAGGTATAATGTAATATTTCAAGCAGATTTTGAGCACGCACATACAATCATCACAAGAACCCACTTTTTATTTGTATTTAGTCTTCTTTGCGAGAATGTTCAACCATAACTCCATCAGAACTCACATGGAAGTATAGAGGCAAAAACGCAAAAAAAAGACCAAAACATAGAAAAGGAACTTTGCCCTAATACCAATCATTACAAAAATCATAGAAAATTAACCTAAGAGCCATCAAAGATGATTAGTAACCGCATAAACAAGCAGATCTTCCAAATAAAACAGGCGAAACAAATCCAGCCTATAAAAAAAACAAGTAAATAAAAAAAAAACCTTTCAACCGCCGACCAAAACAATCGATACATCAGTTTATTCACCTACTACATGTGAATCGGACGTAAATAATTAAAAATTCATTGTGAAAGCGCAGGGTTTCGGTTAATTTACCTGATAAAAACTCGATTAAAACAAAGATCTGGTAAAAAGAAGTGATTGAGAGAGTGATTTAGGTTAGGATTTTTGCGGCGATGATTAACCAAAACTCCTCGGATCTACGCCGCGGAGTTGAGGAGAGAGAGACAGTGTCAAAGAGAGAAAGAGAGAGAGAAACACTGGAAATTCGCTGTTTTTTTAGGGGTTGGATTGAACCTACGATGCCTTTGTCTTCTTTCGTTAATTTACCTTTCTACCCTTGGGCTTTCCCTTCCTTAAAAATTAGTGGCCTAGCCGTATTTGGGCCTGTATAATATGGGCCAAGATCCAGCCCACTTTTAAGACCCCTAATGGACCGAAATATATGGTCATCCCAATTATTATTAAATACTAAAAGGATAATCTTATTCTTTATTTGGATTGGGACTAAGCCTATTAGAATTTGGATGAGTCAAATCTCAATTTTTGTTTGTCATGGAATATTTAGATTTTATAAATCAATATGTTCATCACTGATGTATAATGATCGTATCTTTTCATCATATAAAAAATGAAATTGATTGATATGCGAGATATCTAACACGTCAGCAGTGATTATGTGTCTACGGTGGGTAGGATTAGGATAACTCTATTTCTTCACTTCTTACAATTCCTAACAATATACCTATCTTTTCGGAAAAAAAATAATAATACAGGAATATTTATTTTTCAATTTCTCAATATGATTGTAACATCTTAATAAAAAATAAATATTATTCAATATAGTCACCTTATGTTTAAATTTATAACTATTCCCTCAAACTCATTTTACAATCCCAATTTTAGGATTTGTTTTTTCTTTGTCATCACCACAGTCTTGTGCCATCATATTCCATCTCTTGATTTTTTCTTTTCTTCATCATCATCTTTTTTATTCATAAATTGAATTCTCAATTCAAACTCTTCAATTTTTATTAGTAATAGACGTGCACGAAACTGATAATTGATTAAAATTCCTGATGAGACATCATATGAATGATTGAAAACATTTAATTATTGATGGCAAATGCTGCTGTGCACCAGGTGCACGGATCTGGATTGGTGCAATTGGGGCGACCCGACCCGGATCCGCGCACCTGGATTTTCCTTTTTTTTTCTTTTTTTTTTCGCTTCAGGTTGTTACCTTTATGTTGTAAGGATGTGACCTTTACGTTATATAAGTGTGACCTTTATATATAAATGTTATGACCTTTATGTTCAGTAACTTAGGAAAAAATGAAGATTTTCAGGTTTTTTCGCTTTAGATTAAGACCTTTATGTTGTATTGTTGTAACCTTTATGTACAATTCTTATGACCTTTATGTACAAATATTATGACCATTATAATTCATAACTTTGAAAAAAATTTGAAATTTTCAAAATTCAGTGCATTTTAAGGATGAATATATGTGCAGCTAAAATTACATAAACGTAAATATGTACAAATTTTGCTAAAATTCTTCATTTTTTTCTAAATTAGAATATATAAAGGTCATTACATTTATACATAAAGGTCACACTTATATAACACAAAGGTCACAAGCATATAACATAAAAGTAACAACCTGAAGCGAAAAAATAAAATTCAAAAAAAATAAAATAAATAAAAGTGCGCGGATCCGGTTCAACCCGGACCCGACCCGAATTGTATGTGCACCAGTTGCACAGGAGACTAACTCATTATTGATTCATGAATTGATATTTTTAATTTTTTCATTGATATGTCAAGATCTTATTATGTTTTCATTTTAATATTCTTCCCATATTCCTATTATTTCCTATGAAATTACAAATTATTATTATTATTATTATTATTATTATTATTATTATTATTATTATTATTATTATTATTATTATTATTATTATTATTATTATTATTATTATTACTACTACTACTACTATATTATTTGATATATTCAATTTTACTTTTAAAATTAATTGTTGAATATTGATATTTTCAAAAAAAAAAAAAAAAGAACACCAATTTTTTCACAAATCTCAAAAAAAAAAAACAGTTTAATTTTATGATAGGAATCAATTCATAATTTACAATTCATATATAAATGTAAAAATAAATTTGGTTCGACATTGTTAATGAGTCTTGAGATTATACCTATGACTTTCTCATATAAGTTATTATACAAGTTTTGGGTATTTATAATAACAATGACTTCTTTTTAAAATGATTGTTTAATAAAGTGGGTGTTTTAATAATTAGTAGGTCACATAATTATAATCTATATATCTATATATATATATATATAAAAAGAAGACCTTTAATAAAAATAGCATAACTAATTTTTCCTCCTAAATTTACATACTATAATTGGAAAGAATTTAGTTACAATAATTAAAAAATTCAAAAATAAAAAGATTTATACTTTTAAGGATTGTAGGGTCCACTAGGTTGAGCTATAACCTATTGATAGGCTATGTAGATTATTTTTGTCCTTTTTATATTTATATAAATCACATTCTTTAAATTAAATCATTTTTTTATTAAAATTTTTGTTATAATCTATGATATATTAAATTTATCATTTTTGTATCTAGAATTTAATTGTTCATTTTATTTTGTATTCACAATTTTGATAACAAGTGGGGTATAAGTGAATGAATGTATACTTAATGCATATTAAATAATAAATCATGATTTCAAATTAAATGATTTTTCATTTAGAATTTATGTTTAATATATGATTAATCAGTTTTATCGTTTTTATTATAATTTGTTTATTGTAATTTTTAATTTTTAATTTTAATTTTAATTTTAATGAAACAATTTTAGGGACATAGATTTTTTAACAAATCATAATTTCAAATTAAATAATTTCTCCATCTAAAATTTGTTGTTAATGCATGATATTAGATTTATCATTTTTTAAGAATTCTAATTTGTTAATTTACATTGCATCGTAAAAAATAACAATGTATAAATTTGATATTTAAATTTTTGTGCATAATTATATTTAACACAATTAGAAATACAAAAACAAATGACTAATTAAACAAAGATTAGGAAATAAAAAAATAAATTTTAAAATACAAAGTTTTAGACTTTTGGAGAAATTAATTATAATGAAAACCATTTTTATATAATTATTTGGTTTATTTGTCAATTTAAGTGGGTTCAATACTCAGTTATCTACGTTATTTGAATATATATAGCAATATATTAAAGTATTTATATATCTTCTTTAATTAACTATAAATAATTAAGTTATTGGTTAGACCGAAAATTTCAAAGAAAATTATAATTGTGAACATTAGGGAATATGCAGTTTTGTCAATAAAATTAATCACTTATTAAGCATGCATCAAAAAATACAATAATATATTTATCATGACACTTATGTCTATATTATAAACTGCAACATGCATAACATATCTTTAGGAGTTAAAATATTTTTTTAATATCAATTATCGTTTAACATCCATAACACAATAAATGTTTCTCATTACTAAATTTAATTTTTTTTTTTACAAAATTGATTAGTGTATAAAATTGGTGTCATTTTTAACAACTTCTTTTTTTAAATATAGATTTTATAATTCATTGTTCAATAAAAATATAAATTTATATATTATTGTTTGCATTTTAAAATATAATAATATTTAAAATGAGAAACAGTAGAGATAAAATGTCTAAATTCTTATTGATATATAATTTAGGCTACGATAATAGTATCACATTATATTATTAAAAAATTTAAAATTAATAAATTAAATTACAAACCGTGCATCGCACGGGTATAATTCTAGTTTTTATTTAAATGGAATATATAAGTACCATTCCGCTTGACTAGGGAATGATTTTGCAATTTATTCTAAAATAGATATGCCTTTCAATTCATCGATAGATAGAGAGAAGTTGAAATCTCAGTATGACAACAAAAATTCGACGACATCTCATAAAGTTTGTGTTATGAGATTTGTAGATTTATAATTTATAGATCAAAATAGAGATTATTGTGTAAAACATATATAGATTCTCGTGCTCCAACATAAATACGAGCAGGTCATTTATGAGACCGTCTCACATGTCTTAATATATGAGACAAGTTAACTCATAGTCCACACTTGATAATTCAGATAAGAATTTGTAGAAATAGACCCAATTTATGGGTAATAAGAATCTATCTCACGGAAATTTTATGTCGTGTCACATGAATTTTCGTGCATAAATATGAAGAGTTTTTTTATCGAATATTTGGAAGTTGTTTATGTTAATTAATTAAACAATACATACTATTTTTCATCGTATATACATGTTCACTATTTATTAAATATCCAATTAATTTGAAGATGTATATAATTATCAGGCAAAAACTTTTATGAGTCAGATGCATGGATCTAAGATCCATGCACCTGACCCGACCCGTTCACGCGCCCAAAACGCGCCTCCCACGCGCATGCACGCGCTGAAGACCTGTCCTGAAGCTCATCCAAAATTCGCTCAAATAGACCAACCTTTGTGTATAGTTAAACCAACCTTTGTGTATAGTTAGACCAACCATGTGTAGGTAGTTCTAACTATATACAAAAGGTATGTCTAATATGTATAAAGGTATGCTTAACTATATATAAAGGTATGTCTAACATATACAAATGTATGTTTAAGTATGCATAAAGGTATGTCTAACACAACGTAAAAGTATGTCTAACATAACGTAGTGGTATGTGCCAAAATTCAAAAATCAAGCCAAAAAAAGACAAGACATGAAATCTGGGCAGAACTGGTATGTTTAACATAACTTAAAGGTATGTCTAAAATAACGTAAAGGTATGTCTAACATATACTATTGGTATGTGATTTTTTTCAAAAACCATGAGCGAAAAAAAAAAAGGTGCGGTCCCCCTGACCCGGGTGTATGAATCTTAGATCCATACACCTGATTCACAAGAGACTTACTCTAATTATCCTACATTTTGTCATTTAGAGAGAGAGAGAGAGAGGGGGTGTGTGTGAAAGCGAGATAGTTTGAAGTCAAAAGTGGTACAACACCATGCTAGAAGAGGAAAGTGGAGGGACCCACTACAGGCCAGGTCAGCAAGTGGCCACTTCCAAAAAGAGATAGTCTATCATGTCTATCATGTTGTACCCTACACATACGTCACTGGATCAACAAGACAAGGTACAATCATGTGGTCTAATCACAACTTTATTACTTTTAATTATTTGGTATTAAATTAAATTAAATAAAACATCATGTTAGCCGAGTCTGAATCTCCTATTACATATGTTGTTACATCTCATGTTACATAATATTTAATACACGCCACGTATTAATTAGTGATATCATTGAATACACGTGAGGGATGATGATTGATTTAGAATAGGAGATGTAACATCAAATGTAACAGAACATCTCACTCCATGTTAGCCACCCAGCAACCACTGGTGATCATGCAATCCCCACTAACACTAATTACTAATTACTTAATTAATCCCAACCATTTTTAATTAATAAGATGAATCTTGTGCTAATCATGTTCTCATGCCCTGCTTCTTGGTCGGTTTTGCCACTACAATATCCATACATTAGCTATACATAAATGGATTAAACTATATATATATATATATATAATAAAAACTTCTTTTTAGTGAGTTTGGGGTTGAAAGGGACAATACAAGTTAGAAAACCTGCGTGGTTTAGGTTCAAACTCTCATTGTCACACAATCTGCACATTTATAAAGGTGTGATGTCATTAGAGCTATAAGGCTAGTATATGAACTTGGAATGCTTAGGATGTGAAGAACTAAAAGAGGGAGTCTTGTCTCTCATTCCGTGAGACGGGTCAACTAAGTCCTATTAGGATTCAATGATCAAAGTCATAAGTCAAGACTTTGTAATATTTGATGTAGAGTATTGTATTTAGTTGTTTATGAATTTTTATTGGTGCATGCTAATTAAGTTTTTAGTAGTTATTTTCTTTATAATTCGATGTATTTCATTTAATATTAATTTCATTTTTTTTATTTGTTTGAAAATTTTAAATCGCCACCCCCAACCACTCAAGACAGTGGAACCTAATATCCGAATAGAACTGAATCAAATTTTGTTTAGATTCGATTTCCAAGAATTATTATTCTCAACTTGAGAGTTGTATCATCTTTAATCAAATTATACAATCATAGTCCAAACTCGTTTATTTCTAATTTATATTATATTATCTTATGAGTTTTATAAGGGCATGTCTTAAAATTTGATAACAGGAGAGACATAATTGTGAAACATTACAAATATTGAGAATTATTGGATAATGCCCCTAGGGGTACACCCAATGGTGACGACGTGATAAGAAATCCTCCGACAACACATTACAAACTTTGTGGTGGTGGATTTTCACTAAAATATTATGAAGATCTGAGATTTAAATCCCGATACTCTCTCTCACTTAATGTCTGTCATTTAAACATATTCTTAGATCTACACCCCATTCGACAACCGACCCCGATCGAGGAGTCTACGGTTGGAACTTCCCTTCTCTCTAATCAAAAGAGAATTGTGAGATAGTATGTTGAATCTCAAAGATGATGGATGTAAGTGAAGCAAGAAAGCAAAAGAAATAAGTAGAATGGGGAATTAAGGGTGGTGTGACAGTCCCGCAAACTACGCCTTTGAACCCTTTATTTCAAACATTTACTTATATATTCATATTGATTCTCACAATTATAAATTTTTTTTTTAATGTTCAAATAAAATACTAAAATTAATTATTTAATTTAATCAATATACACTTTAGCTGCTTTGGGCGCCGTATATCGTCTACGCGTGGGTTCATACCACTCACTTTCTGCCCAATTCTCATTGGTTCATCACTTCATCAACACCACTGCCTTTATCTTTTTCTTTATATAAAAGAAGACACAATAAAGTAATAATTTAATTATTTTATTGACTTACTTTGTCACTGATCATTTTACGAATCTTGATACGTGAGAGGAGTTTTATTTGAAAATTCATTTGTAAAGGGATCGTTTCATTGTACGTAGTAGTATGATGCAGACACGTGAGATTCGGCCTTAGGATCTACCCACTTTAATGTGGATTGAATTTACAGGTATTATGTACTAACTTACGATGTCGCTCAGGTATTTGACTTTTATTTTAGTTGTGACTTTTTAAGAACATTTTCGAATGAGTCCCAATCGTTTCTGCATGATATTATGTGCATGTTTCATTTGTTTTATCTCATTTGTTGATGTGTGTATTATATTATATACATGTAGATTGTGTGTGGAGTACACGGATTAATTGAGGAGATATAAAGTGATTAATTGTCAACTATTTAATGAATTATACTGATAAGCGATTTTTTTTTTTGTAAATTAATCATGTACCAATCCATCAACATATTAATCTATACCACCATATTCATACTATTTAACAATACTTATATAGCTATGTATGCAAGTAAAATGGCTTAATAGAATAGACGAGTGTTGTCAAATGTGTCCAACGCTAGAAAGCTAAAATTACAAATTCACCAATGAATTTTAATATATATATAGTACTGCTACCTTACCAACCATACACACATTAGTATGTGTCCATCATTGTTGTGTCACCAACATATCAATTAATTTTACTTTTCATATAATGAGGGGACGAGATCGTTACACGTTAACGATGTATATATTAAGAGCTACCTGCCGTAAATATTCAGTGTTTTCCTCTATCTGAGTGACCAATTATTTTAGAAGTAATATATGATGAATGATATATATCTAGAACACAATCAATCACATGCATGGAACATCAGTCATCTTAGACCAAAGTGTAGACAATATGTATTGTATTACACGTACACCGTGATATGTGGAGAAATAAAAGAATATGTGATGTTAGGTCAACAAATGAATAATACCATTTTTAATTGTTATAATGTAACATATCTTTGATACTATCTAGAAAAGTTAGCCAAAATATCACAAATCCACTATAGTTGACATCGACAATGAAAATGCATGGGAATCACACACACACACACTATATATATATATATATATATCCTCAAGAGTACTTTCTTCTTAATTTAGTGAGACAAAAATATTGAAAAACCGACATATGAATATAATTCACGACGTAGAGTTCAATCACCCACAACTCAAATTAATTTCTAAAATTCAATCGTAGATTTAAAAGTTCTGAATCGTAATTGATCATGCTATGATATTAAGTTCGTAAAACAATCTCATAAAAAAACATCCAAGATTGGAAAAAGACAAAAGTGAAATTAATATATCCCATATTGTGGAAAGGTTCGGTGCACAAAAAAAGTGAGGCAGGGAAGAAAAGAGGAATCTATATATCTTCAACCCCCTTCGTTGATTAATAATTATTTTATTTGTATTTTGATTTTGATGATAAATTTATTTATAATATAACGTGTATATATCTTGAATATTTATAATGTCGTGGAATATATTCTATCACCAATCAAAATATTATTTTACTATTTTAGTGAGAAATAATGTTGGGATCATTCGTCATGTTATCCATATTCTTTCTTTATGATAATTCTAGCTAGCTAGTCGAGTCGGGTTCTTTATTCTAGCTATATCATATCATGTCACATCCTTCAATAGAAGTAAGAATATGAGATTAAAATACAACAAGATAATCGAAGCATGATTGTAGTTACTTTAAAAATCATTGCTCATATCTAATAAACACAAATTTTATATGCAACCACGCACTTTGCGATGGTTATACTTATTGTAAAAAAAGATATATTTATATTTGAAATAAACATATTTGAAATATATGTCAAAAAAATATACTTAAATATAACACATACTTATAGTTAAAAAACACATATTTATATTTATAAAAGACACACTTATATCTTGTCGCACATGAAACAGTCTCAGAAGAGACCAAGTCATGGATGAATAATATAATTTTGTTGCATGGAATTAACATATGTTATCTCATATAAATGTTTATATGGAATATTATAAGAAAATCAACATGTATATATAAATACTAAAATGTAATTTCAATTTGGATCTTGTAAGTGAGATATTTTCCATTTTTTTACAATAAAAGTGTATGTATTCCAATTTTGATTTTCTATTTTTTTTTTTCAATTTCAGTCTTTTTTCTTGTTAAAATATGTAAAATCGTAGATAGGGCTGCCACATCAAATTTTCCACCGACCACATAAGCATTTCAGGCTTCCACGTAAGCAAATTTAATAATTCTAATCAAAATTGACTAAAATTGGAAAAGAAAAAAAAGTAAATATAGATGACCAAAAATGAAAAACAGATTCTTGGTTGTCAAAATGGAAAATGTCTTACACATAAAATCAAAATCAAAATATCCATAAGTATATATAATCCATGGATTTTGATTTTGAGTTTTATATGTAATTCAGGATAATCAGAAAAATGGTGATATGCATCGATGTGTATGGATGCTTTTATTATTTTAGTAAGATAGTAAAAAGAAAAATCAAAGAAAAATATACTTAATCATAGATATATAGTTACTGTGCATAGTACACAACATATAGGTAGATTTAAGAAGACAATTGTTCACAAGAAAATGCTTAATTAATTAGGATTACAAGATTTCTTATTCTATATTGATGATGTGGACAAAAATTTAAGATGTGCAATTTTAATTTCATTTTTTTATAATAAAATTGACATGTGTCGTCACTTCAATTATGATCATTGGAAAGCCTTAAAGTTGAACAACATATTTTTCCAGATGATTTTGAATTATTCGAACAAATTAGGACAAAAATTGAAAAGTATCTCAAATTATGAGACTAAATTGAAAAAATCTTGTTTTAAGACTATAAAAGACATTATTTGAATTTTATCGCATATGAGACCCTTAGAAGAGGCCAACTTATTTCCGCAAACGGTCAAAGTTATGAATCAACCCAAAAAGGAAAAAAAATATAATTAATTAATATCACCAATGTGACCGATGCTTTTATTATTTGAATATTCTAAGAAAATTTACACATATTCACATGAGTAATGTATATAAATAGCTAGATCAGATCCAAGAGATGACAAATTTTCACAATTTCCTTTCGTTATTGATTCGTCCTAACTTCAATCTTCCTTTTCTCCGATACCGATTGGAATTCTCCGATTAAAAACACCTGCAAAAACAAAGAACACCGGGGGTTTTCCCGATGAAGAGACTCCGACGCTCAAGTCAGTAATTTAGGAAAAACTTGCTAATGCTTTTTTCTTAATAATTTCAGTGTATAATTTCGTGTGTGTGTGAATAGAAAGATAAGGGTTATAAATACTCCCTGAAAAACGTGGCAGTTAGATTTTCTCCTAAAAAAGTGGGAAGTGTGCGAGATACCCGCGATCGTGGCGGTTGCTTCAAATTTGAATTAGTTCGCTCCGGATTCAGTTCGACATTTCAGCTTGCAAGTCTAATTAGTTCGCTCATATCTCTTTACAGAGCGCGAACTTTCTTGTTCGCCCACACGTTCTACCTACTTCTCTGTTCTGTTCGCATCGATTAGCCTTCAAGTCGGTTGGTTTTTCAAAGCAGTTCGAATGTGGTCAGTTCGACCACATCAGTTATATATATATATATTTTTTACATAAAAATTTCCATGCATTCTTTAATAATGTGAAAATTATTTGTTACTTTAATAAAAATATTATTCATAATCTTTTTTAATAAATAATATGACATGTGGACCAATAGTAGACAAGGGTTATTGTCAATATTGATCTGCACTATATATGCTGGACACTGTTAAACAATTCCATGAATAGTGTGCGCAGCACAGGAGCATGCATTCGATATGGGTTCCATATTAATTAATGTTGTCATCATTTATTCACTTATTTAATAGTATATTGATAATTTATGTTGGAGGAGAAGTTTTAAATATATAATAATGTTTTTACATGAAATAAAGGATATTATATAATTATTAAAATAAGTGGAAAAAAAACTTATCACTTTAAAAACTTAACTACCACAAGTATTTGTGCACATAATAAACTGATCTAACTAGTCAAATTTAATTTTAGTCCATTTAAAATGTCACTGTCCAATTTTCGTCCACCATGGAAGCGGTTTTTAATTTTAGTCCAATTAAGCCAAAAATCGTCACTATTTGGTCCATTTTTATCACTATTTAATCCACCATGGATGCAGTTTTCAATTTTGGTCCAATTAAGCCAAAAATTGATCAAATAGTGACGATGTTTAGCTTAATTGGACTATGAAAACCGCTTTCATGGTGGACGAAAATTGGACAGTAGCTTTTTAAATGGACTAAATTGAAATTTTCACCTAACTTATTACAATTAAGTTTATCAAAAAGAAAGGTACATTGAAATTTTAGAATTATTCTTAAAAATTAGAAGAAGGTTGACCTGAATGAGAGATAGTACTAAACAAGTCAAGTATAGTCAAAGCCTCTAATCCGGAATAGTAGTGGGAAAAAGAGTAGTAACTAGTTTACATAGTGAGCTTTACTATTCATCACAGTCTTGTAGTTTAATTGGTTAATTCATTATGTCCACTAATTTAAGGGTTTGACAATTTTAGTCATTAACTCTTTGAGATAACAATCCATTAACTTTTGAATTTTAGAAATATAGGTTAATAGTTCGAAAAACAGTAATGATTTAACCAAAATTACACGCAAAATATAAGTGCAACCTCAAACTCTGACTTTTGGGTCGAATTATTTGTTGATTGGGGTTGAATGATGGCCTACATTTGAATCATTTTCGCATGGAAATCAATATATATTCATTCAAATTAATATGTTGATCATGTTAAATAATATTTAAATGAAATATGATTTCTTCATGTGAAAATATGATCTAAATGTAAGAAACATGTAAAGAACTCAATCCACATCAGCAGATTAGGCACCAAAGTACAAGATTAGGGTTGCACATGCAATTGGGTGCGCGCAATTTGGGCCCAATTGATATTTTTGGCCTAAAGTTACTGTTGTTGTTGTTATTATTACTATCACGACTAGAAAATAATCAAATTCCAACAGAAATTCCAACGGAAATAATAACCGTTGGAATTTCCAACAGAATTCAACGCTGTTGGAAATTCCGTTGGAATTTTTATAATTTCCAATAGAATTTCCAATAGAATTTCCAACGGAATTCAACGCCGTTGGAAATTCCGTTGGAATAATGTTGGAATTTTTTTTGTGATTGTATATTCCAACAGAAAAGTACCGCTGGAATGTTCCGTTGGAATCATTTTTCCGTTGGAATTTCAGTCGGAATTTAAATTCCAACGCCCCTTTTTCCGACGGTCCACTTCCGTTGGAATTTAAGTGATTTCTAGTAGTGTATTTCGTTTACATGATATTTTAGTTGTTTTCTTAGAATTACGTTTTAGCTTTCGTTTAGATAATATAATGATAGAAATATATATATATATATATATATTCTTATTTAATATTGTTTAAAATATGTTAATAGCAATATTATTTGCTAATGTGTATAACAATAAAAATAATTGAAAAGTAACGTTTAGATATTATGACTTATGAGTAAGAACCTTATATTCCCATAGTGCTATGTGACACAAGGTAAAAACTTATATACCTCTGGTGCACATAGGGGCACGGATATAGGTATTATATACATGATATTCAAGTGTTATATATATACTCTACAGGTGTTACGTTTTGTGATATTATACATATACTCTATAGGTATGTATACGTTTATGTGATACCTGAAGAGTATACACATGATACCTGTAAAGTATATATTTAACACCATATAATAATTAATTTGGGGGCACCGTGCCCCCGGAACACACAAGTATCACTCGTGACACAATGATTAATTGTTTCTTTATATAATAGAGAAAATGTAATCGAATTAAACTCGAACGAAGTTTAGAAATATTGTCAAAATTATGTACTGTACTGCTCTACTCCAAATATTTGTTCAGCAAGCTATATATCCTAAGTTTAGATAATATTGCTTTAAATAATTTAGGTCCAATTTTCAACCGTCTTGACGTTTTTTTAATTTTTTTAATTTCAATCCAGACTTTTAAAGTAAATTAGGTGTTTTATTTAAAATAAAAGAAGAAGAAAAGGTCAAAGTACTTTAAGCTCACATAAATGATCATGTTCATCCAATTATTAACGAAGTAAAGTGTAAGTAAATAACAACAACAAATTAAAATACAAACCACAAATTAACTTTGATCATGAACTCTAACATAGTATTTGATTGGATACTTCAAGATTATTAGTTAAATGTAACGATTTTTATTGATTAATATTTTTGTTATCCTTATAAGTTGGAGGTTTAAAATTCAATTAAAAAAATTCTTTATGTCTGTTTATTCATTGAAGACTCCTCATTCCTTTTTGTTTTTATTACTTAATTTCTTCTATTTTATTTATGGCAAAAACATTTATGCATCAGGTGCATGGATTCGACCCAACCCGCTCGTGTACGCTCCTGCACGCGCCCCACGCGCCTACAACTCGCGCTGAAGCTCACTCAAGTTCGCTCAAATAGGCCTACCTTTATGTATAGTTAGACCTACCTTTGTTTAAGGTAGGTCTAACATAACACAAAGGTAGGTCTAACTATAAATAAAAGTATGTCTAATACAACGTAATGGTACATGTGGGCAATCTAGGGTTTAAAAAAAAAAATTAAAAGTATGAAATTTTTGCAGAATGGTAGGTCTAACCTAACATAAAGGTAGGTCTAACATAACCTAGTGGTAGATGCCAAAATTCAAAAGCCAAGCACAAAAAAGAAAAGGTATGATATTTGGGCAAATATGTAGGTTTAACATAGCGTAAAAGTATGTCTAATATAACCTATTGGTAGACAAAATTTCAAAAATCATGCCCCAAAAAAAAAAAAAACGGATCCCCTAACCCGGATCCGACCGGGGTGCATGGATCTGATTCATAGGAGACTTACTCTTTATTTATAGGTGGATTTAGTACATAATTACTTCCCTAACACCTCCACATTGCATGCAGTGTTCAAAATTTATTCTAATAGATTGGCAAAAGTCCTCTTTCTTTTTTTAGTGTTAGATTTAGTCTTCTATTCCAGTAATTTACTGATATGTAAAAAACCGATTATGATCGAAAATCGATTACATTATTTAATCCCTATTTTAGCACACACAGACATATATATATAATTCAATAAGATAGTAACGATTTTGTAAGATGGAATGTGATATCTTAATGCTATAAGAATGGTATGTAATTGGCATAAAAAAAGGTTGAAAAAAATGAAGAGATTTGATGGTATAATTTAGAATGGCATGATTCTCAGGCTGCTTTGATTTAAAATGCACAGTAGAGTGATATTGGTAGGGCTTCTAGTCTTTGCAAAAGGTGAACAAATTTGAAAGAAATTCTCACGCCCACAAAATTCTTCAACAAGTTGACCATATTGTCAGACTCAGATCGGATAATTCCAAATAAAATAACTATGAGAGAGAGAGAGAGATTTAGAATTACAAGATGCATTGGTAGGTGTACTTAAATTTATGATTCTGAAATCTGATATGTTATTCCTTTTCTTTTTATGGTTTAAATATCTTGTTTGGGAAGGGATGATGGCATTCATCAAGAAGATAATGAGAGAGAGAGAGAGGGTAGAGAGAGAGAGGGCAATAAAATAAGTGTGGGAGAGAGATAGGGCCATAAAAAGATAAAACCACACATTTATTCCATAGTTGGAGATTTCCATTGTTATATAAAGGGGACAATCCCAGCATCATTTCTTCACACATCAAAATCAAAAGCAGTCTCCCTTTTCTAATGAAACAGTTCTCCACTAGTGTTTCAACTGTTTTTGAGGGTTTCTAGATTTAGGGTTCTCTCTCTCTCTCTCTCTCTCTCTCTCTCTCTCTCTCTCTCATCTCTCTTCTTTTGCATACACACAACACATACATGCTTTATCAGACTCCATTGATGTGGGAATTAAGAGATTAATTCCAAAGGGTAAGCTAGGGAGGTGACAGAAGAGAGTGAGCACACATGGTGTTTTCTTGCATGAATCGTTCTACATGCTTGAAGCTATGGGTGCTTACTCTCTCTCTGTCACCCCACCACTCTCTCTCTCTCCTTTCTCTAAACTTTAATCTATGAGTTAGGGTTTTCAAAGGGGCTTGAAGATTTATGCAAAGTTTTAGATCTAGAGATTATAGTTCTCGATTATAAGCTGTATCTTGGTTGAAATTGATCCAATTAACATGACTCTATCTTTTATGCTTGTTTACTAGCAATATATATTGAGTGCTTTCCAACATGTGTGTGTGTTGTCAAAATCTTAATTACAATCAAAACCCAACAAGGTATGGGCTATGTTAATGACTACTATATATATATAGTTATACTAAATACGCATTGTCCTTGGATTAGAGTTTTAATTTTGTGTGTTTGAGAATTAGGATTAGATTAAAGATTTCTGTCTTGATTTCTGAGTTTGCATAAATTTGGCATGATAAAAGTTTCAGTCTGTGAGATATTTATAAGTCATTTTCCTCTATCGGGCTTGATTGAGCCTTTTATCATATTTACTAGTGTCACATGATTTTTCCCTTTGTGTGGATGACATCCCAGTTTCCTCCACTATTAGTAGTGGACAAGATGTTGACTTGATATACTCTCTCTCTATCTCTCTCTCTCTCTCTCTCTCTCTCTCTCTCTCTCTCTCTCTCCACTATAAGTATTATCATAATTGTAGTTTTGGGTGTATATATATATATATATATATATATATATATATATATATCTCATCACAAATAACATCTGCAGTTTTCTGGTTTATGTCTCAATGCTTGAGGTGTTACTGATCAAGCTTGAGTTAATATCTGAGTGAAATGTCAATTGAAGTCAAAGGAAGGGAAATCTAAACTTTGTTTTCATATCTTTATAATTATTGTATTAGGGTTTCAATCTTCATTGGATTTAATTAGCATGGTTTTGGCAGTACTTTGCATGCTTATTGTATTGTGTAATTTAATGATGTTTTAGAGGGTGTTTGACCAAGCCTCTTAAAATCTTATAATAAGACATTTGATCTTGAAATAAAAATAGTTATTGATGTATTTGGGGATTAAATAAGATGGTAATTAAGTTTATAAGTTGTTAGCAACAATAATAATACTGAGATGATGAAGGAGCTTCACTTTTTTAAAATTTATCATACATTTTTAAGGAGATTTTATGCTCTTAATCATGTTATAAGATGTTTTTAACAAGTTATAAACTCAGTTAAACACACTAGATCTCTCTCTTATATAGCCCATATATATATTATCCTACTTAGTGTTTTCTTAGTATATAATGATCAATTGTATACAAAGAAACCACATGATCTTCAACTTGCAGCTGCTACTGTAAAATTAGCTGTAGCATAGTATATCTGTCTGCCACACACACACACACACACACACACACTCTTATATACATGTATTTGATGAACTTTTTATGTGGGCAAAAACACTAAAAAGGCTCTTTTTCATCTGTGCAAAGATAAGAAGCTCAAATGTAGATATATATTGATATGCTCATCATGAGAGTACTGATGAAAACTCAATATTTCTTTGATAGTCATCATATATGTTACATGTTGAAGTTGTTGATGTCATCTTGAAGATCAGATATGAGCCTTTTTTCGGAAATAATGAAGTTTCTGGGATCAAATTCTTGATGGTTTTTGTTGGACTGAAACTAAATACATATGTGACTCTGTATATGTTGAGCAACTTGAAATGATTTAGATTGATATAAGGTATATATATAGAGGTTATTAATTTCCTCATGATTTATCAAATGGGCATATATATATACATCTTGGCCATTCAAATTCTTGTGTGTATGTATATATATAGTCCAAGAAAATCTTTGATCATAGTTGAATATGTGAGTGGGATCATTAGGCATGTATATATGGAATGGTGATGGAGACACTGACTTGTATCACTTAATGTATTTGTGAACATTCGTTTTCGAATCTTAATTCTTCATGTTATTCATCGCATATTTTACCACCACGATGAGTCCTCATCGGGGCGTAAATTTATCGTTCCTTTTTAACAGTGTAGTGGCTATAAGATTGAGGAGAAGCCAATCTCAAAAATTGTTTTCACATTCTTTCTATTGTGGTACCTGGCAACAATTATCACCAGTACTGTGCATTGATGGTTGGTTTTTATGCAGACATTTTCTTTGGAAAGTTAAAATTTAAGATCAATTGAAAAAACAATTAGTATCTTTTTATGTGACATTGAATTTGTTCATGCCAGGTTTGTGTATTTGTTGGTAGTTGAGCAATTAAGCTTCATCTCATCCATGAGCAGGAAAGTTGGTAAAAATTACAGAAATGCCATTTCCGTTTTCAAAATTGTCATATTAATAAAAAATTAAAAATTAAAAAAAAATAGTAAATCTTACTTCATAAACTATTATATATATATATATATACGAGTATCAGCACGTGGGTCGCACGTGGATGATAGATATTTTAAATCAAAATAATATTATATTATTATTAACCTTAAATAATAATTTTTTATAATGATAGACAATCTATATTAAATTAATAAAACTCAGAATTTTTTTAATAGTAAATTAGAGTCCTAATATAATAGAATCATACTCATAATAGAATTCTATATGATTTTGGTTTAGAATTTCAATGTAACATTATTTAAATATGAACATCATAAATTACTATTATAACCTTAAATAAAATCTTTAATAAGGATATATTAGACAAAATATTCATACTTTTATATATGAAATAGATATAGTGAAAAAATAAAAATAAAAGATCAATTTTATTCTAAAAGCTCAATTTTAGTCTCATTAAAAAGCTACTGTCCAATTTCAGTCCATTTAAATTTCAAAAATCAATTGAAGTCCCACTAAGTCACAATGTGTCCAATTCGAGTAATTTTTCCACCGAAATTGGCATATTCCGGTGAATCTCCGACGGGTACGACGCACTCGCCCACAATTCTGAAGATTCCGCCCAGAGTGCGCTGATGTGTCTTTTCTTATCCATGTGTCACGATTTTCTCATATAAAATAAATCCAGAAAAAGTCACCTCAGTAATCAGGATGATTAATGTCGACACACAATTCGAGATACTTACAAGCCAAATTGGCGGAGGTGGTGGAGTTCATCATGAAGAACAAGGAGATGCAACACTGAAAAAATGTAATTACTCATAGAGTACGAGTTCTGAGCATAGGTCGCCAGTAGCACGTCAACGGTGGGCACAAAATTTAATTACTCCCAACCCAATTAGAGTACCTAATATGATGGGTTACCTTTCGAGATAGAGTACTATGAGGTCCAACAGGGTTCGAGATTGGCGCCACCACCAATATGATATTTGATTATAGGGTGCCTTTCCTAATTTTGATCCACCAATTCTTGTCAATATCCTATCGATACCTCATTGTAATTAGGTTAATTAGGTACAAATATATTAATGTTATCTTCTTTTTAAACTATAAATAAATCTATTCATGGTTTAAATTTATATAAAATGAACATGAAAACGATCTCCAATAAAGTCTCAAAGTTCCCTCCAAATGTTATATATGAGTATGAAAATGAGAAGCCTTAGCAAAAGCGTGTGTTTTGCTTCCCTTTTAAGAAACAGAACATTCCTTGACAGAGAAGATCTAAAATAGTTATCATTAACTTCAATCTTCATTTACTCCCATAATATGTGAGTTTCAGTCGTGCCCTTTACAATTTTGGTGTATCAAGTTTATACTTTTCAATTTTAGTCCTTTAACTATCGACTTTTTCTAATTTTAGTCCTTCTGACTGCTATATTAGTTTTCCGAGTGTCACATCAGATTTTTCAATGGTCACATCAGCAATTTTAGTTGTTTCGACCAAAAAGGACTAAAAATTGAAGAAAAAAATTGATAGTTAAAGAAATAAAATTGAAAAACTTAAATTTGATACACCAAAACTGAAAAGTGTCCAACTTACCGGAGTAAAATTGATATTTCCCCTAAAACCATACCAATTCATATTTGATTGTATTCATGGGAGAAGGTTACATCCATATTACATTTGAGGCACCTAGGCTTGGAGGGTCTCAAAGAAGACATGAAGTAGAAGGAGTATATTGTGAGTCCGTGTTACGAATTTTTATTCCATTCCATTGCATGAGACAGTTGTACCCACAGCCCAATTACCCACAACTCAAACTCTACAATTTACATGTTATTTGTGACTGATGGGATTCTATCTCATGATAACTGTCCATGAAACCGTTTCACATGAGTTTTTGTGGTCAGATCACGTGTTTTCGACAACAAACATAATATACGAACTTGGGAGGGTGTCAGAAAGACAGGTTGGAGTATATGTTTCCGACAATAATGTTGGGCTTAGATTTCGTAAACTTCATGTGGCACCCATATATCCCTTAAGGACTAATATTTTAATCACAAAAACTCATGTGAGACGGTCTCATGGATAGTTTCCGTGAGACGGATCCTTAAAACCCATAAATGAATCCATATCCACATATTTCTATATGAATTGATATGTGTGGGTTATGAGTTGACCCGTCTCACAAAAAAAGCGAACATGATCCTCTATTCCCATTATATATTCCATCTTGTATTCCATCGTTGGATTATTGCCACGTGTCGT
Organism: Scutellaria baicalensis; assembly: GCA_005771605.1. Classification (NCBI taxonomy): domain Eukaryota; kingdom Viridiplantae; phylum Streptophyta; class Magnoliopsida; order Lamiales; family Lamiaceae; genus Scutellaria; species Scutellaria baicalensis. The sequence goes on along the minus strand of CM016721.1, from coordinate 2,701,198 downwards.
TGGTGCACATACATATTTTGTACTAGATTACATATTAACAATCCAACGCGCTCAAACAGGATTTGCACGACAGATTTTTTTTTCCGCCAAATCTCACGTAAGAGCAAACGTATCTCGTGATTTCAGGAATTTCTATGAAGATCCCAAGCCAAAATGCAACAGTTTCAACTAAGAACAAGAAGAAGAATCAAGATAATTCAATCCGCCTCGTGTTGCCCTCAAAATTGAATCGAAAATTTGTAAGTTTGCTACCATTCTTTTCTCTTTTCCTAGTTTCAATTCTAATTCTTATGAGTTCTATTCAATTGTGGGTTCTTCATAGTTTTTCATTTCAATGGTGGGTTCTTCATTTCAATATGAACATTAGGTGTTTGATAAAATGTCTCAATGACAAATACAATGTGACTTTAAACTTGTTTGACGAGTTTACTAGCATTTGTTGAGAGGAATCAGTTTTATATAAAGTTAATGAAACAAGTATGATGCACTCTAACTACAAAATAAAAATAAAAAAAGAACAAATCAACAATGAAAGTATACATGCTCCATATTTGACTTCATCATCAGCTGTCATGCTCAAAAGAATAAGAATGGAATTTGCAGTTTATGTCAAAAACTTGGTCATTGTTTAATTCCTCCCACCTTAATTCTAGCTATGCATAACATGGTCATAGTAAAACTGCATAACTAATTTGGGAGATTTTTTAATGATGCATTTTGAATTGTATCAATCTGATAAGGGGACGTAGCTCAAATGGTAGAGCACTCGCATTGCATTGCGAGAGGCACGGGGTTCAATTCCCCACATCCCCATTGGTCGAAAACACGTGCTTGGTCTTGCAACATAATATACATTCTGTACTTCCAAGTTTTTTTAATTTTTGAAGCAGTAGTTTGAAAATGAATATGTATGCTTGATTTTAAAATGCATCATTGAAAAATCTCCCAAATTAGTTATGCAGTTTTACTATGACCATGTTATGCATAGCTAGAATTAAAGGATGAGAGGAATTAAACAATGACCAAGTTTTTGACATAAACTGCAAATTCCATTCTCATTCTTTTGAGCATGACAGCTGATGATGGAGTCAAATATGGAGCATGTATACTTTCATTGCTGATTTGTTCTTCTTATTTTTTCTATTTTGTAGTTAGAGTACATCATACTTGTCTCATTAACTTTATATAAAACTGATTCCTCTCAACAAATGCTAGTAAACTCATCAAACAAGTTTGAAGTCACATTGTATTTGTCATTGAGACATTTCATCAAACACCTAATGTTCATATTGAAATGAAGAACCCACCATTGAAATGAAAAGCTATAAAGAACCCACAATTGAATAGATCTCAATTCCGCCTATAAGAATCAGAGTTGAAACTAGGAAAAGAGAAAAGAATGGTAGCAAACTTACAAATTTTCGATTCAATTTTGAGGGCAACATGAGGCGGATTGAATTATCTTGATTCTTCTTCTTGTTCTTAGTTGAAACTGTTGCATTTTGGCTTGGGATCTTCGTAGCAATTTCTGAAATCACGAGATACGTTTGCTCTTACGTGAGATTTGGCAGAAAAAAAAAATCTGTCGTGCAAATCCTGTTTGAGCGCGTTGGATTGTTAATATGTAATCTAGTACAAAATATGTATGTGCACCAATGACACGTGGCGATAATCCAACAGTGGAATACAAGATGGAATATATAATGGAAATAGAGGATCTTGTTCGCAAAAAAAATTCGTAAGACGGTGTCACACAAGAACTACTCTATTTTAATCATCACTAATTAAGATTGTTTACGTTTTGTTTTCTTTATACCTTAATATTTACACTTTGAAAATATTACACGATTTGCTAATCCAATCCCATCAAATTAGTAAGGATATTAAACTAAATATATACTCCCTCCGTTCGGTCCAAGTTACCTACTTGGACCGGGCACGGAACCTAAGAAAATGCAGTTGACTAGGTTACTTTTTGATTAAAAAAATGTTTTATATATTTTTTGTTGTTGTTTTTTGACTTTTTGGTTACTTTTTGACTTTTTGGTTACTTTTTGGTTAAAAAAATATTATTTCTTTGCTATTTTGGGGTTAGCAAGTTCGATTGGGACGGACGAAAATGGCAAGTAGGTAAGTTGGAGCGGGACGGAGGGAGTATCTTAAAATCATTCTATTAATACATGAAGTATATATTTGAAATTAAAACATATAATAAAATTAAAATGAAAGACTCATGTAATTTCAATCAAATTGATATACATATAGAGGCTAATTAAATACGTACAACTACATTTATTATCATTATTGTTCATACAAAACTTAGAAGAAAAATAAACAAAAACGAAACAATGGAAGTGTGATGATGATGGTAATGAAGATATGAAGAAGCTTTTGAAGCGTAGAAATAGTAGTAAGGATAGGAGAAGTTCCGCTGCCCGGTCGTGCCCGGCGGCGCCGTCGTGCCTGGATTGTACACATAAATCAGAGGCGGCTGAGGAGCGGCGCCGCCCGACTTCGGCGGCGGAGGAGGAGGAGGTGGAGGACGAGCTGGCGGCGGCGATGTCAGCGAAGGAGAACTAAAGTAGTATGGCAGAGGCGGCGAGTAATGGTGTACCGGTGGTGGCGGAGGCGTGGCCGTCGGCGCTGGCGGAGGCGGTGGTGGTGGCGTTTTTGGAATTGCCGGCGCCGGTGGTGTTGGTGGTGATGATAGTGATGGTGGTGGTGAGCATATTACAGGGCAAGTTTCACAGTCACTAATACATAGTAAACCTGCAAGTGGGATGTCTGTTTGGCTCTGAGATTTTGAGGTTGAGAGAAGAGAGATAATGATGAGGAGAGAGAAGATCCATTTGCTTGCCACTGTTGTGAGATTTGTTGTGTGTTTCATTTGGTTTCATGAAATTTTGATGTGAAGTGAAGAGATTATGTGTGTTTTCTTGAGATTCTTGGTTATGGGTAGTATGCATTTATAGACAACAATGTGGGGTTTGGAATATTTGGAGTTAGTGGCAATTTATTTGATGGGCCAACCATAAAATAGGATAAAACTAAGTTTAAACTAGTTAAAACTTAGTTATTTTACTCAACTTCGTAGAATTATCTTTAATGAGATGGTCAGTAACTTACACGTAACATACACACATGCATGCGTCATGATACAATCAGCACGAACCACGTGGCACAATCCACACAAACTTACCTACACATTACATGTACGTACACGCTAATTTAGTAAAGGTGTTTTAGTCAAGTACTCGCCAACTTTTACGTGGTTAGAAATATGTTTTCTTATAAGTTGGTTAGTATAAATTTGTAGTTATCTTATTTTGCTATTTCTACACATTATTACTTATGAATAATGTTTTAGGAGTAGAGGGTTTGTTTTGACATAATGTGCATATTTGAAAAGTTGATATATTGAAGAGAATAGATTGATATATGAGTTCTTGGATCTTGATAGATGTGTTGGTTCAAATTTGAGACAATGAAGTCCAACATTTGTCAATAAAGCAAACAATGAGTTTACTTGATATATGATTGTAAAAGTCAAACTCACAATCAATTACAATCATATGAATCAAATATTTCTTGCTTTTTGGACTTCATTAACAAAGCCATTATGTGGTGAATTGTTTCATAGTAGTATTCAATTGCCATTTCCTATTTCAATGGTTTCATAGAGGACATTTGTTGGATATTGACTCTTATATTGTGCTTTTCTATAGACACAATTAATTGAATTGTGCTTTTCTCTTGCCACAATCCACCACCATTTTGTCCAAAGATTGTTGTACACTTGATGCTTTTCTGCTTTGCAATGTTGTACCTTTCTTATGAAGGAAGGAGGACCTAGGAATCAACCCTTTTAGTCTCCAATCCCAAGTAAAGAATTTTACCTTCAAAAGACTATAATTTGATATATATATATATATATATATATATAAAATTGTTTGTATAATCATAAACACCCCATATATAATACTACCTCCGTCCCAAAATCAAAATTGTTCAAAATCAAGTTGTTCCGTCACCTCATTTTTAATGCATAAATTGTCAATCATTTAAACTTTCTTGAGATACGATTATTGCCTGCAATTGTGGTTTTATTAATTTTAGTCTTGAAAGTCTTTTGTCATGCTACGATAAGTGCTATATATAGTTAACAAAACTCTATAAACTACTGCAACTATTAGGGGATCTGCATCATACATTTTACAAACTCAAGAACTTAATTAGTAGATTGTGAACTTCGTTTTTCTTGCTAATCACATTAGTATCACTTGCAATTCAAAAAATAAATTATGAACATTAATTTCAGATATTTCATATCTTTTATCGCAACTTAAAGATTTATACATCACCAATACAATCTACTATCCAAGAACAACGATTTATCCTATCAAGCAACAAGATTTAATCCTAAAAGATTTCTCAACAGATTGTGAACTATGTTCGTGGTGATTTTCATCAAATTGTTTCTTCCTATAATTACAAAGATTTGGAAACCTTATTTTTGAAAATAAGAAATCAATCCGTTCATAGTCTTTATTGCAATATACACTAGCATATCTCATTAGGTTGACATCATCATTAATTCTTGATAATTAAAAAATTATCTCTTACCTCATTAGGTTAGACTTATTATAGTTGTGATACTATATACATTACTTTCTCATCTTGGTGTTGACAATAGCTCTAGTATTAATTAGAGTTTATTTCAATTTGGTTCTATATGTATTACCCTTTCCATTTTTGAATAATTAAGTATACGTTCTCCAATTTTGGTCCTATATGTTTTTACTTTTTCAATTTTGGTTATATTGTTCAATTTTGGTCCTATATGTTTCTACTTTTTCCAATTTTGGTTATATTGTTCAATTTTGGTCATATATGTTTCAATTTTTCTTCCAATTTTAGTCCAATTTTAGCCGGAATTATCGAAATCGCCGATGCCACGTAAGACTTCCCGACGGTCATCCCAGATTGATATTGGAAAAATTTGAGACATACAAGACCAAAATCGAAAAATTTGAAACATACAAGATCAATATTGAAAAATTTGACTAAAACTGGAAAAATTTGAAACATATAGGATCAAAATTGAAAAAAAGTAGAAGCATACAGGACCAAAATTGGAAAACGTATACTTGATTGTTCATAAATGGAAAGGATGATACATACAGGACGAAAATAGAAATTAACCCTATTAATTAATCAACATGATCTTGTACAATTTTTCATCTTTTTTAATAAAGTATATATATATATATATATATATATATGTGTGTGTGTGTTACACAAATCCAGAAGGCAAATGTTGATGTGCACTAGATGCACAAATCTGGATTAGTGCAACTGGGGCGATCCGACCCAGATCCGCGCACCTGGATTTTTCTTTTTTTTCTTTTTTTTTTCGCTTCAGGCTGTTACCTTTATGTTGTAAGGATGTGACATTTACGTTATATAAGTGTGACCTTTATATATAAATGTTATGACCTTTATGTTCAGTAACTTAGGAAACAATGAAGATTTTCAGGTTTTTTCGCTTCAAATTAAGACCTTTATATTATATTGTTGTAACCTTTATGTACAATTCTTGTGACCTTTATGTACAAATATTATAATCTTTATAATCCATAACTTTGAAAAAAAAATTGAAATTTTCAAAATTCAGTGCATTTTAAGGATGGATTTATGTGCAGCTAAGATTACATAAATGTAAATATGTACAAATTTTGTTAAAATTCTTCATTTTTTTCTAAGTTAGAGTATATAAAGGTTATTACATTTATACATAAAGGTCACACTTATATAACATAAATGTCACATGCATATAACATAAGGGTAACAATCTAAAGCGAAAAAATTTTAAAAAATAAAATAAATAAAAGTGCACGGATCCAGGTCGACCCGAACCCGACCCGAATTGTATATACACCAGTTGCACAAGAAACTAACTCAATCCAGAAAATGACACATGTAACTCATCACAATTTGACAAATTAAGAAAATGATGACAAGCACATGGCATACAAACTGATCTTCGATTTATTGGGTCTATCATGATATTAGGGTGATTCTATTCACAATTATATATAATATGGTAATAGTGTGTGTCTATATATATAGATAAAATATTTTATGCAACTGGGGATCTAGCACCCAGGTTGACCCGCCTCACGCTCGTTTTCACACGCCCCTACGTGCCTGGTGGGTGCGCTCAAACCCACCAAGATTCACTTCAGGCAGTCATACTCTCATGTTATGTTAGGGTTACCCTCATATTATGTTAGTGTTACCCGTGTTACCCTCACGAGGGTAACACTAACATAACATGAATGTAACTCTAACATAACACGAGAGTAACCCTAACATAACATGAGGGTATGATTAACATTTTAGTTAAGTAGTTTTAAACTAAGGGTATGAAATCTGGAGATGGGGTCACATTAACATAACACGAAGGTAACCCTAACATAACACGAAAATAACACTAACATAACGTGAGGGTAACAACAAAAACACGCGAAAAAAGTAAAGAGGCACGGGCTGGACGGGCCAGCCCAGCCCGCGTGCGGGCCAGTTGCACGAATCACAGATCCCGTGCAACTGGTGCACAGGAGAGTAACTCATATATATATAAACCTTTTTTGTTTTACTCTCTCTCTGTTTTTTTTTTTTTTTTACAACTATCATAATACTGATATTTCCATCTTTTCATCACTCCATTATCTTAAGCAACAGAAATTTACAAGCACTATACTAATAAAAATAAAGTGACAAATCTTTTCAATAATGATTATAATTCTTTTAGTAATTGTAAAGAGTAACAACTTTATTTATTTATGTAGCATTTTGTTGCAATGATTAATTAGGCCCATGACTTGACCCATTGGGCCTCTTGTCAAGAACATAACTCTTGGCACTTCCAATAACAAATACTACCTTCCGTCCCACTTAAATATGCCTACTTTGAACGGCACGAATCCTAAGAAAAAAATGTTAACTTTGATTGGATGTGTTATTTTTATATTTTTGAGTAGCAATTCTGTAAATTTAAAGGTATAATTTGAGTGCAAAAGTTGTAAAATGAAAGAAATTGAGGGGTAAGGGAGTAAATTTTCTTTGCCATTTTTGGGCTGACAAATTAGACTAGGACAAACGAAAATGACATGTAGACAGTTTTAAGTGGGAGGGAGGGAGTACAAAATATAAAATTCGTCACATAGATTGAAAATTAAAAACCTCAAATTTCCAATTATGGAACCATAAAATGAACTTTACAAGAATATTAAAAAAAATGAAGAAAAAATGTAGTTGTCATTTCGAATTTTTGGAAAAATCTTGAGCTTGACCTCCTTAATCATGGGTACCTTCTGATCCAGCCACAATCACATTAGGAGTTCTAATTTTAAACCTGTCGAGTCTTAGATCTTCAATTTCAGTATCAATTCTTCGGCTACCTATTGCTCTCATGCTCGTGCTCCTTGGTAATGAACGATTCTTCTTCATTTGCTTCTTTTGTCGCCATGGAATCAGAAGCCAATAAGAAAGTGATAAGAAAGTGATAAGAAAGCTTGTGATGACATTTAACTCGTGTGGGAATAAAATTTGAACTCTTCAATATGTTCATAAATTATGCCTTATGTTCATGAGTTACTTTATCTAATATCTAATCTAATACTAGTGATTTATCTGATATCTAATCTATTATATAAAAAGTGTATTGTTTCGGTCAATTTTTGAAATGCTTATTATATCCGAGTAGTTTTAAGAAGTAAGGATATTTAGGTAATTTTATAAATATATGAAATAACTACAATAATAAAATAAAATAATATATATGTTTAAGATATGAGTGACACTTGTGTGTCTAGGGGCATGGTGCCCCCAAATTAATCATCATATTTTCCTTTCACATCTAATCATTATCATAATTTAGGGTCATAGTACACCGGATGTATTAATATATCAGACTCTCAACTTATTTTCTGCCATCAGATCTGAGATTATTAAGGTCAAAATCAACAATATTCTCGGATCTAATGGCTGGAAATGATGAAGAGTCTGGTGTATTACAGAATCACCCCATAATTCATAACCTTCTCCTTACACATTATTTTCTCTCAGATTTTCATATTCAGTCATCACATGTTCATTTAGTTATTCTTTTTTTTTTTGTTGTAATTCATCATTTGAATCTTCACTTGAAGAACTAAAAAAACTTATCAAAATTCCATTATTGACTTCTAATCATGTCTTCCATTCTTTTTCTCATATTACCTTTTCAACTTCAGATTGATATTTTCTTGGAAACATATCTGTCCTACAAATCTTAAGTTTAAATATTTGTCACATGATATGACAAAGCCAACGACAACAACTTAAACTATTGAACATTGAAAAGTACCACGTATCTTCTTGTAGATTAAATGGTATCTCACTTTTACAATAATCCTAGTTATGCGATGATCAAACACGATAATAAGGGATTCGAACTCGGATCATCACGCACTATAAGATGGGATACCATTTGAGCTACCAGGCCCGTGGTAGCTAGCTAGGTTAGACAATAAGTTGAGTGTAGTTATTAAATTTTGACTTGCATATTTAGTTTTGTGATAAATGCATATCTGAATTTAAGGACCGTTTCAATTTTGATTAATCCTCCATTTTCCAACTTCTAACTTTTTTAGAAAAAGGGTTTGCTAAATCATGATATATAATCTAAAGTCAAAAACTTATATACCTCTGGGGCATATAGGGGCACAAATATAGGTGTTATATATGTGTTCTTCAGGTGTTATATATATATTCTACAAGTGTTATGTTTTTTTGGTGTTATACATATACTCTACAGGTATCATGTTTATATAAGAGTATACATGTGATACCTGAAGAGTATACACATGATACCTGTAGAGTGTGTATTTAACACCAATATGATGATTAATTTGGGGGCACCGTACCCCCGGACACACAAGTGTAACTCTAATCTAAAATATGATTCATATTATAATTATTCCAGATTTTGGACTGGAATTAAAAGCAGCCCCTCTTTATCTCGAATGCATTAATAGTTGTAATTTTGACTTCACAAATCACAATTTTAAATTAAATCTTTTTCGACAAAATCTGAAGGTGCATTTGATGCATGCACCACAAAATTATAGATATGATTGTTTCAATATCACTTTTTTTATTTTTGTTTTTTGAATTGATAAAACTTGTATTATGTATATGAAAAACATTCAAACTAGATGAATCTCACTAAAATATAATATTGTTGGATAATGAGGAATTATTGATTGACCCGTCTAATAAAATTAAATTCATGAGATGATTTCACGAAATTTTTATTCTAAAATGTAAATAGAAATGTATAGCAACGTTCAATTAAGAGGATAACGTATTAAAATGTGTGAAACTTTATGCAAATTAACCTAAAGAAATTCATACAAGCAAGCTTATAAAGAATAAAGAATTAAAGTGTTTGTATTAACTCAGTTTTAACTCGGTCCTATTCAATTTGTTACTTGTATAGAATTTGCCATGTTCAATACTCATTCTATAAAAAGATAATAAAATACATAGAATTCAACACGACTCTTAAACCTACCAAATAGACTATATATATATATATATGAATTTCAATTCCAAATATATTAATGTAACTCGAACATATTTCCAATATTTCATTACTTGGTCCAACGAATTAGTCAGATCTAGGGTTGTAACTCATGTCGAGTTGGACCACTCGAGCAGATTTCAGATTCGAGCCAAAACGTATTAATACTCGATTCGACAAACTCGCAAGCATAACCGAACATATGTTAAATTTTCAATTTCACCCTTACATTAAAGTTTTCGTTTTCAATTTCTTTTCTTCAATTTTTTTTGGGTATCGAATTGATCAAGCTCGAACTTATCGAGTTATTTATCGTATTCGGTTCGATCATTAAATTTGTAAGTTCAGGTCGAGATCGGACTTCAAGATTTGGAATCCAACTTGGATCTGAGAGTTGGAGACATTTGGAAAACAACACAAATGTGTGAAAAGCAATTATTATATGGCTCCAAAATGTGAAAAAAAACTTGGAAAAGGGGGAAAAAAAGAAAAAGAAATTAAGAGAGAAGAAAAAGAAAAGAGGAAAAGGATGAGTCAGAAACGCGTAGGCACAATTCTCAACTCAACTCATTACAAATTCATCACCGTCTTTGACCAACATCTCTGTCTCTATCATCTCACCCTCGAAACTTCCTCAATTCTATCCCATGTTCACACCTCTCTCTCTCTATCTCTTTATCTCTCTACTCTATATATATTGCAGAGCTGACCCCAATTTCAAAACCCCTTTTTTTTTTTGGTTTGACCTTCGTGCTGCGTTCACATTTCGATTGACGCATTTTATCAAACACATGAGTTGCACTTCTGTTGTGTGTATATGAGGCTTCGGGTTTCGTGGAATTTTCCGATTGCTCGTCTGGTTTGCGTGGTTGAGACGTTTTACAGGAGGCCCAGTTGGAGATGAACGAGAACAAGCAGCAGCAGAGGAAGAGAAGGCGAAGAGGGGGCTCGAGTGGTGGGGTTGGGAATCTGGCGGCGGAGATTGATGATGATAAGGAAGTGAAGGTTAAAGGGTTGAATGAGATCATAACTTCGTTGGTTCTGTTGGAGGATCAGGAAAGGACCGATCTTGAAGAGGAGAAGGTGATTCGTGAAGAAATGGTTGAGTATCGAGAAAATCACAGCAAGAGGAAGCGTGAAATGATGGATTATCAGACCACGTCTGAGGGTTTGGACAGGGATGGAGAACGGGCCGAGGGGGCCCGAAGAAGGAAGTCGAAGTCGACTTCTCTCGGCGCCGCCGCAATGGCGGTGGGCTCCGCCAGCGGAGACGACTCTGTTTCCGACGATAGAAACGCCGCCGCCGCCGCAGCGAGCGAGAAAGCTCCGGCGAGCGGCGGGCCACAGCGGCGGCTGTGGGTTAGGAATAGGTCCAAGGATTGGTGGGACCAATGCAATAGCCCTGATTTCCCGGAAGAGGAATTCAAGAAAGCATTTAGAATGGGGAAAGATACATTCGAATTGATATGCAATGAATTGAGCTCTGTTGTAGCTAAAGAGAACACCATGCTAAGGGACGCCGTCCCCGTCCGGCAACGGGTGGCGGTGTGCATATGGCGGCTGGCCACCGGAGAGCCACTCCGCCTCGTCTCGAAGAAATTCGGGTTGGGAATATCCACCTGCCATAAGCTAGTGCTCGAGGTCTGCTCTGCAATAAGAAATGTGTTGATGCCAAAGTATCTAAGATGGCCAGATGATGAGGGTTTGAGGAGAATCAAGGACGAATTCGAGTCGATTTCAGGGATACCTAATGTGGTTGGATCAATGTACACAACCCACATTCCAATCATAGCTCCGAAGAACAGTGTGGCAGCTTATTTCAACAGGAGGCATACAGAGAGGAACCAGAAGACATCATACTCGATCACGGTCCAGGGCGTGGTTGATCCGAGGGGGGTTTTCACGGATGTGTGCATCGGATACCCTGGATCAATGCCGGATGATCAGGTGCTGGAGAAATCGACACTTTTCCAACGAGCAAACGCAGGGTTCTACAACGGGGTGTGGATAGTGGGAGGGTCTGGATACCCTTTGATGGATTGGGTGCTTGTGCCCTACACACACCAGCATTTGACATGGACACAGCATGCTTTCAATGAGAAGATCGGGGAGATACAGAGCATTGCCAAAGAGTCGTTTGCAAGATTGAAATCGAGGTGGGGTTGTTTGCAGAAAAGAACTGAAGTTAAGCTTCAAGATTTACCTGTGGTGCTCGGGGCGTGCTGCGTTCTGCACAACATTTGCGAAATGAGCAACGAGGGGTTGGACCCCTCCATCAAGTTTGAGCTCTTCGATGATGAGATGGTGCCGGAGATTGGGTTGAGATCAGCGAACGCGATGAAGGCGAGGGATACCATTGCTCATAATCTTTTGCATCATAACCATGCTGGTACCTCATTTCTGTCATAGGATGGATGAGTTGAAGAAAGTTGAGCTCTCTTTGCTTGTTCTATGATGAAGTTATACTTTTGTGTTTGTAGGTTTATACTGGATGGATAGGTTGTTCAAATTAGTTCAAGGGGGTTTTTTTCCCTTTGTGCAAAATCAATGATTTATTTATACACAAAAATCAAAGACATGTAGTTCAGTTTTTACATCCTAGAAAAGAAATAGGAAATCCATTATTTCAAGAATGATTCTTTGATCGCATTGCTATAACCCACAGATTTTTGTGTTTAAGGTTGCTGTAGTTGTTTATGTAAGAATATGAAGCTTTCCCCTTTAATGACTTCTATTTGCTTGTGTATTAGATAGTGTTGTATTAATAATGAAAATTAAATTTGTGGTGTGATCAGAAGCCTCGTATAAATAAACAACATTTTTTCCGTTATTTCAAATGTGCATGAGAAGTATATCTTTGTCATTTATAAGGGTAATGAAATAAGTATACACACACGTGTGTATATAGGATCCCCACGAGGATCGGGGAACATGATTTTCGATCCATCCATGTACGTATAGGGGGAATAATACTCATTCCCTTTGCGGACACTTCCCTTCCCTACAGACAAGCCTAGGTTTAGGGCATAGAATCCCAACAAGGATCAGGGGAACATGATTTTCGGTGCATCCCTATTTGCATAGGGGAATAATCTTCATTCCCTTTGTGGATCCCCAAAGGAAATCCCCATGAGGATCGAGGAACATGATTTTCGACCCATCAATGTTCCCATAGGAGAATAATCTTCATTCCCTCTGCGGATCCTAAAAGGGAATGAAGATTTCCTTCCCCATTGACAAGCCTAGGATTAGGGCATGGGATCCCACGAGGATCGGGGAACATGATTTTCGGAGCATCTCTGTTTGTGTAGGGGAATAATCTTTATTCCCTTTGCGGATCCCCAAAGGGAATGAAGATTTCGTTCCCCATTGATGGGCCTAGGTTTAGGGCATACAGATTCCCGATACAGTAGGTCCTATAGAAACTTAAGACAGAAGTTGGTTGTTGCACGTATGTTCTTCCGTTGTGCAAGTAAGAAAACTATAGGTAATCAATTTATTGAATAGATTGTAACAAGGTACGAGATATGATACAAGAAGCATCAATTTTCTTTACGTGGTATTATTATTGTTCACGAAATTGTGTTCACACGTAGTTTTTTCCTAAAATAATATCAGTAATTGATACATGGTGATTCACGAAATGAAAAATCTTACGCTAGTACTTGGAGGGATCAGTACTTGCCTCACTTGTCACCGCAAGCCTCCAAATCGCTGCTCGTCTCGTTTGGATGGTAGTTGGAAAGGAAAATGAGCAAAATGGATCCTCAGGAGAGGGGATTCTGGTTTCTTGTCGTCAAACTTGTAGCCTGCACGTTTTAGAGGCTCGATAAGAATAGGGTAAACGAACATGGAACTCAAATTTAATCTCAATACTTGTGATAAGCTGCAATATATAATCTTCGGTTGTGCTCCATTTAGTAATGTAAAGTGGGGGAAGAAGACTCAACCTTGAAGAGCATCCTTAGCAGTAAGAGCACACTTGGCATCTGTGAACTCAACAAAACACAGAACCATGGCCTTGTCGCCCCGCTGCACAGAGATACGAAATTAAATGAAGAAATTAATATTGATGTAATACAGAGTGTAGCACCACACTAGTTTGAGAGAGTACATTTACGAAAGATAACAAAATTGCGTAAAGAATGACATAAGAATGTGCTCATGCAAAGCCTGTAACATGAAATCAATGACACGTTTCACCAGAGCTGATACAAATACCCTGCCAGGATATTATTATTTTTAAAGTACGGTGGGGTGCCTCCAACCAAACACTCCGCCTTACAAATCATTAGGTAGATACTTGGCAAAACCATGCTGAAGGCAAAAAATTTACATGAAAAGACCTTCGTATCAAGATGACAGATTACTACAGCCTACAGGAAATATGCAAGTACTATGTAGAAAATCTGCATCCCACTTCCAAATATTTCCAAAATTCAGCATCACAATTCACATGTCTACAAAATCAACAATGCAATGATGCTCTTGGTGATATACACCATATAATAACATTGATAACTATAACTTGGACTCCAAATGTTTGTGCATTGGGTGATTACAGTGCAAATAGAATATCATTTAAAAAAACAAAAAAACAGAAGTGTAAACTTACTCGTCTGGGCTCCTTATGAACCACTCTGATCTCTTTGAATCCAATAAACGGACGAAATAGATCTATTAACAAGTCAAGGCATAAAATCCAACATATGCCAAGTGGCAACTAAAATCATGATCTCTCAGATTTCATATCAACTGATTATCAGTCCTGATTTTTGACTTCTGCATATAGACAACCTTCACCAAGATGTTGGCAGGAACAAATTTTGCATACAAGATACTGAAAATATATTCACTTGATGAAGTGATGAACTACCTCCTCCATCCCATGACAACGAACAAAAAAGAATAATAGTACAACAGCATTTTAAAGGAACTGGCAAGGATACGTCCTAATTCTCTTCTTGTACAATCAGTTGGAAGACCATCGACAAACAGAACATTTGACTCCGCAGCCGGAACTGGATTGCCATCAGTCCTTCTCATGGAAGTGGGCCTCTCATAACCCATATCAGGGATTCCTGGGCTGGTGGCTGAAGCAACATCTCGGTAGCGGACTAACCTATCTGGATCCTCAAAAGAGGATGGATAGCCTTTGTAGGCATGAGGAATTAATCCACTGACACCGGGTTCAGGACGAACACCAGCAATGTCATCTACGTCATATGCCCCAGGGCGGGAAGGTAAAGGTAAGATCTAGTTCGAACACAAAACGTCACTATTTATTCATCATTCATATCATTACCTGCACCAATGCATGGAATATACTCACATCTTTTTGTAGAAAATCTGAGGAACCAGCCCGCAGATCAATTGAGCTATAAGGATTATAATTGGTCAGAGTTGATGTTTCAGATGATAAATAACCAGGAAATATTGCCTTAGGTATGTGTCCTGTTACAGAAAAACGATACATATTCAAGTTATCAGAGTATAACTGAGACAGAGAGAAAAATATAGAAACCAAACGAATTAATGAGATAGAAAACTGACCACATTGACACAGCAAAAAATTGTAGTAAATTCAAAGGGTGAATAATAAAATGCTAGTTCAAGAATGATTCTTTTATGTAACAATGTATTAATGTCACCAGCTTGAAATGGTCACTGTCGAATTGGGTCTAAGCCAACAACAATAGCCTTGTACGTTAAGAATAGCCTTGTACGTTAAAGAAGTACATAAGAGACAGGAGTGAAATGAAAAAGGAAATTTTATAAGTTGTCTCAGCGCATCCTAATCTGCTCGAGTTAATTCTTCACATATATTTGTAGCTACAATATTTATTTCTTTGTGCTGTTAAAGCGCAAATAAAAATTGTCTGCTATTTATAGTAATTGGACAGACAGTTATCTAGACGATTTCCAGGACAATCATATGTCCTAGGGCACAGTCACCCTCTCCTCGAATTAGTATTTGGTAATATCTCCTCCACCAACTAGTTCAGTCTCAGGGTGTGGTTGGTCTATCCTCCTAACATGGCTAAGGGGTACTATGCTAACTTCTGATCCTGGAAATAAGGATTTTCACCATCCGTCGTTCCAAGTGAATCTTTTTGTTTGATCTCTGACAATGCCACACCAGGGGTAACCTTAATACGGCGGATATTACCTTGAACCAGCCGACCTCATTCCGAGTTAATCAACAGAGGAACCTGACACGGAGGTAAGAAGAGAACTAACTTTCTATATAACAATGTCCTATCATGCGGATAAACAACTCTTTGAATAGAATCTCCAGGTCCAAAAAGGCTGACGGCCTAAAATTTAAGAGACGAGGATGATTGAGCTTACCTTGATGGTCAGCTCCACATAACTAAGGATACATAAGTTGAAAATCGAGGATTCAAGGATTTCAAATCTCTAAATCCCTTTTCTAATGGACATAAATCATGATGCAGCATAAAAGCTTCATAATTATCAGATTAGAGAACCTGGAGTTCTAGCAGTACCTCATTATCCATATTTGTCTTCCCTAAACTCCTCAAAACACACCAAAGGAAATAAACTCGAACAACAAATACCACATGGTCAGAAACACCTTCAGCACTAAATTAGGAATCACTAGGATTTGCGAACAAAACAAACGATAATACAACAACAACTACTACATATTCGCACATCTAATGTTACGACAATTACTGAAATTCACGTATCGGAATTCGTATGTGAGGACTAAGTGCTGCAGCTAAGCCAATCAATGTATTCCGAGTTAAAGTAGAGTTCAAACTTCGGTTGCACATGAAGAAATCACAGATACAAACCTCTGTCCGATGACGACGGCGGCGCGGCGGAGGGAGCGGCGGCGTACTTCCAATAAGGATCCCCCATTCAAAGGAACTGTTGTGATTCAGCACATTCTTTTCCGAGCATAGGGTTTTTTATTTCAATTTTTGTTAATCTTCATTTTATTTCAAGTTTTAGTTTTTATCATAAGATATTGTATATTACATTATCACAATCTCGTTCATATCACCATTTGAGCTGTAAGACTCACGTTTTATATATATATATATATAATTAAACATATGAAAAGAATTCTTAATCCATGCTAAAGAAACCTTAAATTATAATTATTTTGAGTTAAAGAAGATAATATTTATATAGAACCAATTATTCTTAAAATAATTGTAATGATGATAATAATAATGTAAGATGATTTTAGTGATATTTATGTCTATATTAAAGAATAATCAAAATAGACATACCTCGCTGGTTAATCTTATTTCACATTAAGGGTTGAGCGACACTTGTGTGCCCCCGGGATATGGTGTCCCCAACTTGACTATCATATGGTGTACCTATATACTATTCAGGTATCACGTGCATATTTTTCAGGTATTACTTACATACAGAATAAAATAATTGATACATTTGTGAATAAGCAAGTAATATCTTAAGAATATACACGTGATATCTGTAATACCTTAAAAGTGTAGACATGATACCTGAATAGTATATATCTAACAACTAGATCCGTGCTCCGGGGTAAATAAATTTTGTTGTTAAGAGTTTAATCTTAATTTTAATTTCATTTCCAAATGATTCATTTAATACTTCTAATTTATTGTAATTAATATTTATGAGATAATGATAATTTATTATAATCCATGTTGAGATAACTAATAAAATTGCAACTTGTGAATCTTTAGGCAAAATATTTTTAGTTAGGGTTGATTGTTGTAATTGCATTAAATGATACTTGAAATATTTTGCAGAATGAAATTTAATTTACATATTAATTAAGTTCATAACTATTGATCAATAATAATAATAATAATAAAGTTCATTTATAAATAATAAATTTCAATTTTTTTAATTAATATTAAAATATTCATGTGTATGGGGCTTGCACTAGTTAGTCCACTAAAGTATTGGTCCTCCTATTTTGCATGGATTTGTACAAATTCACTGTTTTAAATAACAAAAACTCATGTGTAATCGTTGCACAATATATATGAAAAACATATTTATAAAACACATATTCATAGTTAAAAAAATACATGATTAAACTTGTAAAAGACATTTATAACTTGTCGTGATTGAGACGGTCCCACAAGAGACCACCTCATTTCGAATTGGACCCAACCCTCTCATCCTCAAATTATATGTTGAATTGGATATAGAATAAAAAAACAATTTAAAGAAAAATAATGTGAATTTTAGATGTATTATCACTTCTTTTTAAAGAAAATACAGATTATAATCAGGTGAAATCTCATCTAAATGTAACAAAATTGTAACTATTTTATTCTTCATAATTTATATGTCATACATTAAAAAATGTTAAAATGTCCACAACAGACAACTCTTAATATGTCCACCACTGACGTGTAATGATCCCATCCTCTCCTTATATGGAAAGTGAAATTAATTGATATGTTGAATATCTAACACATCAGTGTGGACATACATTAATGTACCTACAATGGGTAATATAGTAGGACTCGTCATCCATAATGTCAAACTATGCGCGACATTATGAATGAGTTTTTACATAATTTAATCGATGATATTATTTTTTTGTTATATGGATATAATATATATATATATATATATATATATCAGTGATATATTTGTAAATAACTTAAGTTGAATCTGTGGAGTATCTTTTATGATGACAGTATGTTGTTTTTAGATAAAATTTTATAAGTGTTGTATAAGGTCATTTTGAGATATAAGCCTAAGCCGACCACCAAGAATTATATATATATATATATATATTCCATTTAAAATGTTTTAAATATAAGAGCTAGGCTTTTGTATTAAGAAAAGTTGCTACGTTTTGATTTATAAGATTTCATCTTCATTGCTTCATGATATTAAATTTTATATACCCGGTAATTCTTGACAAAAACCTAGTGAAAATGCACCACAATGCTCAATAATAATGTTGATGCATATATAATGAAATTTTGTATGATGAAATGAGATTTAATAGATGTAATGATCCTATTAGGATTAGTGTCCTGAATGAGGTGGGGATGTCCTGAAATATATTTTTGAGGACGGGGACAATTTTCTTCTTAACTAGTGGGGAGTGGACATGATCGTATTCTTTATCCCATAGAGATCCTACCCGTTCATGTTAGTCACCGTGAATTATATACATATATGTATAGATATATATATCTTTTTAATTTAAAATAATATAATTAAATAAATATATAATATATTTTTATACACAAGTTAAAAACTTAAAACTCTCGTTTCTCATTCTCTTCTAAGTGCACTAGAAATAACCCGTGCGTTGCACGGGAATCATACTTAATTCCATTTTATTATAGAAAATAATGTGTTAGAAACCTTTTATTCGTTTAAAATATTATTTTAGCAATGCATGTTAATTCTTATATTTGAAATTGAACATAATATTTTCTAGACACGTGATTTTGCCAAAGTTTTTCATAGAATATAATTTTTTGATTGTCAAATATATGTTAAATAATCAGATAATAAAAAATTCAAATATAATCAATAAAGTTAGAAAGATGTGGGTGAAATTAAATATTTAAAATACTTGATGACATATGCAGTCTCTCTCAGCCTTTTCACTTCCCTCTTACAACTTAAGAACATAACACATCAATCTTTCTCCAGCTACCACGTGTCAGTTTAAGAATAATTTGAAATGCACACGTGTCACAAGCTGGAGAGTCTCAACTCTACTATTATATATATAGATTTAAGTATTGAAAAAATGATGAAAATATAATAGGTAGTTTGTCTTGGTATTTTTAGATAATTTAATTAAATTTTGTTTTATCATTGATACAAATTGGACCATTTTTCATATTTTTGTTGACATTTTAGTTATATGTAGTTATGTTATATTTTATGCATTAATGATAGATTTTAAAAAAAATCAATAAAATAAAATAAAACATGGCAGGGTGGGGAATTTTCCCCATAAACTTGAAGGGGACGAGGATGGAGATGAGGAATCACCTAGAATACGGAGATGGGGATGAGAATTGCTTCCCCGACCCATCCCTTTGCTATTCCTAATTTTATGATAGCCACTCAATTAATATGTTATTAATTAGAATTTTTTCTTGATTATAAAAGGAATAACAAGTTTTATGTGAAATATGTCAATCCACGACTCAAATTTCATAATTCGCATATAAATTAAATTGTGAAAATAAATTGGATTAGTGGGTAAAAAAATATTTGTCTCACGCAAGTTTTTACGTAAAATGAATACTTATATATATAGTCATAAAGATTATTTTGAATGTAATATTTCTGGCCATAAAACAAATATTACTTATATTTTTTTATAAACCTGCAAATAAATATTGACAAACTCTTAGAATACCGAGATTTTATAAGTAATTTTGTAAGAATATTAGTAACAAACAGTTATCCACATTGGCCACGTTAACTATGACTGACTTATTTGAATGGGTCATATGATCCATATAGAGTTTCATCCCACGTAAGAAGTTTCGTGATACGACTTTACATAATATTCTAAGTTTAAAAAAATTGTATGCTTATATAACTTGATTAAACATATTTGAAAAAAGGGAAAAACAATCAGGCCCACAGACAATGCCAGCTGCCTAGTAAGATCCAGGTAGTGAGCTGGTTTCGATTCCCTACAACCAGTTGCACTCTCTTCCTTCTCATTTTTACTCTTTACATTTAAAATGATATACGTTAATATCCAAATGCTCAATTATTAAATGTTTTAACTTATTGTTAAATATTTTAATTTATTTAAACAACAAGTCACATATATTTTTGCACTATTATTGTGTATGTCACTTAATTTCTCATCCCTTTACAAGTTGATTAAAGAGTGATCAATTGAAAATATTATGACTAATTTAATAATTTATGAAATTTAAAAATACAAAGTATTGCAAACGTTGGGAAATTCCCCTTTATAAACAATGTATGCATAGCATACTTATATTTACGAGTTAATACCCAATTCATTCAATTTAATTATCGTTAATATAGTTTAATATTATAAGTTAATAACGGATTTTTAATATTATACTATTTTGAACAAAATGACTATATTTCTCATCGCTCAATAGATACAATCAGCATACTATGTAAAATAGATTTAAAATATTTCTTTATTTTAACAATTAAAAAAAACAATGGTTATTAGAACAAAATTTATCTTTTACTCATTAACTTTTTGATTCTAACAATTTTATACATTATCTTTTTGAGTTGATGATTTTACCATTTATTTTTTGAAAAATCGAAAATTTGACCTAGATTCAAATTGAACATCCAAATTAAACATAATTCGCATGTGATTAGCACGTAACATCCTGTAAGGATAAAAAACTCAAAAAATTAATAAACAAAATTAGCGAAGCAGATAAGTTACCGAGTGAAAATAGCCTAAAAATAAGAGTGTTTGTGTTAATCACGTGTGAATTTTGCCCGATTTGATTGTTCGTGCAGAATTTTTGGTATTTTACAGAAAATAGTGAGTAAAATCGTGTGACGTGATAATGAATACTACCTTCGTCTCTTAATAAATGTTGTTTTGAGACTTAACTTCTCTCCTTCTTTGCAATCCGGCTTATCCGGTCACTCCTTATATCCGTTGTATAGGACTCTGTCTCTTGATCTTCTTATTCATATACAGGCTGAGAATGGTGCCTTAATTCCCCACCCGTAATGGGTGTTTAAAAAAAAAAAGTCTTAAGAAGTCCAATCTACTCGTATTTAAATTTAATTAATGAGAAATTTTTATTTCTTTAACACGTTTAATTTGAGATAAATAAATAGAGACATCTTTGATATATTGTATGTAAACATACTTTGAAATAAGAAAATGACACTTATTTTTGGACAATTTTACTTGTTAAAATGACATTTATTTTGGACAGAGATAGTAAAATTGTTAAAATCGATTAATGAATTAAAAAATAAGGTAAAATATTTTGTGCAACTGGTGCATGGCCCGGGTCGACCCACCCCACGCGCCTTTGACGCGTGTTTTTACGCGCCCCACGCACCCGGTGGGTGTGCTCAAACTCATCAAGATTCGCTTCAAACAGTCATACCCTCATATTATGTTAGGGTAACACTAACATAACATTAGGGTAACACTAACATAATATGAAGGTAACTCTAACATAACGTGAGGGTCACTCTAACATAACATGAATATATGATTAACATTGTTTTTTACCTTCATGTTATGTTAATGTTACTTTCATGTTATGTTAGTGTTACCTTCATGTTATATTAGTGTTACCTTCGTGTTATTTTAGTTCAGGGGTTTTTAACTAAGAATATGAAATCTGGAGATGGGGTCATATTAATATAACGCGAATGTAACTCTAATATAACACGAAGGTGATACTAACATAACGTAAATGTAACGACCAAAACATGTGAAAAAAGTAAAAAGGTGCGGATTGGGCGGGCCAGCCCAGCCCGCCCACAACCCAGTTACACAGATTTCAAATCCATGCAATTGATATATAGGAGAGTAACTCAAAAAATAATAAATTTTAAAATAAATAAGGTGGATGATCCGTGCAACTGGTGAAGAGAGAGTAACTCAAAAAATAATGAATTCAAAAAATAATGAATTCTAGAATAAGTAAGGTGGAGGGTAAAGTAGGAGATCATGTCCGAAGCGGAGGTAAAACGACGTCGGAGCGGAGGAATGTAAATACGCACAGTATGAGCACACTATTAAGTCATAAATACTCGCTCACATACAAAACATACGTGGGTGTGTATATATAGGTGCACACATTTTGAGAGAGAGAGAGTACAGAAGTTTAGCGGAAATCTAGAGAGAGAGAGAGAGAGAGGAGACGAGAATGGAGGAGGAGGAGAATCACCACAACGGCGATGAAGAAATTCTAGGTTCAAGTTTGACTATGGAGAAAGTTGCCGCTGCAAAACAGTTCATCGAGAATCACTATAAAAATCAGATGAAAAGCATACAGGAGCGAAAAGAAAGGTACGCTGATATGAGGATGACGAGGCTTGTGCTCCTGTTGTTCTGCAACTTTGTTGAATTACAAATGTAGTTGTGGTGGTCATGATTAACTAGTTCGAGCTGCTATACAGCTTCGGGGTTTACAAGATCTAGTGCTTGCTTTGCTGTTGTTGTTTGTTTCTCTGTGAAATTTACTTCGGTATTTTAGGTTTTGATAGTTCATTGGGATTGTGGCTGATTTCGAAGAATCGAGTTGTTAGATGCATATGGAGGGTGAATTTCTGTGCTAAGTTTGTGATTAATGGCGTTGAAACTGGAAGGATTTAGTTTCTGGTGACTTACGGAAGTAATTGAGAGCTCTATAGTCAAAAGTTTTGCATTTAGATGTGTTGATTTCAAATTAGGATAGTTTTAAATAAGCCTAGAAACTTCTTTTCTATGCATGAGTGGCAAAATAGGATGCTATTAAGTTTAATTCTGTAATACTGAAACCTAAATCTTGTTGAATTGCAATAATGCTGAAGCCATATTCTTGTTATTAGAAAACCTGATGTGTTATAGACTATACGTCATGATATATCAATGTCAGAAGAGTAACTCAAAATGCTTGGGGGTGTAATTGAGATCTTTTTGAGTGCATGTCTGATCGAGGTTACTCATTTTATGTACCACATACATTTCTAGCTATAGACATGAGGGTGGTTTGCACATTACATCTGAGAGAGTTTATTTTATACCAGAATCGTGTCTCAAAACACCCTTTCTGATTTATCTATTTATTTCGCTGGAAATTAGGTAAGGATGAAAAGGATTAAAGTGAAATCCCCATTTGTGTGATGAGACATGTGCTGACGATTGACCATTTAGAGTGAAATACTAGAGGGGGTTCGCCATGAGTTTGTGATATTTTGGAATTATGTAGCCTTTCAACTCTAGTTGAAGTCATACATCTTATATGGGAAAAGGAACTTGAATAATGGCAGTGCTAGTTTTTTGGCACCATGACCACAAAACTTTATATCTATGAATGAAGGAAAAGAAATCGGTTTTATCATCCCATATGTCTTCCTCAATGATCACATTTAGTATTATTATATCATCTCCACGGTAATCATTCAAGCTGATGCATACTTCTGCAAGTTAAGATTGTCAGTTACTGTTACAGATTTTTGAGCTAAAATCTACAATTGTGTTTGCATGTGTGTGTTTTAAATTTTATTTTTCACAACAGGAGATGGATACTAGAAAGGAAGTTGGCTTCTTCAGATGTGCCTAAAGAGGAACAAATGAGTCTAATTAAAGATTTAGAACGAAAGGAGACAGAGTTCATGAGACTGAGGAGAAACAAGATATGTGTAGATGATTTTGAGCTTCTTACCATCATTGGGCGTGGAGCCTTTGGTGAGGTTGGTGGCATGCTTGCATATCTCTTCTCTTATTCTGATTATATTTTTTGTCAATATATTCTCAGTCTTATAAATACATTTTATGTAATATCCTATTATATATACCAGTATAAGAACAATCCTTGTGTATCAATTAATTGCAGAATTTTAACTTCCCAAAGAGAGTATAGTAACTTGTCTGCATAACCTGATAATTTGACAAAGATGGATGGATATATTCTCTTAATTCATTTATCTGATGATGGTTAATTTGACAGGTTCGCTTATGCCGGGAGAAAAAATCAGGGAATATTTATGCCATGAAAAAGCTAAAGAAATCTGAAATGCTTTCACGGGGACAGGTAAGATTGTTAATCAAGTATACAGGAGTTTACCTGGTCTGCACTTCTGCTTTAAAAAAATTGCTGCCTGCGGCCTAAGTGGGATGTGCAGTAGTACCAGATTGCTGAAACATGCCAAAATACAAGAAATCAGAGCATAATCGTACAGTAGCAGTAGCACCCCTTATGAAACCTTTGAAATCCTAGGTAGTCCATACGTCAAAGTTTAAGCAATGCAGATACTGCTGTGAAACCCATCTTAATCTATGCTTGTGCAAAAATGTTTTTACCATTCTGATAAACTGGCTTTTAATAAATATGATTTATGAGAAACTTGACAATGGAGTCAATCTACTCAAGTAAATGCCTATATTAAGCTTACCATGAAAGATAGTGCTGTGGGCATACCTTCATGTTTATTGTACCTTTTTTTATTCTCTTTTCTTGGAGAATTAAGTTGGTTCTTCACTGCAAGAAAAAAATTCTTTCACCCTTCTCACAATGTTTTAATACTCACACAAGTTGGCCAGCTGTTTTACTTTCCCATGTATGCAAGTCTTATTATTGCACCTAGTTTAAAATCTTAGTAAGAGATTGTGCATTAGCAGCTCTTTATGTTCTGCAAAAATGTTGGATCCACAGGTGGAACATGTGAGAGCAGAGAGGAATCTATTGGCAGAAGTGGACAGTCACTTCATAGTTAAACTGTACTACTCTTTTCAAGATCCTGAGTACTTATATCTTATTATGGAATATCTCCCCGGTGGTGATATGATGACTCTGCTGATGAGAGAGGACACATTGTCTGAAAACGTGGCTAAATTTTACATTGCTCAAAGTGTGCTGGCCATTGAGTCGATTCACAAACATAATTATATTCACAGGTGTGTGTGTGAAATATCATTTAAAAAACTATTGCTTTTGACATTGAGTTCATGCATGAAAAGGTTTATCCTTCTGATTTCCTCTCATTTTCACGTTAGGGATATCAAACCAGACAACCTTCTTCTGGATAAGGATGGTCACATGAAGCTCTCAGACTTTGGTCTGTGCAAGCCACTTGATTGTAGGACTTTATCTACGGTGAATGAAAATGAGGCAATGGATGATGAAAATATAAAGGAACCCATGGATATTGACCGCTGCTTTCCTGATGCTGCCAATGGTAGTAACTGGAGAAGTCCTCGTGAGCAGCTTCAACACTGGCAGATGAATAGGAGAAAGTTGGTAAGCTATCTCGGATTTATCCTATACTCTTATGGTTTTTCTCTTTTCTTTTGTTAATTTGTCCATTTGTTATGTGATTTATGGTTTATTAAAAGCCACAAAAACTTTGCATCAAATATGAGCTCTTGTGTGGAGGTGTTATTTACATTGCAAAACTGTTTCTAAATCTTTGTGTTTAACTGACATTTCTCAAAAGCTTAAGTCAATATATGTTTAAATCATGAATGCCATGTTTTGGCTAAGAGGGTTAGCTGTCATCTAATATTACAGAAAGAGAAAGCTGATTTTTTTCCAGCATTGTTAAGCGCCCCCCCCCCCCCCCCCCCACCCCAAGTGCACAAGAAGCATTTTGGACTTATTGTATATTTCTGTCACCACTGCCGTCTGGATTGTTGAGGAATGAGGATAAGAGAATAAATAATTGAAAAAACACATATGCAAGGACATAATAAATGGTTTTGAAAAATATTCTGGATGATGAATTACTCTTCATTTTTCATGATTTAATCATATTCACTTTATTTTTCAAGGCATTTTCTACTGTCGGAACTCCTGACTATATTGCTCCAGAAGTGCTGTTGAAGAAGGGATATGGCATAGAGTGTGACTGGTCAGTTCATCCCCCCCCCCCCCCCCCCCAACCCAAAAACTATTGTTGGATTTCGAATCACTCGTGGTGGATACCTCTAAAGTTGCTGAATAATTACTCTATGACATGTTACTTTCATTGCTGAATGTCTTGACACACTAGAATTTTTAGCTATTCAATTTATATCACTGTAGTATTGAAATATGTGCAGTGAAACTAGAACTCAGAACTTTCGTTCTCTTTACATCCTCCACTCAGAGTAGTAGATGACTAGATGTCAATAAATGAAATACGTTCTATCTTGTATAGCTTACCCCTTGATTTGCCTATGCTTGCACCTCGCAGGTGGTCCTTGGGTGCAATAATGTATGAAATGCTCGTTGGCTACCCCCCTTTTTATTCTGATGATCCTATGACCACTTGCAGAAAGGTACTCACTAGTATACCACAGTTTATTTTCTTCCATCGAATTTCATCTTTTGCTTTTTGCATGACACGTCACACATCTAGGCAGTATTATCTGTGGTTATTACTTTGATGCTACACAGATTTATTTCAGTATCTTGGTGTTTCACAACTTGACCATACTGAGTTATGGTAAATTAAAGATAGAGAAAACAGAATTCTCCATTCATGCAGTGCAATTTAATTACATTCTCCTATCTGTGCCCTTGATAGTACCTGAGCTTTTCTGATCCTTATGCATAACTTGCTGCAAAATGGACACGTCGCATTGGTTATATTGAGCGCTAGACCATTGTCTTATTGAATGCTTCGTTATTGGGAATCTGAGAGCAACTAAGTGCTGTGACTTTCTCCAAGTTCTAAAATGAAAGCGCCCTCATTGCAATAGCTTGTCTTTTCCATTTCTTTAGTTCTCAAAAGGTGAAGAATTCCCTATAGATGGATGAATCATATTAGCTGGCTAACGTAAGTATGTAATGAAGCTTCCAACTTGAGCTAATTACATGTGTACACGCTCTTGCAAAAATAATTGGTTTTTGCATGCACAAATAGTTCCAAGAGAGAATATAATTGTTTCAGCCATTTTATAACTGTTAAATTTAAGTGTGTGTGTGTTTATTTTTTAATTTGGGGGGGGGGGGGGGGGGGGGGATTGTAGATATGCTAGGCTGCCAGTGTCTATTTTTTTACAGAAAAAAGGGAAATAATTAGAAACATTATATATTTGTAGAAACCACATATTTACTGCCTGAGCAATTGCAGTTGTTGTTTTATGTGTATTCCTCTTCCCTCTGCTGACATAATTTACTAATGATTCCTAGATTGTTCATTGGAAAAATCACTTGCGATTTCCTGAAGATACCAAACTCAGCCCTGAGGCAAAAGATCTCATCTGTAGGTTACTCTGTGATGTAGAACATAGGCTTGGAACAGGAGGTGCAGCCCAGATAAAGGTATGACTTGTCTTAAATGTGTTCCAATTGTTCTCTCTCTTTCTCTACACACACACACACATACATATTTATTTATTTACTTATTTATTTCTCTCTCTCTACATATGAATGATTGCAGGCTCATCCTTGGTTCGTTGATATTGAATGGGATAAACTATATGAAATGGAAGCAGCCTTTAAACCTGAGGTTAATGGGGAACTGGACACTCAGAACTTCATGAAGTTTGATGAAGTACGCAATGATCTCTTAGCTTTTACTATGTTTCGTGCCTTCTATACTATGGACATCCAATTTTTATATATATACGAGTATCAGCACACGCGTTGCATGTGGATGATGATTTTTTTAAAATTAAAACATTATATTACTATTAATCGACTTAAATAATAATTTTTTATAAGGATATACACTCTATATTAAATTAAATTAAATTTTAAAAAAATCAAATAAATTAAAGTCCTTATATAATAGAGTCCTACTTATAATAGAATTCTATATGATTTTGGTTTAGAATTCTAATGTAAAATTATTTAAATATAAAAATCACAAATTACTATTATAACCTTAAATAAAATCTTTAATAAGGATATATTAGACAATCCATATTTTGTAAGAAATATCCATACTTTTATATAGGTAATATATATATATATATATATAGCCAAATTTATGTATTAGCTTTGACGTAAGGCTAGGCCATGGATTTTCCAGCTTTGTGCTATACCAATGTAGTGTTTCCATTTATAAACAACTCCATGAATGTGTGTCCCTTTGCATGCTGTAGACTTTTAAATGAGATGTGTGCTTGATAACATTCCTCAACATACCTTTAGGGGACTACTTGCAGGTCTGATGGCTGTATTTTGAATCTCATGGCATGTCTGAAGTTGTCAAGATGATATCTTTACATACAAGGGGGTTCAATCAACCTTCTCCAACTCTGTAGTGAACTTATGTTGTGCAGTGCTTATTCATTGTATTTGTGCCTGTGATCTTGCATAACTTACATCTTTATACCTAGTTTTCTGGTATATTTATGCTGTGGTCTCTTTTTAGTATTGCTTCTTTGAATAAGCATTATTAATGCATTATGCCATTGTTTGAACAGCTGAATCCTCCAACACCATCAAAGTCTGGATCAGGACCCTCACGAAAGGTTTTTCTTGCTCTTTACATATTTCAATCTATTGGTTACACATTAACAAAGGGCTGAACAATGTATGGAGTGTGTATCATTTTCTTGACTCTATGTTCTTTATTCTAAGTTTGCATATTCTTAAGCATGATGGTGAAAAAAAGAAAATTGGATCTCATGTTAGTATGTGACTATGTTCCATCAAACAGATGCATCTTACTCCAAAGGATTTGAGTTTTGTGGGCTATACTTACAAGAATTTCGATGCTGTCAAGGCACTGCGCAATAAATCAGGTTAGAAATTTTGATTCCTCCTGAGTTGACTAATACTACCTGGATCTCTTTCCTCCAACATTAATATGCACATTTGCTTTTATGTTCCTGTGGAACTTTTGTATCTGCCTACTCTATATTTTATAAGAGAGAATTGTTTACATATAAACTCAGAATTAGTTACTGTAAAAATCACAACCATTTTGGCAAACTGCAATTTTAACCTGAATCACTTGTGCGTTTCTGGTGGTTGGATTCCATCCAGTGTTTGGCTAATAAACCAAATGTACTAGTGTCATTTTAGGGTTTACTAGTCATACTCAAATAATGTAAGCATGCATATCAACCTTTATTCATGGGTATTGATGCATTAGCATCTCTATCAAATACCTTAAGATATCACAAAGCTTAGAGTCATCTTCACAGTGGTTGATGTTAATAGGCATTGTAGAGTTAGATTAACGGACCGTTCCCTTGCACCATTATATTTGTCCTGTCAAGGGTTTGAATGTGGAAGTTATTAGTTTTTATAGCCATAATACTAGGTGCTGATAGGTTTTTCAGTGAACTGATTTTCTTCATTTATCTAAAGCAGTTGCTGTAGTATTCACTGCCATGTTTCTCCAAACTATTTCTAGAAATTGGCTACAATCTTCTATTTTTCTTCTTCTGTTTAATTTTTTTTTTCTTCCTAATGGATTGAACAATTCATAACTTGGTAATTTTAAACGACACTGCAGATCATACGAGTGGTGCATCCCCCATACCAATTGACTCCACATTTGGTAAGCTACATTTTCCAGGTTGTTACCATGCTTTCTTGGTATTTTGACTTATACATTCCAATTAATCTGTCAGGCGATTCCGCTGAAAGTGAAATGACGAAGGAAATGCCAGAGCAAAGAGATGTACGGATGAGTACATCCATGGACGACGTAATGTCTCCATAATAACAATATACGAGAGCAGGAAACAGTTACAGGAGTTGGGAAACGGTTGAGGATGGTGGCGTATGCCTGTATATTTGTAGGTTTGTCGCCCCTATTCAGTCTTAGCAGTAAGATCAATGGCTGCGTTGTGTTATGCAGAACCATGTATTTAAGTGTACAGTATGGAACCTAAGTTGTCTACCATTAGGACATGATTATACGATTCTGTGAGTAGAAGTTAGATGCCCAGGTTGGCTTGGGAACTTGCTTTCTCTTGTGGCAGCTTCAGCTTCTGGTTTAGACTTTTTATTTAATGGATCCCTTTATTATTTGGGCACCTCCCTCTCTCTCTCTCTCTCTCTCTCTCTCCCCTCCCTCTCACAAATGTTTATTTGGATTCTTTTTAGAGTAAGTCTTATATGATCATCTCATGAATTATTTATATGAGACTTTACAATTCACGTATATATTTGTGAAAATGAGTTTAATTAGTAGGCAAAAAGGCCAAACTTTACAATTCACGTACACATTTGTGGAGATGAGTTTGGTTAGTGGGTAAAAAAGATCGTCTCATATTAGTTTTTGTGTTCTTTTAAATTGAAAAAGGAAGGGTATAAAAAGGGGTGAAAAAACTCAGACCTCTTCTTTAATAGGGAAGAGAATAAAAAGCCAACATAATTTGATGATAAATAAGATGGTTGCATGATAAATAAGATCGTTGCAAATATTAACTTGATCAGGGTCGAGTTATTGTCCCCACATCAATAGAATAGAATTGTTATTCCTAACCTAATTGAATGTACATCAAATTTGCTTATACATAAGCTCATTGGAAATATGAGTTCAACATTAAAATTGTTACTATCAAACATGAGTTCAACAATATCCCGGCAAAGCTATTTGATTAAATTGGTTATAAAGCTCTTTGATATAAAGCCTTGAAACATTTATAAAAGTGATAACAAGCTTTGTCAAGTTTCAAGGTCAACGATAGCTAGCTTTATAAGAACCCTTAAATTTGCATATATGTTGAAAAGCTCCAACGCAAAAGCTTAAATAATGCATATGAAACAAAGACCATATGTTCAAGATATAAGTGTATGAGAGGGTAATGCACCCCATTTCAAATATTTGCATTATAAGCTGGACTCGATAAAAACGACGAGAAGTCCCATACTTTGAAGCTCCAAACACACCAATTGAGCTGACCCACCATGAACCAGTGAACAAAGCAAATCAAGGAACACAAAATCATAATCTGGTACTGGGTTTATTCACCCGAATAACCCATGTGTCAAACCTTGTCAACAAGAACCCAGATAAGAACAGTGAAGGCCTTACTTCTCGGGAGAAGGTTTTTCCAATTTGTCATTCTCATCCTGTTTCTCTCCAGCGGAAGATTCATCTTTGGACTCGGGTTTCTCTTCTGTTTCTTTCTCTTCCTTGTCTTTCTCCTTAACACTCAACTTTTCTATAAGATTGGCAGTATCGTCAGCCTCATCACTCACCACACCATCATTTTTCTGCGCTTCAGTTATTTCTTCGATCTTCTCCTTGAAACTTTTGCAATCTAAAATAAGAAGGATAAGATTAAGATAAAACATAAATATAGATATGATTGCACCAAACTGAAAATGACACATTAAACTATAGGTTCAACTAAAACGAAACATGTGATAACATCTGGCAATGGCCATTTTACATAGAAACTGGAAAGTATGACCTGATGAAATTAATTGGTAATAGAAGATGACATCATCACATCAACTATGAAGCATTATACAACGGTTAACAGATGTGAAGTCTCATGAATAGATATAGCAACAAATATTCACCTTTTTAACGTACTTCCAAATCAGAGAAAAAAAATATAATTGTGATAATAATAAACTTACTTTCCACAGAGGCAAAACGGATACAGAAAGTCTCATCCTTCAGTTCTCCATCAGCAAAATCAGCAGCATGCCAAACGCACGACTTGTCATTCCCTTGATGCTCTTGCACCACCATTGTGGGCAGCACTACATTTACAAAGCAAAGCTGAATTCTCAGACAAAGACACAACATCATCATTCAGATGTAACAAGTCTTTCAAAAGAAAAACCACATAATGTTCCCAAAATAAACTCGATGAATTTTAGTGCTAACCAAGATGGTTGGCGCATATCTTAAGGGTCTTGTTTTGCCTCATGACAAGCCTAACTTTGCCATTCTCCTTGTGCTTCAGTAGCTTCACGGTCCCAACTCCCCTCTCCTTCCATTGGCTACCTTCCTTGTCAAATCTATACAGCTTCGATTTCCTACAAGTGACAAGTAATTCCACATAATTGTAATAATGTTAAATCATCATTACAATGACAGCAGTAATAATACATTATCAGGAGATTCTAGCACACTCAATATCAGCACTCATGACCGTAGCATTCAAGCAGAATAAAATCCAAGCAACATGTTATCTGCAATTAATTCATTTTACATCGTCTAAAAGAAAAGGCTTCACAAGAAACAATTTTGAAAAGTTCAGACCTTCTTTATGATATAATATGCCCTTCATCGAAAACATATACATTAACTTCACCAATAACTATTTCAACAGTCAAAACACGATCACCATTCCACAAATTACCATTCTTCATACACGGGATCAAATCAATTATTTCCGATCAACAATGTTCAGATTTACAATTCAACGCGTCAACACTGCATAGACTCATTCACTTGATCAAATCATTTAAACTTCCGAAGAAAGAAAATCTTCAAATTAACAGCACCTTAATTCAAATGTAAACTCATTGCATCAACTTCACATAATCATTCAAGATGCAAGATCGAAATGATCAAACAGATCAAAACTAAAGCCACATCGATCAATTGGATCGATCCATTCAAAACAACCAGCAACGAGCTTCAAGATTCACATTTACTAGAAAATTGAATCGAAATACTTACAAATCAATGAGAACATCTTCATTCTCTTCTCCGGTGGTAACGGCTACTTCTTGGAGTCTGACGATCGGGGCAACCTGAGCTCCGGTGTCCTCGTCTTCCGCAGCAGGCCTTGAATCATCGTCTTCTTCCTCTCTGTTTAAGGTTGTGGGTTCAGTTGCGGTAGCCATAGCTATGCAAGAAAAGCAGATTGAGAGAGAGAGAGAGAGAGAGAGATCTGAGCGTAGCGTTAGGGTTTAACAGTGATCAGTGGAGAGCAGTGAACTGAAGAAAAGAGTGTTCAGAGAAATTTCTATTATGCTTTATGAAGCCCATTAAAGACGATATTGGGCTCTAATTGGGCCGGTTCTTAAATTATGTTGTTGGGCTTTGAAATAGAGCCGAAACCCCAGCCCAATTAAATGTTTTGTTAAATCTCAAATGTGCTCTTATATTATATACTATAGGTTATATTGAGAAATGAACGTGAAATTTTAAATTTAGGAAAATAAATCATGAATTTAACTTTCATATACAAAACCTATAGACGTGTTTAACTAATTCTTTTACTATTGACTATAATAAATAAAATAAAAACCAATAAAAGATTAACAAAATGACAAACATTTTATCCCATCATTTGTGCAATCTAATAAAAATGAAGTGAAGACAACTTTTTTTTTAAATCAAAAAACAAAAGATTCTGTGTTTACTATTTATAATTTTTACTTTTAATTTTATTTGTGTGACAACGTGGACAAACTTGATAGGACACATCTTCATGTTTTAGCTCAAAAGAAATGGTGCATTCAAAAGTGAAATATAAGTGATTTCGTAATTTATTTTGCTAAATTAGAAAGTTTGTATTAAATTCAGATTTCATGAAAGTTCTACTTTAATTTACAATTAAGCCTATACTAAAATAATAAAATCCAACCTTATATAAGATGAAATTATAGTGTTAAACTATATGATTTCCTAAATGATAATTTTAGATTCAGTTAAATTTCATTGCGAAAGTACAATTACATGTAGATAAATAAACCATTATGAAAAATTTGATCATTAAACTAAACATTTGGGAGACTCGACTTTTAAACCTTTATTTCCGTTAAAAAGCAAATTCCAATTTATTTATTAACTAAACATTTTCAGGGGATCAACTATTTTTCAGCCACCCTATATCAAGATTGGAATTACAATGATTTCTCTTAGCCATTAAATCAATCACAAAAAATAAAATAAAATCGTAACACTATTAAAAATATGAAAACAATAAGTAATAAGTAGCGAGTAATTGTAATGTTTAAGATTCAAATATTAAAGCAAAAACATGAAATATGTAGCCTGATTACTGTCTAAGCTTATAAACCCATAAAGAGTATTTTAATTAACTGATTTAAATGTTGATAAATTTAGTTATAAAGTTGCCTTTACCATCATTTGAAGACTTCTATGATCTGATTTCATACACATTTAACATTTTATATGAAACGGAATCAATCATCTTATAAGCTTTAAAAGCATAGCGGCCCTCGTACAATGTGTTAAAATCGGGCACCTCTGTGATATCCACTAGGTATATTACAGCAAAGTTCTTTATTTTTCCAGCACCTCATCCATCTGGAAGTTAAAACGAAACAAGCAATTGTAATAGTCCTGTTGCTAAAAGCGGAGAAACACACAACTGAAAAAGGTATTGAGCGAATGAACCAAGAGAAAGGAGATATCAACTATCAAGTAAACATTGGAGCATAACAAAGCATTAGTATGATCTCATTAGCTACAGAAAGACATGAGAAAAAGTTCAGCATAACTGATACTGAAGAAATGAGGATGTAATGGGACGTTGCCAAATATTGGATTTCCTAATATCATATGATGCTAGACAAACGTCTTAAATTGACTCCAAAACCCAAACCTTCATTTGGCAATGACCAAGCCCACAAGTGCATGTTAGGATGCAGAGGCACGTGCATGCATGTGTGTGCGTGTGTGAGAGAGAGAGAGAGATCGTCATGTGAATGGGCATTAACACCAGACAACTGCCGTAGTTCAGACATAAGAACAAGATTTTTGTTTACTATTTTTGGAAAATAAGAACTATATGGAAGCAGAAAAAAACAAATGCAAACTCTTTGTCACAGTTCAATATGCTTGATGAAATTATTAGAAAATTGAATAATTACGTCATTTTTTTCTGAACGACAAATGGCTTACTGTATTACTCCCTCCGTCCCCTCTTATTTTGCCTACTTTGATCGGCACTGTTCCTAAGAAAATACAGTTGACTGTTGATTGGATGTGTAAGTTGATGCTTTTTTCACTTTAATTAGGAAGGTAGGCAAAATAAGTTGGGACAAGCAAAAATGGAAAATAGGCAAAATAAGGTGAGACGGAGGTAGTATTTTTTTCCTCATTCGTGGCACACATTACACTACTTCATTCAACATTTAGACTTCCTCGATCATATAAAATTTTGACAGAAAAAAGCATGCACGCACACACACACACGCCTAGCATACAAGTAGATAGAATAAATAAGACTACAAGACCACCAGTGATCCCATCTTCATCAACATTGGGCAAATGAAACCATCTACGCTTCAGTAAACACAAACCTTCAGATCATTTTAGACCGTTCAAAGATATTAAGCATCCAATCGGTCGACATCTAAAGGCATCTATAAAGATACAAAACCCTTCACATGGAACAACTCATTACAAACACATAGCTAGTCCTGTACCTGCTGATCGGATACTAATGCAAGCTTTAACTCATTACAATTAAAACACGATCAATGCAGAAATTAAAATATGAATCTCTGCCCAGATCTGAACCAAAAACTTAATGATCAGTACTGATCAGGCTACTCAACCTCAGCTGATATAGCCTGATCTCAGCTGATAATGATTCACACACGAGACAACGTTAAACCAACCTGGACGTCAAAGACGCAGGTGGCAAGCCTCGTCTTCCATAAACGACACTCATTGTTAACATTATCTATTAAACAAGATAACAAATCATACACATTGTTAGCTTGGAAATTTCCACTTTCAACTAAATCTGGCCATTTCCAACAAAAGATTCGTTAATCACGACAATCAAAACCAAAACTCACAAACCAAAACCCTAACATAAAATCTGACCAATATTACGGAACCCTAACTATCATAATTCTGCAGCTAAAATCGAAAGAATAAAAAAAACAAAATTAGCAAGAAATCTCACTAGAAACTAGCAAATTTTTTTAAAAAAACAATGGTAACAAGTAATTAATTCTGAAAAACAAGAGCTTCAAAGAAAATTAAAACTTAAAATTGACCTTCACGCAGGTTTCGTCCCAGTACCCATGGCCGAAATGGATAATAACAAGGCGCTCCTCCTAGGTGATGATGGCCTGCGACTGCCCAGCCGGAGTGAAGGTGCGGCAGCAAAGACGACATCGTTTAGCGAATCTTTCTCCGGAAACAAACCCTCAATTCTGTATTAGCAAATTAAAAAAAAAAAAGCGCTGTATATTATTAGGGGAATTCTATATACACCCCCAACAAATTTTAAATACATCCCAATTACTAAACACACCCACAATTAAATACTTACAACTTAAATATTTCTAAACACACCCCTTAACTTTACAACTTTACCCTTTAATTAAAAAATATATCTAATACATATTATACTAAACACACCCCACCCCAAACTCATCTCTCTCTCTCTCTCTCAACTTCTTCTTCTTTGAATGTAAAAATTCGGCCATTGAAGATCGAAGACAAATTTGGCCACTGAAATTCGATATAAGTTTAAGTTCTTGTATTCTTTAAGTGTAGATGAGTTTAGGAGTTGAATTTCATACAGATTAGGTTAAATTATGTGCAAATAATTCATAAATTTATTAAAAATCGGGTGAAAAACGAACTGAAAATCATCCAGGGTTCGACCCTGGTTTTTCACGCATCTTCAGGTAATTTCGACCACAACTGGTCGAAGGATTGCGAAGAGATTCGACCAGAAGTGATCGAAGGGATGAGAAGGGCGTCTACCACAACTGGCTGAAGGCTGTGAAGTAGCTTCAACCAGAAGTGGTCGAAAGTCTGTGAAGAGAATCAACCACAACTGGTCGAAAACTGTGAAGTAGCTTCAACCACAACTGGTCGAAGGCTGTGAAGTAGCCTCGACTAGA
The DNA here is from genome assembly GCA_005771605.1 of Scutellaria baicalensis. Lineage (NCBI taxonomy): Eukaryota > Viridiplantae > Streptophyta > Magnoliopsida > Lamiales > Lamiaceae > Scutellaria > Scutellaria baicalensis. The sequence goes on along the minus strand of CM016721.1, from coordinate 2,664,169 downwards.
AGTGTTCAACAAGTGTTCGTATGTTTTTAATCGTTAATTGATGATGAATATTGCAGGCCAGACTTATACGAGGGTGAGACTCGCCACCTCTAATAGAAAGCGTCGAGCATTTGAAGAGGATGAGACACCCGCTCAAATTCCTGATGATATAGTTCCGACGCTTGAATGGAATTTGGGATTGTGCACCAGAGTCCTCTGCTAGGGCATCTGCTCGTCGACCTCGTCGCTCACGTAGATAGATTTATACATTTTGTGTTATCTTGTTTGAAAGACTCATTGCGGCTACTTGATATTCTTTGTGGTTTATGTGCTTTTTAATTTATTTCTACTTGTAGACTTGAATTGTGCACTTTTTCAATTGTGATTGGATCATATGTTTCAACCTTGTACGCTCAACTAACCATTTCCTCACGACTCTTAAAAATTTTAGTCGTGAGGAACTCCTCCAAGAAATCGATAAATTAATACATTGGATTATCATTCGACTCTTGAGGTTGGTTAATAATCCTTATTTCCACCCCATTTGATTTGTTTTCCTATCAATATGCAAAAAAACCACAATATAAATATATTTTGCTCAATATATCAATTGAAATAAAAAAGATGTGTGTCATAAGAAGGTCAAAAAAATACATAGGAACAAAACTTGGATCTGTTCAGCCAAAACCAACCGAAAAATCATCACAACTTTCGGCCGATTCTGGCCACAGTTTTCCTATAACCTTCGACCACAATTGGCCGAATTTTATTAAAGCCCTTCAGCCAGTACTGGATGAAATCTCTAAAATACTTTCGGCTAGTACTGGATGAAAGCTTTACAATACTTTCGGCCAGTACTGGATGAAAGCTCTACAATACTTTCGGCCAGTACTGGCCGAGCCAACTATAGTACTTTCAGCCTGTACTTGTCGACCGAAAGTCGCGATTTTCAGAATTTTAATCAACTTTAAGCTACTTTTAGAGCAAAATAAATCGGTTGAAACGAACTTTACAACTTACATTGTCCATAATGACGAGTTCTCTTCGTTTTCTTCAACTTTAACAAGTGTATGATTGTTGGAGGATTTCTTCAAGCTTTTAATGGAGTTGCATGTAATGTATATGTGATGGTGAGGAAGAAGAATGCACAGTTCTTATGTAATGGGGTGTGTTTAGTAGATATAGGATGTGATGTATTTAGTAGATATAGGATGGGGTGTGTTTAGAAATTGTAGTTTTTATAATATATATTTTTTATAAAATGATTAATAAGGGTATTTAAGTCTTTTTGTAATTCTTTTAATTTTGCATTAAATTAATGGGGTGTGTTTAGAATATGTTGGGGTGTGTATAGAATTCCCTATATTATTATTATTCAAAAGTAAGAAAAATAACTTTATATTCAAAAGTAATATATTATTATTATTATTATTATTATTATTATTATTATTATTATTATTATTATTATTATTTAATTTATTTATCAATTTTTTGAGATTTCAGAAATAAATAATGAAACAAAAAACGCGCCTTAAATAAATGGACTTGTTTATATATTAAATTATTATTTGGATGCATACCCTAAACCTAAAGTCACATAACTGAAAACTTGTTAGGTCTTTTCTAAAAATAACTTGTTAGGGTGATCATTACAAATTCTTCTACTTGAATGTATATTTTACTTGATATTCTAAATTAATGCCATAAACCTATTATAAAATCAGTAATCTATGTGTAACACATATCATGATATTTAATTAAATCTTATGCATAGTATAAAGTCATAAATAAATTTTTTACATAAATAATAATCAATTTCTTTTTAAATTTAATCTTATAATCTAAATATAAAATGAAATATCATCTCTAAATTCGTAATAATGAAGCTAATTTTAGCAAATCATTATTATTTTTCCATTGAAAAGAAAACCCACACAAATAAAGTGTCGTTTCCTTTTTGTGGTCTCTTTCACTTCACTCAGTTTGGCCGAAAAGCTACTGCTAACTACAAAGGAAGCAAGACCCAAAAAACAGTTTTATGTTGGGTTTCTTGATTTCTCAATACTATTTTCTTGCTTCTCCTAATATTCAAGAAAATGAAAGGACGGTGAATTACTCTACTGTTTTCTTGAGAACAAACAAGAAGGGCAAGAATTTAGGTGGTAGGTGATCAATTTCTGTAAGCTTTCATTCATTGTCATTTTTACTCGTTTCTGTATTGTAAATTGATGCAAGCAAGGTTAAAAATTATTAGTTGTAACTTGTAAGAGAGAGTTTAGACTGAAAATGAGTCCAGATTTGGACAAGGGTTTGACATGCTTTGCCTCAGATCCAGGGTAATAATTTTTTCTGTTGAGAAAAGATTGCATTTTGTTTCAGGGTTTTCATGTGATTCTTGAAACTTTTGCAGTTTCACTCTCTACCCCTTTTGGTTATTTCACCTGCATCTTTAGTTGATACTTCTTTATTTCTTTTGTTGTAATGATAATTGATGAAGGGCTGATGTTGATTGCGTAGTTAATTGGTTGAAGTTATTGGATGTCTTTTAATGTTATTTATTTTTATGCTTTTGAACCATGTGGTCTCTCTACTTAATTGTGGTTGATCATGAAGTATTCTTACTTTAGACTTTTTATTTATGGGGATCTTTTTTCACGGATTGTAGTTGGTGTTTCAAATTTGATTACCAGATCTGGCATGTGATTTGTACTCAGGATGCTGCGATTCGAAGCTGAATTTAAAGTGTACATTGGTTTGACATACATCTTGTCAGATGGTGATTGGTTTCTAGTTCTACATTTTTCTTGAATTTGGAGATGGGCATCGAATCAGTTTAACAATGACAGGTCGGTAGGGCAAGCGTTGATATTAAGTCTGTGGTTTGTATGAAGGAAATGTATTGTGTGGTTGCAGTGCCTTTTGGTGTAGGTAATTTGATTTTTGAAAATCTATGTAAGGAAAGTTGGTATGAGTCTTGTGGATAACAAGTTGATGGCTGATCCCTTGAGCCCTTCTCCGCATTCTGAGACTAAAACATCTGAGATTTTAGATGGTGATAGCGAAAGTAGTTCTGCAATATTGTTAGATTCTGAAGAGAATAGAAGTGGGGTGTCGTCTATGCTGGGTATGGCTTCTGAGGATGAAACCAACTGGCTAGGTACAGATATAGTGCGTGAGAGTGAAGAAGATGGTACATCATCGTTGGAGGGTGACCCTATTCTTGATAGCTTATCTGTAGTCAGTGATGCTAGCAGTTTATGTGGTGACGATTTCTTAGGTTTTGAAGCCGATTCTGAGTTCAGGACACAGTTCTTGAAGGTTGAGAAGAGCATATGTGATATCGAAGTTCTTCCCAAGAACCAAGATTTAGGAGATCCAAGCGTTCACACGGTTTTCAATGTGGAAGGGGTTGTGGATGTTGCCAGCTGTCAGTCATCGACTGATGTTATTCAGTTGGATAAAGGGCATAGTGAAAGAGCCAGCCTGACTATATTTGAGGTGAATTACGTGCCTCTTTGGGGATTTTCATCTGTTTGTGGTAGGAGGCCAGAAATGGAAGATGCATTAGCAACGATACCTCAATTTATTCAAATTCCTGTTCAGATGCTAAGTGGTGATCGTCCTCTCAATGGAGTGACTTCTCGTGTGAGTCATTCAACGGGGCATTTCTTTGGAGTCTATGATGGCCATGGAGGCTCTCAGGTATAAACCTTCTTGATTAGATTAAGCTATTGTCCTCAAGGCTCGTTGTTGATGATTTCATTTTCAGGTTGCGAATTATTGTCGAGACCGTATGCATTCTGCTTTGGCCGAGGAGTTGGAAATTATTTTTACCAGCTTGAATGATGGAAATAGCAAGGATGGTTATGAAGAGCTGTGGAGAAGAGCATTCACTAAGTGTTTTCTTAAAGTAGATGATGAGATTGGAGGAAAAACAGGTCCTTGAACCCATTGCTCCAGATACAGTTGGCTCGACTGCAGTTGTTGCCATGGTTTGCTCGTCACATATAATAGTGGCTAACTCTGGTGATTCAAGGGCTGTTCTCTGTCGTGGAAAAGAACCTATGGCGCTATCCGTGGATCATAAGGTATGTATGTTCAAACAAGTCCAAATTCTAGTACAGATCGTATATCAACATCATCAAAGTCTAATTTGTGATGAAACCTTAAAAAACCATCTAATACGATTTTCTCTCGTGTTTTAGCCAAACCGTGAAGATGAATACGAAAGAATTGAAGCAGCGGGAGGCAAGGTAATTCAGTGGAACGGACATCGTGTGTTTGGGGTGCTTGCAATGTCTAGGTCTATTGGTATGTAAATGTCCTAGGAAGCATTGAAATTTCACAGGTTATTCCTGTTGTTTTTGTTTGTGTTGTCTGCTAAACGTCTCGTATCTTTGACCTCTCTAAGAAAACCGAGGTGGCTAAAACGTGATATCACGCAAAATGCATCTTTAGGCTTATTAAGTAATAACATCTGTTTTGATAGATCCTAAAGTATCACTTTGTTTCCAAATGTTCTAAAAAACGTTATGTTCAATCCATTAGTGGTAAAGGTTAGCAGAACACGTTATTCAGAGACTTGAACATAACAATTTTTAATAGTTTAGGGATCTTTGGAAATAAGGTGATACTTTTTCATCCTGAGCATAACACTTTTCGATACTTTATGAATGTTAGGAAACAAAACGATAACACTTTTAAGACCTAAAGATGCATTTTGTATGTCGGAACACGTGCGTTCCGACACGCATGCATTAGTCTTGACTATATGCATGTTAAAAAAACGTTGTCGCGAAGCATGATTAAACAATATCTTAATCTTCTCTCAACCCTTTTTTCTGTTGCAGGTGATAGATATCTGAAGCCGTGGATCATACCCGATCCTGAGGTGATGGTCGTCCCACGAGCCAGAGATGATGAATGCCTGATTCTAGCTAGTGACGGATTATGGGATGTCATGACCAACGAAGAGGCTTGTGATGTCGCTCGGAAGAGGATTCTACTCTGGCATAAAAATAACGGGCCCACGCTTCCGTTGGAAAGGGGTGAAGGAATCGATCCTGCTTCTCAATCAGCTGCCGAGTACCTCTCGAAGCGGGCCCTTCAGAAGGGCAGCAAGGATAACATCACTGTCGTCGTCTTAGACTTGAAAGCCCGAAGAAAGAAAAGGATCAGAACATAGCCATGTAATCTTTCGGATCATGGAAAGGTAGTTTTGTTTAGCTCGTTACAGATGGTGTTTCATCTCGTATTTCAGATCTACCAATGAACAGTCACCACCTATATAAATTCACATCATTAATAATACACGCATTATACACATAGGGTATTGGGAGAGGAGATGAGATACTATTTGCAATGAAGAAATCCGATTGGCTTTTACGACACTGGTCGTTTTCGGAGCCTTGTCTCGATGACGTGGCGCCGACACTGGATATCGGAAACACTAACACTGTAGATATTGCTGTGACCTCCGAGCTAAGGCTCTGTGAGGAGCATCACTCTTGTGTTTTTCTTGCAAAGGAATGTTATGTTGATGTTCAAAACTGTGATGAACAACATTGCATTTTTGCTATGTAATCAAATCTGATGCCCAGCTTATAATAATACCTTCTTATTTTCCCAAAAAACTGCAATAGAAATATTCTATGATTTTTCTTTAATTGCAATTCCTATTTATTTTATTTTTAATGTTTTACATTTACTAGCTAAATATATATCGGATTTATCTTTATACATATAAAAACAATAGAATTTCCTCGACTAGTAAATAAATTATTTTTCGTTGGACATTATAAAAGTCCCCAGGTTTAACTTCACCATTGAATTTAGAGATTATGAAGTCAACTTTTTTTATAGCTATTACTTCATTACTATAATAGAAAACATTTAAATGGTGATTAGTTGAAAACCTAGCAATTACATTGGAAAATGTACGTTCTAATGACGCTGTTAAACAATAATAAAAGCATTGAGTAATTGTCCTGGCTCATGTGCAACAACTAACAAGGTAAGAAATCACGAGCTTGTAGGTTAAGTGATACCCATTTTATAGTGAAAACTACGTTGATCCAGGTTTGAATTCGAGGCATGTAAGTCATTTGATATTTCTCGTCTCATTCCCTCCACTCCTGTCAAGCCTATTAAAAAAACTTACAAGATAAGAAATTTGCATAGGACAATTAGAGATTTCAACACACAACCATTTTGCAAAGATAATCACATCAACAACCATTTTGCAAAGAATCACATAGCAAAAGGTTTGATCAAGAAAATTCTGTATAGTCACAAAATGGGAAGAAGGATGAAAGAAGTTGTTGAGAAATTGGATGCTATTGATATTGCCACTACTCTCAGTCCCCAAAGTAGAGTGTTTTGAAATGTAGCTTCTTGACTCTCCGTCCATTTTATTATTGTATGTTCGAGAATTTGTCATATTTGAAAGGGTAAATTACAAAATACAAGTCAAACTATGATCACTTTTGCATTTAGGTAGCCGAACTTTGAAAGTTTATTATATAACCGTAAACCTCTATAATTTTATCACGTAACAGTTAAAGTGTCATCGTCGCAAGAATATGCTCCGAATTTGCTTAGAATATTCACCAACAGGTGAAGGAATATTCTGAGCATATTCTACAGTGACATGCAAGACCGTGATTCGTTAGGGTTGTTATGATAGTTCCAAGGCTGAACGATTTGGAATGTTGGAAGCACTTTCTTGGATTAAATCTTTACATCTAACAATTGTTGTTTTTGAATTTGATGTCAAATCTATTGTGATGTAGTTTCCTCTATGGATGACGATTTGTCAGAATTCGGATGCATTATCCACGTTGTCGTCTTCTTCTCAAACAAATCTCAAATTCAATATTACAATTTTCTAGAAGAGAGTCGAATTTCTAAGTCATCGCACTTTACATCTTCCTAGCCCCTCCATATTTGTTCGACTTCTCATTTTTTTAACTCGTATTTTGATGCAAGATTTTTACTCTTCAAATTGATTAATGAAAAATTAGAATTACATTTACCTCAATTCTTTTTTTTTTTTACCATTACAACATACTACCTCCGTCCCGGTTATCTTTGTCACGGTTTGACCGCACGGAGTTAAAGAAAAAATTGTTGACTTTGATGTGATATGTTATTTTAATGTTTTTGAGTGACAATTTTGTAATTAATGTGTGTTTTTTGAGTGGAAAGTAAGTAAAATGAAAGAAATGGAGGGGTAAGGTCGTAATTTTTTTGTTGCTATTTTTGGGTTGGCAAAGTTAGGTGGAACGTCCAAAAACGAAAAGTAGGTAAAGATAGCTGGGACGGAGAGAGTATATTTCAACAATTATATAAAAGAAAAATGGAAGTCCTTGTGGGCCCAGTTTCGGCGGTTTAGGTGGGCCCAGTTTTCCACGTCTGTGATCTATTTCATATTGGTCTCTTTTTGCTTCACCCAAAACTTTGTAGTCAAGAAAACGACAACTTCCAAGAAGCGAGGAAATAGGAGAACAAAACACAACACAATTCTGTAATGAACAAGCCCATTATTCGAAGAATCATTCAAAGTGGGTTCATATTTTCAGGAGAAGCCTCCAGTTTCTCATCCTTGTAAAGTTGGGAGGCTTTTTCTTGAGTTTAAGATCCGAAACTTTTGGGTTCAGATCGGTTTGTGACGATTATTACCAAGTAATTTCTATTGGGTTCTTCAGATTTGGCCGTTTACTCATCTGGGTTTCTGATAATTGAGTCTTCTTGCTCTGTTTCTTGAGAAAGATTCTTGCTTTGATTGAAGATCCATGGCGGTTGTGCTTGAATCGTGAAGGTGTTGTTTGTCTCTTAATTCCTGATACGTAATTGATGACTCTTGTTTCCATTGGAGAGGATTGGCTTGTGAACATAGGGTTTGTTCTCAGGCCATTGATTCTGCCAATTGGGAAGAAAGTGTTGTGCTTCTCTATCCCAAGAGATAGATGGGATAAGGAGTTTTACCAATTGCAGGGTGGATAAGAGGTTTTTGTTGAATTGGAGTGTGTTTGAGGGTTTGTGAATATGAGTTCTTCACAAGGGTCTACTCTTTCATCAAAAGTGACTGGATTTGCAGATGGATCTTCTGCTCATACACAGGCTAAGTATATTGATACAGTTCCTATCTATGTTAAGGAGTTGATTGCTGGTGGTGTTGCTGGTGGTTTTGCTAAAACTGTCGTTGCTCCGTTGGAGCGGACTAAAATACTTCTGCAGGTGAATGCTGCTCATTGTTCTTGATTGTCTGTTTGGTGGAAGTCATTCTGATTGCATTGGTTATAGATTAAATGTTTGATTAAGTATTGAGTACCTCAAACGATGCTTCTTATGTGGGTTTTGATGTTGAGATGCTGAATTTGTGTCATTTGCTTCGAGTCTTCGACAATCTTATGTTTTTGTCTGGAATATGGATGCTTAGATTCCATGGATGTGATGTTGTTATAGAGAATAAATGGTTGAATTACTGGTAGCTAGAGTTTGGTGTTGTTTAGCTTATCATTCGACGATCCATAATTGCTCCCAAAGTGCTTGAAATCGTCTTTTTCAATAGAGTCTTAGATGTGGTGAAGCTAATGTTTTATGGTTTTCCTGTGTCTCTTTTGGTTGGGGTTGATTCCTAACTTCATCTTTGTGATTCCACATCCTTCCCTCGTTCTCTGGGTCACTAGGTCTGATAATCTTGTTAATTTTTACAAACAATTAGCCATTGACATATTCGAAACATATCCTTACCCCAGTCTCCTGTAATGATGGTGGTAGCTTAATGTCTGATATAGATGTTAGAAAAATACGAGAACTGTGATTAGCAGTACCTCAAAAGTGGTTGTAAATGATATATGCCAACTTGGTTTCTTTAATGATATACTGCTAACTCCACATAATTCGTATGGTTCAGTGCTTCTAAGCATGGTTCTCATTAACAGAATAATATGCTTGTTCTTTAATCTAGAGCTCCATTCTGTAGACTGGATATATTTTTTAGGAGATTCTCTTTTGCATGGTGATCAAGCTAATGTATTCTATATCAGATATACATCTATAGATTGATATGTTTTGTTACAGATTCAGATATCTATAACCAAGCATCTTTTTCTTGACATTCATGGTTTTTTTTTTATCATTTCTAACTATGTTCCTTTTTGGTCATCTAGACTAGAACACAAGGTTTCCATTCTGTTGGGATCTACCACTCATTAAAGAAGTTACTGAAGCATGAAGGTGTAGCAGGATTCTACAAGTAAGCTTCAATCTTTTATTTTCAACCATTGTTCATTAACAATTGTCAGAATACACGTTTGAATTATTATTTCTTGATGATCCAGAGGGAATGGAGCAAGTGTAATCCGAATTGTGCCCTACGCGGCATTACATTTCATGACATATGAACAGTATCGTTTATGGCTTATGGATAACTACTCTGTTCTGGGGACAGGGCCAGTTGTGGATCTTTTAGCTGGTTCGGCTGCTGGAGGAACTGCAGTTTTATGCACTTACCCTCTAGATTTGGCTCGTACAAAACTTGCTTACCAGGTACTAGGCATTTGATTTCGGTATTATTAATTTGCTTAACCAGAGTTATAGGAGATGCAGTAAATTTAAGTTGACAACATTGGTGTATATCAGTGCTTGCTTGATTGAATAGCTTCCTTGACCTTTTAGTCGGATGATCTTGACTGTTGAAATTCTAGTATATTGACAATCTGTTGTTCTGTTTTTGGCTACCTTAATTGATGATATGGTGGAATCACATTACTGAGAGTGTGAGAGATGTAATTGAGATGGAGCCAGCCAAAGTGGAAGGGCCCCTATAGAAGCTAGAGAGTAGCTACCCAAGGCTACACTGTCGTTTGGACACAATTAAAATAGTAAATGATGCAATCTTTGTTTTCTTATCTTTACGTGCATCTATAATAACATCATTGAGCCAATAGTTCTGTATAGGCTGTTTGTCTTGATTACAAAAGAAGCAGCTTGAAGAGCAATTTCATTTTTAATTAGGAATACTTAAAGAGGTGTTTTGTCATTTTTCCCTGGGAACCTATTACTCTTGCAAAGCAAATAAATCAAGAAAAAGTATATTATGTGAAAAGCAATAATGAAGGCATGTATATTATGTATGTGTAAGTGTGTGTGTGTGTGTATTTGTTCTTGCTAGATTCTTCAAACCTCTGGATTTGCACATGCAGCTATGATGTGAAAATGGTTTATTTTACTCATAAAACGTATACTAATGTTTGAGCAACTATCTGATGCTTGTACTTCATGCCGTTGGGAGACTCAGAGTAACTTGTGAGATTTATTTTTATTTCAGTCCTCAATTACACGTGAATTGAAGAAAATCTACCTAAAAATGCCAGCCTGAATTATTTATATGGTTAACATAATAATTTTGTTTTATCTGCTCTTATTTCCAGATTGTAGACAAAAGAGGTACTTTGCAGCATGGGAGAAGACAATTTAGTGCCACTCCTGCTTACAGCGGCATTAAAAACGTATTAGGGAGTGTCTACAAAGAAGGGGGAGTCCGAGCTCTCTATCGAGGCATAGGTAAAAGTGCTTACATGTTAACTTAATTAATCTATTTGGTTTGATCTTCTTCCTTACTCATTATTAGTCACATTCATAAAGCCGTCAAAACATTGTACTCTTGGCAATTATTTACAAACATGAAATGCATTCAATTATTTTTACTTGATCAAATAGTTAAAATTTGTAAATTTCAAGATGAAGTTTAATGTAAAAAAGAAAACCCTTTAAACAGGCCCAACACTCATAGGAATTCTACCATATGCTGGCTTGAAGTTTTACGTGTATGAAGAGCTCAAAAGGCAAGTTCCTCAAGAACACCAGAATTCAATTGCAATGAGATTATCATGTGGAGCTCTAGCCGGTTTACTTGGACAGACTTTCACATATCCACTAGATGTTGTCAGGAGGCAGATGCAGGTAGTTTTTTTTATTTATCATAATAATGATTGCTCTAATTAGTTGAAAGAGCGAAACGGTAGTATATGATAGGATAGAAATGCATATGTTTACATATGTTATTATTTGTGTTTATTGCTTGTGAAACTTTCTGAACTTTTGGGCTATTTCAGGTTGAGCATTTGCAACCTTCATCACAAGGTGGTGTCGTGTACAGAAGCACCGCAGAGGGGCTCGTTTACATAGTTCGTAATCAAGGCTGGAGACAGCTGTTTGCTGGCCTAAGCATCAACTATATCAAGGTAACTACTAGTCAACACTTGTCTTTAGCCACAACTTAAATTTCATTCGTCTCTAGTCAAGAATATCGGTGTGGACATCCTTACCCTTTTCTCGTCCCTCTTAGTACTTACACACTTGTTGTTCCACCCCACCAATTATATCCTTCTGGGTTTTGAGAAAAACGACATTTTTCCTTCTCCAACCGATGGTATATTGTGCCATAGAATAAAGACCAGTCTTGCTAGGCTCCCTTTTCTCTAGAAGACAATGCTTGTGTGCATGCACGACTTGATTTTGGTAGCGAAGTAAGCAAATATGAAGAGACAAGCGAGTTTAAACGAAAATCCTTTGTGCTTTGTTGCAGATCGTGCCATCGGTTGCAATTGGTTTCACCACATACGACATGATGAAGAACTGGCTGGGCATACCTCCTAGACAACAATCAAAAGCAATTTCTTCTGCATAATACCAAATTAACTGCTAGGACTTGACTAGAAAGGATTAGTATTATATTTACTTAGTTTTTCCTTTTTTCAACTTTTGTAACGTCAAATATATTATCTTGCAACCTTTGTTACATTTCATTGTTTTATTGCTCGTTGTTGAAAGCTTGTTTGATGAAAAGGAAAGCTCAAATTCAACTTAATAAGTAAAGAGAAAATGGTATAAAACTATTGTGCTCAAATTTGAGTAGGGGATCCAGTAAAACTTATTCAAACTCAACTTAATCAATCAACAAATAAGTTCACACATTACATTATAAGCTCAATAGCATTTCGAACAATGTTCGATTATATTTCTAACAAGCTAGACCAATTGTGCATTTAGTTCGACTCGATTTGCTTACAACCCCATTCACAATTAATGTGGAAAAGTATGATTGAAGTGTGATCAAGTTCTTGATATCTAATATGCATATAACAACACCTAAAAAAATCCCAACTGATCCACAAGCCCTTGCAAATCCTCACCCCATTCTGATGTTTTTGCTACCAATTCTTCGACTTCCACATCTTCCAACGCTTCCACCTCTTCCCCGACTACAAAATCATCGCTAAGAAACTCCTCCCATATGTTGCTCTCATTGTTCAAACCAGCTTCACTATCCGAGAGCATTGCCACCTCAGCTGAAACATCTTTCAAACTTTCCACCTCCAATTGCTCATCCCCAATGCAGTCCACTCTCTCAACGCTTGGACTCATAGCTATGCGTCTCTTTTGGCCTATTTCAATGTGTTTCTTCTTCTCGTTCGTGATTCTTTCCATGTGTTGCTGAATAAATGTAGGGCTTCCGAAAGCTTTAGCAAGGAAGGTCACCATCTGCTGTTGCTTTCTCTCCGTACTTCGGATTCTTTCTTCAATTGCCATTATCTGCCCCCTCGAGCTTTTATGCTGCTGCTTGAGCTTCATAATCTCCGCCATCAACAAAGTCCGATCACGTTTCAGTCTTTCTAGCTCCTCATCCATCCCATAGTAATCCAACTCCACACAAGAACTTCCAGATTGTTTAGACGTGGTTTGCATCACGTTTCTTCGACGTTTGATTGTCTTCAACAAATGCTTTTGCCCTCCCAAGAACCCCTCATTCGCAAATTCCCACCTGTCTGGATCAACCTTTCTAAAACCCTGCAGTTTTTCAACTTTTAGTAATGCTTAAACACTCGATTTTCGACTGATTAACTAAAGACACTGAGTAAATAACCTACATCAGTCTCTTCCAGATACAGCTAACAAGCCAGAACCACCATTACTGCAAGCACAGAAGCTGATCAGAATTCATAAACACTTGCAGTATGCATATATACAATATTAGGGTTTTGAATTATGAAAATTTCAAACAAATTCAAAGTCCTTCCAAATTAGAATGATCACTAATTCATGTCAATCCAAACAACCACAAATGAATTGGGAATAATGATCTCAACTCCATCATCAAATCCTTCAATCTGAACACAACCTAAGATAATTAGCTTCACTCATTGGTGAACTGTAAATCTCAAGATGAACTGATTACCCTTCTAACCGAAATTATACAGAAAATTCAGATGATCACTACAAACCCTAGTGCAAATTTCAGAATTAAAACACACAAATCAAAAACTGAGAATTCAACCTCAAAACTCGAAAATATCAGGAATCAATATAAATTACACAAATCAAGAGATAATTGAGAGAGATACTTACATAAGTATTGAGCTGGCGAATGAAGCTGGAGAAATTGTTGTGCTTGAAATATCTGGGGAGCAGAGAAGTAGAGAATTTGTGAGAATCCCAAACAATGAAGCTGTTCTTGGCCTTGCTCCACGCGATCACGCCATCTGTTGAGGGATCCTCCACCATTTCATATGTCTTGCTCAAGAATGGAGGTGGGCCCACTTCATGCAGACCCTCCATCGGCTGTGGAGAAGATGAAGAGGACGACGACGCCGCCGCCGTCGTAACAGCGCCACCTGCGGAGGTGGCGGTGCACTCATCCTCTACCTTCACCTTCACACCTTCCATACCCTTGAAGATGATTTTGTTCTGGATGATTGTTGAGTGCAACTGTGCAACTGAAGCTTCTCTCTCTCTCTCCGAAGAGAGAGTGATTATATATGGGTGTCGAGATGAAGATTCCAGAAGGTTACAGACAAACTTTTATGGTTTAAGATTGGGCCGTCAAAATGGGCTAGCCCAACGAGTCGTTAAAATAGGTTGGGTCCGTTCGACAGTTCAGTTCCACACTGTAAAAGTAGAGGATTGAGCTTAGTATTAAGGAGTTCGTCAAGATGTGGGTTTGGGTGGAGCTGCCTTGCATGCAGTCGTCGGTGAGTTGGACTAAGTTAAGGTTTTCCAACCTGTTAAAATGGTGGATCGACCAACCCCACCCTTCAAATAGTGAGTTATGGTAGTTAGCGGGCATATCCTTCCACCGATCCATTCTAACCGTACTCGTTTGAAATAAATTAGGATATAATGATTTTTTATGGCGTCCATGAAATAATTATTAGTAACCAAACTGAGCATTTAAAATGATAAACAATTATATAACACAAAACTTCATCTGTAATTTGCACATATGATGGTTGCACTTACAGCAAAAGGAAAAAAGAAAAGAAAACACATATTTATAATGGTAAATGGTCTCATAAGACCAACTCATTACATAAGTCACCTAGGACCACCAAGGCTAGATCTATTAAGCTCAAACTCATATTGAGAATATCCACATCAACTACTTCTCTCGATATGATCGATTAGATCTATTAGCAGAGTTGGTTGATCATTTTACAAGTATTTGACACTTACAATCCACATCAACCATTTCTATAGTATAATCAAGTGGATTTGATATCAGGGTTGGATAATCACAACAAATTGTTCGAAATTTATAATCCACATCAACAACTCAATCGTGTAGATTTGATACCAGAAATTGGTTGATCATAGCTCAAAACCGAGCAGAACTAGTACATATCAAATATGGATATCATAAGAAATTGCTCTATTCTATTATTTCTTCAATAAATTCTTAATTTTCCATATTTCAATCGAAAAGAAATATATATATATATATATATATATATAAAAGATAAAGTGGTATGATTTTTGATTTGTCGTAACTTCGATCCTTTATTTTTCCGGCGTCGTTCGAAATTCTCCGATGCCAAATTGGAATTCTCCGACGTCGATTGGAATTCTTCGATCGAGAAAACCTGCAAAATAAAGAACACCGGGGGTTTTTCCCGGTGAAGGGACTCCGACGCTCAAGTCAGTAATCTCACCAAAATATTCCTCTCGATTTTGATAATACTTAATGTGTAAAAATTATGATTGTGTGTGCAAATAGAAAAATAAAAGATATATATATACTCCCTGAAAGAGACGTGATTTATTGGGAGTAGGATGTGGCAGTTGGGATTTCTCCTAAAAACTTGGAAAGTGGCGAGATTTTCGCGATCGTGGGAGTTATCTCAAATTTTGAATTAGTTCGTCCGTCTTAGTTCGGCATTTCACCTCTCAGCTCGACATTCTTGCCTGCGATTTGGATCAGTTCGCTCGGCACGCCGAACATATCTGTTCGCTCACACGATCTCTTATTACTTCTTCATTCTGTTCGCGCCGATTGGCCTTCAATTCCGGGTCGGGTTTTCGGGATAGTTTGAATGTGGTTAGTTCGACCACATCAATTTTTACACAAAATTAAAATTCTTTTGGGAACCACTACAGCTTACGTGGCATCCAAGTGGGGTTTTCTGATTTGGTGACAATATCTGGAAACTTCTCGAGATTTAAAGTAAGGCTAAGAAGATTCTCGAGCTTAAAGATTATAAAATAGTGAGATTAATTTTAATCACCAATCATTTATTTTTATTAATTGAGAATTTTGTTAAGATAAAGTTGTATTTATTGTCATTTTCCATTCCTATCTTCCTCCTTTTCTTTTTATTATAAGGAAAAAATTCAAACCTATTTTCTATCTTTTTTCTAATAGGTTTATTTTAATGAGTTCTATATTCTATATTTTCTAAATGATGTTACAACAATTTATGACCCACAATCAACCTCACATATCTTTAAATCACATAGAAATTCATATGGTTGATATTTGATTATTGATATAATTATGCTTACTAACTTTTAAATACCCCTTTCCCCAAAAAAAAAAAAAAAACTTTTAAATACCTAACTTTAGGTAATCAAATAAATTATGTTTATCGTTTTGTCATAAAACATGTAATAAATTATAATGAATTTTTATGTTCAAAAACACCATTTTTTAAACCCAGTACAATTTAACAAGTCAATTCTTTTATAAAATATGTATGAATATTATATTAATTTCGATTTTGGTTTTGTATGTATTGATAGAAAAATTAAAATAGTGGGAGAAAAATGTAGTTTTTGGAATTTCAATTGAGAACTATACCTTAAAATTCGAAATCTTTAATGGGATATTTGACATTTTAAAGTTGTAATATATATATATATATATACACTACTATATAATTATATAATTTATCTTCTTCAAACTTGAAAAGTATTTTTATGTAAGAGAAAGAGAAAGGGCTGTGTTGGCCCATATTATTCCATTGGGCCTTCAGAACTCGGTCCAGAATGGTTTCATCCCAATTATTAATAGAAGCCCAATGAATAAAATATAAGTAAATGATGAAATAAAGATTAGTCTTTTCTTAATAAGTTCGGAAGGCCTATAACACTATAAAATACCTGTGTGATACATCTTCGAACTCCAATCGTCGTACAATCTGCACATTTAAAAAAACACAAATACTAATATGCAACCGTCTCACATGCGACGGCATTCGCGCACGGTCGACCGTGCCCCAGGACACGACCGTGCGCGACTGCAGTGTATAAGTATGTCTTTTTCAATAATAAATGTGTGATTTTTTTTCTCGCCCACAACCGTGTCCTGGGACAGACCGTGCCTCGCGTGAAAATTAAGAGCAATCTGTGGCGCACGGTCGTGTTCTTGGATATGGTCGAGATAAGTATGTGATTTTTGTCTATAAGTATGTCTTTTTGTGCTATAAGTATGTGTTCCCACGCACGGTCGACCATGTCCTAGGACACGACCGTGTCCCAGTGCACGACCGTGCGCGAGTGCCGTCGCACATGAGACGGTCTCCCAGGAGTCCAGCTCAAATAATGGGACACCTGCTTGAGCTACATGAGAATCAAAGATTAGTTTAGATGGGTGTCATAATCATACGAATCTTCTTAATATATTAAGAGTAATATTCTCTTTCTTAAAGAAAGAAAAAAGGAATTTAACACATACAAATAGGAGCTGGACTCCTGTGAGACCGTCTCATGTGCGACGGCACTCGCGCACGGTCGTGCGCTGGGACACGGTCGTGTCCCAGGACACGGTTGACCGTGCGCTGGAACACATACCTTATAGCACAAAAAGACATACTTATAGACAAAAATCACATACTTATCTCGACCGTGTCCAAGAACACGACCGTGCGCCACAGATTGCTCTTAGTTTTCACGCGAGGCACGGTATGTCCCAGGACACGGTCGTGGGCGAGAAAAAAAAATCACATACTTATAGTGAAAAATCACATACTTATTATTGAAAAAGACATACTTATACACTGCAGTCGCGCACAGTCGTGTCCTAGGGCACGGTCGACCGTGCGCGAGTGCCGTCGCATGTGAGACGGTTGCATATGAGTTTTTGCGTACAAGTAGTAACTATTTCTAGATGAATCAAGAGACTCTTGTGAGATGGAGCCTTAATTAAAAGATTCGAATGTAAATAATCAATTTTCACCTTCATCATAACGAAATGATTTTACCATTGTTTAGTTAAATAAAATAGGAATAAACAATTCAATTTGATTTCCAAACCTACCAAGTGAGCAAATTTGTGGAGAAGGTGATGAATTAAATTCCCATGAATAAAGAAGTTGTTTGTGTAGAGATGAACCGAGATGGATTAAAGGTCATGTTCATAACTTAGACCAAACATATCTTACCTAATATAAATTTTGCCTCATTCATCCCCATATGGGCTCTTTTGTAATTCTCCATTGTTTGAGATGTTGATCCTATTGGGTAATTTTTTTTTTTTTGTGAAATTGTCTCTTTCATCTGCAATATATAAACACAAAAACTTACCTGAGACGGTCTCATGAAAACTTTTCATGAGACGGGTCCTAATTATAACCAATAAATCAAACTCATTTTCATTAGTTTATATGTGAATTCTGAAGTGTGATATGAATTAACCCGTTTTAAATAAAATAATTTGTGAAACGATCTCACGTATACTCTTACATAAATTGATTTATAATATAGTTAGACTTTACCTTGCAAAGTTCTTTTTATAAGATAGTGGGGCCAGTCTTGACAATATTCCGGGGGTCTTATGAAAAAATAAATTAATGTTCTCACCTACTAACCAGTCTTGATAACTTAATTATCTGAAAAATAATCTCATTCAAAATGTTGTGCACATGGATGGAGTCTCATTGTATGATGTATATTACAAAAATCTCAGTAATGAATATATATAGTTTATGAATATTGCCAAAGAGAGAGTGATGGCAAAACAAGAACAGTAAATTATAAACTGATCATTTAACAATCCATCTCTAAATAAATGTCATTTTAGCAAGTAAATTTTTTCTCAAAATAAGTATCATTTTCGTATTTCAAGGCATATTTAACATACATTATATCAAAGATATCCATATTTACTCATGTCAAATTAAATGTGTTAAAGAGATAAAAAATATTTTCATTAATTAAACTTAAATAGGGATAAATTGAACTTTTTATCACATTCCTTAATATATGTACAAAAGTTTAAAACGATATTTATTTTGAAATGAAGATAGTCAAAGTTACCGATGAGTGGAGATAAAGGAAAAAAAACTTTATTTAAATGTACCCTTCCTTTCCCTCAAAGTCGATGAAATTGGCTATTAAGATAGGTATACATAGTCATACCTACTTTAAAGGTCAAAGGTTGTAATCGATAAATTTTATTTTTTTATTTTGCGAATTTTCCCTGGCTTTATGTGTGAGTAGATGGATTTGAATACAAATTTGAAATTCATGGTAGAAAATTCTTTGGTGATGCTTGGATGAATATCGATTTGAAATATCATTTTTAACTAATTTTGAGTCATTTAGATAGATTTCAAATCAACTCAATTTAAGTTCTTGATTTCAAATCATTCCATACAATAATAACCTAAGATAAATATCGTCGGGTCGGATTCAAATTGCCGACTCTAATTCAAATGATGTTTTTGGATAGAGCTCTGTAGCATAATAACTATTCGTGAGACGGTCTCACATCAGTGTTTGTATTTCTTGTTTGTGTTTCTTATGTGTGATAGAAAAATAAATTTATTTTTATAGTATAAAAACTTATTTTACCAATATATACCATCAAATATGATTGTTTCACAATATGGAAAGGGGCGTGCGATCTTGGATGCAGCAATTATGCACTGCATTCGCCAGTACATGTCTGCAATTTCTCGTCCATTGAGCATCTGCCGCGTGGCATAAAAAGACAGGAAAAGCTGACGTGGACAAGATATGACACATTCCAGTGGATCGGTCTGCTGCACCAGTAGCAGAGATATAATTCTCCATTTCTTGTCAGTTTCTGATCCTGTAATAAACTCTCATCACTTCAATCCAATATAATTCCCACTTCTTCTTTTTCTTTTTTTCAATATAAAATATAATCAACATACTTCAAAATTGATCAAGTGATTAAATAGTGGATATTAAATAAAATTACAAAATATTAAGTAACCTAAATATCTAGCATTAATATTTCACTCGAATATAAACGTTACCCTTGAACTCGATATTAAATCTTTATGAAGTTAATTATAAATCATTAATGTCCATTTTCAAGAAGCATAAATAAAAATTGAAGTCAACAAAATTCAAAATAATATATAGTCTAAATTAATGATTTTGATACAATGTTACTGATGTGGGAAGACGATAGGAGCTTAAAGCCATTGATGAACAATATCTCTTTGGAGAAGTTAAAGTGGACGTGGCAGAACTCGGCAGACATGGAGGACCATAATTGACTTGGCAGAACTCGTCAAACGTGATAACGTTGAAAAAGTCAGATGTGATGCTGTGGAAGACGTCAGACGTAGAAGAGCTCAGACGAGAGAGTCCAAGGAAGGATGTTGGGCTTAATGAAGCATGGACTCAATGAGCCATAAATCTTTATTCAATTAGGGTTTATAAGAAGTAAATGACTATCATACCCTTGTAATGTACTATAAATTGTAAGGATGAGGACTTCTCATCCAGGTTATCCATTTTTTATCCTCTTCTACCAAATGATTTTCTCTCTCTATCATTTGGATATTTTTTACTACATCTCTCTATTTTGTTGATTGAGAAAACTCACACCACAACAGTTACAATAATAAATTTATCAATAATTGAATTGTGGTTTGTGCCTTATCACGTAAAGTAATATAATTATTCGTTGTCATCAACTTAAAATGTATAATATCACACACATATATATTAGAAATTATTATTGTAAATGTTAGCATAATTTTTTTTAAATACAGTTTTATACTTAAAAATGTGCATTTCCAAAACAAGTGTCTTCTAAGTCGTAATTTCATGGGTAATAAAAAGTCTTCCTCCTGTATTTTTCTGTGTATGTAAGCTCACGTGATCAATCTAGTTGAAAATCTGATCATGCTATTTGACCTTGTTTACATTACTTTGAGTTTCTTCTTACTTTTGATAGCATCAAACTTGTTTAGTTCTTGATTCCATTGGAGATTGTTTATCTTGATTCAATCTTGACAAACATAAATCCTTTAAAAATCATATGGGAGCAAAGTGGAAGGAGTTGTTGAGAAGTGGGGCTGTTTTGGAAAAAAATGAAAATGAAAGGACCAAAATGCAAAAATAAAAAAGTAGGGAGGATGAAAAAGGGGTCGTGCTTTTTTGTCACGTAGCAATAGCAGAAGATTAGTGTGGCGTGTGATAGTATTATTATGTCTCTGACATATCTGCCAAATGCCACGTGGATTAAAGTACCAAAGTCGTAGTAATTCACAATTTAACAACTCTCTCTCTCTCTCTCTCTCTCTCTCTCTCTCTCTCTCTCTTCACTTAACTTCACTTCACTTTATTATTGATGTCACCACGGGTCCCCTACGGTTCCGGGTCCTACGGTCCCCACTTTTTCCTCTCTCGTTTTTGTTTTCTAGTGGGAAAATATTGTAATAACAACTTTTCTTAATCAATAACTTATTAGGGGAATTCTAGTCTTTTAACTTTTTGAGCTGCCAATTTCATCATTCAATTTCTAAAAATTTGAAAATTTAGATCAATTTCAGCTTCGAAAGATTAAATTGGTCTTAAATCGCTAATTTCGAACTACTCGGTCAAATTTGTATGATTTTTAACGAGTACAGTAAAAGTAATATAAGAAAACTAAAGGAAAGTAATAGAAAAACAAGAATGGATTAAAAGTTAAAAGGGGTAAAATTGTAAGTCCGAAATCAACAAATTTGGCTTAATAGGCTGAAATTAGGGTCTGATTGCCCAATTTGGTTATCCAAGCTGAAATAACCCTAAATTTTTGAATTTTTAAAATTAAAAAAGTAAAGTTGTCAGCCCAAAAAATTAATGATTATGATTAGGAGACCTCAAAAGTTAATGATTGGAATTTTATTTATTAGTGAGTTTCGATAATTATTTTAGATGTTTGAATGAAAAGTGAACAACAGTATATCACTATGATCAGTTAATTATTAGTAATGATCTATCTATCTATTGCAATGAGATGCTATGCTATTACACAACACAACGTACTTATATCTCATGTAACCATCATAATAATATACTATAATGTGATATATTTTCTTGTTACAAACTTTGAAGCGTTTTACTTTTTTGGATGGATTTTAAATTTGATGTATATAATTACAATTTTAGATAATCATAACTGTTGATTTAGAACACGTGAACAACTAAAATTTATCTTGTACTGTAAAATGCATTACATTGAAAATTCTTACCGCAAAGTAGAACATAAATGATTGTAAAATATAACAAAGTGGTATGCCGCCATTAATTGTAAAGGTGTAGATTGTGATGACTAATGTTCGAACTTCAAGTCTTCTAGTTTTTCTTATATTTCTCTCTTTCACTCCCTCTATATTATTTTAAAAAAAAAACTTATAATTAATGTGACCAAATATTTTTTTTGGTTTAATTTCAATTTTGAACATGTATGTAAGACATTTAATTTCCATTTGTTTTCCAATTTTGTCCTCTGTATTTTAATATATTTTTTCAATTTCAATCCTTTTTGTCGTGATTTTCAAAATCGCTGACGTGGCGGCCGCCATTTGGTTGCCATTTTTAATTTTTCCGACGATCACGTTAAATTTTTCAAGGCCACATCAACTATTCTATCAAGAGTGACACTTGTGTGCCCCAGGGGCATGGTGCCCTCAAATTAACCATCATATGGTGTTAAATATATACTCTACATGTATCATATATATACTCTTCAGGTATCACATGTATACTCTTATATACATATGATACTTGTAGATTATATTTATAACACCAAAAAACATAACACATATAGAGTATATACATAACACCTGAAGAACATGTATATAACACCTAGATCCGTGCCCCTACGTGGCCTATGGATATATACGTTTTTCCCTTCTATTCAATTCTAATCAAAATGGACTGAAATTGGAGAATAATAAAATCTAGAAGACCAAAGCTGAAAAACGGAGACTTGATTGTTAAAACAATTAAAAACATCTTACACACATAACCAAAAGACGAGTTTTTACATAGGAAAATGTAATAAAAATCTACTATTAGATTATTATTTTTTAAAATTATTGCGTAGTCCATGACATTTACGTATATATCTCATATATAATAACCCCCACATGCTCTCCTCCTTCTCGACCCCCTCCCCCCCACCCCACCCCACCCCCACCCCCCAATTATTTCCTTAGCATACATGGCGATGCATCAAGGCCTCCGCCGTTACGCGGCGGCGGCAGACGGAGGCGGCGTCCGCCTCGAGCTCTCCCCGACCACCGCCTCGCCGCTGGCCATAGACGGCGGCGAGACGACGGAGACGCGGCTACGAAGGCTCATATCCGAGAATCCGGTGATCATCTTCACGCGCTCATCTTGCTGCATGTGCCACGTCATGAAGAGCCTCCTCTCCACCATCGGCGTCCACCCCACCGTCATCGAACTGGACGAGGACGAGATAAACGCCCTCCAGCCCCGCGGAGGCGCCGCCGCCGTGCCGGTCTCGCCGGCGCTGTACGTGGGCGGCGCGTGCGTCGGTGGGCTGGAGAGCATGGTGGCGTTGCACGTAAGTAATAGCCTCGTGCCCATGCTTGTTGAAGTTGGTGCTCTAAATAAGGAATATTTAATTGCCTGAATTTTATTTTTATTATTATTATTGTTACTATTATTGTTTGTGAAATTAATTAGTGTAGTTTTATTGTAATTTTATTTTTAGGAGGTAATACTTTTCTGATTATTATAATCTATGTTGGAAGGTTGTGATATTTTACTATTTTAGTGTCTTCTTAGAGATGATATATAATTGTTTGATTATGGAATATATTGTGTTGAGTTTTTAGGAATCGATTTTTTTTTTAGTCTTACTATACTAATTAAGCTTTTGATTTTCAATTTGGTTGTAAACAATAACCAGGTTATTTAAGTGGATCTGTGTTGTTTTCTTAACATTCAAACAACATTATAATTGAGTAAATTTGTAAAATAATAATCATGTAAATTCATTGATTTGTAAAAAATGAATAAATCCATGCCAGTACTAATATAATAAAAATACATTGTAGTATTTTTTAATCAAACAAATTATAAATAGATAATTGTATAATAATTGGAGTTTATTATCATTTTTATGCAGTAACTTAATTATCATGTCTGGTAATCCCAATCATTAACTTTTCGGGAAGATTATTTTATTTTTGTGTAACTCAGGTGGTATTCCATTTGCATGAATCGTCATAATATTGCTTTACGACCAAGGTTCGAATCTGAATCATGGAATTTGAAAATTTAGGCTGAAATTGCTAATTTAGGGCTATTCAACCCAATTCGCACAAGTAGCATTTATTGTTATATATATATATATATATATGAAATCATGTATATAGCTTTTAATATTTTCATACTCATATTTTAACTGCTGTGTAATAATGATCACTAATTCTCGTAATTTTACATAAATAAATATATATAATATATTTCATTAGTACTGTTTCTATTGATTAAATGAAACACAAATTAAATATATATAGAGTAATTAAGCAGATAATCAAAACTGTGCATGCATTAATTTTTATTCTTCTTCTTGAAATTAAAATTTAAAAAACAAATGTAAAGGAAAGTCATTTCACTAAAATATTAGTTTGCTTTGTTAATTACGTGATGATCAATGAGTAATCTAAAAACACATTCTCAAGAATAGTTTTTGTGAGACGAATCCTTATTACCCCTATCTTGAATCTAATTTCATAGATTCATGTGAATTGTTACGAGTTGGTTATGTGTTTACTCGTCTCACACAGAAGATAACAAAAATATTATGTGAAAATCGAAAACAGTCTATTAATTAACTCAAATAAAATTCACATTAATACATAAATCCTCCATAATGTGAGTGAAGAATAGTTTAACACAAACTCCTCATTTATTGGTAAATATTCTCACACAAATTTGGGATCACAATTTCTCTTCGATGCACTTTTTTTTTGTACGCCATTGCAAATAACTTTTTGACCACCAAATAGTGGCAAATTTATTTTTTATTGTTATCCTAAATATTTTTCCACTAACTAACTAGTGGTGTTATAATATTTTGTAATATGCATTTAATTACTAGGTAGAATATTTTATGCTCTCTCAATCCCAAAAAGGAAAACAATGTTTCACCAAACATGAAATCTCACTCACACGTACATTTATTCATCATGTCTTCCATTAATCAACATTTGGTTATAATTAATCATAAGGGTTAGCTACATGCATGATTATTATATATAATCTCCACCCCACAATGAAAGATTTATTTTTGTTTAATTTCTCACATTAAGAGGCTATTTGAAATTCCTATTATGCTATTTTTTCATTAGTTCTAGCATTGAATACTTTATGAAATCTTTTTTCTTTTTTGTTTTAAAAAGTGTATAAAAAGTTGAATTGTGGTGATTTAATGTACGTTTAATTATGTGTATATATGAAATTACAGACTAAAAATCATACTAATATAGTAACAATTTTATCTTTGTGGGACATCCTTTCTTCATGGAGTGGAGGTAGTATAAAATTTCAATTAAGATCGACTTTGATTTTTGAAACATTACCCATTTTTGGGACAAAAAGCTCACAATTTTTTAAATTGAAAGAATATTTATTCTATACATATTATGTATATGTAATTACTTATATTCATAGGTTAATTTAGTCTAACAATTGATATATCTTCTCACTTGGTTATTTACTCAGCGAACTAGTGGAATATTTACCGAAATTTGAATTTTGAAATATGAAAACTCATATGAGATTATTTCACGCAGGTTATTAATTGAACGAAGCTCCACCATGGACAAACTAAAATTCACTTTTTCTAATCAATCTTTGATTTATGAATTATAGTATAATTAAGTTAATTTATCTCATCCATTGAATTAATTAGTTCATAAAATTAATACTACTATATGATAATTGGAGTAAAATGTTCTGTTACATTTGATGTTACATATCCTATTACAATTTAATTACCACACGCCACGTGTATTCAATGACATCACTAATTAATATGTGGCGTGTATTAATTACTATGTAACACGAGATGTAACACCAAATGTAATAGAAGATCCAGACTCATGATAATTGTGTTAATATGAACCTGTCTTGTTAATATGCTTTTTGCTACTTTTAATGGCCTGGTTTTCCCCACCTTATATGCTCTAAAAATTAGTAATTTATAGATTCGTGTCTATACATAATTAAACCTAATTAATGTGCACTATTAAATTCAAACATAAAACATCAAAATTAGAACATAGAATCTTCGTTTTCCTCTTTATTAACCCTTATTAAGTATGATTCCCTTGCAATTGTAAATCACTTTTTTGGTATTGAATTCACTTATAAAGTTTCCTTAAAAATCTTAGGATATTTTTTTCTTAAAATTAATTGTGCTTTCATCAAATGCTTCCCGGCCCAACCCCACGATACTCTTTGATATTTTCTCGTTAGATCATCTCACGTATTTTAATCCAATCCATGAAACACAGTCTTATTTAGAAGAGTCAAATTCAGATAACTCGTTTTGACCTACTAATAAAACATAATAAATCAGTCGTTTCAGTATATTATAGTGATCTTTGAAACAATTTTACTTAGATTTTTAACATTTCTCATTCATAAAAACATTATATTCGTGAGAATAAACTAATATGATGACATACTATGTGATGACATACTGCTTTGTAAATTGGTGGAATTTTTTTCAAAAAGACAAAAAAAGTAACATTCCATCAAATGAAGCAAATTCCAATAGAATCTGGACAACAGTGGTGACTGAAAAAGAAAAGATGGAGAAAAAGGGGCTATCTTTAAATAATTGTTGGAAATAAAGATTCCATCAGCTATGACTTTTAGTGAAATTTTTTCTTTTAAAGTATAATTATTTGTTTCTCTTTTCTTCTTATATATTATATTTTAATAAATCTTTATTGCCATTGTTATCATTGAAAGTGACAAGAGATTATAACTATGGCATATACAACAAGATTGTCAGCATCCCATGAGACAATGCTCAATAGGGTTGCTCTTGTTTGTTTTATTTAGTGTACATATATATTGAGTTATTAATTTTAGCTTTTTCAAAGGTAATTTAGTTTAATTTCATGTAAATACTTCTAGCATTTTTTGAGGTATAACTTATAAGCATTCTAGGAAACTTACATGTATAAAATACAGTCACATTAGGAATAAATTGATCAATTTGGTGACACAGATTGCCACCACACCCACAATCTAATTAGATATATATGTTTTTTCACCAGACGAACTTTTTTTCATAATTTAAACTTGTAATTTGATCTGTCTCGAGAAGTTAGGTTCGTGTGATGGGATGTAAAGGGTCCATTATGAGAGTAAGAGATGAACTCCCACTTCATGTCAATGGGGTATTCTGTGTCACAAACAGCAACAAACTATCACTCCTATTTCAGCTGCATCAATTATTCCAAAACTCTCTGATGCTTTTTTTTTTTTTTGGTTCTTTTCATTATATGTTATGTATAATCATAATCATATAAAACCCTATGCACAATAATTCGTGGGTGATGGGTCCCACCTGACATCATCTACCATCATCTCAAACATTACATGTTCTACAAATACTTGGTAATAATTTTTTGTCCAACCTAAATAATAGATGGAAAATGACAAATACATCCTTAATTAAATATCATCTGTTTCCTAATAATTAAACCTAATAAGTTGGAAAGTATGTCATTTGACATGTGATTTAACCTCTATAGTTAAATAGTAGCATTATTTTGGGTTAATTAAGTAAAAAGTATGAATTTAACGTTTAGTTTCTACTGCTACATGAACTTTTAATTATAACATAAAAAATGTTCAATTTAATATGTTTTAATTGATGTGAAAACCCAAATTATATAAGTTAATGGCCATTATATAATTCTAAATACAATCATCACTTATATGCAAATTCATACGTCAATAATTAAACTATACAATTTAGACTACACGTCAATAATTGGAGTTCGAAAAACCCTGAATATGTCCTGAATTGAATCAAGTGTTGAGTGTTTTTTTTTTGTGTCACAATCAATAGTTTATGTTGCAATTGAAACTAAATCCTAAGTTTGCAATTTTTTCAAATATAATTAACCCTATTATTTAAGATGTAATTTTAAATAATTTAGAGTGAGGAGAGTGCAATAACCTCACAACAGAATCTACAACTAAAGTCTTGCAAACACCTAATCATTCAAAAAAAGGGTAGTGTATTAAATAAATATGCACTTATTTAGGAAGGAAAAGCTCAAGTTTTGAAAGCCTCTTTCATGGCTGAAGTCATCTTTGGTTTAATTGGTTTCTTTATCATGGGATTTTCACTTTAATCTTACTCTTTTTTCAAATCATTACCTAACTTTTTCTTGTTTGTTCACATAATTTAACATTAAAAAGTTGTGTTTTATGTTAGAATAAGTGCAAGAATAGTATCAAATGAGTTGGGCACCAATGAATAGTTCAATCCTTTTGAACTTTTGCTATCATTATTTATACTTATGAAGCTATAACTTGAGTTTGTTGTACAAAATTAGTTTAATGTGTTTATGAAACCAAGTCAAAGTAAACGACCTCGGTTATATTCGACCTTCAACGCTTCAACAACTTATTTTTCTCATTGCTACGGATGCTGAGGATTCGAATTTTCACGAACCCTAGCTCTCATTTCAAAAAGGGTTCGAACATTAAAAAATAAAATGCAATATCATAATCAGAAGAAAACACGTGAAAAATTGATCGAATATAGCATAGAATACACATAAAATCATGATTTCCCTGCATAACTAGACAAGATGCAGAGTAATTCATAGGCTTCTGCAAAATCCTTAATGAAGAAGAAACACATTGAAGAATGAAAGTTACAGACAATATTTTGCAAGAATTTCTTGTTGATTCTGATGCTTTATTTTCAGATCCCAAAAAAAAAAAAAAAGGTTTCTACACAACATTTCAGAGCTCCCAATTCTATCTCTGTGGGAATTATGTCATTCTACACCAACTCCAAATCATGTTGATGAGCAAATAAAAAAATGAAACAATATTCTATAAGCCAGTCCAGTTCATAAATTTCTTGATCTCATCATACAAAACTAAAACAGCAGCTGCCCCTGTACTCCTAAAGATATTCGACATCGCCCCGCGATAAAACGAAGTGAAACCCTCTACCTTATATATCTTCCTCCAACAATCAATCGTGCTGCTATACATCGGCCTGTCGAGCCCCGACTGCATCATCATTCGCCGCCGAACCGTATCGAGCGGATACGACAACATCCCGGCCGCAGTCGTCACGGCTTGGGCTGCAACCCACCGTTTCCACAGTGCGACATCTGAGCTGGACCGTTTTTCCATCATCTCTTTTATTGTATCGAACCCACCAAAATAAAGACCCCGGTGGACGACCATGCCTTGCAGAGAGGTGGGAAGTCCCTTGTAGACCCCTCGGATTCCATCTTTCTTGTGTACACTTTGTAAGAAGTGGCGAATACCTCTGAATTGGCGTGTCTCGGTTCTTCCAAGATCAGCAGCCAGGCGGGTGTGTGCTATGTCAAGTGGATAGATGATGATCAGCGTTGTGCAGCCAGCTGCGGATCCGGCTATGAAGTTGGCAGCTGGCCCAGAAAGGAGATCGCCTTCTCGTGCGTTTCCACGTAGAATGTTCCTATATAGGTCCTGTTGAAAGATTATGTGACATCAAATAGCTAGCCTTATATGTCTTATATGTCATACATTATTAAACAAAAATTACTTATAATTTCAAGGTTTTTGAGCATTACATGCAATATCAGACAACAGAATTGGAGATGATAATGCTGTGTTTCTTCATATATACTGAATTGTTGGACTTGCTATCAGACAAACACGAGAAAGATTACCATGTGGAACATGTTTAAGCTCCATGTAGGCTTAATCTTTGACAAATATCCATAATGTTCAAGATCCTAAGCATATGTATATTTCACAGTGTACAGTCTCGTTCGATGTAGTCCTGTTCCGTATTTAACGGACAATAAGAAAGCAACAAGAATCAGCATGCAAGCAATCTATTGTTCACATACACCTCGATTATTGTTCTAGTAACAAGTGTAATCAGATTGGCTGAGAATCAAAATTAGCAGTTAAAGAAGCTTCCAAGAAGCTTCTGATGAAAAGTTGCTTCTCGTATATAGGCTATTAAGGGATACTTTGTCGTGTCAATTCTTAAATAGGCAGGTTATCTCATTTCTTGCACACATATTTCCTAGTTGTTTTGAAAGTTACGACAAATCAGACAGATATAAATCTCAGCTCTATTCCGCTACTGCAGCATTAGTGTTGCTTTCTCACTTTCTGACATCTTTCCAATATACTCATGGCCTCATTTCTAACATGGCATCGTGTAAAGTTGAGATATCAAAGTTTTGTGTACAAAATAAGCACTCAAAACATAAATAAGTCAAATTTGTCTCTCCTGTAGCTTGATGAATCTGAATAGTACTCGATGGATGGTATATCCAATGATGGAGCTCTCTCAGAATGGTCGACCTAACAACTTACTGCAACAAGACAAGAAATAGTGTATGTTTTTGGACTTTACGATTGGGCATTAAGCTGATCTATATTTTTCTTGGATATTGCTTTGTAATATTCTGATATACCTTCGCCTCAATTCACTAAACTTCTGAAGGTACTTTCCATGGCAGATACTAACCTCATCTCGAAAGGTTATACGAAATTGGGTCAAGGAGAGAGTTGGTTATGATGGATTTGGGACTAACCTAGAGAAGCAAATACTGTTGGCTGATATGAGGATTAATTCAGCTAAACATCCTGGATTTTATATCCTGAATTTTGAATAGGAGTCCGATAACATGATCTAATGTTACTCAATTCAATTTCAGCGGCAAATAGCAAAATACACCATGTAGGTTTCATCAGATTGAAAATGTTAGATGGTATTAAAACCAATCGAATCATAAAAACGACACAAAAAATGGATCACATGACATGAAGTAATAGAAAATTTTGGAGCAATCTATCAGCCTGGATTATGTTAGTGCTCATCCCAAATCAAATATTTGACTCTTTACCTTACTTTCACTAGAAATGTAACCCTCTCATCAGTTTCCTTCTCAAGTTTTCGGAAAAAGCCATATTAATTCCACATCTTAACCATTATCATCCCTCATTTTTGCAGTTAATTGTTTCCAAGTAAACCCCAACCTGAATCTGAATAAAAGAGAGGATCACTCTATTTAAAAATTGGCGCGGAATATATAGCACAACATTGGCACTTCAAGGAAACCCTTAAATCGAGAGGCAGAAATAAACGGACAACAACAACCATGTATTGTCAAGGATCGATACAGTAAATGGAAGGTCATGCTATAGCTATCTGAATAACATGACCATGACTATTCTCCCCATAGCTATATTTTAGCACACTCGTAAGACAAGCTTGTGGCACTGATTTTCTTAACAACAAAAGCATGTCTAAGGATAGAGTTCGTTTTACACAATGCTCAGACAGGAAACAAACTAAAGCATTTTTAGTCAGTCATAAATGGTACAAAACACTAGTCCCGACTATAAGAATATTGGCCAGCTTGTCAAGACAGAGATAAAATGCAAGCCCTTTGAGCAGTCCATCATCTGGATCCAGCATGTTGCCAAGAAATATTCAGCTCATAAACATTCTTAAATCGAAGCCACTGATCTCATTTTAAATCCAAGCCCTTAATGATCACTTCAAATGAGTATACACAATGCATTTTTTTATCATTGCTACTACTTAGCCTAATCATACTCGATCACCCTCCTCAGCGTTCGTACAAACATAACAACCACCCAAGATCATCTTATAAACATAGTAACACAAAGAAGCATTTCAGTACATATTTCAACCTTCAAGATCCAAACCACACATACAAGAACACCAATTTGTCGAGTTCAAACTATTATACTCCAACTCCAAGCCCCAAGTCCACTCTGTCAATCTTATTTAGTCCACATGATCACCATTTATTCAAAGCAACATGATTAAAGAACTAGGCATTCTCAAACCATTACATTTCCAGTAATTTCCAACCAAAACCTACTATCTACATGTCAACAATCCTCAAGATTACAACACATGATAAAAAACACAACCACAATTCTACACCAAGCACATATCATCAGATAGAGAGAGAGAGGAGAGAGAAAATAAGGGCAAAACATTAACCTTGAGAGAGAAATTGAGGGCAACAGAAGGGTAATATCTGATGACACTGCTGCCATTGCCTCTCCACAAAGACAAAATGCCTTCCTCCCTAACTGTACGGACAATGCAATCCACCATCCCTTTGAACCTCCTGTGGGGCCCACCAGACAAGATTGCCATATTACTCTCTTGAGTCTGCAGAAGAAGCTTCGCCCTCTCAATGGGGGCCACAATCGTGTGCACCAACCCCCCCATCACCGCCCCCGTCGTTAGATCTCTGTGGAAGTTGGTCAACCAATTGGGCGGCCCAGATTGATTCAACAGACCACCGCTCTTCTCTTCTCCTTCCTCCATCGCTCCCACCATTGTTTTTCTTGAAATTACACACAAAGATTCAAAATTTCCCTCCCTTTTCCATCCAGCGTGAAAAGGGCGCTTGCCAAATTGAAAGGATAAATCAAGATTCCGGTTTGAATTCTTGATTGGGAAAATGGAGCTAAGTTGAAAATTGGGTTTTCTTTCTTCAATCTGTTTCCATGTTTTGATATCTCCAAACAATGGAAAAGGCTGCCGTATTCTCCTTTTCTTTTGGTTCTATATTTAGCAGAAATAAAAAAGCTCTCTTTTTTTTTTAGTTTTCCCTCTTCTTGAGTTCTTGTTATCTGGTTGCAAGGAGGTAGGGTTGAATATATTCACAAAACACTTGCCCTTCGACTTTTCGTGAGATAATCATTTTTATTTATTATTCGAATTCATTTTCACTTATTTATATACTACCTCCGTCTCAAAATAAATGACGTTTTAGCCTTCTGCACATATATTAAGAAATGTGATAAAAAGTCCAATCTACCCCTATTTAAGTTTAATTAATGAGGAGCTTTTATCTCTTTAACACATTTAATTTGAGATGAGTAAATAGGGGCATATTTGGTATATTGCATGTAAATATGCTTTGGAATACGAAAACGACAATTATTTTGGGACAAATTTTAGTTGCTAAAACGTCATTTATTTTGGAACGGAGGTAGTATGAATTATGGATTGATCACATCATATGAAATGATTCGTAAGACGATCCCATAACTTACTCCAACATAATATCCAATTTTCATCATGAACTCATATTTATTACACCCCACTTCACAATAACTAAGAAATCATTGAATAGGTAATGAAAGTCAGAGAATGTTTAAAACGCAGACTTTATCCAACTAATGTATTACAATAAATAAAAGCCTAATAGAAGAAATAAAACTTGAACAAAGTTGAACAAAATAATTAATTTTTCTTGATTATTAAAAAATAGTTAAATTTAAATTGATGGAATAGTGCATAACAACCACCATTTTTCTTTGTAAAAGGAATGATTTAGGTCAAAAGGGAACTGCTCAGAAAAAGTGGGTTGAAATTGGCATATTTTTTCATATCCTTCAATTGGAGCAAGTACATTATCATGAATAAATTCCACATGCTATGAAAGATTAGATTTACAAGATTTTGATAGCTATCGAATCAAAAACTATAGCTATTAATAAAATCACCATCCTGAAACGAGTCGGACGTGGCCGTTGGAAATTCTCCAAAAAAATTGTAATTCTCTTACAACGATAAAAACACTATTGATGGCTTTTTAGTTGGATGGTTAGTAGTGACAAAGTTTGCTAACTAATGTACAATTGTGGTGTATTTTCTCAACTTATTGGTGACTTTCTTCTTGTGTGAGCTTGTACAATTTGTGCTCTCTTCATGCTCCAAGCACTGAGATTCGAAATGGTGACACTTTTTTCACCATTGTTGAACACATAAACGTTGGAGTTATTGGAAATCGCCAATGTGGGATAAACCCTAGTAGTGATGCAACTCTTTCCTTTTCCACCGAAGCTTTCTACTATAGAATGGTCTATCTGTATGACCAAAAATGATGTACATCATGAAATACGAGAATGAAGTACAATTAGATACTTGTGGTTATAGCTTATAAGTGGAGTACTCATAAGGCATTTACTTACTAGGGTTCGTAGGGAAATTTCTTGACTAGGATCCACGTCAAGAAACGAGCCAAATATCGTTTCTTTTGGTGGCGTTTGCAAGGAAGACCTAATCGAAGTATAGAAGTTCAAATGCATCAAACTTGTGATTCATAAACCGGACAAACTTCAGATCAAGAGACGGAAAGTTGTATGTACCTGCTTTGATCGGAGCACATGAGCATGACTAACTTCTCGCTGCGTTTGAATATCCGGAAGAAGATAGCCGTTTGTTCTCTCAAGTTCTCAGAAGCCAAGACTAACAAACCAAATGGCCCCAAAACACCGTTAACTGATGCGTTCTTCTGAGTGCAAAGAAGTCGTGGATTCAAAACTTGTTCGTCGATCAACTCAACACCCTCTAAATTTAGGATTTGGAACAACACTTCTACATCAGCCTATCAAAAAAGATGAATCAGATCAGATGTTATTACATAAGTAACTAAGGAACATATGATCAAATATCAATATATACTTGTGAAGCTGTGATTTCTTCTATTTTGAGTAAACTCCCACTCTCAAGCTCCATTTCATTATCTAAAGAAACTTTCCCATAATGAAGTTCTTCAATTTCTTCAATAGGCCATTGCACCAATTGTTCTCCATTTTGATCAAGCAAAACACTTCTTGGAAATGACTGCAAAAAACAGGAAATCAAATCGAAACACTTTTTCCAAATCCTATTACAAGAAACACGTTGAAGCCCGGATCACCTGTAAACCGGACCATCCTTTTACAACGTCATCAGCTTCACTATCAGCCTCCGTCACCCATCCCCATAATACCCTCCGTTTCTTGTCTATGTCGTAGAATGTTTTGGAAGCGTAAAACACACCATAATCATATCTCAACTCAACCCTATCATCCATGAAATCAACATCAACTCCAAACTCATCTGTTTCAGAATCATAACTTCCTACAACATAGTAATCATGATCATTGAAGCTGGCCTTCAACACATGCTTAACACCAACCCCATTAACAGACGTGTCGAGCCCTTCTTCACCATTGACACGAACAGGGTAAAAATCAGGACACTCCCACATTCCTGTTTTATTCGATGAATGCAGGGGCTTATCACCCTTAATCCATCCGATAAAATCATCACTTCTGTACAAAATGGCGCAACCATGGCCTTCGATCTGGCTACCAACAATCACACACCAGCTTTTATCCGGCTTTTGCCAGGCCGTTGTGGGGTCCCTAAAGAAGTTGGGATCAACCCCATCAGGTGGAACCATCACAGGATTATGTGAAGATTTTATCCATTCTTTCAAGAAAGGATCAGATGGATCTTTCGGCATTGCTAGATTCTGAACTTGCTCGTCTGCAGAGTTGCTTCCGGTGTACAGCATGAAAGGCTTGTTTTCTGTTGGAAGAATCGTGGCAGAACCGGACCAACAACCTTTGATGTCGTATGGTTCGGTTGGACTAATAGCATCCTCAAGATGGATCCAATCAATGAGATTGTAAGAAACAGAATGCCCCCATGAAATGTTTCCCCATATTGCAGCATAAGGATTGTATTGATAGAACAAGTGGTACACTCCATTGTAGTACATTGGTCCTACAAAATCAAGAAAACGCGAAATTTAACCAATGTTCTAAAACGCGCCATAAAATAGCCTAAAAAGTAAACTCTACTACAAATTGATGATAAAATGAAGAAGAAACACATCCATCTAGTATTTGAGCTGATCAAAATCCATAAAAAGTAAGATAAAATTCAAAAAAGTCAAACAAGCTAAGCTAACTTCACAAAGATAAGATCTACAAATCTTTGTGCAAAAAAGTTCAAACATTTTTTAAGCAAAGCATATCAATCAAATCATATTGCATAAAGAATAAATGGAGAAAAATCTGATAACATTACCATTTGGATCTTTGAATTCACAAGCCAAGAATCATCATTTCCACCAACAAATATGCCCCAAAAAGGGGAAAAAAAATGTCAGATCATTTGGCCCAAAAAATTTAATCAACTAAAAAACACAAAATAATAATAATAATAATAATAAATCTATATTACCATTCATCCAGTTTTTGGGTGGCTGGAAATGGAATGCAGTTCTATGAGGCTGTTCTTGCTCAAAGCCTCCAACTTCAACTCCATAGCAGATTAAAACGGCAAGTAAAAACACTATTATTATCACTGATTTCTCCATAAATTTTTCATAAATGAATATATATGTGTGTATATATATATATATATAAATGATATTACACTAATTTGTATAACCTATAATGATATATGTGATTTCACTTAGTAGTGTCTGTATATATTTGTTGGTTCTTCTTCTTGTTCTTGCCCTGATTTGAACCCAACTTGCAGTAATATATTAATGATAATTAGTATAATAATGAGTAAACAATGACTACTAATTAGTCTTGAAGTTGAATCTTGAAACTGCAAATGTATTTTTTTAATTCCCATCTAGGAAACAACACATGTGTTAGTAACTTAATGGAACTGATGTTTTTAATTAGTAAAAAAGGTCATTGTTATTTACGTTTTTTTATTTGAAAATTAGATGTTTTTCTTGAAAAATTTGGATACGTGTGTATGTTTATATTAATGATGTTTGTATGTCTATAGAAATTAGTTGCATTATTGCATTATGTAGCATATTTATTCATGTAATTTGTGAATCGATTCTATACATAAATATTTATTCTTCTTAAATATGTCTTGTTTGTACTTATTATTTTTTATTATTTAAATTAATCATGAGAAATCAATTTTTATAATTCTATATATATACACATATATATTTATATTAGTAAATTATAAATTTATAAGGGTGGCAAATTTCATGAAATAGACGGTTAGGAACCTTATTAATATATATACATATATATAGATCGAATTATATTATATTTAAATATTATATAGGATTACATTGTTCATTCAGTGGTGCAGTTCAAACAAACGGTTCATGAAAACATGAGGCCTTAAACCGAAACTGAACCGTGCGGATAGCGGTTTCAAAACCAACGGTTCTGGTTCAATGGCTGGTTTGGCGGTTTCTTTTCCTATTTTATTTTATGAATTTCTGTTTAGGTTTTCTGATTTTTTTAATAAAAAAATTAAATTTGCATAATATTACAATTATTCATCACAAAATAAAAAGTTTGTTTAAGTTAATAATTTTAGAAAAAATAAAAAATTAAAACTTACGCCTACAAGTTACAACAACACAATATTACAACTTACAATGTAACAGCTTCAAAAAATATTAGATATTATAATATAAATACAACGAAATACAAACTATATACCTAAAAAATTATAACTTCTAACACAAATTAAAATAATAATCAAGACGGCCTAAAATAAAAGAGTAAAATAACATATACATAATATTGTTTATATATATATATATAATATCAAAAGTTAAAGAGAAAATAGATAAAATGACAGTTAAATCACTGATTCCCGATTCGAAAATACTCTGAACTAAAGTCGAACTGTCGAACCACGGTTTGTGATTCAGGTTTGGAACCAAAACCAGGTCAACGATTTTCCAAACCGTTGAACCCGGTTCGGTTTCCAGTTTTTCCAAAACGTCGGACACCACTATATTAATTTACAAAATTCATTTTTCTTTAATTTTGTAGGGAATGTATACATACATACATATATATATATATATCTTTATGGGGTCATTTTATAGTACATCAGGTGTATTAATACACCAGACTCTCCACTTATTTTATGTCATTAAATCTGAGATTATTAAGGTCAAAGTCAACAATATTCTCGGATCTAATGACTGGAAATAGTGGAGAGTTTGGTGTATTAATACACCTGGTGTACTACAGAATCATCCATCTTTACGATGTTTGTATTTATAAAGAAATCAGTTGCATTATTGTATAGAAAAATTATTCGACTATTCTGAAGTCTTACGTTAGGTAACTCTCACTATATAATATACAATCATTTAACTATTTCAACTCCACGAAAATGATACTTCAAATTTCCAATTTAATGTTGTCAATTATATTGCAAGGTTTTGTTTGGATTTTAAAGACTTGGATTCATGGATTTTACGTCTATTTTTGGTTAAATTTATGAACTTGTTTTGAAAAATTGATATGACATTTTACAATTTAAATTTTTTAAACGTTTTGGAATTTGGAAAAATTCTAAATTCAACTTACATATAAAGCTTCAATTCTGATTCTTAGTTTATCTATCCCCATGCAAATGAAATATTTTCTTTCAATTTGTTTTCCTTCAATATTCTAAAATAATCAATATATATAACGTTTATAAATATATAAATATTATCGATTAACACAAGATTATTTTACTTTATTTTTTTAAGCCAACTAAAATTACGATTTATTTTGAAACAATATTAATTTTATGTCTTACTAATATATTATATAATGTGTTCGCATTGAGATCAACGCTATCAAATCGGTTAGGTGCAACTCTAATCAAACCAATACGACAAGGATGTTAATAACATATAGTTATTTTATTTTATAAATTGTACGATAGATTCAATTAAAAGTTGAACAAAAATATTATAATTCAAAATGTTATTTTCGTTGGGGTTAAAAATAAAAATAAGTAAATATGTAATATCTCAAAAGTGCATATGTAATATCTTATGCTTTAAATTTAATACCTTAAAGATAAATATGTAATACTTTATGAGTATACACGTAATGCCTTAAGAGTATACATGTAATACATATCATTGAATCACATAATATAGAATATGATGTGCGTGGATGCACACCAACTCAAGTGCAACCGCACATGTGGGCGCATGAAGGCGGCTCACACGTCGGATCAGGTTAGGGGCACAGATCTAAAGTCGTACCCCGGATGCATAGAAGTTTTTGCCAATTGTGATAATTCAAGGTTATGTTAATTAATTAATACACTAGATTTTGGATGACATAACAAACCACTTAAGATAATGCAATATTTGTTGTCGCTCAATGATATGTAACATTGTTGGTAAGTGGTAAACTAACAGTGATTTCCACACATTTTGGTTTAGATAAGAAGCATTGAAATTATGATATTTGTTATTAGTTGTCACATTTTAAGTTGAAAATGATTTTCCACTTACAAGAAATTCAACCCCAGTTTGATAGTTGATACTATATCCTTCACATAATGATAAACTTGAAGTCTCCATTCAATTTATAATAAGTTATTTTCTACAATGTTTGTAAAAAATTAAGAAACATAAGAAAATTACCGATTTACTTTGAAATAATCAAATGTGGATTTTATTTTATTTTTGCTAAAAATCACATGTTGAGTTGGAAAGTGGGAGATTTTCATGAGAAAGAGGAATGAATAATCTTGAAATAAATTTAAATAAATGTCTAAAATGACAACATCACTCATATATTTAATTCTTTATTCTAATACATGCCCCTGATTTATAATTTAAGATAGAATAAAAGGTTGCAAATTTTTAGGGGGCATAATGTAAAATTCTAAGAAAAGTCTCTTCATTATAATTTATCCATATTTTCATCATTATTTTTAGCCTTTTAGGTAAAGTGCAAGTAGCATTCAAAGGGGGTAAAACAGATAATTATAGCTACATTATGGGAGCATATTCTAATACTCCCTCCGTCCCGCTCTATTTTGCCTACTTTCCATTTTTGTTTGTCCCATCTTATTTTGCCAGCCCAAAAATGGCAAAGAAGAATTTACTCTCTTACCCCTTAATTTCTTTCATTTTACAACTTTTGCACTCAAAAAGCACACATTAATTACAAAATTGCCACTCAAAAACATTAAAATAACACATCATATCAAAGTCAACAGTTTTTTCTTAGGCTCCGTGCCGGTCAAAGTAGGCAAAATAACCTGGGACGGAGGGAGTATTTCTTAGAACATGGGCCCAATCATATATTTGCAAAAGTGCCCCTCCCAAACATCACGTGGAAAACATTTTTTTAATAAAAATAATTGAATTTAACTGAAACATTAAATAAATATAGGGTTAAATCAGAATTTTTATTATTTATTTTACAATCTAAACTTTTTTTTAAATCAAATTGCAACTTTTGTATCATTGCCAGCAGAAAGGTGAGCCTATAACATGTAGTCTGACTTCATATGATAATTATCTTAAATTACAAGAATACTTTAATGAATTTCAACGTGCAGATCACGTGTTCAATTTTCTTCATAAAATTGATCGAAAGTTGCAATTTGATAAAATTTTAGTAGTTCAAGTTATAATTTGACAAAAAAAATTGAGAAAATGGAAAAAAAAAAAAACAATAATTTAAGTTGTTTTTTTGTTTTGCATTTATTTAACCCTTAAACATAATTGAAGTTAGTCAATCACTCTCGGCAATGCTTGACACTAATTTTTTCCATTAATCACCACACAAATTACATCTATAACTAACATGTGACATGCATCGGAGGCAATGAAACATCCGAATGTAACAGAGCATCAATATCGGAAATTCGAGTTAGAATTTGGGCCAACTCCATTAAAATGACCAAAATGCCCCTCCAAAACCTAAAGCATGGCCAAAAAGACACCACAACGACCAACAAAGACATTACACAGAACACACTGCATGAAATTAACATATCATTCTCATCAGCAACCAAAACATATTTGCAGAACCACCCCTCGTAATTCAACTATTTGGGTATTTGCACCATCACTCCAACCCCACAACTAAGCCTAAATTGCAAACAAGCCCCTGAAAAACGCAGAAATTACACTAAAGTCCCTTACTTTTTGTACCTGAGAATAGATTCCAACCTCTGAAGCTTCAACTGCTGCTTAAACTTATTTATGAAATCATCAGCCTTCGCATCCACCTCTTCGTCACCGACAGTCACTTTAGCATTTCCCCTCTCCCTCACCGTCACCGGCCGCCGCGCCTCCACTATCTCCGCCTCCCCCAACGCCGATTTCGAACTCGCCGACGCCGATCTCCTCATCCTCGCCGGAAGCTTGGCCGGTTCAGTGTCGGACTTGCTCCTGCTAAAGTGACTGCCTGTGACCATACCGTAAACTTCATCCATGCTCATCAGCTCAGCCTCCTCCACCGTCTCTTGAATCGCCGGCTGGAAATCATCAGAGATTGAATCCTTGGGTTCAGAGGCCAACTGGGTCTGAGTTCGTTGGAGACTTTCGTCGAACAGGATAGGTGCTTGCTGAGACACTACAGGATTCTGAGAAAAATCTTGAGATTTGTAATGAGGATTGAAGTTTATGGATTTGAGGCGGTGAAGAAGCGAAGGTGATCTGGCAATACTGGGTTGGTTTTGGAGTTGGGTTTTCGGGGTGAGCTTGGAGATGAAAACAATAATGGCGATCATGAGATTGAGAAGTAGGAAAAGAACAGTGGGAGTGAACCAGCTGTTGATGGATGCCCAGATTGAAGAATTAGGTATTGTAGATGATGATTCTGCAAGCATTCTGCTTACTAATGGTGGCGGCGACGGCGACGGCGGTGGTGGCGGCGGCGGTGGAAGTTGTATGCGATTTAAAAGAGCATGGAAAGTGTTTTGTAGTATTGATGAGAGAATAGTGGTTGGAATAAAAAGCATTGATGTGAATGTGATGTGTGAGTGAGAAATGCATTGAATCTTTGCAATATCTATTCTTTTTTAAGTTAATACTTTTCAATATACAATTTCGGAATTTTAATATTTGTTTTTTGAGAATAAATTTTACGTGGGAACGGACAAACCATTTTATTTGAAATGAAATGTATGAATTCATAATTCAAAATTTACATTTAAATTTGTGAAAATGAGTTTAGGTAATAGTAAAATGGATCTGTCTACATTAACTATTATTGAAGATTTTGCGTTCTTTTAAACATCCAAGTAGATAATATAACAAAACGTTTATTCTAACCGAGTTCATAAACATGTACTCCCTCCGGCCCGGTCCAAGTAACCTACTTGGACCGGGCACGGAACCTAAGAAAATGCAGTTGACTTGTTATTTTAGGTTACTTTTTGATTAAAAAAGTGTTTTTAATACTTTTTGCCCACCTTTTTTGACTTTTTGGTTACTTTTTGATTAAAAAAATGTTATTTCTTTGTCATTTTAGGGTTGGCAAGTTCGACTGGGACGGACGAAAATGACAAGTAGGCAAGTTGGAGCGGGACGGAGGGAGTATGTTTTAAGTGAATAGAGTAACTACTTACTCAAATATCATGCATACATGTGAGTTTCTCAAATGTATGATTTCGTTGCAAGAACAATATAGTTTGTGATGTGTGTACAATACACTAGCCGTATAGTTTTTATGCATTGTGCATTACTAAATAATACTCCATCCGTCTCGATCTAATTTGTCTACTTTGACCGGGTAGCTTAAGAAAATGCAGTTGACTTTGATTGGATGTGTTAACTTTATACTTTTTGCACTTTAATTAAAATTTAAAAGGGGAATTGGGGTGACAATTTTGTAAAATGGCAGAAATGTAGGGGTAAGGGGAGAAATTTTCTTTTGTCATTTATGGGTTGACAAATTAAAATGAGATAAATAAAAATGGTAAGTAGGTAAATTAAGTTGGGACGGAGGGAGTATATAAAAAAGAGAATAAAAATCTGATAAAGTCATAGCTAGTTCACCAACAAAACATTTTTTACCCTATTTAATTCGATTTAATTTTATATTCCATACGTCCCGCTCCAACTTGCCTACTTGCTATTTTCGTCCGTCCCAGTCGAACTTGTCAACCCCAAAATGGCAAATAAATAACATTTTTTAATCAAAAAATAATCAAAAAGTCAAAAAAGGTGGGCAAAAAGTATGAAAAAAACATTTTTTTTTAATCAAAAAGTAACCTAAAACAACAAGTCAACTACATTTTCTTATGTTTCGTGCCCGGTCCAATTAGGTAAGTAACTTGGACCGGGACGGAAGGAGGAACACTTTGTAAAAATAAATAAAGAAATAAAAAGACTGCTTTCTATTTTATTCTGTCTTGACATGACAATAAATAAGACTGCACATGGAGAGTAAAGTGACAACTTTTGCCTTTTCATATTATGAAACTTTAGATTATAATAAAACAAAAAATTATACAAGATTGCCAATAAGATTATATTTTGTGAAATGAAGAATCTACGACTGAAAAAACATAAGTACAGTTTTTATAAGTCAATTTTTAATTTATGAATTATGAATAATAGTTTAACCTTGTTTAATAAATTAAATTTGTGAAATAACGTTATGTTCATTTCGTAGAGTTTCAATTGCAATAATAGTTAAAGGATAAATTTTCTATTTTGTCATTAAAAAAACAAAAAAAGAAGAAGAAGCTATGAATAGATTTATATAGTACTATAGTCTATAGTACTAACTACTACAAGATTTTCGGTTGTGATGATTCTTCTAATTTTTAGGATATTTTTCAGAAGAATGGTAAATGTTTTAGAAGAAATCGACAAAATAAGGAGAGAGAAAGCTAGAGAGAGAGAGGAATAAATGTAAAGTTATCATAATTAATGCTACATAACATAATAGGTAAAAGGTGTAGGTGGGCTTAAGCCCATCTTGGTCCAAAATGAGAAAACCCAACTAAATGGGCCCAGCCCATTAAATTAAGACTGCGACTTCATAAGCCCAGAAGTGCTGAAAAAACCCATAACTGCTGGGTTCAATCTATATCTATATCTATATAAAAAGAAGACATTCTCTATAAATAGCAAGAAAAAAATTTCCGCCCAAATTCACCTGCTATTTCTGGAAAGTTCCTTTTGGATATTTCCAAATATTGTAATTTTTATTATTTGTCATTATTACAATTTTTTTGTTGTTCATTTGTTTACTTTTCATACTATTTTATTATTATAATAATTTAATAATAAAATATTATTTTATAAAAAGTTAAGAGTTAGAGTTAATATAGGGTTGCTAGGGGCAACTTTTTGCTAGCAAAAGTAAGAGTGGTTTTCAAGAATATGTCTCTTCATATTCTTGAGTTCTAAATTAATTATACTTATTACAAGCAAATGAACATTAGTAATTGTTAAGAAAAGAAGCAAAAATATGTTGACAAATAAGTATTTAAATGGTTTATTTCATTTATACCTTTTTCTTTAATTTACATTCAAATGTCAAAACTTTTAAAGATTACAAATAGTGAACATCTATTTGTAAAATTGTAAAAATACATTTAGAAATTTCAAAATGAATATATATATATATATAAGAATTTGAAAAAGTTTATAATTTTGAGAACTATAAAAAATCTTAAAAGTAATAAAAAAATCTTGAAAATAATAATGTCAAATGAATGAATCTAAGAATGTAAAATCGAGAAATTAAATGATAATGTAATATATAAATTATGA
The DNA here is from genome assembly GCA_005771605.1 of Scutellaria baicalensis. NCBI lineage: Eukaryota > Viridiplantae > Streptophyta > Magnoliopsida > Lamiales > Lamiaceae > Scutellaria > Scutellaria baicalensis. Next base: position 2,620,043 of record CM016721.1, on the reverse strand, counting down.
ACATATATAAATAACATCTAGAAAAAATATTTTTTAATACAAATATTATTAGTAAGCAATTTTATAACAGAGTATTAGTTAAAAGAATTAGAAAAAGAATTAATCTGATGATCGTTTAAAAGTTTTTAAATTTGTTTAAAACACACACATTTAGAATCTAAAATTTGTAACAAAATCCTTAAAATAATTTTAAAGCTATATATATATTTTTAAGTACATGCTAAATTCTTTAATTAAAAAGTATTGTCAATATTAGTCAAATCATATAAAAAAACAAACGACAAATTTGTAAGTTAACAACTATATATAATAGTCACTTTTTAATCATAAAGTATTTACAAACTACAAAATTTCTAACATTATTTCAATAATAGTTATTGTTGTTAGTACAAAATAATTAATTATGATTTGAATGTAATTAATAATAGTACAAAAGTATTAGATATTTCAAATCATGTCATATATTGAATATAAACTTTTCAATTTATGACTTTTATATATATTATGAATATTATTCAATAAATTTATAATATACACTTTTAATGTAGAAATATTTTAAATTATAAGTCGTGCAACGCACGGGTGTAATGCTAGTTATTAGAAAAAGAAAACAGAAAAGGAATCAAATATTCTACGTTGTATTGTTACATTTTAATTAGAGAGAAAAACCATTTAATTGATTGATTAATTAAAATTTATTAAAAGGACAAAGAAATCATATTAAAGATACTTTTCAATTAACTAGCAATGTCTTTGCACAATGTGCCATATACTAATATAATGTACTTATATATTATATAAACCTGAAATATATACTTTTTTTTAATAATTACATTAGTAGATATTTTAATTTTAAATTATGTCATTGTAAATTAATTATTTGATGATATAGAAATTTGAAATACAAATAATGATATATAAATAAATAACTTAAATAACAAATTGAGTTTTCTTTCTTTCTTTTTCTTTTTTTGCAAAAAGAAAAAAAATGAAAATTTTAATGTTGAACTTATGATTCAAGCTATATCATATATGTATGGTCAAATGAATCATTTTGTCCTAATAGTTTCGAGAATACACAGATTTGCCAAAACCCTCTAATTTAGCCCATTTAAATTGTGTGGTTTTATATGATATTTAGATGAACTTAGTATATAGAGTAGGCTTTTACACAATTTTATGGTCTTAGCATTCAATATATTCCTCACATTATGTTGGATTATTTGACCAAACATTTGAGACAAAACAAATGACATAAATAAACAATCTAATACTCCCTCCGTCCCCCTTATCTTTGTCACGGTTTGACCGCACGGAGTTTAAGAAAAAACTGTTGACTTTGATGTGATGTGTTATTTTAATATTTTTGAGTGGCAATTTTGTAATTAATGTGTGCTTTTTGAGTGCAAAAATGTAAAATGAAAGAAATGGAAGGGTAAGGGAGTAAATTTTTTTTTGCCATTTTTTGGTTGACAAAGTTAGTTGGGACAAACAAAAAAGGAAAATAGGCAAAGTTAGCAGGGACGGAGGGAGTATGATTTATGAGGTAAACTAGTAGTATACCCGTGCGATGCACGGTTTGTAATATATAATTGATTAGTTTTAAAATTTCTAATGCTATAATGTAATAATATTATCTTAACCTAAATTATATATTAATAAGAATTTAATTATGTATCTTTAATATATCACATCTTAAATAATATTAAGATTTAAAAAGCAAATAATAATATATAAATGTGTATATATATATATATATATATCTATGTGTAACAATGAATTTTAATTTTAAATTCTTCTATATTTGAAATATGAGGTTGTCAAATAAACATCAATTTTGTATACTGCCCATTAATATTGTAACTTAAAATAAATTGAATCAAAGTTAGTATTGAGAAACATTTATTATAAACGATAATTGATATCTAAAAAATATGTTACTTCATAAAGATATGTTGTGCATGTTACAGATTAATATAGATATAAGTATCATGATTAATATATTATTATGTTTTTTGATTCCTACTTATTAACAAATGTGTTAGTAAATAATTCTTTTGCATTCACAATTATAGATATCTTTAAAGAAAAAATATAAATCTCATCAAATAACTAAAAGATCTTGATATGTATTAATAACGCAGCTAATTCAATATATCAAACAATTATACTAAAATATTTTTCATTGTTATTAATTTCTTAAATTTTGCATCAAAATGTAAATATAAAATTTATATTTTTCATAAACTAAAACAAAATCTAAAATAAAAATAATTAATTTAAATATTATAATTTATATGAAATAGAGAAAAAAGATAAAATATACTTCATAACCTATCTACCTATAGGTATAGTCTAACCTAGTGGACCCACAACCCTTAAAAATATAAATCTTTTTATTTTTTGATTTATTTATTTCTTGTAACTACTTTCTTTCCATTTATAGTTTGTTAATTTGGGGGGAAATTAGTTATTACTATTTTTATTGAAGGTCTTTATATATATATATATATATAGATATAAATATAGATATAGATATAAATATAGATATAGATATAGATATAGATAGTGTTATATACAGCTCACGAATTTCCTTATTTAAGACGATTTACATATGAGTTGGTCAAAATTTTATCAACATAGGTCAACGTAATCAACCCTGGTCAATAAGATCAATATACCATAAAAGTACAAGTAAATAAATTTTCTACAAACTTTTAGAATCTTGGGATGATATTATTTACTAATTCATAATACTATCATCCATAAAATGAATTCATATACGAGTATCACTAATAATTTTATGAGTGTGTTACTTATATGCGTATTACTAATACTTTTATGATTCTCTTAATCGATAAACTCGATCAGATGATGTGCATGGGTTCCATCTAGATCAGTAAGATTTTCTCAATAAGTTTTTATCCTTAAATAAATTTGAAAATACAACATCGACCTCATCCCTATGATAAAAATTCATATAAGACCGTCCAACATAACATGTCATGTGAGACGAATATTGACTATGATCAATGAAGTAAATATGAAACTAATTCTATTATTATTTCCCTTTGTCAATTCCATGGACCTGCAAAGAAGCTCAATTCTTTCTCTCTCTTCAAGAATATCATTGAATTCCTCCTTGTCTCTCTCTCTCTAAATATACACACACCATCTGTATGTATATGTTCATATATATATATATATATATGTATCAATCTCCACTTTTATTACCTGAGTTTTTGTATGGACGCATCATCTCATGTCATGCATTTGAACTCTTCCTTGCTTACATGCAACAATCTCAATGCTCACAATTTCCCCTTTCTGCTTTCCACAATTCCCACATTTCTGCATACTGCCAACCAAACGGGGGATAAATCCAAGCCCTTTCAACCACTGCGCATTGTCAGCGCCACAGGTTCTCCTTTATTATCGACATTGATGATTCCCTCCTTTTGATTTCCTCGATTTTGTTGTGTGTATTTGGGGGGTTTGATTGGGATTTGATGCAGGATTTGTTGGCGGTGGCCTTTGGAGAGGGATTTCGTGTTCATTCAGGTAGACTGAAAATGCCCTTTGTAATTTTTGTGCCTGAAATTTGACGAAATGTGGGAATTCTCCAAGTTTGTGGGCTTTGCATGTTTTTGAAATTGGAAAGTTGGGTGGAAGATTGATTTTTGAATAGTGGGTTTTTCTGCATGTTTGGTTGGTGTTGTTGGTGGAGATTATGCATGCATGTTGAGAATTGAAGTTGGAAAATGGTTTCGAGTTATGGATTTTGCTGATGATTTTGGGTGGATGAGGTGTTTGTGATTTTCAGTGACTGTAATGGGGTGTTGATCGATGTTTTGATTTTAATGTGAAGTTTTTGTTTTCTTTATGTGTTCAAATATTTTGTTTTCTTTATGTGTTGAAATATCCACCTTTTGTATGTTTCCTTTATGAATGCCTTAATTTGCTGTCCCCATCGGAAGTATCTATGAGGGGTGATCTTTCGGAGATTCATTCAGTTAATTTTCGTTGTAGATGTTGCTCGTTAGAAGTTTGTTTCTTTGTTGATGATCATAGGATGTCGTGTTTCTGTAATCCGTAACATTTGGAGTCTTGTTTAGCTGAAAGTTTGTCGTTTGTCGGACGCCCTTTTAGCGAAACGAACAATTTGTCGATTTTTGAATATGAGAAGATTTGCGACTCTTGCACTTATTGTAGCTTTAGTTCTTTACACAAATTAGAAGCCAATGTTGCTGCTGGCCGGATTGCATATTTCACTATGTGTCTATGAAGTTTGGGAGTTATTTGCTTCTTATAAAGAAAGCATTCTCTATTGTTTAATTCTTCAATCAGGGATACTTGTGAGACTAACTTCATGGACTTGTTAGGTTCTGGTGGTCACAAAGTCTAGTTTCTTAGAATCTTTTGCAATCCATGTCGAGCTCTACTTGTGGTTCCAATGATGAAGAGTTGGAGGGATGCAGGGACGACACCCATGCTATTGTCCTTAAAACGATCGCAATTGCTGCCATCCTCATCTCAGGAAGTTGTGGTGTGGCCATTCCTTTATTTGGCAAGAAGCGCAGCTCTCTCGGCAATGACTCCAACCTCTTTGTTGCTACCAAAGCCTTTGCTGCTGGCGTCATCCTTGCCACCGGCTTTGTCCACATGCTACCAGATGCCACATCAGCATTAACCGACTCTTGTCTACCTGAAATCCCATGGTCTAAGTTCCCGTTCTCTGGATTCATTGCGATGATGGCTGCACTGGCTACATCGCTGGCAGATTTTGTTGGGACTCGATACCACAAGAGGAAACACGAAAAGAAAGGCCAAGGTGTTCTGGCAGGTTCATTGCACTTGCAGTCTGAGTCAGAGATAAAGGAGGATAGGGGGTGGAATGGGAGAGCATACAGAGAAGAGGATGGGGATGCAATTCAAATTGTGGCAATGGATGTGGATGCAGCACATGACGGACATGTCGAACCACATGAACATGGAGAATGCGAAGAAATAAGGGAGCATTCACACTGGATTGGGACTGGCCATGGGAATGAAGAAGATGAAGTCAGGCACATTGTTGTTTCACAGGTAAACTTCCTGTTATACAGTGCAATTTGCCATAATCTACCAGTTTGATTCATTTTTTATGCTTCTCATTTGTGCCATTGGATGTTTCCTATTCATGTAGTTCCATGTGATCAATACTTGTGGTATAATACGAAAGATGTACATGAAATTGAATCATAAATTTTACACCACTAAACATAGAATACAATTATATGGCTTACTGTATACATGTACATCTCCATAAATGTTGCTCGTGTCGAGCACACTGTCATGCACTGCTAATCATCTTTATCCATTCCCTTTGCCCTCCCTGTCATTCTCTCTTTACAAACTCGCAATAAGATGCTTGTTTTTGTCCCACATAATAATGTTTCACAGGAAACAACATTTAGTATACTTGTATAAGAATCTTTGTAATGGATTATCTGATCCCTACAGTTCTTGTCCTGCTTTAATGATGGAGGAATCACCTAGTTATGGTAGACATTCACAACTCATACAATTGGGGGGAAAACAACAAATGAAAACAGGACAAATAGTAGTTCAAGTTTCAAAAATTCATTTTCATGATCATTCACTATCCGTTTCGTTACATGAGTAAGTACATATGATCATACTAATTGTGCAATATTCGTCTGTGGAATGCTTTCATTTCCTTCAGTTCATTGTTAGTGCCTACTTAACGCGTTGCAGGTTCTAGAATTCGGGGTCGTATCACATTCTGCTATCATTGGCCTATCACTTGGAGTTTCACACAGCCCGTGCGTAGTTAGGCCCTTGATCGCAGCACTATCCTTCCACCAGTTCTTCGAAGGCTTAGCTCTAGGTAGCTGCATCTCACAGGCCAAGTTCAGGACACTCCGTTCGGTCATAATGGCATGCTTTTTCAGCTTAACAACCCCTACAGGAATCGCTGTTGGGATTGGCATCTCTTCGATTTACAATGCTAGCAGCGCTAAAGCTCTGATAACCGAAGGGATCTTGGACTCGATATCTGCAGGGATTTTGGTCTACATGGCCCTAGTCGATCTTATTGCAGCCGAGTTATTGAGCATGAGAAAAAGCTGCAGTTTGAAGCTTCAAGTGGTGTCGTATATCGCTCTCATTCTAGGGGCCGTTTCGATGTCGTCTCTAGCGATATGGGCTTAGCTGATCGATCATAGAACTGAGAAGTACTGGATGAAGAGATCTCTGCTCTTTTTATCCTCTACTTTTAGCTTCAATGATAGACTTAAGTTAACCCCCTTTTTTGTCTTTCAGTTGGATGATGAATTCTACTTCTCTTTTGCATAATATTATGGTATGGCCAAAAATAGAACAAGAATTTTGCTATTGATGAGTGAATTCTTTTCTTATTAATTCTTATAAACTAGTGATATGGTTATGATTTGCATAATGTAGAGTGAATTTTAAAACTATATAGGAATTTGCTGATGTAACAAATGTGTCAATGATATGGAACATATAAGTCTAGTTTTTAAGAATCTAATAAGGGTTTTATGTGAAACACATCCAATATAGAATCCACTATTTTTCAATAGTATACTAATATACAATTCAGTTAGCATTTTGCTAAACTGGTCTAAGATGACATAATTTCATACAATATGCAAGTTGTAATTACATGAATATTTAATGTGTTCTATTTAATTGTACATAATTTGCAAAGACTTGCATCAAATTGGTACGTAGTGACCAATTATCAATTAGAAAAACTTATTTAAATTGCAAAATTAGATCTTTTTCTTTCTTCTTTATTTCATCTGTTGGACTATGATGGCTTACTATTATTACTGTGATGAATTTTCTTTTCTTTAGTTGAGAAAAACCTAACTATTATGAGCAGAATTACTACAAGTCGTTTTACATATGTTGGGGTGGATTAAATTATTATATAAAAGTTGGGGTTGGTGGACTAATATACCACAACATTATAAATGTCCGGTACAAAATACCACAAACTTTATATTTTGTGTCTTAAATACCACATTTGACCATTAACCCAGTCAAAAAAGCATCAACTATCTATCACTTCATCAGCTGTCATGTTACGTCAAAAATTCTTTGTTTCAACGAAAATTCTATGTTTCCATGAAAATTTTAGGGTTCCACAAAATTTTAAGGGTTTCGTGAAAATTCAGTGTTCCACCAAAATTTATGATTCCACGAAAATTCAAGGTTCCACGAAAATTAACGTAACTTAAAAACTTCAAAGGTTCCACGAATTTTCCATCCATAAGAGTGAGTGATTTTCGTCGCTTCAAAAATTATTGTTAAACATTGAGTGTATTTATTCACAAAATTTATATACATAAGATTGCATATGACTAATGTGATCCATTTATACTTTCATGTCAGTTTTGGTAGTAGAAAGAGACCACATTTATAAAAAACGGTATTTTCGACAAAAGTTATAAACGAATGATATTTTAAGTTATATTTTAATTACAAATTATAAGAATTGTGGTATGGTTCCTCTGAAAGTTAATGCCATATAACTATTGGGCATATTAATTCCATATTTAGGTTTGAAACTAGTACTCCACAAAGATGGTGAAAGAGAAATATCAGCAGCCATAGATTTCAGCGACATCGAATCTAAGCATTAATCGTGTGGCCCAGATCGCACAACTAACTATCCCCATCAAACTCAGTTCACAATTTCTATGCTTCTGTTTATTTAATGCAAGATTCACCAACCTTCTCCATATTAAATCTTTTCAAGTCTTTTTTAATATAATCGATACATATGTTTATTGCATTTCTTCTACTTTAAAATAATAGTTACACTGTATTCGATAACTTCATTATTTAACACATATTGTGTATTAAATGTGATGAAACATGTGATGTAATACTAAATATTGTAACAAATGGTTCAATTCGTTGTTTTAATATATACAAAGAAAAAAACTGAACACATTATTCTATTCTAGGTATATATAATGTTCGTGAAAACGTTGAATATTGTTCGTGAAACCCTGATTTTTCCAATATAATGTTTGAAATCCAATTCCACATTAATTCTCACTAAAATGGATTTCGATTCTAACCCTAAATTCAACTAACTGCCATAAAATAATTCTAAATTCGAACAGTCTGCCCTCAACATACACATAAACATCAATTCAACGTGGGTGGGTGGACCATTATTGGCTCACTTATTTTTGGTCAAATTTTCATAACTTGGCTGATAAATGGGTTCTGTGGTATTTGGAGATAATAAGTTATATTTTGTGGTATATTGTGTGGAGTAAGTCTCTTGTGCATCAGGTGCATGGATCTTTTGTGCATCAGGTGCAAGATCCATGCACCCGGGTCGGATCCGGGTAATCCGACCCGCTTTTTTTTTTTTTTTCGCGCTAGCTTTTTTTTCAATTTTAGTCATGACTTTTAGTTATGTTAAGAATATCTTTATGTAATGTGTAAGAATACCTTTAGGTTACGTTAAAGATACCTTTATGCCCAGATTGCATACATTTACGTTAAGTTAGACATACCTTTAGGTTATGTTAAGAATACCTTTAGGTAATGTATAGAGATACCTTTAGGTTATGTTAAGGATACCTTTATGCCCAAATTTCATACATTTAATTTTCGTCAGGCATACCTTTAGGTTATGTTAGGGATACTTTTATGTTATGTTAGAGATACCTTATCCATAAGGTAGTTGTGTTACACATTTTGTACACAAAGGTATCTCTAGCATAACATAAAAGTATTCTTAACATAACCTAAAGGTATCCTTAATATAACGTAAATGTATGTGACCTGAAGCGAATTCTAAGGGTATCAAATCAGGATTTCAAAGGAACCTAGAATCACGATTTTAAAGGTATCTTTAACATCACCTAAAGGTATTCTTAACATAACTTAAAAGTATGCTTAATATAATCAAAAGGTATTCTTAAAATAACTAAAGGTATCCTTAACATAACCTAAATGTATGCTTAACATAACTAAAAGGTATTCTTAACATAACATGGTATGTAACCTGGAATCACGATTTCAAAGGTTTCCTTAACATCACCTAAAGGTATTCTTAACATAACCTAAAGGTATGCTTAATATAACTAAAAGGTATTCTTAACATAACTAAAGATATCCTTAACATAACCTAAAGGTATGCTTAACATAACTAAAAGGTATTCTTAACATAACGTGGCATGTAACCTGAAATCAGGATTTCAAAGGTATTCTTAACATAACTGAAAGGTTTTTTTACCATAACTTAAAGGTATTCTTAACATAACTGAAAGGTATCCTTAACCAGCGAATTTGAGCGCATCCGCCCAGGCGCGTGGGAGCGCGTGAGGGCGCGTCAGACGCGCGTGGAAGCGCGTACACGCGGGTCGGGTCGGGTGCATGGATCTAGGATCCATACACCTGATGCATAAAAGTTTTTGTCTATTGTGTGAATAAGTTATATTGAATGGTAAAATTGTAATCTTTTATCTCAATTCGGGTAAATTGGGTTGGGAACTCCTAAATTTTATACACATAAATATGTGGTGTGTATTTAAATTTATACATATACATATCTTTATCTCCATTCAATATTATAAAGACTCATATAGTTCAATAGAATCAAACATAAATTATTATCTCATTCTCGTTTATAATTTACCTATATCGAGATATATATTGAAGCTTCTCCAAAAATAAATAAAATTTCCAAAATAGTGAAAATCATGTAACAAATCCTGTAGTATAACTATAATCCCAATAACCCACAAAAAAAAAAAAAAATCTCAAGAATAAGAGTTTTAAATACTAAAAACATCTGTAACATCGTCTCATAAATATAATTTCGTGTGACTCGTGTGACGGAACAACTTAACCCAATTTCTATCCATCAAATCTCTATTTTATGGCAAAAACTTATATACCTTTGGGGCACATAGGGGCACGGATTTAGGTGTTATATGCATGTTCTTCAGGTATTATATATATAATCTATAGGTGTTGTGTTTCTTGGTGTTATAATTATACTTTACAGGTATCATATGTATATAAGAGTATTTATGTGATACTTGAAGAGTATATATATGATACCTGTAGAGTATATATTTAACATCATATAATGATTAATTTGGGGGCACCATGCTCCTGGGGCACATAAGTGTCACTATTATTTTATTTGTTACAAATTGACTCATATTGTTTGAAATTAGACTCATGAATTAAACAATTTAACAAGAAAAATCAAACTCTAAATTAGTTATTACCAGAATGAAAGATTAAAATTTATCCACATTTGTGAGGTGAGAAATTAAGATAAGCCAAATGTGAAAGATAATTTTCCAGGTGTTTCTAAACATTTAATAAAAAATCCAACAAATTTGTGAGGTATTGTTTGGTTGTACTTTTATATCTTTATTTATTTACTCATTCTCCAAAATCCCATTTAATTTGATCCATTGAATCTCAATCCTTTATCAACTCATTCCCTTCCATACATCTTCAAATTATTTTATTTTTCGAATTTGCAAAATTTTGCTAAAATATTAAAAATATTTACCATAAAATCCATGTCGTTTTCCTCAAGTTGGTGATGTGTCAGCTCATCATCCTCTACCCACCACCAGATCTTGATAGAGATAGAGAGATAGATTAAATATTGAATAATAAATAAATAAATCAACTGTAAAAGCAACAATTTTTTACTATCTATTTATTCTTTTATTATGGTCATTCAGATTTAAAACTCTGCATATTGGTTTTCTATTTGACAATTTTGGCACGTGTCAATTAAATTCATCACATAAAATTATCATTTCGGGCAAAGTAAAATGATGGGAATCAATTTGATCTTTTCAACATCTCACATGAGACCAAATTTATAATTCTTTTACTAACATAGAACAACTATCTACAAAAATATCAACATTTGTTACAAAAAAAAATCACATATCGAATTTTTCATAAACCAAAGTTTTGCATGGTTGTCTTTTTGATTGAGAGATGAGTCCTGAAATATAAATTGAGAGATATGTTCGAATGACAAATGGACGTAAGAAAGCCAATAGAATTCAAACTTTGAAAGATATGCCTTAATTGTGTGAGATGTAAATTGAATGATATCAATTGAGTAAGATGTAAATCGAATGATATGTTTGAACGATAAGTATTCATGGGAGAGACAATAAGATTCAAAATTTAGGACAAAACTTCCATTGTTTGAACCGGCATCTACCAACTCGATTAGTCGATCGTACCTCTAAAATAGATCAATTCGCTATTGTCGCCAACTAAACATATATCATGAACAACATTTTTCGATAAATATTATGTTTAATCGTCATCTCTTAAATAGTAATCATTAAACCATATTCCTGTTCTTTCTTGAGGTGGTCTTTTAAGGAAATTCTCAAGTACGATGAGATTGAGGTATAACATTTTACAGGTATAAATATGTTTTTTTATTATAAGTGTTTTCTATAAATATAACGAATTTTAAAAATATATTATTTTCTACTATAATTATTTGCATCACACGATGCAACGACTGCACATGAGTTTTAGTATCGTGACACATTCTCTATATATATAAAGTGATCTCAACAACCCATTAGCACCACCCACTCTAGTGAGAGATGATGAAACAGTAAAAATGAAATCTTTAGTGTAAGAGAAGAAGAAGAAGATAGGATAAATAACAAGGCTGACACCACAAATCCATTCTTGCATTTGCTGCTTCATCTCTCACCACCACCACCACCACCACCAATGGAGCGCGCGAGAAAATTGGCCAACAGGGCTATTCTCCGCCGCCTGGTTTCCCAATCGAAGCAGCAGCCATTGTACAAATCTTCAAGGTACGTTTCCTCCTTATCTCCCAGCCTTGTCCATTCTCGAACCACTCTTTCCAACCCTCACTCATTCAATTCAACGAGTTTAGCACAATTCCTCGCCGCCCGATCCATCTCCGTCGCCGCCCTCAAACCCAGCGACACCTTCCCCCGCCGCCACAACTCCGCCACCCCCGAGGAGCAATCCAAAATGGCGGAGTTTGTCGGCCACAAATCCCTCGATTCACTCATTGACGCCACTGTGCCTAAATCTATTCGTATTGAGAAAATGGAGTTTTCTATATTCGATGAGGGCTTAACTGAGGCACAAATGATCCAACATATGCAATATTTAGCTTCCAAAAATAAGGTTTTCAAATCGTATATAGGAATGGGGTATTACAATACCTTTGTTCCACCTGTTATTCTGAGGAATATCATGGAAAATCCGGGGTGGTATACTCAGTATACCCCTTATCAGGCTGAGATTTCACAGGGAAGGCTTGAATCCTTGTTGAACTTTCAGACCATGATCACGGATCTTACGGGCCTGCCTATGTCGAACGCCTCGTTGCTTGATGAAGGGACCGCTGCAGCTGAGGCCATGGCCATGTGTAATAACATTCTGAAGGGGAAGAAGAAGACCTTTGTGATTGCTAGCAATTGTCATCCACAGACAATTGATATCTGCCAGACTAGAGCTGATGGATTTGATCTTAAGGTGGTTGTTTCGGATGTTAAGGATATCGATTACAAGTCTGGTGATGTTTGTGGTGTGTTGGTCCAGTATCCGGGGACTGAGGGTGAGGTTTTGGACTATGGAGAGTTTATCAGGAATGCTCATGCTAATGGGGTGAAGGTTGTGATGGCATCTGATTTGCTGGCTTTGACAATGTTGAAGCCACCAGGGGAGTTGGGAGCTGATATTGTCGTTGGCTCGGCTCAGAGGTTTGGTGTTCCAATGGGTTATGGTGGCCCTCATGCTGCTTTCTTGGCTACTTCACAGGAGTATAAGAGGATGATGCCTGGAAGGATTATTGGTGTCAGTGTTGATTCATCTGGAAAGCCTGCTCTTCGTATGGCGATGCAGACGAGGGAGCAGCATATTCGTCGGGACAAGGCTACTAGCAACATTTGCACGGCTCAGGTGAGTGTATTCTTGAATTGTTTTTCGCTTTTTATTAATGAAAGTTGAGAAATAGTGAATGAGATTATTTGGAAAGGAATGACTGTTCCAGGTTATGGATCTATGACATTTGTCATCAATAGTGAGACCTAATATTAGCATGTATTTGGCTTGGTAATCAATTTTGAAACCGATCTTGATCATCTGCATTGAAAACTTTGCTCCTTCATCTAAAATGAATCTGATTCTGTTATATAGGCCTTGCTGGCCAACATGGCTGCCATGTATGCTGTTTATCATGGACCAGAAGGGCTGAAAACTATTGCTCAAAGGGTGCATGGTTTGGCTGGAGTATTTGCTGCTGGATTGAAAAAGCTTGGGACAGTAGAAGTTCAGGACCTTCCGTTCTTTGACACAGTGAAGGTTAAATGTGGAGATGCGAAGGCCATTTCCGATGCTGCTTGCAAAAAAGAAATGAATTTGCGGATTGTTGACAAGAATACGGTGAGCCTTACCTAGCCACACATCTCTATCGAAAATAGCAACCACTTATGAGTTGTGATGATAATATTATATTTTTTCTCAGATAACCGTTTCTTTTGATGAAACAACAACGTTGGAAGATGTGGACAAGCTATTTGAAGTCTTTGCATCTGGAAAGCCTGTAAGTAGAAGTGTTTCTTTTGAGTATTGTATGTTAATTTCAGTTTTGTACATTTTATGACTTAAGTATTGTGTTCATCAGGTGACATTCACTGCTGCATCTCTTGCACCAGAGGTTGATAATTTGATCCCTTCAGGGCTTGTGAGGGAGAGTCCGTTTCTAACGCACTCGATTTTCAATTCGTAAGAACATTTTATCTTTAAACAAACAGTTTCTTATTATTCTTTCTAAGGGTGAATGTAACCATTACTCTGATTCCGTAGGTGCCACACGGAGCATGAGCTTCTTAGATACTTACACAGGCTTCAATCGAAGGATCTCTCTTTGTGCCATAGCATGATTCCCCTTGGGTCTTGTACGATGAAATTGAACGCAACTACAGAAATGATGCCAGTGACATGGCCTGCCTTTACTGATCTTCATCCTTTTGCCCCCACGGAACAGGCTGCTGGTTACCAGGTTATAAGAAACTCTGAAATTTCATCTCTCGAAGTTTGTCTCCCTTTGTTAGTATGTTTCAGTGATCGCTTCATTAATTTACAAGGCTAAACTCTCTTATCTTCTTGCAGGAAATGTTCAAGAATTTGGGTGAACTATTATGTACAATCACTGGCTTCGAATCTTTCTCCCTACAACCGAATGCTGGTGCTGCTGGAGAATATGCTGGGCTGATGGTTATTCGAGCATATCACAAGGTATTTATACATTTTATAAATTAGATAATCCAAATTGTGTTTTCTCCTTGAGGCTCTTACCTTAGCATTAAGCTAGAAAAGCAAATCTTGCTGACTAGATATTTTTCAGTAAATTGATGCTTGTAACATAGAAGAGAGCTTTTTTTAATTGATTAAAATCCTGTGAACTTATGATATAGTCAAGAGGAGACCACCATCGCAACGTGTGTATCATACCAGTCTCGGCACATGGAACGAATCCTGCTAGTGCAGCCATGTGTGGAATGAAGATTGTGGCCGTTGGAACAGATTCTAAGGGAAACATTAACATTGAAGAGTTACGGAAGGCTGCAGAAGCGCATAAGGAGAACTTGGCTGCTCTTATGGTATGGATCATCTTCATTTTCTGTTCATTGAATGTTCTGTTCATTTCATTTGTCGTGCATCAATAAATTCTCTCAAATCCAGGTTACTTATCCTTCAACTCATGGAGTCTACGAGGAAGGTATTGACGAGATCTGCAAAATAATTCACGACAATGGTGGACAAGTTTACATGGATGGAGCTAACATGAATGCCCAGGTAAAGTTATATGATATTACATAAGGTACTATGTATTGCAATTATAGTAAGTAATATGAGATCATGCATAATATTAGAAAATCATCTAAAAGTAAGAGCATCTAAATAACTATGCATTTCAAATAAAAGAGCAAGACTTAGTTTCTAGACCATTCTTTCTCGATCAATCCTTCCTTTCATTTTCATGAAGTCACTGCAATGCCCATTTAAAGAGCTGTTTTTTGAATGCACTCTAAGTTCTTCTTTTCTTTTCTTCATAAATGCTGCTATACCAATCCATGATTTGTGCTACAGGTTGGTTTGACTAGCCCAGGCTTTATCGGTGCTGATGTTTGCCATCTCAATCTCCATAAAACATTCTGTATTCCACATGGTGGGGGTGGACCCGGTATGGGCCCGATTGGGGTGAAGAAACACCTTGCACCATTTCTACCATCGCATCCTGTGGTACGTAAAACTCATTAGCAGTAATGAATTATTTGTTCGATGTCATTTTCTGTGTCTTCTGAGGATGTGAAGCAAAAAAAAAAAACAAAAGCTCGATATAACTATTTCATTCGTATTGTCTTTAATGCTGCAGATAGCCACAGGAGGCATACCAGCACCCGATGAGCTACAACCCCTCGGTTCTATTTCTGCTGCACCGTGGGGCTCTGCTCTTATTTTGCCTATATCATACACCTACATTTGCATGATGGGATCAAAGGGATTAACCGATGCATCAAAGATAGCTATCTTGAATGCAAACTACATGGCCAAGCGTCTAGAGGTCTCCATTTCTTTCCTCATCTTGCTATATTTGTTTGCATTTCTAAGTTTTTCCTAACTCTTATAAACATGTTATGCTTTCGATCTACAGAAGCATTTCCCCGTTCTTTTCCGTGGTGTCAATGGAACGGTTGCCCATGAGTTCATCGTAGATTTGAGAGGCTTTAAGGTGGGTCTGATCTAACACCATTTATGCACAGTATTGTTTCAATATCCTATCAAGGGCCATTTTCTTACTGAAAACGACTTCTTCTATAGAACACTGCTGGAATCGAGCCTGAAGATGTTGCTAAACGTCTAATGGACTATGGATTTCATGGACCAACCATGTCGTGGCCAGTTCCTGGTACACTCATGATTGAGCCGACTGAAAGTGAAAGCAAGGTAAAGCACAAGAAAATTCTGGTGCAGCTTACATATGCAATGCATCCACACAGGTTATAGTTTCTCCCTTCATGATTCATAGCTTCCCTTTTCTCTGTTTACAGGCCGAGCTAGACAGGTTCTGCGATGCTCTTATTTCTATTCGAGAAGAAATCTCAATGATTGAGAAAGGAAAAGCTGACATTCACAACAATGTTCTCAAGGTATATTCACTTCTTGTTATCACAGACACATTTATTTAATTTGGAAAAAGCTAATTTGATTCTGAAATTTCAGAGTGCTCCACATCCACCATCATTGGTCATGGCCGATGTCTGGACGAAACCATATTCACGAGATTACGCAGCCTACCCTGCACCATGGCTCAAAACTGCCAAGTTCTGGCCAACTACAGGTATGCATAATTAAACTTATGATTAATAACAAACTGCAACGAGTACTTTAACATTTTTTCACTTGGTGTCGAAATCAAAATAAGAATTATGATTGCTACCCAAACTGCATGAATTTTTCTTTGAGTGCTACTTGAACTCAATCTTTGACACATTTTCTGGCAAAAAATAGCCATTGGAAAACTTGAAAATGTAATCTACGTCCAAATATCAGCCAAAAATGACATTTTGAAGCCAAATTGTAACTCTAAGCCAGTTTCATGATCTTATTCGATTCTAGCCTGAATCGGACAAAAATTGTTCTAGGATTAGATATAACTTGCTGCTGCTTCTTTCTAACTCATCTGGATCACATTTTTCTCCACATGACGAGATATAATCCACATAACCGATCTCATACAGTGGAATAAAGCCTTGGTTTGTTGTCGTTCTGGCTTTACTTGAAAAAAATAATTGCTCCTGTGCTAAGTAGAAGAATATTGAAGAGAATGTCTTGTTTCCATCGCAGGGCGTGTGGACAATGTGTATGGTGATCGCAACCTCACCTGCACCCTTCTCCCGGTGTCGCAGATGGCGGAAGAGGCGGCAGCCGCCACTGCTTAACGCCGTGAAACTCCTTCACAACTGTGATTTCACCACCACCACCACCTTCACTTTATCTTCTTGTACATAAAACAATATTTATGTTTCAAGTACTTTTAATTGTATACATACTTGCTTATTCATATTTTCTTTCCTCTCTCAATTATCAATCATAAACAATGTTGCTGATTGCAACTTTCTTATGTTGCTCGTAGTTATTCCGTTGGCTTCTAGATTCGAATCAAATCGAGCCGAACATACTTTTGATCTTGATCGATTTCGTTATAATTTTGATTGAGTTTTCAGAATTATGTTCGAGTCAATCAAGTCAAAATCAGACGAATTTTATTATGTCAAACATGAGTCTGTTTGAGCGATATTTTTACACTCGTTTTATCTTC
This sequence comes from Scutellaria baicalensis, assembly GCA_005771605.1. NCBI lineage: Eukaryota > Viridiplantae > Streptophyta > Magnoliopsida > Lamiales > Lamiaceae > Scutellaria > Scutellaria baicalensis. The sequence continues at coordinate 2,602,615 of CM016721.1, read as the reverse complement.
TTCTTTAATATATATCTATATCTATAACACTATATAAGTATGAATGTTTTGTCCATTTTTTGTAATGCCAAATTTAACCCTCATAATTAAATTTAATTGATGTGAAATAGAATCCTACTGAAATAAAACTCTTTATTTAGTAATTTAATTTAATTTTTATTTATTTTTCTAGAGTTCTTTACATTTACAACTCTTCAAGATTTTTTTTCTACATGAATTGATTATTTTTCTTCTATAAAATTCTAAATTTGTGACTAAAATTAGTTTGATCATATTAATATATATTTATAGAGCTTTTCAACGATATATTAAAAGCTTATGAAAAAAAAGTTATAGTATAAATTTAATATTTTTATTAAAGTATTATACTATTAGAAGTTAGAGATAATTTCAATTTTGGTTTTATATGTAAGACAATTTCCACTTTTTTGACAATTAAGTACTATTCGTTTTCAATTTTGGTCCTCTATGTTTCAATTTTTTTCAATTTCAGTCATTTATTTTGTCTAAATTTTCAAAACTGATGACATAGCTACAAAAATTGGAGACAAAATATAATTATCTTTATATAAAAATTAGTTTGAATTACCAAATCAAAAGGAAATAAAATTAAATAACCATGGAGATTAGTTCAACAACTCTATCAAACCAAAATTATCCTTATATAACATTCTAAATTTGACACTAAAATTAGTTTGATCATATTAATATATATTTAAAGAGCTTTTCAATGATATATTAAAAGCTTATGAAAAAAAAAGTTATACTATAAATTTAATATTTTTATTAAAGTATTGTACTATTAGAAGTTAGGGATATATAATTACAATTTTGGTTTTATATGTAAGACAATTTCCATTTTTTTGACAATTAAGTATTCAATTTTGGTCCTCTATGTTTTAATATTTTTCAATTTTAGTCATTTTTTTGTCTAAATTTTCAAAACTGCTGACGTAGTAACCAAAATTGGAGGCAAACTATAATTATCTTTATATAAGAATGAGTAAGTTTGAATTACCAAAATAAAAAAGAAATAAAATTAAATAATCATGAAGATTTATTTGTAAGACATAAAGACTTTGGTTCAAATAATCTATCAAACTAAGTATTATAGTTACCTGAACTTCGAAATTTTATAATACCATCACCAATCTTTGCGAATGATACTAATAGGCAACCAAATGTTGTCGATGGGGGAAAATTCCCCTAGAGATATTTATTTCGAATGGTATTTTTATCTTTTAACAGTATTAGGGTGGAGACTGTAAGTTTGAAAAGTTTATAAAAATCACAATAGTTCTTATTATATTTTAAATTCTCAAAATCATGCCTTCAATTCGAGAATAAACGAGAGAAATTGAGTCATTTAGTTACGATTTAGAGGATGTTTGGTTTTCAACTTAAGGGACAATCATGAAGTTTTTCGACGACTATGATGGGGATTATTTGATGGTATTGTTGTGTCTTTTGTCATATTATTATTAAAAGTTTATGAATTGATGTGCAGTTGAATTTGACCCCAAAACATAGGAATTGAGACGAAAATGAGAGTTTTGAGGGTTTTTCGTTATCGGTGATGTGGCAGTCATCAACGAGCACCAAATATAATTGAGAAATTAATTAATCAACAAACAAAAATACCCTCAAGAATAAGCATCTTCGGGACAATATTCCACTATATCGGTCTATAATTAAACTGCTAACGTATAGCTACCAAAATTGGAGGCTAATATAATTATCCTTCCATAAGAATTAGTAAGTTTGAATTACCAAAATCAAAAGGAAATAAAATCAAATAATCATGGAGATTTATTTGGAAGACATAGAGACTTTGGTTCAAATAATCTATCAAACTTAAATTAAGTATTATAGGTACCTGAACTTTGGAATTTTATAATACCATCACCAACCTTTGCGAATGATATTAGTAGGCAACCAATAGAAATCATCGGCAAACTAATGGTTCGAGGCGGAAGATGCAACAAAAATAAATGAAAAATTATTTAATTAATCAAAAGACAAAAATACCCTAAAATAAGCATCTTGGAGACAATATCTCACCTTCGCTAAGGTTAGTAGTTTTATAGTAGAGTATCAAACTTCAGATACATTTGTGCAAAAAGGTTGTGCAATGATAAATATAAATATCAAATTAGAAGTAAAAAAAATTAAAATAAATTATTATTTCTGTAAACATTGTTACACATGAATATAATATATGATATGTCACTTTAGTTATCATAAAATGAACAAGAGAGCAAACGTTAATATTGTATCAAATATTTCTAAATATTAATGATCTAAAATTGATTATGTGTAAATTATCTAAGATTTATCATCTATATTCAATATATTGATAGAAAGAAATTTAACAAGAGAAATGTTAATATTGTATCAAGTATTTATAAATATTAATGATCTATAATCCATGATTATGTGGAAATTATTTAAGATTTCGCACTTATATTTAAATGTATTGATAGAAAGAGAAATGTGTCTCTTATACTTTATGAACATAATATATATATAAATTAAAAAGTAAATTTAAATAATTATAAAACATTGTTTGTAGTTTAATAGAATAAATGACATTAAATATTAATATGACATAAAACTAAGAATAAACACTATTTTTAAAACCTTGAAAGAAATATCAAATTCGATATCCAAAATATTTATAATTGAGTTGCACCTTTGGTTGAGCTTTTAGAGATAATTAATTTGACCTGGATTTTTTTCATTTTGATTAAAATATTGAGGAAATACGATTTTGAGCTTAAGGGGAGCTACGGAGTTTTTCGACGACTTTGGAGATGGTTATTTGATGGTATTGATGTTTGTGTCATATTTTATTTAAAAACTAAAAGAAATTAAGATGATGTACACTTGAATTTGACCCTAAACATGAGATTGAGATGAAAATTGAAGATTTGAAGTTTTTCCAGTAGCAATAATATGGCAGCCACCGATGAGTGGTTGGTTGAAGGACGAATATGCAACTAAAATAAATGAAAAATTAATTAATTGATTGATTAATTAAAGACAAACTACCTTCATAATAAGCATCTCTGGGGAATATTTCATTGAAGTGGCATATAAGTATCATTCCAAAGGTTGTAGTACTTGAACAAAATTAAATATGCAACATTTATTAAATCACATATGTAAGTGGCGTATTTCTTTTAACACATGGGAAAAACACAAGTTTTAGATTCATTGATTTGAATATGACTTAGACTGTAAATATTATTAGTTACTTAGCATATAAAATAGAAATAAGTTTATAAAATAGAAAGAAGATTTTTTTAAAACATGACTAAATAAATCATGTAGGTAGCAGTGATGTGGCAGCATCAATGAGTTATTTGTTGGAAGATGAAGATGCAATAAAAATATATGAACAATTAATTATTAATAAGACAAAAATACCCTCAAGAATAAGCTTCTCTAGGAGAATATTTCAAAGAATATTTACGAAGATATAAATTCATATTTAAATTAAGGTTGCAAATATTTACAAAGAAAATACAAAGAAGAATATTAAAATATTATGAAGATAGGAGTGAGAAACAATATAAATGTAAGAGTTTATTACTTAAATAACCCATTAACTTTTGTCATTTGACAAAAATAAACTTCTTAAACTAGAAAATATTCCAATAAAAAGAGATAGAAAGAGAAAGAATACAATTTCTCGAAGTTTTCTCCAAAATAAGGTATAAGTTTAATTAATTACTTTCTACTTTATTATCGTTTACGCTAAACTATGAAGATAATCAACTAAAGTTGAACAGCGCAACTCTTTGAGTCCAAATTTGGACAATTGAAAAATGAATTATTTAAATTCATTTTTATAATTAAATATATCTCAATTAAACGTTGGGTAATGTAATTATTTCATACATCGATAATAATACAAATTAAATGTAAGCTTACTCTCTGTAAAAACAATTTAAACGTGAAATAAAAGCAGTCTTTAGGGACATAAAGTTTGTGTAAAGTTCAATGTGATAGAAGATTAAGGAGTTTTGTCAATTTAGCTTCAACTAATTTACTCAATTTTGTTCTATCGAATCTCAATAATCATATTATATAAGTTCATGAGTTTGTTATATCTTTTCTTGATAATCATATTATATCTTTTCTTGATTATCATATTATATAAGTTCATGATTTTGTTATCACCGAAAGAATCTTATATTGATCACAATTTATTAAATTTATGATATATTCTAACGATTCATAAGTAAATATAATACACTGAAAATTATTAAACTTTCCGTATTCACTATTTATTATATACACGATTTTATTCTATACACTTATAATACATGTAATCTTAGAGGGTATTAATACATAATAAATTTAGCATAAATATGATATATAAATAAAATTGAATAAAAATATTTAAATACACTAAATTTTGATAGACTTTTATATTATCAGTTGACGATTATATTCTAATTTGAATGAATTTTTATGTTAAGAGGTTAGAGTTTCTAGATTTCGATAATGACAATATTGGTGCTCTACTTTTAGAGTTAAACATAGTATTACATGTAAGAGGTTACCTCATGTGGTCAACAACTCCAGTGTATAGAAAACTTGAGGAAGACGTACAAATATTGAAAGGTACATGTATTATTAATTGTTGTTTATGAACTGAACTAACCCTTTCTTTTTATTCTTTTGTTGATATATATTTGCACAATATAGTACGAATATATATAGGAAAAATTAAATGAATTTTTATTTGAACAGTTGATGACCGATATAAATGGCGTCAAAGAAAACTTGCTCGACAAAAGAGGAAATATGCAAATCTTAATGATGGTCAGGAAAAAAAACTATGTAGAACATGTTCTACAAAATCGTGAAAAGAGACTAGCGACATGTAATTTACAAGTTCAAGCAAATTTAAGTAACTCTGAAGGTATGTATTTTTTATATTTTTCTTACATTTAAAATAAAAAATCTGTATTTTAATATATGTATCTAATTATGAATTTTAATATCAGAAAAACATAAACTAAAAAAAATGCCAAGTTGCATTCACTGTGGAGCAACAAGATTTGAGCATGAACCTCCACTTTTTGTTGTGATAATGGAAAAGTTAAACTTGCACATTCAGAAGTTCCAGAGAAGTTGTATGAACTATATACATCTCAGTCAGAAGAGTCTATTGATTTTCGGAAAAATATACGTTCATACAACTCCATATTCTCATTCACTTCATTCGGAGTGAAACTGGATAAAGAGCTTGCTTCAACACGACGAGGAGTTTTCACTTTTCGTGTACAAGGAACGATTTATCAAAATCTTCCAAGTTTAAATGTTAATGGAAAGAAACCAACTAATTTTCAATTATATGTTTTTGATACTGAAAATGAAACTGAAAATAGAATGTGTTTTAATTCACATGTATCAAAAGAAATTGTTCGAAAGCTCACTGAAATACTAGAGAAGAATCCATATGTCAAAATCTTTAGAATGCTAACGGAGTATTGTTCTCTAGATGATGTAAAACTTTGCATCACAAAAGACGTGAGATTAGATCAGCGAGTTTATAATGCTCCGACTGCAGATCAAGTTGCAGCTGTTTGGATTGAGGGAAATAATGATAATGTTGGGTTTGAAAGAGATATTATTGTTAGTGCTCATTCTGGGGATCAATATAGAATAATGCACTATTTTGGATGTTATGACCCTATACAGTACCCTTTTTTTATTTCCAAGGGGTGAAACAAGATGACACCAAAATATTCATAAGGTTGACATACAAGAACATATATGCAAATGAAAAAGAGCAAGGTACATTTTTATGTTCTAATATATTTGAAGAACACATATCTTATAAAAGATAATTAACTTTTTTTCAAAATTTAATTTTTTCATTTTTTCAATACACAACAAATATACCAAATGTGATGAATTTTTTTTTCAAAATTTAACTTTTTCATTTTTTTAATACACAACAAATATGTCAGATGTGATGACTGCTTCAATACCTATATCAAGATCTACTCCTAAGGGAATTATCTTGCACAGGAACTAGAAGATATGTATTGCGTCGTTAAAGTAAATATGCAATTATGTCTAAAAGATTTAAATGTGTTGTTTAAGTTTTTATGGAGTCAACTTTAATGTAGAGTTGTAGTAATTATATTGAAAATAAACCATTCAATGGAAAACTCCATTCTCTTTGTCTTAATTAACATAAGCATTGTTTTTCTTTTTTCATAAAATGATTTGTTTGTTGTCATTTAAGTTTACTTATTATGTGTTTTTTCATTTTCATTTATAAAATGCTAAAACATTTAGGGTAAGTAAATGCAAACAATTTAGAATATCAACAAGAAAAAATATATTTATTTTAACACTTTTTCACGATTTAGGGTAAGTAAATGCAAACAATTCGGAATATCAACAAGGAAAATTATATTTATTTTAAGACTTTTTTTTGGCATGTTAAATTGTTGTTTATTTTGTAATAGAGAGAACAAAATTATATTGAAGTTGACTTTGTAAAAATCCCTCCAAACAAATAATCTACCAAATTTCTTCTATGTGCATGGTAAATTTAGAAAGGACATTTTTTTCCAGGTGCATTTTTTTTCTTTTATGTTAACTTTTGTCTTTTCTTTTAAAAAAAATAATATTTCTTTGATGTTTTTATTTGAGCACACTTGTATTATTTTCTTGCGGGTATAAAAAATAAAATTCAGTTCATTCTAATCATTCTAACCATTTTTTTTATCTAAACAGTCGTTGTAAAAGGAGATACAAAAAGAGTTTCTTGCAGAGAGTACAATTGTAAGTTGCAAGTTAAAGATCCAAGACACTCTACTCAATTATTTGTTGGTAGCTAGATTGTTACAACAATATGCAGTCGATATTTATATAAAATTGGAGACAATAAGATTACATTTTTTCAGATTGAACCAAGCAAATTTGAGCTGAATTCTTCGAGGGGATTCATTATAAAACATTTTTTTTTTGAAAATGCAGAATGAATATTATTATTTCACTGGACTTGTGGACAAGGTAGAAAATGAAACAAAAATATGGTACAATGCATGCAAAAAGTGCATAGCATCAACACCAAAATATGATGGAAATACAACATGTAGAAAGTGCAATGATGACCCAATTCAAACAATACCAAGGTAGAAAATTAAAATAATAAATTACAAAATAAGATGAGTAATGACAAATCGCTATACTTTATATAAATTCATTGTTGTAGGTATGTAGTCAAACTAAGGGTGATACAAAATCATCTTGAAGCTACAATGACAATGTTTGGTGACACGACAACAATATATGTTGGATGCTCAGTAGAAGACTACTTGAGGTCCATTCAGAAGGTAATAATTAATTTTATTTTTTAATAAGGTCTTCATTAAAAAAAAAAACAAATATACATATATAGAGTGACAACCATTTTCTCATGTCCACAATTTAGTCACTACATTTTTATTATTTTTCTAAATAAAAATACATACACAGGGTCAAAGTATATCTAAACATCACAGACGGATGATCTTACAAGGAGCAAGTACTGTCCGTTTTTTGATTACCCTAAACTACAACATGAAAGTTGAAGGAGGAAGATTGAATGCAATTGTTGAAGCCATAGAAAAGATGGAAACCGTGGAGATAATATGATAAATTCAACAACACAACCACAACATTGACAACAACAGTGGACACACCACTAAATGATGAACCAAAGAAAAGAAGAAGAATCAAGAAGACAAAAAACAAGGAATGCATCCATGTATCGAACGGTGAAGAAGATGATACAATCATACATTTATTAAACAAGTCAAGAAGGAAGAAGAGTAAGGCAGAGAAGAAGATCAAACAAGAAAAAATATAGTTAGTAGTCAAATTAGATTGTTACCTTTTCTTTTAACTTATTTTAGATTAGTTATAGTTAGTAGTCAAATTAGATTGTTACCTTTTCTTTTAACTTATTTTAGATTAGTTTTATAAAACCTTTTTCTTTTAAATTACTATTTTTATAACTCTTATTAAATTGCAAAATCGATAACTTAAAAAATTCAAATGTTAACTACATTCTAACAAAATATTAAAGAAAAAGTGAACGGAAAAAATACCCTACAAAAATCAACCAAAATATAGATTTCAAAAGTTTAACTCCTCACGTGCAACGCACGTGTTCTCTAACTAGTATATATATATATATATATATATATATAATGAAGTTCAATTTTAGAATTTTTCAAGTATGAATATATACTTAAATTTGTTTTTTTCTTTTTTTATGTCTATTGAAATGGTTTCAAATGAAGTTTCTAAAAATGATTATCGAGTTGTTGGATTTTACTTTTTATTTTTGAGAAATCTTAATTCCTCACCAAGAAAATATAAGGGACAATATTATGGAGACCAATGCAATTCTCTATTTCAAATTTCATCACATATTTGAAAATTTGTCTTCTTTTTTTAAAATAAAAATTATTGCATCTTTATCATAAATCGTCCTGCAACTGCAATTGTCTTGTCATCTTATTTATAGGGTCTCCTATTTATTTTCTGCAATAAATTATGATAGTACATATTAGGAAAGAATTTAAATAAGTGGTACATAGTGTCCATTTTTTAACCCCTCATTTATATATATTTACCTCAAGGGGGGATTTAACTTCATTTATTAATCTATACACAACAAATTCAAAATAAAATAAAACACCATATAATATTGTAATTTGGTTCACTGGTTATGAATTTTTTTTTTTTTTGTCAAATATGCCCTAATTGGAAAAGTTGGGAAAATTTGTTAAAAGCCAACAAGAGAACTAGTCATTTGTTAGACTAAATCAAAGAACCTACATATATAATTGGTTTAAAACATTTTTTCATTCAAATTATACAATTTTATTTTTTATATAAATTTTAAAATGTTGTATTTTATCGTATGAATCATAATTTTAATACGTTTTACTATATTGAACAAATCTTAGCTGTACACATGCCACAAATCAATGACTATGATTTGTTTGATACCGTAAATTCATACTACAAAATGCATCATTTCAAGGTTTAAACAAAAATCTATCAAATCATGTATAGTCCGAATGAAAATTTGTATTTTACTCTATAGTATAATTTACATAAACTTATGAGTTGAAATCTCGTGAAATCAAATTTAAACTCACATTCTAGGTTTATAAAAATCAACCTGGAGTATTAAAAATGTGAAATTGTCTCGTATGAGTTTGTGTATATAACTTATGAAATTATATAGTAAGGTTAATTTCATAAGATTTTATATACCATTTTTTTATAAAAAAGAATTAATAAAAACAAACTTAAAATTAAATAAAGTAAATATAGAAAAATGTAAAGCGTTGGAGGGAAGCTCACAGCAGTTAATTAATTTCCAGTGGGTATGTAAGCTTGACGAAGAAGACTCCCTAGTGCGCAGGTTAAAACCACACATCTCCTTATTCTTCAACCACCGCTGCGTATTTTAGCCCCCGATTGCTCTTCATCCGAACCCTACCAGATGCTACGATCAATCGATTGAAGAGGAGCTGTGATTTCCCCCTTTTTTATGTGTATTTTTCTGTTAAATTATCTGATTGATTTCTCCGATCGATGAGTGGCGAAGAAAATGTCGAAGGTGAAACACTTTCTGCGCAAGCTTCATATCGGAGATCATCACCACCATGGGCGGCCGCCGCCGCTGGATCCCTCCCCTCAGACGGCGCCGTCTCAGCCATTGACTTCTACGTCGCCGTCTTCCGATGTGCCTCCGGCGTCGATGTCGTCGGATGCTGAGGGTTCGAGCTATAGTAATTTCAATTTCTTCGAGGAGGAGTTTCAAATGCAATTGGCTTTGGCAATTAGCGTCTCGGATCCCGGTCAGAACCGCGTTGACCCGGAAATCGCGCAAATCAACGTCGCTAAGCAGATTAGCCTCGGCTGCACGCCTTCCCAAAATCTCGCTGAATTTATGTCGCTCCGTTATTGGGTAAGATCGTTTTCTTAGTTTTCGTTTTTCTGTATTTGGAGTGTTTTGAATTTGTAGATTTTAATTTGTTTCTTCTATCGGTTAATTGGAGATCTGATGAGTCGGTGCGTTTCATTTCTGTTCTGAATTCGTAATTATGTTAGGGGGAGAGAACTGCTGGAGTTTTGTATGAAATCATTGCTTTCAAATGTTGGTTAATATGTGGCAATGGTGCAAAGACAGAGAAATGTTTTGTAAGGGTATCGGCTAAATATTCATAAATGGATGGTTTAAAATTTTTTTGCTTCAGAGGTCTCTAATAGTAGTGGATAACTTACTGTTATTGCCCCTCCGGGCTTTAATCCTGTATTTGCTATCGTAGCTTCGTTTCTCCAGAATGTGTGCAGTTTGATCCATTGACGAAATATATAGTGTAGGGAATAAAGGTTCCGTGTGATTTATGATCCATTATGATTATCTCATGCTAAGTTGGCATTCGGAAGACATTGCGTTATCATAACCTCCCTTTGCAAAATTTCTTCCACAATTTACACTGCGGGTGGATTGTGCTTTATTTACTTTATTTTGTGACCATGCGTGTAGATTCAGAAATGCTCAATTCTTATGTTTATTTCTCATCTAGGATACATATAAACTTATGCATCTAATGAAGCACAATGGTCTTGCTTCTTGAATACTTGCCGTGCTAAAGGTTTGTAGTTCCACTTTATGCAATAGTAATAACAGCTTATCAGCACGCAATATGTGTGCCTGAATTTATAGCTGCTAGGTTGGGAGTATGAGATTTGCAGAGCTTGGTAATGATAATTTGTTAGATATGGTCTTTAACATCTTTGTACATGATATAGGATTTATGTCAACACAATAGTAATAAACCAAAGTCTCATATCTCCAGCTACTTGGAATTGTTCAGAGGCAGTTATGCACTTATGTGTATGAGTCATGTTTTTGTTGACTGTGGATAATGATTTAAACATTCCACAACTTTTAACAGGCTCTCATGTTGAAAGCAACCTCCGCCCTCCCCATATGGGATTTATCTAAACCTTTCTATCCTAACACTTATTTAGTTCTCCAGAAGCAACAACTCATAACACATAAAGCATTTCAACATATTGCTTTGTTTGGAGAGTCTTTTATCTTTTAGGAGAGGGCAATATAGAAATGTTATAGGAAGAGTTGAGCTCTTGTGCAGGAATATGGTTCTATTGCAATGTGATCTAATTAGGGCATATGAAACAACTCCTGTTTTACTAATTTACACTTATATTCCTTTTATGATCCTCAAATGTGGTCAATGAGAAATTTCTTCCAAATAAGTGAGCAGGCATCCTGCAGAAGGATGGTTTAAGTAATATTTCTTAGACTTATAGGTGCTCTAATTTAGGCTTGAATATTGTAGCCTGCTAATAGTTGTAGTCTTGTGGTCACTCTGTATATTATCATAGACGGTGCCTCAAAAACATCAAATGCTATAAACATCTAGCTACATACACCATACAGATTGAAAAGTGGATCAACCAACTTGTTGACTGTCTTGCTTACCCTTTTTTTTTTTTTTTTTTAAATTTTGCCTAACTACTATATGGTGCTTAAATTGCTTAGTTTACTTTAGCTGATTCTATAAGTTTAAAGTAACTATACAGATCAGTTCTTTCATGACTGAAATATTAGCCAGCTATTCATTCTAGAATTATGGAGTAATTATTTTTCAGAATTTTCATTATAGCATCACTTGCTCCTTATCCACCTCCCTCAGCACTGCTCCCAAGAGAAGTTCAAAATTGTTTTCTGCGTTATATATTCTTTTGAACAGTTGATGATATTCTACCATCTTCTTTTTGTGATGCAGAGCTGTAATGTTGTAAATTACGATGAGAAAGTTATAGATGGATTCTATGACGTTTGTGGAATAGATTCAACCTTGGTGATCCCATCAAAAATTCCAACACTAGTAGAACTTGGGGCAATTTCTCCCTTGCATGATATTGGTTGTGAGGTTGTTTTAGTCAATCGGGCTGCTGATGTTGAACTCCGGAAACTTGAGGAAAGAGTGTATTATATGTCCATGGAGTGCCATGCTTTGGATAAGACCTTGAATACGAGTTTTATTGTTCAAAAAATTGCTGGCCTTATTGTTGAGAGAATGGGAGGCCCTGTTAGTGATGTTGAAGATATGTTCAGGGGGTGGAGGGATAGGAATCGTGAGTTGAAAATCTATTTAAACACAACTATCCTTCCCCTTGGCTCCCTTGATATTGGGCATTCGCGCCAGAGGGCCTTACTCTTCAAGGTAGAAAGAGCTTCTTCTGCTCAGTTATGCTTGTTTCATGTACTCATTTTGATGAAAAATTTGCTTTTTAATGAAATAACAGTGAACCTGTTTTTCTTTTTTCGCCCTTTATGCCCTGAAACTGCATAAGAACTATAATTCTGATTATTTCTTGACCCTATCATTGGCTTCTAGGTACTTGCTGATAGGATCAACCTTCCATGCAAGCTAGTGAAGGGGAGCTACTATACTGGCACTGATGAAGGAGCTGTAAATTTGATAAAATTGGATGATGGAAGGTAAATAACTTGCTTAGATGGTAGTATTGCAGATTTTCGTTTCGAAATTGTTATTTATACATAGGTTCTGGCATTTGTCCTGTGGTATTTCCTGTGCTATTTGATGTTTTCTGTCCATGGTATGTGTGGGGAGGGGGGAGGGATTGAATTGATGAAGTGAGAGTAAGTGTCCTACAGTGCGAGCCCCTCTATCTTCTTTGCTGTTTGTATACTTTATGCATTTCTTAGTAGCTTTTAAGTGGAATGGTTACAGCACAACTTGCTGAATCTGGATTAGAAGTTTTTGAATAGGATTATCATATGCTAAGCTGAATCTGATGAGTTGTTTGCTTCAATGCATTAGCCCCTACAAATTTCCTTCGTTGTTGTAAATTAACTTCTCTTCTTATCAATCCGTTCTGGCATTTATCATCAATCTCCTTTCAAGTATAGCATGTGGTTTAAGATATTTTCAGTGATCAATAATTGAAAAGTAGGCTAATTTTTGTTTTGATGCAGCGAGTACATTATTGATCTAATGGGTGCTCCAGGCACACTCATTCCTGCTGAGGTGCCTAGTGTTCATCATCAAAATTTTGGGTTAGATGCAAGGTGTATTGCTACTGCTGCAGGGAGTAACAAGATCTCTTGTGTGGAACCTGATCAAGAAGCAATTAGATTATTTCCACCTATTATGGATGACACACCAAAAACCAGTAGTTCGAGTTCAGAACCATCTGCCAGTTCCATCCAGCCAAATATAAGAGGCGGGAGAATGGCAGGAAAAATCCCTACAGAGCAATCGGAGCATGATATTGATGATCTTTATCTTCCACCTGGAGATGCATGTGAAGTGTCATTGCATGCTTTTAAATCAACTGGATGTGACTCACCTATTGAAGATGTCTCCAGTTATGCTACCAGTACTCTCAGAGACCCAAAATTTACTAGAGAAGTTCCTCCCACGTGCCTGGAGAAGTGTGCACCAACATCTGAAGAATTGTTTCCAAAGATAAATACTTGTGATTTTACAGAAGACTCGGCGCTGAAAATAAATGGACTAGTGAGGAGAGACTGGGTGGTTGATCAGTGCCATGCAGGGTTATACTTGTCTGCGAATGAGCACTCCCCTATACCTTCTGCAGGACTGCAATTGTTCAACATGTCATGTTACAGCTGCAGAAAGCATTCAGCAAAGCCATCTCTCAATATTCCAGGAGAGCAAGATGTACTTATGGGTAATAGTAAGGATGACATGATCTTGAATGACGATACTGCTGTTGGTAGAGAAGTTATTGGTTCTTCTGGAAATTCAGAAGATATGATAGTATCCTGCACTGATCACTCCAATGCTAACAAGATCCATAATATGCAAATTGATCCTGTGCTGAATGGAGTTGCTGAAATTTTATGGGAAGATCTTCAGATTGGCGAACGCATTGGAATAGGTAAGATCATAGATGTAGATTCCTTATCCCTGGTTGAAAGTTATGAGAGTAGGCAAATGTCTTTAGGAGTGTGACAGTGCGTCTCTACATTTAATGTGGAAAAATACCTCCTCCTTGCCTACAGTTTCACTAATATGCTTGGACTCAGTCATTCAAGTGCATCTTTTTAAGTAAGCTACCACCTCATTATGGACAATCTGATAGTTTACCTTCAATCAGGGGAATTAAAGCCATTGATTTTGATTGAGTTTTCCCAAAATTTTATTGAATGTGCATCAGACAGCTAACTTTTAGCTGTACAATATGCTAAAAGACTTCTGTTGAGAAAGCATGATTAAGGACTTTGTTGAGTCGGTGATCTTTGCTCTGATGCAGTCTTCTAAAACTGAATGCATACTCTCTTCCTGTATATTTTGCAGGTTCATACGGTGAGGTCTACCGAGCAGAATGGAATGGCACGGTATGTATATTGGCAATCTGATCTCTGGTTACTTTAACATGAACAAACATATCATGATTTTCATAGTAGTATGATTTATGTATTTATATATATATATATATATATTTCCCATTTCTGCTTCAGAATACAAAGTCTGTATTTTTGTCTTGTCTACCATCTCCGTGTACTAGCTAGCCAGTACCATAATTTTTAATCTGCACTAATTTTTACATAGCTAATGTGATTTAATTACAGGAAGTTGCAGTGAAGAAGTTTATCAACCAAGATATATCGGGTGATGCACTAACACAATTCCAATGTGAGGTAAATGCTATTTAGACTATTTTAGTTACACTTGATAATAAAATGTGCTATGAGATCTTCTATACCTTGTTGTCCTTGGTTTTTAAACCCTTTGCTGCTGTTATCCATTGCAGATTGAAATCATGTTAAGATTGAGACATCCCAATGTTGTCCTTTTCATGGGAGCGGTGATGCGCCCCCCACATATGTCCATATTGACAGAATTTCTTCCAAGGTTTATTTCTTCATAACTTATGGAACCTTGTGGCCAGTATCATTTAACGGTTTAGTGCTCTTGGTATTTTGTATACATCATATGAAGACTAGTCTCTATCCAAAAAAAATTTATGGTTAGATCTTTAGGGCTCTGTTTGCAATTGTTAATTATATAGATAATAACCCCCAGCCTACCCTACAACCCATATAATTATATATTGTGGATAGCAGATTGGGGCAGGGTGCTGTATATGCTGGCTTACCTTTATTCAGAATGTAATTTGAACTGACTTTTCCCTTTGCCTGAACACAAGCACGCGCTCACACATACACACACAAATGAGAACAGAGATGGGAACGGCGGGGTGGGCATGACAGTAATCTTATGTAGCAGGGATCTTATTTATTGACTCGCCATATTTTTCTGTCTGACTTTAATGAGTTTAAGTTGTATGGTCAGATGTATTTTATGATAACCCAAGCAATGGTGACATGGGGGATGTCTTGTATATCTTACTGAACTCCTGAAAATAAATTTGAACATATAATCCAATGATTTTCTGATTCAGACTTGTTCTTATAATCCTATCTCACTTGCAGGGGTAGTTTATATAAGTTGCTGCACCGTACGAATATCCAAATTGATGAGAAAAGGAGAATAAAAATGGCCCTTGATGTGGTATTGTGGGATAATCATATTCAAGTTGTCTCTGCGATGAAGTTGCTTTGCCATCTGTTTAATGTGCTGATCTTTGCAGGCCAAGGGAATGAATTACTTGCATACCAGCCATCCTATTATTGTGCATCGAGATTTAAAGACTCCTAATCTCCTTGTTGATAAAAATTGGGTTGTTAAGGTTAGATCCATATTTTCTACTATGACAGTGTACATTATGTAGTGAATTTCCCTTTTCTTTTTTCTAATGGTTGTTCTTCTCCTCAATATGTTAGGTTTGTGATTTTGGGATGTCCCGTTTGCAGCACCATACTTTTTTATCTTCAAAGTCTGCTGCTGGAACGGTAAATCCTTGGAAGCCTCAACTTTGCTCAACATTGTTTCCTTAATGGACATCATTTCCCATCATGTGAGGGGGGGGGGGGGGGGTGTGTGTGTGTGTGTGTGATGGAGTGATGAATGAAATGAAATTGACAGTAGTTGGAAATGAAGATATATCAAATATTTAGTGTTTTTTTTTTGTCAATGTGCAGGCAGAGTGGATGGCCCCCGAGGTTCTAAGAAATGAACCATCCAATGAGAAGTGAGTTACTATTTTACTTGTACTTTGAGTCCTTGAAAGAAACTGATCTTGTTGCTGATGGTATGCTCGAACTTTCTCTCTGATAAGATTTCCTTTTTTAAATGTGCAGATCTGATGTATATAGTTATGGAGTCATACTGTGGGAATTGGCAACTTTGCGAGTGCCGTGGACCGAGATGAACTCAATGCAGGTGGTCGGAGCCGTTGGATTCCAGAATAGACACCTTGACATCCCGCCCACGGTTGATCCCCTAGTGGCAGAAATAATAAGTGACTGTTGGAATAGGTAAATATCCAACCTTAGCCTGGTTACCCCAAGTCCCTTCTATTAATAAATGCAGGTTTCTAGTCCTTCGGTCACAAAAATTGGGAATGTTCATCCTCATTGATCCTTTGGCTGTAACGCCTCTCATTTATGTGCTTCTTTTCTGTTTGAGTAAACCATACAGAATAGAGATTGGGTTCATCTATGAAAAATTAACTTGGAGGTTTCACTTGTGCAGAAATCCACAGGCGCGTCCTTCATTTGCACAGATTATCGCCCGTCTCAAGTGTCTACAGCGCCTGAGTGTGCCGAGAACCGAGAGCTGTAAAAACCCGCAATGATATTGTTGTAGCAGTAGTAAAGAGCTCGTTTCTGGACTCAAAGAGACAGACGAGCAGAAGTCAGAATTCAAGAAAATCTTGTGGAAACAAGTTAATGCTATGCAGGAAAGTGATTGAATCGGGAAGTGATGGTTCATTCAAAGTGGGAACTAGACACAGCCAATTCAAACCACACTAATTCTCCTCAACTTCAAAAACATCACATGAGTGTTCGTCCTGTTGGGGGGAAAAAGGTAGACTTTTCTGTTAGCAAATTTGGCCTTAACTTGTGAGGTCCTAAAAAATATGATAGAGAATGATAAGGCCTTCTCTCCATGTTTTTAGGGTTGAACCAATGTTGTTTCATCTATCTGTAAGAATTTTATAATAAGAGAAAAAAAAATAGAAAAGACGAAAAGAAAAGAAAGTTTTCGAACGTGCTGAGATCGTCAAAGTCAAAGAAGCAACTGTAAAGAAAAAAAAAAAAAAAAAAGAGAGGAGGGTCTCAGCAGTTTGTAGTAGAAGAAGAGTTAGTTAAAGAGAAAATAGCTCTGCTATGAAAGAAAAATGTTGTGTTGTGTTGTCTACTTTTCTATTGAAATTTGAAAGTTTACATAATATATCCATGTGTGCCTCACTTGCTTGGCTACTTTATGGAATGCTGATGAGCTATGTCTATGTGGACACGTCATCATTATACACATGCCATGATGTGTATTAATTTGTTTTACTAGTTATGTTTTCATATTGAACAAATTCACTCCTTTTCTCAATTTATATTGGTTTTGATTGAGAGCTTTGATTTCATTTTCAAGAGAGAACGTGGGATAGTATTTTAAATGAGCTCATATTCATTTGAAATTCAACAGAATCAAATTTGGATGGATCTCAAATTGAACTGATTCTAACAGCATATAATCTCGTTAGGATCTCCAAGGACACAACAACTCATACGAAATTTCCTTTTTTTTTTTTTTTGAATAGACAAACTTATAGCTTTATTAGATAAAACTATAATTGAATAGGTAAAAGAGATGGTTTTGAAATTTCCTCAAAGGTTAACCCATGAAGGGTTTGTTTTGAAATCCACCGTAATCTATCACAAAATACAAATTTTAAGATAAAGTCATTTTGAAGACTAATTCAGCCATCATTTCTAATTTATTACTGCGACTCGGCAATGAAGCATGTTCGAAACGGTTTCACTAATAATTTGTGTGATATATGACTCGAGTTCATATTTATTCATTTATATGTGAATTGTGAAATCTAGTGAATTGACTTGTCTCATATAACATAATTTATACGACGGTCCACCTTAGATATCTTCATAGATGAACTTATTGAAACTTACACAATCACAACTATCAACACAATTGAGTCGAAGGTAATTATCACATTGAAATGAATTATTTTGCATCAAATTGATCACTAAAATGAGCATCTACTAATAAAAAAGATTTCATAATTAGGGGGGGAAAAGAAAAGAAGATTTCCATTTTCACACGCCAAAAACACTATTTCCAGATGCAAGCAAAGCCAGACAGATCCTCACAAAATCACATTATCCAAACCCAAAAAAAAAAACAAACTAAAAAAAAAAAAAGAAAGGCAGAAGAGGAGAGAGAAAATGGGCAGCAGCTTCTTTCTCTCTCTAAAACCACTCTCATCACCTCCACTTCTCTCCTTCCCCTCCACCCCACCACCACCTACCAACCACCCCTTGTGAGAGTGAGAACCCACACCCATAATTGGTTCCCCAAAATGCCCCTCTCATCTTCCAAATATGACAACAACACCCCTGCAGAACCAGAGTGCCCAGTCCCAGTGGATCAGCAGCCCATGAAGGAGTACGAGGCCCTATCCACTTCCTTCCCTTTCTCATGGGCCTCAGGTGACCTCGTTGAGTACTCTTCAAGGCTGTTTGTAATGGGGGCCTGCTTTGCGCTCTTTGTGGGCCTCCCCGTTTCTTGGGTTGGGTCCATTGGGCCCAAATCCGACCCCTTTAGACTTCTCCTCATCGCTGCTTCCAGTGGGCTTTTTGTTGTCATTCTTGCTGTTGTTAGGATGTATTTGGGCTGGGCTTATGTTGGTAACCGCCTCCTAAGTGCTACTGTTGAATGTGAGCTTTTCTTTTTCTTTCTTTTGGAGAAATAATTTCATTTCATTTCATTCATTTGTGTAATAATATCTTCTTCTTAAAAAAAAAAAAAACAATTGTTTTGTGGGGTGACAGATGAAGAGACTGGGTGGTATGATGGCCAGGTGAGGAATTTAATTTGATGTCACAATACTATATAATTGTTTGAATTTTCTTATTTTTTGATGTTATTTTTTATTGCAATTTGATATCTTATTTATTGCCTATATTATTTGTCATTCTACATTTTTGTGAAATAGAACAGACAGTCAAATAGTACCCAAAATGTTGATAAATGATATGTGTCTGTTGGAAAATACTTGAATTTTTTATGATTGGTCCCTTTTTAATTTTTTTTTTATCTTGTTAGAAACAGTTTTTTCTTTTCTCTGATAAATATCTGTTTTTCAATTTTGATTTCTTATAGTTTAATTTTTTTTTTCAATTTCTGTTCACATCAGCAATTATGATCGAATTGGATTGAAATTAGAAAAAATATAATTGATTAAAATTATAAAAAAAAACAGATTAAATTGTCAAAAAATGGAAAACTATGATCAAAATTGAAATTATCCTTTTTTTTTTTAATAACATATTCTAATAGTGGGATAGTATGAAACAGCCAATTTTGTAGATAGTTAACCATTGATGAGAAGTGAGTTTCATCTTATACTCAATCCTAATTTAATTGATAATTTTAATAATTCTTGAGATCTTTAAGCATAAATGAGTTTTATCAAATGCATATTCTCTTAGATAATCATTTCTTGAATTGCTAACAGATATGGGTGAAGAGTGCAGAAGTTTTGGCTCGTGATAGGCTTCTTGGTTCATTTTCTGTAAGCCAAAAAACACATGTTTTACCTTTGTTCAAATCTTGCTAAAAAGTTGGTAATAAAATAGTTGAACTAACAAACAGGTGAAGCCAGTTCTAAGTAGGCTGAAAAACACACTGGTCTCTCTTGGAACCACCTTGTTTGTGAGTTTACTCGTCCTTATAAACTCCGGCATCTCCCAAAAACCGGCTTATATTGCACCGGTGGAGCCCGGAGGGAGAGCTGTACCCGGAGTTTACAACGACGATTCTGCACGACATTTCGAGCCTGATGCTTTCTGCGGTGGTGACTCCGCCCTACCTTGATCTGTACTGATGAAATAAATTACGAGATTGAGTATGATAAGAATTAGAGAATGTATATAGCTTCATATAGGTACATATATTTGTATATTTGTTTGTGTTTATAATTTGATTCAAATGTTGTCCAAGAATGTTGCAGCAAG
Source organism: Scutellaria baicalensis (assembly GCA_005771605.1). Lineage (NCBI taxonomy): Eukaryota > Viridiplantae > Streptophyta > Magnoliopsida > Lamiales > Lamiaceae > Scutellaria > Scutellaria baicalensis. The sequence goes on along the minus strand of CM016721.1, from coordinate 2,582,391 downwards.
AAAAGGCTATCAAGAATTGACTGTTTTCTATTGTAGAAATAGTGAAGTGGTTTTTTATTTGTTAATCAAGTTGTGTATTTTTGTAGACCATTTCTAGTTTTGTATATTTTAGTCATTTTTCTGATAATGATGAGATGAATGCACAACTAATTATTTTTCTCATTTTCCCAAAATATATATATATATATATATATATATATATATCAGACTTTTGGCAAAAATAAAAAGGAAAATATTCACAAGTTAGAGGATTTCTATAAGACTTTCTCTTCCTTCCTAGGTTACTAAAGCAATTAATCTTCCAAAAAGAAATGTTTTGAAATACCATTAAATTAAATAAAGAAAACAAAATCACTATACAATATATAAATATTTTTACTTTTCTATTATAAATGTGGTAAGTAGTCAAAAAGTAGGTTTTACACATATACTATGAACTATTGCAAAAATGACTAAAATGATGATAAATATTGTTCAAAAACTCTGGTGCAACAGTCACACCGTGCAACAGTCATACTTATCGTGGAAAATACATACTTATAACTATAAAAAATTATATTTATAAAAATATACTTACAAAACATGTAGTATATAGTTATACCTGTAAACAACTCAACCACTGCATTAATGTCTCAAAAAGTAATAAATTTGTTACTTTTAGAGAAATATTATTTATAAACAAATATGTAAGGAAAAAAACATATCCATAGACAAAATGCAAGGAGGAGGGGTAATATAGTCAAACCAGCAATCAATGCGGGGTCCACTATGATGGAGAGAGAGTGTTCCAGGAGTTTCAGGTTCATGCACCTTCTCTCTCTCTCTCATCACCAAATCTCTTCTTCTCTCTCTTTCTTCCCAAAATAGCAATTCATTTCTTCTCATTCAGCTAAGGGTCTCATTCAAATCAAACAGCATCTTATGCTTGATTTCTTATTTTTCAGCTATTTATTTTGAAGATTCTGTCAATATTGGCAAGGTATTTTCACTGCTGCTGCAGTTTTTTTTTTATCCCTTATTTGTCTCCATTTCTTGAATTGCAATTTGCTCATTTTATTTAATATTTTGGGTTTCAATCTCCAATGCAGTTCTAGCTCAAATTCTTTGGTTTTTTTTTTCCTTTGTTGGTTTAAAGTCTTGTCTATATATTCAGTATGAAGTTGCCAATTTTTTTTTTTTTAAATTCATCTGTATGGTAGCTTCAAATTCAATTAGGGTTTATGTTATTCATGGTTATGAAGTGTTGATGGTTTATGTATAGCTGTTTTCTGTGTGCTTTTTAGTTTGATTGGGGTAATTGGGATGATTGATTAGTGATTACCCCTCCTTGAGATGAAATTTTGTCAATTCATATATGTTGATTTCTTAAAATAGTGAATTTTTGGCATGAATATAGCATGTTCTATGTGAATGTGCTTCGATTCGCTAGGTTGGCAAGCACAGAAGAACAAGAAGCCTTTAAGATGCATGCTGTTATTCAGTATTGAATTAGTCGAGCATCTTGTTTGCTGATAATGTAGTTTTATTGTGCTCAGAAAGTTTCATCTAATCCTTATCAGCATCATTGGAAATATTTGTCGATTACCCCTTAAAAAGGGAAATTTGGAAGATTAGCTATCCTTGGGATGAAATTTTGTAGATTCATGTTTTTCGATTTTTTGAAAAACGAACTATTTGTTCGTGAATATGGCATGTTGAAGGTGAAGTTTTTAGATTGTATTGTAATTTTCAAGCGTAGAAGATCAAGAAGTGATTAGGACGCATGTTGTTATTTGGTATTGATTAGTGGAGCTTCTTGTTAGCTCTTGATGTATGTTTATTCTGCTTAAAAAGTTTCGTCAATTGCAGGTTTAGAGTAAATGGTAATGTATAAGATTCATTTTGGATCTTAAAAATGGAACAACAATATTGAGTTGCAAGAGAGAATGTAACGATAAATGCATGAGTGATTGCTAACTTTAAAGGCCTTTCTTTATCAGTAAAACGTGACACAATTTTTTTATCAGATATAGGAATTTCCCATGCATTGTGCTGCATTTATGTTATCTGTGGTTATTACGTATCGAAAACGGTATTAAGTTTCCTTCTCCCTTGTCGATTAGTTAAAATCGACACGTGTGCTTATTCATTGCAACATGGACGTTTTGATGAATCAAGAGTGATGGGACTCTGTTGTTATTATCCATTTATGAAATCCGATTCTTGCCCTTCATTGAACTATTCAATTATATATTACCTCTTATCTATATTTGTCTATTGCACTAACTTGAATTGTATATTTACATCACGTGTATATCTTTCAGAGCCGACTTTTTTTTTGCTTGGTGGCAATGAACCTTAGTTCCTAATATAATCACCGTGCTGGAGAATGTGTGCTGATGAGGAACTGATCGGGATTGCAAAATTGTATTTAGCTATATGTCTTCAGAAAAACTTCCTCTAATGGAATTTAATCTTTCCAAAGAAGTTGAAAGTCGACGAATTGTTGAAAGTATTCAGCATGAATTCTGGCCATTGGAAGAAATAGATCCTAAGAAGGCAAGACTCCCTTGTTGCATAGTTTGGACACCTTTGCCCGTTGTATCGTGGTTAGCACCTTTTATCGGACATGTCGGAATATGCAAAGAGGATGGTACCATTTTAGATTTCTCCGGCTCCAACCTTGTCAGTGTTGATGATTTCGCATTTGGATCTGTTGCAAGATACCTTCAACTCGATCGAGAGCAGGTATAGCCTAATGAATTGCTTCCCATTACTTCACATTTTCATACATGTTCATAATTTGAGTGACGTGACGTAGATTAATCTCATCTATAATTGGGTAGTAGTAGTAATAAAAAAAGGTTAATTGCTTTAGAAAATCAATATTTATATACAACATGCACTTTTGACGTTGACATCATGACTCACCAACTTTAGAATCATGTCAATTCGATACGTAAACGGACATATCGAGCCTTAATTGCTGATATGAAGTCTGAAATGTGTTGATGATTAAGATGGTGATACACATTTCGGGGATCAAAGTCAGGGAGTGGAGCCCAAAATATTCAATTATATATCAAATTAACATGATTTGAAAGTTGATTTGTGGTATTAATGTCCAAAGTCGACTCTTCTTGCTTAGGTGTAGTTTTGGTCATATAAATAATCACACTCACTTATAGTGAATTTTCTTATAAACAGTGCTGTTTTCCTCCAAATCTCGTGGAACACAAATGCAAGCATCGGTACGTTCATGCTGAGTTTGGGACGGCGCTAACATGGGACGATGCTATTCACTCGAGCAAACGCACGTTTGAGAACAAATCTTACAACCTCTTCACATGCAACTGCCACTCGTTCATCGCCAATTGCCTGAACAGGCTCTCGTACGAGGGGTCGATGAATTGGAACATGGTGAATGTTGCAGCTCTTGTGCTGTTCAAGGGAAGGTGGGTTGATGGACTGTCTGTGTTGAGATCATTTTTGCCATTTATGGTGGTGGTCTGCTTGGGTATTTTAGTGGTTGGATGGCAATTTCTAATTGGATTGTTTTCTTTCTCATTTATCATACTTGGATGGTTTTTGTTGGGTACTTATGTTTTTAAGAGCATGTTAGATTGTTAGATGTTAAAATGTTTCTTACCTAGTTCAAATGTTTGATGATGAGAAACCACTTTTTGTCTGAGGACAAACTGATACACATGTAAAAAAAAATCCTCTCTTTTTCATAACAAAAAATGCCCCTTTTTTTCTTATAATTTGTGTAAAATCATAGAAGAATATTTATTTTGAGACAAATAGAACATATCAGAACAATGAAAATTTGGGACTTAAAGAAGAATGCACAATGCTGATATAAATGCTTGCAAATATAGAAGAGACTGAGACTTAAAGAAGAATACATGAAAGTGAGACTTTGCTTACATTATTATCTTGACAAAAAAAACAACAGCATCATGTGTCTACTTTCTTCTTGATGTTAACAAGTTTGAGTCGATAAATACACGAAAACGACATAATACGGAAAAGCTGGGATGAAGTTCAGCCAGCTATATAATGATAACAACATACATAAAAGTGTTGAAGAGATTGCTTCATTTCAAGCACCATATTTTGGGGCCTTCCAAAGCTTAAATGTTACTTCATGTAAGAACCTATCCGCCGGAATAACCAGGTTTCCACCATTCTGCAATAATTTATACGCATCAATCGTACCACATACTATTCGACTTTGTTTTTACGTACAAATTTCCATATATATTGGCCAAATAAAACAAAGAGGTGCTATAATGAGATCTTGAAGACATGGCCATAATCCAAACCTTAAAGCAATGCAGATGTCATCAATGGAGCATAATACACTAGTCCAAACAGTTGTAGAACTGAATATATCACACAAGAAACTACTAAATATGCAAAATCTTGATGTTCAAAAGGTGTAATATTGTTCAGGTAACGAGCCAGAGTGTCTACTTAAATCAATTTCAAGAGTCTTGCTAGAGCTAAACTAAGAACTTTATTAGTTCAGACAACATAATAAGATTCGAGCAACATCTCTATTATGCTAAACGAGCACAAAGTATGATAAAACGAGTTAACTAATATAGTGTCAGAATGATATCTAAAATAGCTTTGATAATTACCTCCTTAAAATCTCTAAAAGAAAAGGTTTTCACCATATCCATACGAGTCACAGCACTCTGATACTGAGCAAGTAACATCGGACAATGCTGCCTGTAAAAGATTTTATTATATACTATATATATATCTATGATAAGTGAACATATGAAAACACCGATTTATACCTGACATTTTCCCTTAGCTTCCCAGCTTTCATCATGTAACTTTGACGTGGGAAAAGAACTGAAAGTTCATCGTCAATCTCATGTTTAGTATTAGACACAGAAAAGTTCTGAATCGTCGTTTCCAAGGGTAGCCCCATAGCTCATAATAACAGACAAGTGCAATCTAGAACCAATATCACTTCCAAACTGAACCATGTGCAATAAGTCACCAACCAAATGGTTTATAAGTTCTATGTTCTTGAAACCATTCACCGTTGTGTTGGCTCCAACATGAACGAAAACCAACTCAAAACGGCTCGTTTCTTGTACATTCCCTTCTTCAAATCCAAGCAGTTCTAGAAACTTGGGGGTCAAAGGCGATGAGTTAGCAGCAAGATCACTGCTTTCAGTCATCTCATCCCACGAAAATGCTTTGAACCCAAGCTTATCTCCGAACAACTTCAAATCCAAGTTGTCACTAACTATAGCCACCTTCATTCCCATAAACCTGAAACCGAATTCTTAACCAACTCATTACGTATGTTCGACTCCTAGGTCGATTAGATTAAGTATACGAAAGAATCAACCTCTCAGATACAGTTGGGAATGCACCCTTTTCTTGAGGTTTATCTTCACATCTTCTTTTCATATACTGAAAAACCATCATGGATGGCTATTAGATCTCACATTTTCATCAACAAAAACCATCACAATCGAATGTACAACATGATATACAACGAAACACCGTTGAGATCGAACAATCTCACCGTGTTTTCATACACTTCACTTGCATCGAATATCTCAGCAAACTCCCTAATCATCCTCATATTCTCATTTTCTGCACACCAATTTCCAAGTAAATTCCAAGAATGAATTTGAAAGAAAAGTTCAAGCATATAAACAAACTAGGAATGATCGCACTTCAATAACCTCCGATCAAATTCTACACGAACAAAACCAGCATTTGAACCATGAATAGTACACAAACTCCATGAAATTACTCCACCCAACTCTCAATTGATACGCCATAACCATCAGAATACATGCTAAACGAAACGATTCAGCAAAACACTAATTGGGAAAAAAATTGCAGAAAAATAGAACCTGAAGGAGGGGAATTGGGAAGAGCTAGAAAGGAACAAGAGGCCCGAGAAGCGAGAGAATGGAGATGGGTTCGGGCCGGGCTGAGAAATCGGGCCAGCCCATCTCCATAGAATACCAGGGCTTTGCTCGCCTTGTCCGCCATCTTTTTGTGTATGATGAATTGCACTCTTTCAATACACCTTTACTACTCACATTCATTGATGCAAAGAAGAATAATTACTTTTGTACAAAAGAATCCAATAATAATAATTGTGTCACTTTTATTCTTCACGTAAAAACTCATATGAGACGGTCTCACGGATAGTTTTCGTGAGACGGATCCTTATTATTCAATAATTGAATTCATATCCACAAATTTTCATATGAGTTTCTAAGTGTGGGTTATGGGTTGACCCGTCTCACGGATCTTGATCCGTGAGACGGTCTCACACAAGACTTACTCTATTCTTAATCCTATATTTTATTTTTTCCAATCAACTATTCAAACTTTGCGAAATCTACGGATAATCATCTAGAACTATTCCCAACTCATTTTTTTCGATCGGAATAATCATGTCTGTATGTTGTATATTTGTTTAATTAAAATGTATTTTTATCTTTTGACTGGCCTACTGATGTGTGACCGATGATAAACCGACATTTGTTGAGGATGTATTAAAGAATTTTAGAAGGATATTGATATATTTTGAAGAAAAAGATTGTGTTATATATGTGACAAAAGTTGTGCAAATGAATGAGAAAATTGGATCACTTTGGGAAGTAGGGAATCTAACCTTGCATTGAATTTCTATTTAATGTTCTATTTTGGGAAGTTATAATCATTGGTGAAGACCATCTAAAATAAAAATAATAAGTCATGCCCTTAATTAGTACTGAGATAATTGATGTGATATATATTAGATTTAAGTGGCTTGAAGAACATTGTTGAATATGTGGCTTGAAGATGTAAGTCGTTTTACGTTTGAAAACATCAAATTGTTCTGTGAGTATTAGTCGAGACATGTTCGTGTGGAAAAGATATAACCTTAACTCGACTTTTTTCCGTTTTCGTGTGTTGAAGACTTGTTTGGCTGGAAGTCGCATGAAGAATTAGAATTTTGACCAAAGATGTTTCTATCGTTTTAATATCATATTGAGTTGCCAACATTTCTGATTTTTTTTTATTTTTATAATAATTTCACTTGTCTACAAATCTTCATGTCTTGACATTGTTTGATATACTTCAAATATGACAAGTTCTCTTAACAAATAGATTTGAAAATTATTGAATGCATATTAATGTTTGTGTAATGAATACAGAGAAAAAGATATGATGATGCAGGAGAGAGAGAGAGAGAGAGAGAGAGAGAGAGAGAGAGAGTTGATCAACCAAATGTAAAGGGTAAAAATAAAATTTTGTTATTATAGTGGTTGTATTAGCTATTGAGAAATTCATTGGTATAACAATAATCACCCTTCAAAACTTTAAAAAAATGTAGCCTACCATATAACCTGGGTAACCTTGAAGTGCTGCGGAACCTTGCAAAGTAGGGGGTTTGGTAACTTTCTCACATGATCCATGGTTAAGCCACACCATCTCCCTTTTCGACGATGCCGACTTTACCCTTTTTATCGGTCCACGTTCAAGTATATATACATAAACATAAAAACTTTTATGCACCCAATTCGGGTCCACTTGTTCAGGCGTCCAAAAAGCACACACTCCCATGTGAGTCTGAAACGCTCTTATGCGTCTCCAAGCGTTTGAATGGATGTGCTCAAATCCAACCAAATTCATTTCAGATGATATATATTTACCTTATATTAGACATATTTTTATGTTATACATTTGTGTTCTTATTTCATACCTTTAGAATTTTTCAACTATACTTTCTTTTGTTTTTGTACTTGATTTTTAATTTTATGACATTTATGTTATCTAAACGTTCCTCTATGTTACGTTAGATATATTTTTATGTCCAGATTTCATACATTTAACTTCAAAAGAAACCCTAACTTCGACACATTTTGTATATGTATCTTTACATAATATTAGTCATACATTTATGCTATATTAGACATACTTTTATATTGTACCTATTTCCTGTGGAGTTCACAAACATAATAGTTTTAACTTCATTCATATTGTTTTAAGATATTAAATATGATTTATGACTATAAGGTTTTAATATTTAATTTAAATTAACTAATAATTAGAAAAAGAAAATTCTTCAATATGTTTTCAAGCTTGAACTTGCAATTCATTTCGAACTTTTGTTAAGTCAGATTCGAGGTTGAATTATCGAGTTTATATTCGACCTAATTTCGAGCGTTTAACGCACTTCTATCAAGCCGAACTCAAGATGAGTTCGTTTAGCTTGTTATTGGACTTCTTTCAAGCTGAACTCGAACTAATATAGAGTTTAAAGGTTTTATGTCGAGCCAAGCTCGAAATCAATTTTTAAAGTCCTTATCAAACTCGAGCCAGACTCAAGCCCAAGAAAAATGAACGAACCGAACTCAAGTCCGGTTATATCCGACTCGATTGGGCTCCTTTACATCCCTAAATGTTGAATCGAGCAAAGCAAATCTGGATACAAAGTTTTGGTTGAAGACGTTTATCTAATACTAAAATGAATTTGAAAATTGGTTTATATTATTTCATATGAATATTAACTTCTCAAGTCTCAACTATATATAGAGAGAGAGAGATAGAGAGAAGAGAGAGAGACTACTTTCTTCCTTCTTCAGTAAAACTTCATAGCCCATTTTCTCCATTCTTTGATCATCCAAGTCTTCAAGTATTTCTTCTCTTCCACGCCCAATTTCCGCTTTTCAATCTCTTGAATCAATTATGAACGACAAATCCCTAATCCCTAAAGGGCTATCGCCGGAAGAATTAGCCCATCTGGAGCCGATAATTCACGCCTACCATGTGTTCGACGAAATGCCCAACACATGCAGGTCCCTCATCACTCAGCGCATCGACGCCCCGGCGGAGGCGGTGTGGCCGCTCGTCCGCCGCTTCGACAACCCGCAACGCTACAAGCACTTCATCAAGAGCTGCACCCTCATCGGAGACGGCACCGTCGGCAGCATCCGCGAAGTCACGGTGGTCTCCGGCCTCCCCGCTTCCACCTCCACCGAGAGACTCGAGATCCTCGACGACGACAAGCACGTCATCAGCTTCCGCGTCGTCGGAGGCGACCACCGCCTCAACAACTACCGATCTGTCACCTCCGTCAATGAATTCGAGAGAGACGGCAGGGTTTATACGATCGTATTGGAGTCGTATATCGTCGACATACCCGCCGGAAACACCGGCGAGGATACGAAGATGTTCACCGACACGGTGGTGAAGCTGAATCTGCAGAAGCTTGGAGTAGTGGCTATAGCAAATTTGCATGGGAACCAATGAAATGAAATGAAATGACATTACATTTCTATGTTGGTAATATTCTTCGTTTCACATCACTTTGTGTGTGAAAATAATTACGATAAAATAAGCCAAGAATTAAAATGGTGATTAATCATTAATTTTACTATCAATTTCTTCATTTTACTTTTTTTTTTTCTGATTGATAATTGGTTCGCTTAAAGTTTTAAAAATATTAATCTACAGTATTTATAGATACAATTAGTTCTTACGTGAGAGAACGTCTCGCGGATCTTTTTATGGATCAACCTACAATTTATAAGTTACATATAAATTTGTGAGGATGTATTTAGGTTTCATGGATCATTTTATGGATCAACCCACAATTTACAAATTCATATGAATTTACCAAGATGTATTTGGTAATAGGTTTGAATGGACGGACAGGACGGTTCCAATAATGTTTTATTCTTGAACAAAAAATTCCATTTTTTGATTTATTTCATCTATTCTGAATGGGGAAGATACATGTTACACCACGATTTTGAATCAGAAGAGAGATTTTAAGAAACAGTAGATCTAATTCATTCTATCAATAACAAAGTTGGATCTGATGTATCACAGGGGATTTGCCTTTTCTATTGATTTTTAGAGATTATTAGATCAACAACAATTCTTGAATGAGTTTACCTCAAGAAAATTATTAGTGAGATTGTCTCACACTTGTATATATAAATATATATATATATATATATTGTTTGAGTAATTTAAATAGTACAATTTGTTCATCATAATAAGGAATCTAATCCACAATTAAAAGGCTTCCATATGAGGATAAAGTAGCAGTTGACAAAATACAAATCTTTGCTTTCCAATGTAATTATGCTACTTTGACTAATTGTGTCTATAATGTAATTAAGTCTTCATTTTGATATATAGCTCCTCTAAATAAAAGATTGAGATCTTCTATTACACTTGGTGTACATCTTCTATTCCAAATTAATTAATCACCACACGCCACGTGTATTCAATGATATCATTAATTAATATGTGGCGTATATTAAATGTTATGTAACACGAGATGTTACACCAAATGTAATAGAAGATTCAGACTCATAAATAACTGCCCTTTTTTTTGGAATTGGATCCTCTATTCCAAGACCGTGTTCCATCTTATGTTTCATTGTTTTAATTAAATGACAAGTGTACATTGGTGGTGTCATCTTTTACACGTGTTGTGTGGAGATTATATTGGAACACCAGATGAAACACGGTTTGGAACAGAGGATCCTGATTGCTTTTTTTTGTGTGTACTATTTTTTATCTAAATATAATTAATTTTCCAAATTTAGGTAGTTTGTTTTGATCATCTGATAAATATGAATCATGGGCATACATCATTTTATGGTGAGTGTGATGTGTTTACTTTCTTCTTTTTTGTAGTCTATAAAATATTAATAAAATATCAGATTGAAATAAAATTAACTAACAATAAATATTTGCTATACATATTGTGTGCACAATGATGTATTATGAATAATGTAAAATGGCTCTCTCCCAGTTATCTGTCACTTGAACACGTCCTTCGATTTACATCACATTCGATCGTGGAGCTTAAGATTGGTTCTTCATTTCTCCCTGATCAAAAATATAATGTAAAATGGTCTATTTATTAGATCGAAATGGCCCATCTCTTTCTAGTCAAAGCATATCCACAATATAATTATTGTAATAACTAATTAATAGCACACCTATATTTTCATGTGTATGTGTTGGAACTTTTCTTGATATGTACTCATATGAAGCTAATGAAGAAAAGGGCAAGCATACCTATCAATGTGTTCCTTTTCCTTGTCTACATTAAATGTTTGAATGACATATTTCTTATTTGATATAGGCCATGTTACCGATCTAATTTCATAAAAATGAATTTGAGCTATAAATAGAGATGCTTCGTCATTTTAAACGGGATTCTCTCACATTAAAAAAAATTAATTAAGAAAAGGCAAACAAACACCATATCATGATTTGTGTACTTCAAGATATAAAAGGTGCCACACATTTGTGATGAGTGAAAATGATAAAAGCTTCAATCCCTTTTAACTAAATTAAATTGTTTGTTTTCTTTATTTTTAATGTTTTTTTTGTGTTAAGTTAGTGTATAATTATGTTGTTTGTTAAGAGAATATATTTTTAAATAAAAATAAATAAGATATTTCATCATTATTTGTGAAATGTATGTGAGCAAGTTGCATGAAACTTTTGGTGTGCTTTCAATATCAAACACATAATTAAATGAGATGGAAAGTGATGATTGTTGATAGACTTGTGAGTTTGCTCTATATGACATGTGACTATCAACAATTTTAGCCACTAATTTTTGGGGTTTTACTTTTGATAATACACACAAATATTCATGTCCTTATTTCATAATTATAAGAAATAAAATCTAGAACTCATGACTTAATTCTTCTTTATAAATAATACAAATAAGTTTCATGTTATACCATTAATGTTGAATGAATTTGTTAAAGAAACAATGGACATATTTGGAAAGAAGAGACACATGGTACAGTTTCCATCACTAAAATGTCCATTACTGACGTATAAGAATCTCATTCTTTGATAATATAAAAAGTGAATTAACTAGTATATTGTATATTCGACAGATCGACGGTGGACACATATTACTGTGTTCACGGTAGGTAGGATAGCATGACTGATACTGGTGATACTGATAAATAAGATCAAGAAACACTTTATCTTCAAATTCTTGTGAATGAACCTCATTAAAATTATATAACATAATACATGTGTCTATATTGTGAAAATGCATTGTACATATTATATTAGAAGTAGCTTGCTTGATATATATCTGGAAGACTATAAATTAGCACCAACAGAAATTGACTATTATTATCCCCTATTTTCCACATCTTAATTTTCTCTTTGACTTAATTGCCGTCCATTTTATTATAATATAATATAGGATATAGCATAAATCTATATTTAATTTCATTATATATATAGTTAAAAAGAAGATATAAATGAACTAGTGAAATCATACTTCCCCATATTTTTCTACATATTAATTTCTACTTTTGGGCCTTTTGAAGCCCAAAGTCACACAAACTTATAAAGCCCAAATTGGAACAAATTTATAAAACCCAAGCCTGCTATTAAAGGTATTACACCACTACTTTGAACAATTTTGGGCCTAGTAAAAAACAACCCAGACCAGAGAAAATATTATTTACATATTCTTCATGAATAAAATGGATTTTAAAGTTTAACATTTGGTTTTAATTGTTGTTTCATAATCCCTCCTTTTTATATTAATTAGAGATAAAATATTGTTTAATATTAACTGTTTTTTGGATTATTTTGATAATATTTTTTTATTTTACTCTCAATCTTTATTTTTTAAAGATTTCATGATATTAAGTTGGAAAAGTTATAATAAATTCACTTAAGAAATGGATGAAATAGTTAAATATTTAAGGGTATGTTTGTCCAAATTTTTTGTTACTTAATTAATGACATAAACTCCAAAAAGACAATTAAAATGAAGCGGAAAAAAATATTTTACAAGATAGTCGGAATGTTTATGTTTAGAAACATATTTTATTTTTATAAAGATATTAATTTTCAATTTAAATAATCAAGAACCATTTTTCATAGTTTTGAATATGTGTGATATGGTGTTTAGCATATTCATCATCTCTTAGCTCTACAAAGCCTGCAAATAAAGAGTAGAAAAATGGAGAAGAAAAAAGTAGGAAACAAAATAGGGGGAGTTGTAATTGCATGTAGTGTAGCAGTGTGTGATGAATTTTGTCAAAGATCTTGGCATCAGATCTTCCTTTTTCACACCCCTCCAATTTTGCTTGCATCATCATTGCATACTACACACTGTTCTCTCTCTCCTTCTCTCTCTTTCTCTCTCTACATATATAGATAGATATATGTGTTGCTATAACCAATGTGAAAATGGTACACTGGTGGAGTGGTGGTAGAACAGTGTGATACCGATTCTTTTTCCCAATTAAACCCTTTGCTTGTTTGATTCAGGCAACAAAAGTATGTCGTTTTCTTCTCTCTCCTTTCTCATCACACTACCTTTCTCTGTCTCAATATGGCTAAAAAAGCTACCCTCTTTTCTTCAAAGAAATCCTGCCATGCACAGCACAGAGAGAGAGAGAGAGGAGAGAGAGAGCCCTGATGATATTTTGTTTTTGATCATCATTATCTGAGTAGCTAGCGGGGACAAGAGAATTCAGGAGAGAGAAACAAACAATGGGCCCTCAAAAAGGCTGCAAGGAGAAATGAGTGGAACTGCAGCATATATCAAAGAGTAATACTACAAATGCTCTCTCTCTCTCTCTCTCTCTCTCCTCCCCTTCTTGTGTTTGTGTGGTTCTTACTCTTTCTGGCTTTTTATTTAATGGGTCCGTTTGTTCATTTAATCTCCCCATCTGATCTGTCTGCAGAGATGCCCATTTTTTCTGGCTTTTTCTAACTGACCCTTTTCTTGCTTTTTCATACCTTCGTTGCATCTCCTTTTGCTTCTATAACCCTTTGTGTTTTTGTGCTCATCAAAATCATTTACCTTCTGGTTATTGTTCAACTCTCGTTTCTTTATGTTTCAAAAGAAAGAAATGGGATTGTGTGTGTGATGATGATTCTTGATGGGCTCTCTCTGAATTCTCTGAATTCTCATCAGTTTCTTGGGGTTTTGAATTCTTGGATAAAATCCCACTTTTTCTTCCTTTTTCTTCTTCATTCATGCAAGTAAAAACAGCTCACTTTTATGCTTCTTGGCCTTTTATTCTTTGTTACTTAGTGGCCCTTTTTTTCCTCTCTTTTTTTTCAAGAATCTGTGGGGTTATCTTTGAAGTACTTTTAATCCTTTTACTACTTTAATCTTTGTGGTAAAAAGGTGAAAGTAAAAACAGCTAAAAATCAAACGTTTCAGGTGGTTTTGTTTGTTGTCTTTTGATTTATACACTGTTTGGGGAAGAAAGGGTAACCAATGATTTCCTACATATAGTTCTGATTATTATTACAGATTCAAAGCTTTCACTTTTATGCCTTGTTTTCTCCTAAATACATCCCCATTTAATCTCTTCTTCCAAGCATTTCCAAGATAACAAGGTTTGTTTGTACTAATCATCTTTCCTTTTGTCCTGTATTGTTCTTGTGTTTTTACCATGATTCTTGAAGCATGTGTATAAACTGAATCTGTGTAATCTTGAGTATGTTCCTATAGAAAATGATGGTATTTTAGCTGGAGCTTTGTTCAATTTGATTGCAGAGATAGGAAATTGTTGGTTTCCATAAGAATTTGAAGCTGTCAGCATGAACTATAAAGAACCATTTTCGTGTTTGTTTATGTTCATTCACGACCTATACATGATCTTCTATATGTATGATCATGATTCTTGATAAATCACTTGTTGATTGTTCATTGATCTTTATGGATGTGTTTTGTGTAATTGTGTTATATGGTCCCTTTTCATCATGCTAGAAATGTATATGATTTATCCAACAAGTGGTTTAGTATTCGAGTTTCAGTTTAAGTTCATCTCTGTTTTGGTTGAAAGTGGATTTAGATGAAACTAGATCAGGTTTGTAGAGGTTTAACTTTTTGTTATTCTGATTCAGTGGATAGGCATAGTCGGAACAATCTCGGTGCTCGATTTTGCTGATGCTTGGAGAAGCTATGAACAATGTAGAGATGGAAAATCGAGTCGAAATAGGCAACAATACGGATGAATCTAGTAGTATGCAACTAGGAAAGAACACTAGAAACTTTTCATTGTATCCCAAATTGGCCTCCGTGAGGGTATTGATCGATTCGTGGATTTGATTCCCCAGCTTCCTAGTCCATTGATGAACACATTTCTAGCTGAAAGATACAGCTCCATTGATAATCAAGAAAAGCTAACATCTTTAGGCCCTTTTGGATGTCCCTCTGATTACACGAAAACGGGCATTACTAGTAACCTTACCGAGGTTAGGTCTTCGTTTGTGCATAACTTTGAAGGTCTTCCATTTGATATGAATGGTAGATTGGAGTTAAGCAAGTTTATAACCCCTCAAGAACTTGATGGGAGAGTCGTTGGACACGTGAACGAATGGGGGATGATTGAGCAGATGGGATTGAACTCAACTCGATTTAGCAACGAGTTGTCCCTGAGTCTAGCCACATCACAATGCTCGGAGATGAATTCTCTGCATAATAGACCAATGGTGTCCGAACGTACGCCCTGCAACTCGAGTTCTTCTTACAAGCCACTCCAAGCTCCACCATTGTTGTCAGGATCAAGCTTTGTCCAGGCAATGCAAGAAATTCTTGCTGAAATCGCTTGCTATGCACTTGAAAACATCGATCATGGAGTAAACGTTCCATTTGGAGAAGACCATACATTCATGTTTCAGAACAAGCTCTTGCTAGAAGGAGACATTGAAGCAAAGAAAAAGCATCTCATATCTCTATTGCAATTGGTATACTAAATTCCTTGAAGCCATCTTATTTACCTACATTTGTTCTTTGCCTTCTTGTCTTTCAATATCTGCTAACGTTTAATCTTGTCCGTCCATTAGGTAGATGATCGGTACAACCAATGTGTGGACGAAATCCACACAGTGACCTCAGCATTTCATGCTGTAACCGAGCTGGATCCCAATCTACATGCTCGTTTTGCTCTTCCAACAATTTCGTTCATGTACAAGAATTTGAGGGAAAGAATAAGCAACCACATTCTTGCAATCAGGGCAGATGGAGAAACGAGAGAAGAAAAGTCGTTCGAGACATGTTTTCTACAAAAGCAATGGGCTCTCCAACAGCTAAGCAAAAGAGATCATCAGTTTTGGAGGCCACAAAGAGGACTTCCAGAACAATCCGTCTCCGTTTTGAGAGCTTGGATGTTTCAGAATTTCCTCCATCCGTAAGAAACCTAACCCATTTCATTAAATCCGTTACATGTTCATCGTTGTAGCAACGAGACAATATCCCACATGTTTGATCACTTCTATCATAATGGATAAAGCTAGATATCTTTAATAGCTTATAGCAAATTTATAGGTATCCAAAAGATGCAGAGAAGCATTTGCTTGCTTTAAAAAGTGGCCTAACAAGGAACCAGGTACCAAAAACTCCCACATTACGGAATAAATCTCATAAACTCGGTTGTTACATTAGTTACTAAGGCTATCCATGTTGGCAGGTGTCGAATTGGTTTATAAATGCCCGTGTTCGTCTATGGAAACCAATGATCGAGGAAATGTGTGCGGAGATGAACAAACGAAAAGCTCGTAGAATCAACGAGGAAACGGAGGGTGACTATAGAAGTCACATGTGTTTCGATACGAGAAGATTTACAAGGGAGAAACATGGATGAAGAGAAGGTGTTGATTCATATTCAGAGGAAATGGTATATATAGTATGGAGGATCTTCTTTACAATTGTATATTGATTTTCCAGCTATATTCTTGAATATTTTTTTCTGCTTCTTAAATTGGATCAAGTGAAAATTAAGAAGAAAAGAATGGATATTTGGGCAGGCTTTTGTATAATCCAATTTTCCCTTATACCAAATGTAATAATTCTTGCAGCTACTGTTTTTAATTTTTTGTGTTTGTACGATGTTTCATTCTGTATTTCAATGTTTTCAATACAAGAAATTAAGATTTAAAATTGATTAAAGAGTCTCCAAATTTAGATTAAAAAATACAAATCGGGATAACACTAATATCAAAGTCATATTTTAGACAAAACTTATACTACCTCTGTCCCTCATAATTTTGCCACCGTTGACCGGCACGAATCCTAAGAAAAAATTGTTGACTTTGATGTGATGTGTTATTTTAATGTTTTTTAGTGGCAGTTTTGTAATTAATGTGTGCTTTTTGAGTGCAAAGTAAGTAAAATGAAAGAAATAGAGGGGTAAGGTTGTAATTTTTTTGTTGCTATTTTTGGGCTGACAAAGTTAGCTGGGACAACCAAAAACGGAAAGTAGACAAAGTTAGCAGGGACGGAGGGAGTATTAAACAATCTCACGGATACAAAGAATTTTGCATTGTAAATCAATACACACTTATGATATATTAGTTAATAATACTTGAGTATTTAGAAAATAAGATGAACATACTGCCCAAAAAAATAAAAAATAAAAACCTGCCTTTTATTATTTTTCCTCCTTCATCGTCATAAATAATTTAATTATTACAAAATGTACAAAGATTATTTAGTAATCATGGCTAAAAATAACAAAAAAACTCCCTTCGTGCTCGATTATTGAATCTTCTATTGTCAAACGATGTTTCTCACCAGTGCTCGTCACATATACAATAATAATGATGATGATATCATTACTATATATAACGAGCACTGGTGAAATGAAACTTCATTTCGCAATAGAAAATCCAAAGGCTTCTGGATCCCATCTTCCCTGTTTGTCTACCTTTTCTAATATCTTTGCTAACTTATATGTCCTCTTCTATCTTTTATCCACAATCCAACTTTAATATCCCCAGCTCTGTATAACTCATTTCCGACAACATGCATACACGTTTTATCGTATGTTACAAAACGTACCATTGATGTTCTCAGTATCATACTTAATCCTGGATTCTGGTTTTAATCGGCTTTAGCTTCAAGCCCATGCTCTCCGGTGAGAAAAGCTCTGGAGAAATGCTCGTGGGACTCAATGGGCTTCTTGGGCTCACGTTGAATTGTGATGGTCTGTAGAAGCCGTAGGCCATGAGGAAATATTCTAATGGTATCAGCATTGCATCTGGTTGTTCTTCGGTAACCATTGATCCACACGCTTGAACCTGTGCATGGGTATTATAGACGCTAAGAAATGATGTCTAAATGCGTTTACAAGAATGTGGAAAAATTTAGTGTGTACCTCAATCAAGGCGCTGAATCTCCTGTCTAGCTTTGACGTCATGTGGAGAGCCTCATGATGGAAAGGAGAGTTTTCACCGACAAAAATCAAGGATCGACACTGTAGGTTCCTCAAGCCTTCAGTGATATCCAGGTCTCCTAATAGACGGCAAATAATATGATTCAATTCCTTCAAATAAGAAGGGATTTGGCACATATTTGGTGGGACAGGTAAGGATGTTTCTATTTTAAGTGGTAGAAGAGAAGGTATTGTATTTCTAATGCACTTAAAAATTCCTCGTTCAAGACTTCACTAACAAGCAAACATAGGCAGATTAGTGTATAATAATGAAGTGTTCCTGTGACATTCCCAGGGGAACAATGATGCCAGACCTAAAACAGATCATTCCAAAATGAAACCGGCGTGTGTGATCTTGGAAAAACCCTAGCAAGGCTTAACGAGTCTAAATCTCTCTTAGTGATGCCGTGATGATGAGAGAACTTTACCTGTTGATAGCTTCAAGAAACCGATGCACATTTGGGCTCTGTCTTTCTCCTAACAACTAATCAAAATATAAAAGAACTTGAGATTTAGAGAAAGGTTCAACAAAATGCAGATTGATTGCCAATAAAATAAGGATGGTAAGAAACATGGAGCTAACTTTTCTGCATGATCGAACAATGTCTGATTCTGGTTCATTCACACTGC
This sequence comes from Scutellaria baicalensis, assembly GCA_005771605.1. NCBI lineage: Eukaryota > Viridiplantae > Streptophyta > Magnoliopsida > Lamiales > Lamiaceae > Scutellaria > Scutellaria baicalensis. The sequence continues at coordinate 2,563,561 of CM016721.1, read as the reverse complement.
CACGAACTTCCTGTCAAACCATTAGAAATTGAATAATCTCAGCAATTTTATAAAATGAATCAACTCTTTAAAATGAATTGATGCCCTGAGCACCTTACTGAAGTACCGTTTGATCAACAACTCCTTTGCTAAACCACACATGCCACACATATATAGTAAGTTTGACATCACCTGCATATAGTTTACACAGTTTGAGAAGAAAAAATTCTCCCTCCCACAAAGAAATGTCCATACCAAACACCAACACAATTCAAACTACTCCTTTCTTTTCTGGAAAGGAAAAGGGGATTGTGAGAGTAAATATGAGAATATAAACCTTATTGTATAGCCACTCTGTCCAAGATGGCACTTTGCATAAAGGGGAAACGAGAATTAAACCCATGACACGTTTTGAGTACTTTATCTGCAGTAATGCAATGGATGACTGTTGTGAAAGAAAATAAAAGAAACAAATGGAAATACAGAGTTGGGAGGAGAATGCTTACTGCAAACAAGGTAAGAATATAAGCTCCAGCTGTTACTCCCAAGCACATCGCAGCACCTACCCTGCAAGAGTGACTGGGAGTTAGCTTGACATGCTGTATACATTTTATGTAAAGGGTAAATTTCAAAGACTATCCTTAAGTTTTGACCAATAATTTGAAATTATATACACACATATGTTTTGAAGTCACAAACAACGCCTTGAGGTAGCATAAATGCCTCCTTTAGATTTGTATTTTTCTTACAAGTACCCCTCTCAAAATTTTAAATAGAACCAAATGGCAAAGTATTTGTATTTTACAAATTTTATTAGGATATCTTTTTTTAAAGTTGGTCAAACTTGATTTTTTTGTAATTATCCCCTAATTAAGTTTTGATGGTACACAAAAAGTGATACAAATAAATTAATCTGTGGGAAGAGTATGCACAAGAAATATATAAAAGAAACAGGGGAAACACATAAAGAAGGAACAAAGGAAACAAACTAGTGAGACAGGACAATAATATTAACACCAGAATTACCTAAAATAGTCAAGAATTTCAGCAATCTGGTCAGCCAAATCATCGACAGATAATGAGGGTTCATCGGGGCCAGCTACAGCAGCTCCTAGCTGTAATATCACTTACCAGAAATGCTAGATAAGAAACGGGCAACTATAAGCATTCGGTGGCAACCGGGCCCATGCCACTCATCAGTAACAAATATGAGTTGTCAAAGAATCAATGCACTGACCTCGTGCCCAGGAGGACTTATATGATAGATGCAGAAATTGTGGAGAAGAAGAGAAAATGCTTCAGGACAAAACAAGAGACCTTGGAAACAGGACACATCTGTTTGATGTCACATGTAAGATTAAAGAAGCATTAGATGCCAAAATCAATATAGAAAGGACAGGAAGTAAATTTGCATCCTGAAACAAATTAATACTTCAAGCAGCTACTAGCAAGTAGCAACACGCTTCAAGCATTACAAACTCTGATTAAAGCTAAAGCTTCAGTAGATTAACTCCAGATCGCACCATTTCAGACTTCTATTAAGCTATTCGACAAAGTAATACTTCGTATAAAATTGGAAACAGGAGATGTACTTGCACAAAATTATAAGCCACTAAACTAAGAGTTCCCTAAAAGATGGCAGAATATTACAAGTGGTTAAGCAGGATTATGAGACAACTCCAAGAAGCGTATTACTAACAGTAGTACGTGAAGAACTGATAATGCTTTAGTATCTATTTTAAATCTCGTTTCCTTACAGTTTAAAGCTAAATCAGGATAAGTAATAAGAGCAGGCTTGTCCTGGTCTCCAAATACAGCAACCGACAGAGAACCCCAGCTCGTTTTCACAATATGCTCCTGTATGAGATTATGAAAAGCAGAGTTTGTCAAAGCCTTCATTACCTAAAGAAACAGGGAAATATACAGGACAATAAAAGTCAAATATTCCATGAGCACTTGATTCCAAGAAATACAACACCACATGCTTTAAAATTGGGAACAATCTTTTAGTAAAGAAAAGTATCATTTGCTCCCCCACGGAATTTTCCATGTGCATTGTCCTTTCTGAAGAATTCCAGCTACCATAACAGCAAAAGGTTTCTTAATGGATCAGAAGTTAATGCTTCTTTTCTTTGTTGCATCCTATAAGAATCTACTTGCATACCTATTCATGTGCTGATCTTTATGAGTCCTTATCTACAACCAGCTAAAAAGATATGAAACTGTATGCTTTCATTAATCGATTCTTTTATCACATATATCAAACTATTAAACAAAACATACTAATTTCTTCAATAAGATAAAATTTTAGTTCACATCCTACTGAAATAATTACATGGAGATTAATTTCGATTAATCTAAACACCATATCAAGAAAAATAAAAAATCAACAGGCACGACGAAGATTACAGAGTCCAATCGAAAAGGTCGAAAAGCATATACAAATTTGCCTCAAACCAAAATAGCCACATTGAACACCTAAACCAGATTTGATCGGCACTCACATGAATAGATTTCAGTAGAAGAAGCTCATATCCTTTTCTAAATCCACAGATATCTTGAAAACAATATGGAATTAATGATCAATAAATTGAAGTTAATTTCACCAAATTAAAATCACCTTTTACTAAATTAATTAAAACGACCAACTTAATTTCGAAAAATGTGATCATAATAACTCAATCTACATAAATACAAACGCAATTTAAGAAACGAATAGGCAAAACGAGCTTCATCGCCAGCTCAAATCCATAAATGGAAAATAATACAGCCACATTTTCCAAAAAAAAAAAAAAAAGAAGGCAATAAAGATATCTCTCATTTTCCTAGTCCTGCCAATTCCTCCAAAGGCACGCAACTTCAAAACTCAGTAAGCAAAATGTAGCTAACAAATCGGCTTCCAGTGAATATCTGAACACACAACACCCATATCTATTCAGGAATATCCACATACATAACTATACGCTATACGCGTTCGTTCGAACAATGTGATTAAAGTTTAACTTTCACCTTTCCGGCGACAGTAGCAGACTCCATATCGACGGAAACAGAATCGCTGGAGTCCGCCATTGCTGCTCTCTCTCTCTCTCTCTCTCTCTAAAAGTCCTCTCAAGTTCGAGAGGCATTGGTTTTGGCTTCCATAGCTTATATTCGAATAAACCTCTCTCTCTCTCTCTCTCTCTCTCTAAATATTCGCAAAATTAAATTGGCATATCTGTAAATTATTATATTTTCCTAATCCTTTCCCATATTTTCGTGTTTTAGGTAATTAGTTTTAAGAGATAATTAAAGTTTAAAACTACTTAATAAAAAATGGAATACAAGCTCATATTTAATTATTTATTAATTTTTTATAAGAATCTAAATTATATGATTATGATAATAATATATTAGTGCGAGTTGAGTTAGTGAGTCATATACTCGACTGATTCACCGACGAATTGGGCTTTCTAGAGAAAATGTAGTGGGCCCAATGGCCCAAGCCGCAAAGCTATTTTAAATAGAGTTCGAGGCCGACAGTCGTGAAATGTCCGAAATGCCCTCGCCCACAATTCACTTTTTATAATTCTTTTTTTGCTAACTCTTTTTTTTTTTTTTTCTTTCAATTTTTTACCATCTTATTTTGGTGGTTAGCTTTTGGAGTTCTTACTCCTGTCCTCTCTATGAGAAAAATTAATTAAGTTTGTAAATTTTTATCTCACTAAAAACAATAAGATTTTGTTTGAGTGGATTATAAAGCAATAATTAAAAAGATACTTTTATTGTATTGTAAATCATCACATCATAACTAATTTACTAATTTAAGAGATGATTTTATTCGATGTTTAACTTTAAAAAATAGTTATAACTGAATCAATAATGGGTGAATTCTTTTTTTACAAAAATTTACATGAAGTGCGGGTTATGAATTAACCCATCTCACGTAAAATGATTTCATACATGGTTCACTCTTTTTATTTCTTTTTTAATTTATATACAGTTTTCTATATGATCTAAATTGGATTTTCTATGTTGAGAGATTTCTCTAGTAGAGGAAAATGAAATGAAAATATAAGTTTGATTAGTGTAAGTTTAGAAATATGTAAGAGATAGATATGATTAAAATAAACACAGACATGGCTCTAACCTAATTGCAAATTACAATCAATTTTATTTGTATCTAAAGGGAAATCTCTGCCATTTCTCTTACCTTTTATCAATTTGTGATCATTGGATGTGAAATGGTAGATGAATACTTAATGCCTTGATGCAAAAGTTTACATTCTATTATTATTATTATATATATAATAACATTGTGTTGTGAGATAGTTAAAACTCATAAATTACGTAGTTTCATGAAATCACCGTCTTATATATTATCCACAAACCACAATTCAAATCAATTTTCATAAGTCGAGTTATCATTTGTAAATTACTAGCTGACTTATCACATGAATTAGATATGTTTGATGATCTTATAAAAATCATAATTTAATTTATATACACCTTAGAATTAATATCATATTATTATTTAAGAAACTCAATAATTCAAATTGTTGATTTATAACTTTCATATAAGCTCAACCTTATTAAATGTGTATTTAAAATTGAATGAAACGTGGGGAATTTACTTTAAAATAATAGTTTTTTTTTTTATATGTGAAATAGTGGGTTTTTTGGAAGCAAGACATGTAAATGATTAAGTCATTAGTGAACTATTCGAAACTCGATTCGATAAGAGTTTGTTTGAATTGTTATTTATTAGAGTAGATAAACAAACTCAAATTTGACAATATTCGACTTGTTAGCTCGTGAATAAGTTTGTTAGAACTCATAAGGGTGATGAACTAATTAGTAAAATATAATACCTCTAACTTAACATTTTGATATATAATTTTTATACTTTTACTTATGATAAATATATAAAGTTCTAATTGTAAAATTCACATAATATATTATACTCTTTAAGAATATATAATTTATTTTGTTAAGAAGTCAATGAATAATATAACTTATTTTTCATTCTTGTTAAGTAGGTTATGACTTGATAAAGCTCGATTAAACTCATAAATCATGAATGTAGACAATAAATTAAGTTCGAGTTCATTTAATAACTAAACGAATAAATGTAAAGTACACTCAATAGTTCGATCCGACTCCATCTAGTTGTGTCCACCCAGTTTATATCCCTAGTTATACACATTCATGGAATTAAATTTTATAACTAATATGGCCAATTTGATACAAACCATATATTTGTACTCTTAAATAATATCAAATAGCATCGCATTTAAAAGAGGGTCCTTTTTATGACACTCTCTTGATAATTCCTTTTCACATCACATCTTAGCATAAATCACGTTTTAGCCCTTGGAAAAAAGAGGAAAACTTTGAAAAGTGATTTCTTTTTTCTAGTAATTATGGTTAGAAACACGATTTTGATGTGTCCAAAGTGATTTCTTTTTCTTTTAGTAGTGAAGTTAGAAACACGATTTAGACGTGTCTAGCTACTAATGACAAATAATCATTAATAAGTATAATTATAATATTAATAATAGAATTTACCCAATTTTACCATTTGTGTTTGAAATCGAGCAAAATTAAACAAGTCGAGAAATTACGGTTTCTGAATTTTTGGATAGTAAGAAAGGGTTAAATGTAAAAGTGATTAATAGTACGATCATTTTTCAATTTGCAGCCTAACCTTTTTTTTTTTTCTTTGGATTGCAACCTTGAAGTTTTGGAGTTTATCATAAATCACTTTTTCGACTATTTTTTCCACAAAATAAAGATCATATGACTTGCAGGTGATTTTTTTTTTTTTTTTTCAAATTGCAATCTAAACTTTTGTTGTTTTTTTTTATCCAATTGCAACCTCCAATTCTAGAATTATCAAAATATATCCGAAATTAGAGGTTGCGATTTGATAAAATAAACAATGATTAGGTTGCAAAATGAAAAAAAAAAAAATTTATGTTTCAGAAAAGTAATTTAGGTTGTAATCGGATAATAAAACATTTATATTGATGAAGTGAAAAAACCAATAATTTGCATTGTTTTTTACGTTTAACTCTATCTAACAAAAATGTTTATATGTGCAACACTTTTCTATCTATTTTTAAATTTAAAGTCACGAGAAAGTGTAACTAAAATTATTAAATAACAATGAACACCATTAGATCACGAGATAAGATTGTCCTGATTAATTTAATTCTTATAAAGTGTCTTAACTAAATTATTTATTACCCGTCTTTAACAATCCTCTTAATTTTATTTTTGTCAATCTTATTCTTTATTGAAGACAATATATATATATATATATATATATATATATATATAGCTACCCGACTTGATTTTTTATTTTTTTTGGCAATTACACCTTTTTATTAATGTGCAAGTTTTAATGTATCTTTTAATACGTAAATTGGTTTCGTCTTCATCACACAATTTCTTTCATGTCTTTTCTTTCTTTTTTAGTATGCTTTATCCTATTTTTTTGACATTATTTCTCATCTCCTTGTGATTCTCTTTTTTTTTAGAATTAAGTGGTTTTTTTTTTTTTTTTTACCAATCTTACATTTTATTTTCGTGAAATTTCAAAAAAAAAAAATTACTCTTTTTCATCAAACATAATCTATCTATTTGCTTGAGCTTTTGCCAAACTTTAAAACTTAGTAGTATAAAATGGAGAAATGTTTTCAAACTTATTCTTCTATTTTTCATCAAAATGAACTTAAATAAATAAATAGTCCCAATGTTAAATGTATTTAATAATTTACTTAGATTTTTAGCTCTTGAAGAAGGGTAGATGAAACAATTATGTTTCAGCCAACTTTTGCGATGACAAAGCAATGGGCACACTTAAAATAAAAAAAAAAATGGAATATTCCACCTCATTTCTTTTAATTATTGATTATATTTTTCAATTCTTTTTTTTTTTTAACATTTTAAAAAATGGCAGAAGTTTGTTGGTGAAATTTTTGTTTATAACTTAGCTGCTACTTGATAGTGTACATCATAAGTATTATTTATGTCCTCTCATTAACTGCCCACCTAATATGTTTGGTTTGAAATTTAGTAAATCCAGAATCTTTTAAATCTTTCACACACATATATATGAAAATGTTAAAATGTTACGGCAGGTATAAATGACATGTAATGATTGCATCTCTTCATAATAAAGAAAGTCAAAGTAAATAATATATCGGATATTTGACACATTAGCGGTGGACACATATTAATGTGCCAACGGTGGGTAGGGTAATAATATCTAATCCCGTAAAAGAGGTCAACAACAATCCATTACCTATAAATTAAAGATTGAGTTGCGATAGATTTGAATAGTAAGTAATGATATTTCTTCATCTTATGAAACTAGTCCCACTAAACTTTGTGAAAGGCCAAGTCCATATATATCTTTTAAAAAAGCATTCTAGGTATCAAGGGAAAGATAAATCTTACCTTCTTAATATGAATGCATCTTTCTTCAATAAACCACTAATAAGGCAATAATACACAGCATTTTCACTGAATTGAAATACAAGCAAGATCAATGAACAGCCCCCTCTGGATCACATCCCACAACAACATTCAATGTTTCAGGCAATCTTTGAAAGGGAAAACAAACTGGCCATATCCGAATACGTTTCTCTCTTTCTCTCTCTACATGGCGTTTATTCAGGAAAAGCAACGATCTTTTGGATTGAGTTTTCTGCGAGCAGGCCACTCAAAGACGAGCGGCGTATTTATTTGGTCCACCAATGAAGGAAATCCTTACGCCTATTGATCTTTTTCTGCAGTTGGAGTAGTCCATAGAGAAGGGCCTCTGCTGTTGGTGGGCAACCGGGTACGTAGATGTCAACAGGTACAATTCGGTCACAGCCTCGGACAACTGAATACGAGTAGTGGTAGTAGCCACCGCCATTTGCGCAGCTTCCCATCGAGATTACCCACCTTGGCTCGGGCATTTGGTCGTAGACTCTGCATAAACAATTGGTAAAAGAGTGGATGATGGCTTTTAGTTTCAAGTTATGGACACAACCCAACATATTTCTTAAATCAAATTATCAAGATCAAGCAAACAGATAACAAACCAACATTTCGCTGAACTGCACAATTATACCAGCTTTTTCTTTCATCAATACCAAGTGGCATTATCACCAGGAACAAGTTTCTTATTCAGAGTAAGTGAGTTGGACTACAGTCTTCTGAATGGTTGAAGCTTAATGGAAGCCAAAATAAAGGCCAATTTTTTTCTCAGAATTACGCAGGACGAAAAACCAAGATATAGCACGATGAAAATATCTTCACAACAAAGAGTCGCATTTTAGGCAAACCTGCACACTTTAATCCACATATTCAGAAAGGAAATGTATGTTTTCTAGCCATTTAAAGTATGAAAAAATGGAAAGAGCCAGTTCTCAAGAAAAAAAGGGTGTGGTGGGGGAATATAGTCACATTGGCATCTAAAAAAGATGAAGATATCCAAAGACAAAGTTCTGTTTAAGCTCAAGACAATAGATATTTCAAGCTCATATGAAGCTCGAGGTAGGATGTTTCACGATTCACATGTTCAAGAAGATAGTATTTGTCTCGAATCTCAAGATTCTGCATGTTCAGGGATATGTGGAAGGAGAAGGTGCTTGTGTCATTCAAAAAATTTAACTTATCAGGGCATCTCACTATATTCTATCTTTTTAGTAGTTGGCTATTTTCAAATGTTATGTAGCACAAACGGTTAAATAAGTACATTTACAAACTTATTTGTATAGAAAATTTAGGCTGAGGATACACATGATTCTTATACTAGAAAAAAATTAAGGCATAATTTTTTTTCTTGATTCTAGCATCAAACATGTACGAGAAACTTTTTGATGTGATGGATTAGTAAGAAAAACACATTGAATAACATGAGTATGCTGGTTATGTTTAGGGAGAAAGAATTTTATTCTTTTTCTTCCTTTTTTTTTTTATAAATCAAGGATATAGAGGTATGATCCTACAGAACAGATCCTATTCAAGTAAGGTTGTCTTCCTGTTTTTTTAATACTCTAATAGCAAATAGAAAACCTACTTCCTCCATGAACCCTTTCTCTTAATATTGACCCATTATCACTCTTTAAAAGTGTTCACTTATAAGTGTGTTCCACACATGCATCCAAACCCATAAAGCAAATGAATATACATTTTTTTGTTCATCCTATGTGTTTCCTGGTGTTTGATTCAAGACTATAAGAATGACTGGTTTTATTTAATAAGCTCAACAGTTCCTAGAGTACTAAAGCATGACCCCTTGTTATAATAAGCACAAATAATATAAATATATATATATATGTGTGTCTGTGTCAAAAGGTATTGAATAACAAAAGATATGGGCAGTCTTCAAGTTAATGTGAAAAAAAAAAAGTCGATCCAATGGCACAATATGTATACAGTAACTATATATTCAAGGACAAAGAGGAGAACAGCTGATTCAGATAGAGTTGTGAGTGATATACAAGTTGAACTGCTAAGTACACATTTAAAGAAGAGAAACACAATCAAGGATGCTAATGATTCCCTCCTAAAAATAGTTAATCATCCTTAATCTACCACCTCCTGCATGATAATATAATTGGTAAGTCATGTTACCAAAATAAAGTTTTCATCAGATATCAATTTGCATATTTGTTCATTTCAATACAGATGAATGAAATCAACTGCTTTATACAGTCCTTGTAATGCTACAACATTCTTGATTTTTTTTTCAAAGGGACAGCTATTTTACATCAAAAAGTCAAGGCAGCAATATATTTTTTTCCAAAATTTTGCATGTTGTTCTTCAAAATAAACAAATGGAACTAAAAGCTAATGGTCATCCTTATCAAATGACAAACATACCTACAGGCCGGTCTACCTCATAATTCTTGCAGCACACAAATGGCTAAAGACTACTTTAATTAACCTGATGGTATTTGATTGATTCAATTATCTGCATATGGCCTCTTTTTCCTAGGTGCTCATTTTGTTTGGGCTGTTAGTTTGCTTCCTGTCCCGCCTTCACACTCCCCAGCATTCATCCAAGAAGGCGTCAACGACTATTCATTCGCTTCATCTCCAAAAACATACAAATAATGAAATAAGAAGCACTAAATGGACCAAATATACCAACATTACATGGTTTCTGAATGCTTTGTTGTAGTCGAATACTACAGCTTCATTTTTTGGAACAAGTTCAACAAAAATGTCCAGTGAATTGTCCCTATATATACTAAACAAATTGATAAATTCTGCACTCCCACGTCCTTTCGTCACCTAAAATCCTAAGCAAACTTGCAAAGATATATGTGTGAAGCCACATAAAACCCCCTAAATCCAAATCAGCATTCAACACAACACAGAAGATAATGTAATAGCGCAATCACAGTTCACATCCCAGCTACACAACACATAGTTATTATACACACAATAAAACACCAATTGAAATGGAGAGCTTCAGTGTAAAAATCGAAATCTTACTTGCGAAGAGCAGGTGCCATCTTATTAGTAAGAGTACCAGCGACAATCATGCAATCCGATTGCCTCGGGCTGGGCCTGAAAATGATTCCAAATCGATCCAAATCGTAGCGCGCAGCTCCGGTGTGCATCATCTCCACGGCGCAGCAAGCCAACCCAAAAGTCATCGGCCAGATGGAGCCACGGCGGGCCCAATTCATGAGATCATCGACCTTCGAGATCACGAACTCCGCCGCCTTGGAGATGCCAGGGGAGGACGAGGTCGACGGCGGCGGGGGCGACGCGTACGGCGTCGGGGCGGAGGCGGACGCGGCAGCAAGGGAAGGGACGGTGGTGTGGATCGAGGCGAGGGCGGAGCGATGGTTAAACGGCGCCGTATAGTGAAGCTTGCGAGCCGCGTTTCTGGCTAGCTGAGCCATTTTCCTCTTCTTCGCTCCAATCGGTCTATGGAGACTGAGATTGACGAGGGGATTATGTTAACTGCCCAGGGTTAGTTTCGTCCTTTCACCTTCTGGCTGGGTTTCACTTATTTGCGTTTTGACCCCCACCAAATTAATTCCTTGCATTTATCCCTTTTATTTTTACCAAGTAGACCCCTCAATTAATATTTATTAGCATTTGACCCTCAATTCCAAGGTCTATATTTTATGCTCCGTTTGTTTTAGTTTTCCATGAATAGATATAGAAGGTTTAAAGTTGGAGTTAGCCGTGCTACACGTAATATATCATTGAATAAAAAGTAATATATAAATAGTATATATCTAACATCATATTTTAATATGGAAAGTAATATCTTAAAAATATACACGTGATACCTGAATAATATATATGTAATATGTGTCGGGTCGAGGGGCACACAAATTTTAGCGTTAAATTTGATATTTGGTTGTCTTTACATTCAAACTTAATTTTTTTATCCACCAAAATATTATCTTGTTAATTATTATGAATAATCATGAATATTAATATTTTTCTACTAATGAGATACATAAACCAATCTTCATTTCCAAAATAAAATATAATCGATATTAATTTTTTTAAAATTGATTTGACATTTATAATACAATTCTGCACATTTTTATCTTCAATTGGATATTACACATTTTTATCGAAAGATAAATAATCTGATGAAGCCATGAATATACATATGAATAATTTGATAAATAATTTGATATTTAACATATGAACAGATTTCGGGTATGTTTGTGTTGATAATAACTTCAACCTATCTCAAAACAATCATCATTCTATGCATTAAGTCATTGTTTCATTTTGAAATGGTGATAGTTATTTTCAAAATGAACTTATTCAGAATTTATTCGATGATAAAAATTGCAAAAAAAGAAAGTTCATGTCATATTTGTTAATATTCAAAAAAATTAACTAAAATTACAAATTAAATCAAATTTGTGATTTTTTCACGATTAACCCTAATATTTATAGTTTTTCGTTGTTATGACATGTGAGCTTTGCTTGACAGCTTATCATTTATATGTAGCTTAATAGTTTTTGATTACTTTAGTTTGCAAATCATTAATAATACACATAAGGTTAAATTAAAGCCTCGAGTTGTTAGATGTGTGAGTGAAATTCTTCGAACCTCATACATTATGAAATTGGGAAAAAGAAAAGCATTTCTACGTATATCGTTTTTTAATGAATGTTACCAATAGGGGTGTGCATGGTCCGGATTAATTCAGAGGATTGAAAATCTCCGGAATCAAATAATATCTCGAGGAATTTTAAAAATGATTCTACGGAACCAGACCAAAATAAAAATTCTCCAAAATCAAACCAAACCAGATTTCGATTCGATTCAGTTCCTAGATTCGGTTCTTATGGTTCGAATCAATTCGGGACGGAGATTCGAATTTTCAGAGATTTTTCAAAAAGATAAATCTTAACGAAAGAGAAAAAAATTAACAAACTAAAAAGTTATTTTAGATGAAATGCACCTAATTAAAAAAATAATAACGAAAGCTAATTGAATTTAACTAATTTGAGGATAATAACTTAAACCCTTTAAATTATTAACACATAAATCATATGTAAGTTTCATCGTCTACTACCCTGTCCCAAAATCAATGTCGTTTTAGTAACTAAAATTTGTTTAAAAATAATTGTCGTTTTCATATTCCAAAGCATATTTACATACAGTATACCAAATATGTCTTCATTTACTTATCTCAAATTAAATGTGTTAAAGAGATAAAAACTCCTCATTAATTAAATTTAAATATGAGTAAATTGAACTTTTTATCACATTCCTTAATTTATGTGCAAAAGGCTAAAACGACATTTACTTTGGGACATAGGTAGTACTTTGCAATTAATTATTATGTAAATCGCATTTAAACGTAATATAAACAACATTTTCAAGTTTGTAAAAAATCAAGACTAATAATTATTATAGGTTATGGTACATTATTATTTAATAAAGTAAAATATTAAGGGTCCATTGGGATAGTTGAGTTTGACGAGGGATTTGAAACCCAACGTAGAAAATCCATCGGTGGTGTTTGGATTGATGTGGATTTGAAATCCATGATTTTCATTTTGAACTAACTTTTGAGTCATATATATTGATGGATTTCAAATTTTCACTCTATCAAAATAGAGTCTAATAAACTTATATGTATTATGTAAGTTTGTCAAGATATATAAAAAAAATGACACACATATATATATACATACATGTAGATAACTTTCTAAAATCGATTATTCGGTTCGGTTCGGTTTGGTCCCAATTCGGTTCAACTCCTTTGCTCTTCGAAGGCGTTTAAACACTGTTTAGTTCCATTTTTGTGACAAACAGATGGATAATAATGAAGCGGAGAGGAGTCTTGTGTAAAAATGTTGATTTGCATACAATAGAAATTAAAGGGCTCTTTATGTTTTGTCCATTCAAATTATTTTATTAGATGAGTTGGTGTTTTATCTCTCAATCCTATTGTTTTTCTTCATCCTTGAGGCAATAAAATTTGTACAAAACCAGAGTTAAATATTGAGAAAAGATTGCATAACACGCATTGGTTTAACTTTAAACGGAAGAAAACAATAATAAATTGCTACACCTGATAAAATAAATCCACCAAAAATAATAGTTAAGCATACATCTAGCAAATGAAGACTACTCACATATACAAGTCAATATCCCAAAGGCATTAATTCTTGTAACTTGATTCTTCAATCATCATAAATGGAAAAGAATGATGGTCCTTCTTCTTCCTTTAAAGGAGTAGTTCCCGTCTTCGATGAACACAATCAACCGTGGAGACGTGATTGACCATTCATTTCAAGCAGCAGTTGCATATCGTCCAAAATATAGACCACTTAAATTGAATTTATATGCATTATTTTCAGGGGTGGGTAAAACAGACCAAAACCGAAACGAACCCAGTGAAGTTTGATTCAATTTTACCTGCCATTAATTCGATTCGACTAATCAAAATTTGACTTTGTCGACGTATATTTTGTTCACATTCATTAGGCTTTACCAAATCACCGAATTATGCTTCGAAACTAAAATCCGAACCAAATCAAGTGATTTGATTAAATTAAACTCAATTTTCTACGTATAATTAAATCCGATTTGATTCAATTTTAACAACAAAAAAAAAAAATCTTTTTTATTTATTCTAACTTTTTTTTTTTCTTTTCTTTTCCCGATTGGATTCGAGTTTGCAAAGCACAAATATCTATTGATGGGCCAGGACAAAAATCAGGCGTCAGCGCGCCCACTATAAAATCCCATCTCCGCATCAATTTATTATTGTATTTTTCTCTCTCTCTCTCTCTAGGGTTTTCACAACCCTTCATTCTCTCTCTTAAATCCGCACAGCAGATTATCGCTAATGGCAGAAGAAGTACTGTACGCATCTGCCGGCGGCGAACCAAACAAGCGGAAGTATGAGGATTCACCGTCCCCGGTGGCGCGTAGAGCGACTGGCTTCTCGACGGGGCCGGACACCGGTGCGCCTCCGTCCTTGTACGCCAGCGTTCCTCCTCCGATGAGTGAGATCGAGCTGGCCAAGCAGAAGGCGCAGGAAATCGCTGCAAGGCTTGTGAGCAACGCGGATCCGTCGAAAAGAGCGAGAGTTGAGAACGGAGGAAACGGTGTTGGCGGATATGATTCAAGTGATTATGGTAAGGGTTTACTGTTTGGGTGTGTTTAGAATTTTGAGTAAGACTCGTATTCTTACTTAGTTGGGTTTGGATTGTCTAGCTGTTTGATTCGTTGTCGATTTGAGCTTCCCCTGTCTCTCCTTGTTCACCAACAAATGCGTTTATGCATTTTATATTGCTTTTACTTTCACTGAATTATCCTGGATCTTATCAAGTATGCACAGCGTTTTAAATTTTTTTATAAATGTTTTTGCCATACCTTTGAGCTATATAATTGAAGTAACCGTGAATCACTCCTACACTGAGTAGCGAGCCTCACCCATAGGCAGTTTACGAGTTCACCTTTAAATTTCATCGTTCATATGATGAAAAGTGCATTGAATTTACTATAGTTTAGTTTAATCTTTGGTCTCTGGATATGAATTTAAAGATTTCTCACTTTTGTCTCTGTCCCAAGTTTCAGAAGATCATAATGTGTACCCTTTAGTGGTGTAATATTTGTATTAATAACTTAATGTGTATGTTTAATGGAACTTGCTTAACCTGCTGTAAACCGTGTCTTGCTGCAGGTAGTCAGAAGCCCATGGGAATGGGTTTTAGCGCTCCTCCACAAGTTGCATCATCTGGCTATCCGGGTCCAAGCAAGAAAATTGAGATTCCAAATGGCAGGGTGGGAGTAATTATCGGTAAAGGTGGGGAGACTATCAAATATCTTCAGCTTCAGTCAGGGGCTAAGATTCAGGTTACTAGGGACATGGATGCGGATCCTAATTCTTCTACCAGAGGGGTTGATCTCATGGGTACTCCTGATCAAATAGCCAAGGCTGAGCAGTTGATCCATGAAGTGCTTTCTGAGGTATTGCACTGATTAATATGATTGTTGATTCCATTTACTTGTGTGGTCTAATACTCATGGATGGTCATCTTGAGTTACAGCATGGTGAATATTTGTTGGGAAGTATGCAATGAGATCATACTTGTTAGAGGCGCGCGCGAGGCGCAAGGGGCGCCAAGGGCAGCGCCTCTGGAGAGGTGAGGCGGGCGCAGATAAGGAGGCGGGCGCCTCCGTGCGCCTCCTTGGGTGCGCCTCGGGCGCACCTCTGCTACATCCTCTTTTATCTATTATTTAAAGTATTAAATATATATTTTTAGCCATATATATAAGATAGGGCTTGATATTAGGGTTTAATATTACGGTTTAGAACATAGCCTCCACTTCTATTCTCTTCCTCAAACTTCAGACTGCTGACCGCTGCCGACCCCGCCGACCGCCGCCCGCCTCCGCCGCCGCTGCCGCCCGCCCCCGCCTGCTGCCGGATATGTGTTTTGTGACTTAGACTTGAATTTTGAACTATGTTTTATGTGGTTTATCATTTATTTTGAGTTTGAACTTGGTGTGATGGATTTATTAGACTTAATTTAAGTGGTTTATATATTTTTTAAATTTTTTATTAATTTTGCGCCTCTCGCCTCGGGTGCTAGGGAGAGCCTTGCGCCTCTCGCCTCTTAAATCTATGAATGAGATGCATCTAACAATTCCCGGTTTAACCTGTTCCTTATACAAAATGTGTGCTATCTACAGGCTGAGGCAGGTGGTTCTGGTTCAGGTACCAGGCGTATGACTGGGCAATCATCTGGAGCCGAGCAGTTTGAGATGAAAGTTCCCAACAATAAGGTGATAATTGTATTATGTTTTTATTGTCTATATCTGATCGTAATTCATATACCTAAATTTAATTTGGTCGATTTTAATTTTCAGGTGGGTCTTGTTATTGGTAAAGGAGGTGAAACTATTAAGAATATGCAAGCAAGGACAGGGGCTCGTATTCAGGTTGGCTTGTCTATTCCCTGATCTATTGGGGTTGTAGATATCTGATAGCTCAGCCATGCTTTTCCTTAGCTATGTTGCATTATGATGTAAAAAAAGCCTTTTCTTGCATGTCACGATGGACTCATTTTTCCCAAATATTGCAGGTTATACCTCTGCACTTGCCACCTGGTGACATGTCACAAGAGAGGACTGTACAAATTGATGGAACCAGCGAACAGATTGAGGCTGCCAAGCAATTAGTCTATGAAGTCATCAGTGAGGTTTGTTCAATGGTTACAGAAAAGTCCTGCTCTTTTTGTCTTATCTGCTTTTTGCTTCATAACTCACTTGCCTGAAAAAGTATATCATATCTTTAATCTATTCGTCTACTTCATGCATGAGTTTTTTCTTAACTGGTAGTTGCATATCTTCAAGCAATTGCATTGTTTTGGAGTGTTTGCCCTGAATATTTGCTCCATGTTAGTCAACCTTTTAAGATCCCATTTGTGGATTTGAAATTTTGGACTCAGGTTATGGTTTTAATATTTGAAAGTCTATTATTGATTTCTTGTAGTTGTTCATTTGTTATTTATTATCTTGACTGTGTCCGATTGCTTGAATCTTGATTAACCCTTGTTAGTTTTATATTCTCCCTGTCTCTGTTCTACATAGCTCATTCCCATTCAATTACCAATCCACTACTTAATAGGAAATGATTCATAAACTTATTACTGCAATGACCCAAAATATGTTGAGGTCCTTGATCATGTTTTGTTTTACATCTTTTTTTTTGTGAGAATGGGAAGGTCAATAGTTTCTATTTACATTCCAATTTCCATACGGATAATGAATAACAAAACATTTGGACCATATTTAGATTTGCTCTCTTTTGGGTTGGAATTGTTATGGGTTTTACTGCAGAGTAAACCCCATTTTCCACTACATCTGCTAATGTTTTCATTCTTATAGTATTGGTAGAGGTACTACTATACTACTTTTCTCATTGAAATTCGTGTATATGACCTTTAAAAGTATTGTAATGTCGGCAATACTTCTTTTAATCCTTTATATTCTCATTCATAATGCATCTCCTGAAGCTTTGATGTTTTAGTCTTGTCATTCTCTACCTTTCTATCACTACATTGAATTTTCTCTAAATTCTTTAAATTGCCACTTCTCTCTGCCTTCCCATTTTTTCCACTGTGAATATAGAGGTTTGCAGATATGCTTCGCCACTACTGTCAAAAAAACTCCTGGATGAAGGAGATCACCACCACCCTTTGCTGATCTTATTTCTGTGGGGGAGGGATAATTCTTTGATATCTGGTTTGGACATAGTTACTTGTTGCAGTAAGGTCCTGGATTCAAAGTTTTTCGGCTCTATTATACTAACTGTTCCATTTTAGGATATACTTGCTCTTAAGAAAATTGTCTCCCAACATATATTGGTCTCTTTCCACTATGTCTAATTAATATTACCTATAAGAAAATTTATGGTCTTTTGAGAAGTTATCCTGTTCTCTTTGGATTTTTGGACAATTTATTTTGTGCAAGGCAGGGTTTGAATGATCCTCCATTTTGAGGTAATTACGACTAGCATACTTGTTTCTTATAGCATTAATGCTACTCCAAATTTTATTATATCAGCTACAGATATTTCGATCGGTTGATTATTTCTCCTGTTAGATACCCTCAATCTGGTACCAGACTGGTATTTTGACTATGAAAAGTAAAGGATGCAATCTAATTATGAAACATTGTTTTTCCTGGAGAAATGTACATCTTCATTCAGTTTCGGCTTTCTTTTCCCCTGTCGAGATTTTGGATCTTATAATGGTGCATGTTTGTCCTTTTGGTGTTAATCACTGGTAAAAAAACATAGGCTTCATAAGTGCAGTTGATAATAGTCTGTTATATTATTATGAACTATATAATATTTTGCTAGTGATTTCTGATGCCACAGATAGATACTGATGGTTAGGATTAGTATGTTACATATGCTGCCTATTCCAGCAGACCCTTTGTCTTGTTTTTATTGCTATAGTTGTATAGTCTTTGCAATTTTCTTTTGTACCCATTCACTTCGAATAGGGAGAGGATGGGCGTCTGCAGGAGAAATCCAATAATACGACCCAACCAGACTGGTATGTGGGCATTTAAGTTTTGTCATGATGCTACTCTGCTATGTATATTGTGCTTAGAATGTTAGGATCTATATGTATCATGTACAGATATCTTCTCTCTGTCTCTTATCTCTTCGGGCATTTAACTTTGTTCTACTTACATCTGCAATATGTGTTAGTTTTAAAATGCATGTCATCAGTAGTTCTTGGTTCATTTGTGATACAAATTCTGCAGAATCGTATGAGAAATTCGACGTCCTCTGGAGGATATTCTCAGCAAGGATATCAAACTCGACCTCCAACTAACTGGGGACAGCCTGGTCCACCTATGCAGCAACCCGGTTATAGTTACAGCCAGCCTGGTGCATATCCTAGCCCATCACCCCAATACAACATGAATCAGCCTCCTTACTCTGGCTACCCTTCACAAACTGGCGCTGGTGGATACTCTACTGGCTGGGACCAATCTTCTGCTGCCGCTCAAAATCAGCAAGGCGGTGCTTATGATTACTACAATCAGCAGCAGCAGCAACAGCCAGCTGGAGGTGGTACTGCTGCCTCGACCGATGCTTCTGGGTACGGTTATTCCCAGGCACCAGCAGCCTACAGTCAAGGTCAAGGTTATAGCCAAGAGAGCTATGCTGCCTATTATGCAAATGCAGCTCAATCTGGTTACACCCAGCCACAGCAAAACACTAGTACTGGTTATGACCAGCAGCAGCAGCAAGGATACAATTCTGCATACGGTAACGCCTCTAATCCTACTGCTGATGGGCACACTGCTTCTTATGGAACACAGGGTGAAGCCAATCAAGCACCTGCATCGGGACAGTCCTACAATGCTGGAGGTCAACCCGTTGCTAACCCCAGTTATCCACCTCAAGCTAGCCAGCCAGGTTATGGAGCACAAGGTGGGTACGGAGCTCCTCCTCAGGCACAAAAGCCACCAAGTGGGCATCCTCCTTCCGGGCAGGTTGGCTATGCTCAAACCGAATCGGGTTACCAAAGACCTCCATCGGCAGGTTATGCAACATCCCAGCCAGGGTATGGGGCCCCACCAGCTGCTACTCAAGCTGGCTATGGGCAACAGCAGCCTAATCCATATGGCGGTTCTTACGGTGGTGGTGGGTATGCGCAGCCTTCAGCTTACCCTTCTGATGGTGCAACTTATGAAGCTGCTCCTCCACCTCAATCGGCCCAGCAAAGTGGGTCTGCCAAAGCATCTCCTCCCCCCAGTTGATGAGATGAGTGGAATCCTCCTATTTAGGTAAGTTTATGTTATGGTAATATAAACCCCTCTGTGTCTGTTTTAGGGCTACTAATGTTGGTAGTCAAAACTTGGTATAATCTAGGGACTTTTAGGATATTATGACTTTTGCTTCTGGATTTTTGAATTCTATCTTCATTTTGCTCTTTATTCTAGTTTCTGCTTTGATACTTCGATTTTTTTGAGCCAGATTGTTTATTGTTGTTTCAAGTCTCTCTCTCTCTCTCTCTCTCTCATAGTCATCTACTTTTGTTATGAATTTTTCTTTTTTGATGTTCAATTCCTAATTGTGTTTGGCATAATTTGAGCTGGGATTGGAACAGATTAGGTGTTGGGACAATGAAGACTAACATGAGTTAAGAAATTATTTCTGATGTTTGTTTGCAAAACTTAATCTCTTTTTTCATGTCTCTCTTGGAAAATGCGTCTCTAATAAAAGGTTTGTACTTAGGTTCTGAACTTAGAAGTAGCTTTTGCAAACTTGGGCTTGAGAAGGATTCTGAATATTAACTGGCAATTGTTAAGAATTAGATGCTTTACGGGAAAAGTAGGGTATGATTTTATGAATTTGCAAATCTGTCAAAACATGAACTTGATTGAATCCATTCGGTTTCCTGATGGGCCAAGTTCAGTTCAAACAAGTCCTCAAGGGTATTGATAATTTATTTTTGATTTTGTGCAAGTAAAATATATATATACTTTGAATCTAATGTTTTATTTTATATGCTTGAACTCTTAGACTAAAAATTGTTACTCCCTCTGTCCCACCCAAATTTGTCTGCTTGTTATTTTTGTTTGTCCCAATCCAACTAACTAACCTATGAGTGACAAAATTTTTTTTATCTCCCTAAGCAAAAACAAAAAATATAAAGTAAAAAGTAAAAAAGTAGACAATTTTGGTCGGGATATAATATAATCCCTCACACATGATTTCCATCAAAACAGTGTAAACAATATGTATGATTCGGATTAAATTAATTTGGATTGATATAAATTATGTAGAGGTATTATATCATATATTCATATTCAAGATTATATTTTAGTGTATAAACAGTAAACATTTAAATGATAATGTAATTAGATCCGAATGAATTGTTTTCTTTACAGACAATGTATAAACAGTAAACATTTAAATGATAATGTAATTAGATCCGAATGAATTGTTTTCTTTACAGACAATGTATAAACAGTAAACATTTAAATGATAATGTAATATATATGAGTAGAACTGTACAGCTGGCAAACAATTGTTTTCGTTACAGACAATGTTTCATTTGTCTCGTCTATATGAGGGTTAATCAATTGCAACATAAATTTTATTATTACACACAAAATTCTTAATTTAAAACTTAATTCAAATCGAGTTGTGTTACTATAACACAACATGAATTTTTGATTGTAATGCTCGATTTAGTTTTATATGTGGGTTGATCACGTTTTATTTCAAATGCAACATGAATTTTTGATTGAATCATAAAAATATGTTCAATTTAACCCTTGTTACAATTTGGATGTGTTATTGCAGCATGAGGTTTTGATTGTAACACAAAAGACGCTCGTTTAACACAAAAACTTGGGTGATATGGTTTTACAGACATTTTTTGTGAGACAAATAGTTTTTACCCACAAACTAAATACATTTTCACAAATTTATATAAATTGTGAAGTATGGGTTGATCCATCTTACATTAAATGATTTATGAGACGGTATCACATAAGTCTACTCTCAATTTAATATTTGTCTCAATTCGGGTCGTGTTTGGATTTTTTTTGTCTCCAATTGCTAATGTGGGCCAAATTTTAAGTTAATTGTCAATATGTAATTTTAAATTACAATTATCATCTACATGTAAATTTATACTTCAATAATCAACTTATACAATTTGGACTCCATGTCGTACAATTGGAGCCCAAAATTCCAAATACGTCTCAATTGAAACAAATATTAAATTAAGTATTTTGGTGTTATAGGTAAAATTTCATGTTACAATTGGAAGTATCTCCCTAATTTCATGAAAAAGCTATCTCCCTAATTTCATGTTTTTTTTTTTTCATGTAATTAACCCCTCATATATTTCAATATTTTTTTAGCATATCTATCACTTGTACATTTATGGTGTCATTTAATGCAATGAGCATCTGATGATTTGAATATATCTAATAAATTAACTAATAAAATTTTGATTCTGTTGTTTGAAAAGAGTTACGAGACTAATCTCTTCTTTTAATCGACTGCATTGATTTTTTAAAAAAAAAAAAACACTTGACATACAATAGAATTAGAAACCTAGCAAAATGCCAAGTGAGTTATACTTTCATTCACCAAATACAGAAATCAAACTCTCTATTTGGTCTCTCCATATTTTCCTCCCATTATTTTTTTCGCACCATAAAATCCCTAAAAAACAAGATACCAAAATTTCAAAATAAAAATAAAAATTTGTAGTATTTCTAAATTGGTGGATCTAAAAACTCACGTTATTGAAAGAAAAAAGATTAAAAAAAGGGTGTATGCTGCAAAAGCATTTGGAAGGGCTATATATCAATTGTCATCATCATCACTTCTGATTCTTTAAACTGCAAATCCCCTTTCCTGAGAGTATTTTCTGGTCTACAAAAGGTGGTTCTTGAATGCTGATATCGCTTTCGGTGATAGAAGGAAAATGAAAGCTAAGATCGAACCAAAGAACAATTTCACGATATATCCCAACAGATCATTCTCGGCTTCTTCTGAGGCAGGTTTTGAGGTCGATATTGCCATAGCTGAAGGCAGCGCTTCAATTACTGCATCAGCTATGTCGTCGATGAACGTTGGTGTACAGTTTAGAGCAGGGACACGGCCCCAGTTAACAATCCCTGATTCAAGAGCCAACTCTTTGTACTCCATATCGATTTCTTCAAGTGTTTCTATGTGCTCACTCACAAAGCTGAAAGTTACATCATCGTCATGTGTTAGATATAAAGAACAGCTAAGTTGATATCACAAACTTTAATCATATATTTTAAGTGCCATGGCTACATTGACGCAGTACCAGCCTCTCGACAATGAACCTTCAAAAGCATCGTTGTGAGATGAAAATAATAAAAATTCATGTGATCCTTGACATGCGTTGTCTGTATACTTTTTAGTTTTTTTCTTTTCCTTAGAAGTTGGAAAGACCTATAGCCAGAATGAACATCTAGGTTGCGTTTGGATTGAGAAAGTTGAGTTGAAGAGGGGATAGATGCAAGGATTTTAAATGATTCCATATAAAAATCACTACAAAGAAGTTCAAAGGGAGGGAGTAATGGATTTCATATTTGATACTAGAATTAAGCGATAAAAGATAAATGGATTTGTTACTACAAATATCCATTCCCAAACCCTTCCATCCACATGCAACCTTAATGACTATAGAAAGAATTATGAGAGAGAGAGAGAGAGAGAGAGGCAAACCTCACTGGAACAGCCAAGAGAGACTTGACGCCTCGTTGCCCAAGCTCAACAAGAACTTCATCAGTGTATGGCTTTAACCATTGCACTGGTCCCACACGGCTCTGTTAAAAGTGATAGTAAAAGTTAAATTATTCAATCTAAATAAACAGCATGTTATTTGTTTGTTGAAAATTGAAAGCTTAATAACGTTAACCAACCTGGTAGGCCAATGTATGATCATTAAGAGTTCCTCTAGACTTGAGTTCTTGCATTATCAAGAAAATACAATCTTCCATCTGATCCCTATACGGATCACCTGCATTCTCAACATAACTAACTGGAACTCCATGGGCACTGAAGAAGATCATAGTCTGTAATAACAAGCAAGAAATAGTCATTACTTATATAATAAAAGATCAAACCAACTTAAGTAGTACACTTCTTGTTAAGTTTTGAAAACAGTAATCCAGCCTACCTCCTCTGGGTTTGGAAAAGTTTGCAACTCCTTTTCAATTAAGTCAGCCATAGACTTGATGTAACCTTCTCGTTGATACCATGACTGTATGATAGCAACAGGCATTCTTGACAGATATGAATCATCCCTGATAGGATACTCAAATGTATTAGAAGAAGGAAAATTTGGAAGTGCTCTTTTCATCATATTGTTATGCCACGTAATTCATCAATTGATAAAGAAATGGAGGGTTTGTTTTACCTAAACATGTCTCGGAGGACACGGACGCTTGACCCTGTTGTTGAAATAGAATACTGAGGGTAAAGTGGCAATACTACAAGCCTCGTAATCCTGTCTCTTTTAATCTATCAGGCAAAAGATTAAGCAATCGGATAATTAGGATTCAGAAAGCAGATCGAGCAAGGAAGTATTCCAAAAAAATTCAAATGCTGATTCAGGACTTTAAATCATAGATAGCTGGAAATTATTGAATTACTTAACAAGACATGGAGTATATCTCACTCGAAAATAGTTTATAACTAGGCATAAATCAGCAATGCAAATTATGAATTAGAAATCAATAAAACCAAAATAAATTCATTCGTATGAATTACCTGATGAACTGCCTCTTCAGTAAATGGATGCCAGTAACGCATTGCTACATAGACATTAGCTGGAAATTCCTTAGCTTCTAGAGCCAATTTTATTGCATTTGCCTACAAAAGACGAAGCAAATGATGTAAGCCCAAGAAATATTCCCCCATAAATACAGTATCAAATAATGAAACTCTCTAGTAGCTATAATACCTGCTCATCAGTTATTTTACGCAGAGGTGAACCACCTCCAATTGCAGCATACCCTTCTTTACTTTTGGGAGCTCTCAACACTGAAATCAACTGCGCCAATGGACGTTGAAGGAATTTAAACAACCTGGGAAGACGAATGATATCCTGTAACATGGCATTAAACAACATCAATCAAACAATCATTTCAAACAAAATGGTCAAAAATACATTATTATTGGCATAAAACATACTGGATCAGCAAACAAATTGAACAAGAACGGTTGAACATCTTGTAGAGTGTCTGGCCCTCCAAGATTCAAAAGAACCACTCCTATTTTCTCCTCTGCAGTTTGGGAATGTGATTCGATAGCATTTCCTGGATAGGTAACCACCCCAGCTGAGCAAAATGTCTTCCCGACAATGTCTTTCTCCACTGGACGGCTAATTGACAAACCCTTAGCAGTACTCATTCTCTTATCAGAATGCATCAAACTTTTAGTTGTATTCAAGAAAGTCGGCACCGATTTAGCCTCATAACGCAAGCTGCAAATGCACAAAAGTGATCAAACTTGTTTATTCTTTTCATATCAAACATCATTTCCATCAAATCAAAAAACCATATACGCACGAACCCCTAATTTTTCAGCTACACTAAGCTCTACTTTCCCTTCACAAATCAAGCTTTTCCCAAATCCTATCATAGATTGTCCAAACAATATTTTCTCAATAATTCCATCGAAAATTGAAAAAGTTTCAACAATACTTGTCCCTTCCCTCTCTCTTGGAGCTCTGATTCATCACGATCAACTCAATCAAGCAACGATCAACAAACAACAAGAACAATCACGCACACAAACAAAATCATCAATATATACACACAGCTTACGTTCTAGAATTGAGATTCAATTTGATCTGCAATAGAACCCGATAAATCGCCGCCATCTGGTAGATTTCAACAAGTCTCGCTCAAACTATTAATTTAATCGCCAACGTGATAAAGTAAACGAGCGATCTTCGTGTGCTGAGATCAAGCAAGTCAAAAGTTTCGAAATCGAAGAAGAGTGTAAGAATTGATGAGATTTGGGAAGAATCTTGCAAATGGAGAAGAGAAGAAATGAATAATATAAAGGAGTTAGGTCAAAACGTGGATGTGTTCAACACTACACAACACAAGCTTTTTCAGCAATGGAGGCTTCTACATTTCAACTGCACCTTCCTAAAACCAAAACCCCACCCCACCTATAAAGTCAATAAATAACTTTAATTATTCAACTACTATTTATTTGAGCTAATACACTACTACTTGATGCAATTGCCCCCACCTTATATGAGGTCGGATATTCTATTACATCTGATGTTAATCTTGTGTTATATAATATTTAATATACGTTAAATATCAATTAGTGATATCGTTAAATATGCGTGACGTGTAGTGATCAATTTAGAATATGAAATGTAATGTCAAATGTAACAGGACGTCTCACTTCACCATTTATTGAACATCAATTTATACAAATTTCGATTAAAACACTTTTTTTAGAAGTGAGTAAATCTCATATTACGTCACATGGTCAACTAGAACCTACAATTCGCCTATAAATTTATAAAAATGAATTTGATTAATGAGGTAGAAAGATTAGTTTCATTCGTGGAAACTAATCATGACATCGTTTCATTTAGGTTTTCTGTGTAAAGAAAAGACTAATTTTTTCTTTAATGAAATTGATTTTCTTTTTGAAACACTACCATCTCACTCTCCTTACTTTCTCTAATTTTCATCTTTCTAAGATTCTTTCTTTGAACTTTTTGAGAATTGAAACAAAATATATAATGATGGACATTTTATGGATTAGTTAAATTTATGAAAAAGATGTAAAAATTATGTCAAAAAACATAAAAACACTCTAAAATATGTTTAGGCCAAAATTATGTCAAAAAACATAAAAACACTCTAAAAGTATGTTTAAGCCATCAGGAACTTAACACAACACTTGTTCAATCAATATATTTTTATCAATACATCGAACAGAGCTAGTCAAATTTGATCGTTTTTTAAAATATATTTTTCATATGATTTCACATGATTTTTATCATTATAATTAAACCTTGAAATATCTGTCATTACGTGTACTATTCCACAAGAATATCAGAAAAAGAATAAAAAAACTCAAGAAAAAAAAATTAGAATAGAGAGAAAGTGATAGAGAAGATCATGAAAATATTATACATCCCCACCTAAAGTTAGAAATCATACAAAATTATTTCATGTTTACTAGTAAAATCTCATTCTTGCTTGATTTAAAAATAAACATACAAAACATAGCTTTCATATACATTTATATTATATTTATATATTTGATAGGATTTAAGTTTCGAATTTTGATAGAGTTCAAAAATAAATAAGATACCTTAAAAAAAATGGTACCTAAAAAAAGATAAAATAACAAGAACCCCAATTTCGAATTTTAATTCATTAATAAATTTAAATAAAAATAAAACATAATATACAGAAGCTTCCAGAACGTATGATTGGACCCAAACACAATTAAGCTAAACTTATGTCCTCGATTGTAAAATACCAAAACCTTTCAAATCTACTTTGAGCCCTAGGGTTCCACTATATATCTCCACTCTTATCAGTTTCAGTCCCCAATCTACATAGCTCACTTCTGTTCAATGGCGGCCAGCCCCTCTACTACTCGTAGACCACATTATTTCTCTCTTTCACATTTGGAATTTATTCCGATTATTGATTAATTAAGGTTTATGCGTTCAATTTCCATCCACTTTCGGTGTTTTTGAGCTTCAATTTAATGGTTTCCTCGATCTCTCTCTCTCTCTATAATTTGTTGCTCTGTTTTTTGAGTTGAATCGGCGATGGCTCCAACTGAGTCAGCAGCAGGTGCCTCTTTCCATGGCAACCCGACTGCCGCTTGGAGCCTAAACGGATCTCACCAGTTTGAAGATCCACGAAACTCGATTTATTCTGTTCTTTCGTGATACAATAAACTGGTTATATTCGTCAAAACATCGATGCATACTTGCATTGAAGCTTTTCAGTTTGATCATTTCATTAACAGATTTATTCTCAAAATTGATTTTCTATTCGATTCAAAATTGAATACGTATAGTTTTAGCTGAAGGCACTTGAGTCAGACACGGGGGTTTCGTAATTTATTACAATTGCAATCCACCTTTTGCATGGTGCCCAAATATAGCTACTTATCACGATTGGAGGTCGATTTTGATTTCGTAATTATCCTTCAAATTAATAGTAGCTAAATTTATTTATTTTGATCAGTTTTCTGTAATTAAAATTTATTTGAAAATTGATAGCTCATAAATATTATAGTGTTGATTTGTTGCTATATTTTGGATTTGGTTTTTCAAATGGTATTAAAAAGAGTTGTTGAAAAGTGAGGAAATGTTGCAGTGATGAGGATGTTAACACGTAAGAAAGGACTAACTATGTGTTGGTTCTTCGATGAAATCTTCTTGTTACGCTTGGCTTCTGAGCAACTTTTGTTTTTATAGAATTTGTACAATATTATAATTTATCGCACATTGAAACATGTATTGAATCAAGTACTATTTCTTATAGTGTGTTTTAATGCCCAGAAATTTTAGATTTTAGAATTTGATTTAATGCCCTAATATTATTTTAAACTTGTTATTGTCAATTTAGAAAAACAAAAAAAACAAAAACTTGCTTCTGATGCTGGTGAGATAAATCTTTTATGGGTTTTTTTAATCTACTAATCAAATTCCTCACTATAAATATATGAGTGGGTATTGTGTAAGACTGTCTTATGGATTCGTGAGATAACTCAATTCATAAACCATATTTAGCAATTTATATGAAAATCTGTTGATATGTGTTCAATTTATAGATAATAAAGATTCGGTTCATGAAAAAACATGAGACTGCTTCATATGAATTTTTATGTAAATATATTAATTACTTGTAAGGTGACTCGATGAAAGTCACACAAAGATTATACTATCAATTTTAATGGGATCATAGCAACTTTAAAATCCATGAAACCCGGGATCATAGTCCAACTTAAAAATCCATGAAACCCAAAATAGAAAAAATAAAAGCATTTTCTGCAATAGCTCATCAAAGGGCTGTGTAATCTTCAGGCGAAAGGTGATCCTTGAGTGCTGATTTCACTTTCCGCATTAGGTCTTCAGGCACAAAATGCTTCAATGCTAATATCGCGTTCCCCGTTAGAAAAAATAATCCCATCTTAATCAAACCATCGATCAATCCTGTAAAGTAAGTCTTGGATACTGATTTCAATCTCAAGACTAGGAACGATGATCCTGCAGAAATCCAACTTTTGATGATCTCTGGCAAAAGGTTATCGTTGAGCGCAAGCCAAATGACAAGTCCAATTGAACCAAAGAGCACGCCAAGATGTAGAAATCCACCTTCTTTTGAGGCAATCACCAAGACGGATATTGGCATAGCTAAGGGGAGTGCTTTGATTGTTGCCTTGGCCAGGGCGTCGATGAAGGTTTCTGTGCAGTTCAGAGCAGGGACACGGCCCCAGTAAACAATCCCTGATTTTAGAGCCAATTCTTTCAACTCTATATCGAGTCCATGAAGGGTTTTTGAGCACTCACTCACGAAGCTGCAAATTTGTATTGTGTGAGATATAAAGAACACACGTTGACATTTATCATCAACTTTGATAAGCATTATTGTGAACTGGAAATAATTGTACATGTGAACATCTAGGTTGCGTTCGGATTGAGAAATTGAAGTTGGAAAGAGAGAGAGAGATAGAGAGAGAGAGAGGCACACCTCACTGGAACAGCCAAGAGAGACTTGACGCCTCGTTGGCCAAGCTCCACAAGAACTTCATCAGCGTATGGCTTTATCCATTGCACTGGTCCCACACGGCTCTGTTAAAAGTGATAATAAAAGTTTAATTACAAACTACACCAATCTAAAGTAAACATCATCTGATTTTCTAAGTGGAAATTGAATGCTTAATATAGTAAACAAACCTGGTAGGCCAAAGTATGATCATTGAGAGTTCCTCTAGACTTGAGTTCTTCTACTATCAAGGAAATACAATTTTCCATCTGAGATTTATACGGATCGCCTGCATTCTCAACATAACTTAGTGGCACTCCATTGGCACTGAAGAAGATCATAGTCTACAATAACAAGAAAGAATAGTAAAAGACTGAACCAACATAAGTTGTGCACTTCTTGTTAAAGCTTTCGAAGCAGTAATCTAGCATACCTCTTCTGGGGTTGGAAAAGTTTGCAACTCCTTTTCAATTAAGTCAGCCATAGACTTGATGTAACGTTTCCGTTGATACCATGAGTGTATCATAGCCACACGCAATCTAGACAAACACGAGTCATCCCTGATAGGATAATCAAATCAATGTATTAGAAGAAGAAAAATTGGAAATGTTCTTTTCATCACAATGTAGTGTTGATGTAATTCATTGATTTATAAGAAATGGAGGATTTGTTTACCTAAACTTTTCATCATCAATGTCTTTCACCGCTGAACAGATAACTGGCAACAACTTCCTACTTACCGTTCTCTTATCATTCGTCGTCGAAAGCATCAAACGTTTAGGTGTATTCGAGTAAGCCGACATTGATATAGTCTTTAAATGCGAGCTGCAAATGCACATAAGTGATCAAACTTGTGTATTCTTTTTCTATAGCATGAATCCCTAAATTTCCAGCTATACCAAGCTCTACATTCCCTTCACAAATCAAACCTTTCCCAAATCCTATCATACACTGTCCAAACAATATTTTTCCATAAAAAATTGAAAAAAAAAGTTTCCACAAGTGTTCCCCCCCCTCGCCCTCTCGTAAACACACACGCAGAGAGCGCCCCCCCCCCCCCCCCCCCCCCAAACACACACGCAGGGCGCCCCCCCACCCCCGCAAACACACAATAAGGCGCATACAAATAGAATCAAACAATCAATATATATAGAAAGCTTACATTCCAGAAATCAGATGAAAGTTTGTGGGCGAAAGACCGAGAGAAGTCGGAGCCGCCGCCACCATGTTGAATTTCAGAAACACTTGGATTGATCGAACTCCTTCACACCCGTCGTACGCACTGTCAAATGTTCGGTAGCCTTTGAGTCAAAATTGATCTTCCTCTTCTTCAAATTTTTCGTACCGTTTCCTTTGTAAGGAGCAAGAGAGAAGATGGGGGTGTGTGAGGGTTTCAGGTGTTTTGGGGAGAAGGCATTGGGCTCCCCTCAGATTTTATAAAAAGTTCAAGGATATATTTGGTATTTAATATTTTATTTGATATATTATTAATTTAAGGTATACTAATACTAATATTACATTAAATATTATTAAAACTCTTATTAGTCATTGATTATTGATTTTATCTTAAATTTGATTGATAATCAATTAGTATGGAGTATATTCATTGTTTTTGTTTATTATTTTGGTTTAATGTAGTATGAAGTGACAAGAATAATATAGTTATAGCTCTTTATCATATTATTGATAATTTAAGTATTATTATGTGTAATATATTTCGATCAATTTATAATTGTTGAAAATGTAAATATTGATTTAAAATATCCTAGTTAATTCAATTTTATTTTCTATTTATGTTTCTTGAAGATATGCAAAAAGATGATATGTTTTAAGATTTACTTGATCTTAATGCTCTTTCGAAGAAGTTAGTAGAGACAAACAAACATGTAAATTATCCGTTAATGTATTTGCTTATCAAATACTATCTCCATCCCAGGTTATTTTGCCTACTTTGACCGGCACGGAACCTAAGAAAAAACTGTTTGACTTTGATGTGATGTGTTATTTTAATATTTTTGAGTGGCAATTTTGTAATTAATGTGTGCTTTTTGAGTGCAAAAGTTGTAAAATGAAAGAAATGGAGGGGTAAGGAAGTAAATTTTTCTTTGCCATTTTTGGGCTAGCAAAATAAGATGGGACAAACAAAAATGGAAAGTAGGCAAAATAGAGCGGGACGGAGGGAGTATGTATTTACATATTTTAGTCGAGCAATTTTTACCCACAATGTTTTCTCTATTATATATTTATTTATTTGTTCATCCCCATGTTCCAAATCCTGGATCCATCGCTACCGTAAAACCCTATCAAAGTCTCCCTTTCTCAAAAATGATTCGATATTCAAACACCTTCTCTCTTTTAGACTATCTTTATCAGGAGGTCGTGTGACCGTTTGTGAATATTTTAATAAAAAAAATTCATGGCCAAGGAGTCGCACAACCGGGGTTGTTGACCGCCCGGTTTGTGCACCAATTTCAAGGCATGCTCTCATCCAAAATATTGCCACATGGCATGGATATTGCCACATGGCATTTTCTGATTCGTTCGTCTAATTTCGTTTATATCTTTTACACACTCAATTATCTATAAAAAAAAACCAAAATTCATGAAATTTTTTTCTCTATAAATAGAGACTAATATTGATACATTTTGAATCACAATCTCAAATTATCTCTTTTGTGTACTATCTTTCCTAATCTCTCATAATTTATATCATATTCTACTATTTCTCCTAATTTCTATTATGGATCCAAGTAATCCAAAATTTTTGTTATGTAGCTTGACTTATGTAATAATAATTTTGTATTTCAATTCTATGAATTTTATTTTTGTTATTGAGATTGTAACTTATTTTAAGTTGGTCATTTTTTTTTTATTACGAATTTGGAATATCATATAATTTAATATATTTCGTACATAATTCAAATAATAAAAAATTGATTATAAAATATATATATGTAATTATTAAATCATTAAATTAATAATTGTTATAGGTTGGGTTGATGTTATTGATAAAGTGTGAAAATTGTAGAGGTTGGGTTGTGTTGTAGGTTGTGTATATGTAGGAGAGAGAAATAAATAGAGGTTGGGTTGTGGGAGTTTGTTGATAAACATATTCTTAAACATCTCCATGGCTCTCTACCTACCTATGTTCTCACGTTTTTTTTTCGCCACGTCCTAAAAAATAAGAAAGGAAAAGGGCATGGACCCCACATTTTTTTCTTCTATCCACCCTCTCCTTCTACCCCCACACGCAGACTTTTCCCTATCACGTTCTCCCAACCATTGGGATGCCCTTTATATGTCTATAAAAAGAAAACAAAATCATTTAGGGCCCATTTGGATAGGTGGATTTGAGGAGGGATTTGAAATCCATGGTAGCAAATTCATCGATAGTGTTTGGATGGATGTGGATTTGAAATCCATTGTTTTCATTTTGAGTTAATTTCAGAGTCATTTTGGTGGATTTCAAATCCACTCCAACTTGGGAGGATTTGAAATCCACTCATTTCAAATCCTGAATTTCAAATCACTCTATCCAAATGGAGTCTTAGTTCAATTTCATACAAATTTAAAATATTTGAGGAAAATAAATATTTTTCTTTTCATTTTTTTGTGACATCACAATTCAAAAACACGATTATTTATATGAAATTGGTGCGTGGATCCCATGCACTCGTCCGAACCCCATGCATTGCACCCATGCCATGTGTGTATATCTTTTAGTTATATTAATTGTACATTTGAAACATTTTCCTACACAATCATATTATATCTTTAATTGTATTGGTCATACTTTATACTTATAGTTATATTAGTCGTACTTTTAGGTTTTACAATTATGTAAATATACAAGTAAATATCACACAAATATATAAGCAGTATCATATAAGGATATATGTCAAGTTGTGACAAAATTTGTTTTTTTAAGTATAAATATAAAGAAGACCTTCAATGAAAATAACAATAACTAATTTTCCCTCTCAAAGTGACATACTCTATTTAGAAATAAAGTGGTTATATGAGTTAAAAATGTTAAAATTAAAAAGATTTATACTTTTAGGACATGTTTGGATTGGGGCGGAGGTGGATTTTGTGAGTTTAGATTTGAGAGGATTTGAAAAAGATGGATTTTTCCCCTTTCCAAAACCCTGCAGCGTGTAACAAGGATCTGTTTCATGAAAAAGTAGAAGACTCTTTCATATGAGTTTTTGTGTAAATATATTAAGGGTGAGACTATACACACCCCATAATTTAACACACCCCATTTTTTAACAAATTAAAGGTATAAATGTACACTTTTGGGATGTGTTAAGTAAGTTATGGGATGTGTATAGTTTCACCCTTACTTGTAAGGTGACTTGATGAAAGTCACACAAAGATTATATCAGTTTTTATGGGATCATAAAGTCCAACTCTAACTCTAAAATCCATGATACCCAAAATAAAAGCATTTTCTGCAATAGCTCATCAAAGGGCTGTGTAATCAATCTTCAGGCGGAAGGTGATCCTTGAGTGCTAATTTCACTTTCCGCATTAGATCTGCAGGCACAAAATGCTTCAATGCTAATATCACCTTCCCCGTTAGAAATATTAATCCCATCTTAATCAAACCATCGATCAATCCTGTAAGGTAAGTCTTGGATACTGATTTCAATCTCAAGACTAGGAACGATGATCCTGTAGAAATCCAACTTATGATGATCTCTGGCAAAAGGTGATCGTTGAGCGAAATGACAAGTTCATTTGAACAAAAGAGCAGAGCAAGCGAAGTGACAAGTCCAATTGAACAAAAGAGCACAGCACGATGGCACCTCGGATTGTTGCTACCTATTGGCATCGCTCTGGGGAGTGCTTTGATTGTTGCCTTGGCCAGGACGTCGATGAAGGTTTCTGTGCAGTTCAGAGCAGGGACACGGCCCCAGTTAACAATCCCTGATTTTAGAGCCAATTCTTTCAACTCTACATCGAGTCCATGAACAGTTTTTGAGCACTCACTCACGAAGCTGCACAATTGTATTGTGTGAGATATAAAGAACACACGTGTTGACATTTATCATCAACTTTGATAAGCATTATTGTGAACCGGAAATAATAGTACATGTGAACATCTAGGTTGTGTTCGGATTGAGAAATTGAAGTTGGAAAAAGAGAGAGAGAGAGAGAGGCACACCTCACTGGAACAGCCAAGAGAGACTTGATGCCTCGTTGGCCAAGCTCCACAAGAACTTCATCAGCGTATGGCTTTAACCATTGTGCTGGTCCCACACGGCTCTGTTAAAAGTGATAATAAAAGTTTAATTTCAAACTACACCAATCTAAGTACACATCATCTGATTTTCTAAGTGGAAATTGAATGCTTAATATAGTAAACAAACCTGGTAGGCCAAAGTATGATCATTGAGAGTTCCTCTAGACTTGAGTTCTTCCATTATCAATAAAATACAATCTTCCATCTGATATCTATACGGATCGCCTTCATTCTCAACATAGCTTAGTGGAACTCCATTGGCACTGAAGAAGATCATAGTCTACAATAACAAGAAAGAATAGTAAAAGACTGAACCAACATAAGTTGTGCACTCCTTGTTAAGCTTTTGAAGCAGTAATCTAGCATACCTCTTCTGGGGTTGGAAAAGTTTGCAACTCCTTTTCAATTAAGTCAGCCATAGCCTTGATGTAACCTTTCCGTTGATACCATGAGTGTGTTATAGCCACAGGCAATCTAGAGAAATACAAGTCATCCCTGATAGGATAATCAAATCAATGTATTAGAAGAAGAAAAATTGGAAATGTTCTTTTCGTCCCAATGTAGTGTTGATGTAATTCATTGATTTATAAGAAATGGAGGATTTGTTTTACCTAAACTTTTCTTGGAGGACACGGATGCTTGACTGCGCTGTTGAAATAGAGTTTTGAGGGTAAAGAGGCAATACTACAAGCCTCGTGATTTTATCTCTCTTAATCTATCAGAGAAAAGAACAAGCAAATGAGCAATTGAATAAGTCTGTTTGAGTTGGAAAGGGATGTCATAATTGGGGTTTTGAATAAGACGACCTTTTGATTTTTCATTTTATTCGTTGAAAAAGTAATAAGAATGAGAGGTGTTAAGCTTTTTATCATCCTGGCGTCGAGCTATTTTTCCGCAGGACCTCCCCTACAGTATCGTCAGAGTAAGAACGTTTTCCAATAATGTTTACTTAGCAAGACACGGAGGATATCTCACTCGAAAATAGTTTTAGGGTTAAAATAGTACGTAAACTAGGCATAATTCAATAATACAATTCAAGAACTAGAAAGTAATGAAGCCAAAATAATTTCACTTATGAAATACCTGATGAACTGCCTCTTCAACAGATGGATTCCAATAACGCATTGCTACATAGACATTAGCTCGAACTTCCATAGCTTTTAGAGCCGCTTTTAGTGCATATGCCTAGAAAAGACGAAGCAAATGATGTAAGCCCAAGAAATATTCCCTCATAAATACAGTATCAAAATAATGAATCTCTCTAGTAGCTATAATACCTGCTCATAAGTTCTTTTACGCAGAGGTGAACCACCTCCGATTGCAGCATACCCTTCTATACTTTTGGGAGCTCTCAACACTGAAATCAACTGCGCCAATGGACGTTGAAGGAATTTAAACAACCTAGGAAGACGAACGATATCCTGTAAAATGGCATTAAACAAAATGAATCAACCAATCATTTCAAACATAATGGTCAGAAACAAATTATTATTCACATTAAACATACTGGATCAGCAAACACATTGAACAAGTATGGTTGAACTTCTTGTAGAGTGTCTGGCCCTCCATGATTCAAAAGAAGCACTCCTATTTTCTCCTCCGCTGTTCGGGGGGAATGTGATTTGGTAGCACCTCCCGGATAAGTAACCGTCTCAGTTGAGCAAAATGCCTTCCCATCAATTTCTTTCACCGCTGAACAGATAACTGGCAACAACTTACTACTTCCCGTTCTCTTATCATTCGTCGTCGAAAGCATCAAATGTTTAGGCGTATTCGAGGAAGCCAATCTAGGCTTTAAATGCGAGCTGCAAATGCACATAAGTGATCAAACTTGTGTATTCTTTTTCTATACGCATGAATCCCTAAATTTCCAGCTATACCAAGCTCTACATTCCCTTCACAAATCAAACCTTTCCCAAATCCTATCATACACTGTCCAAACAATATTTTCCCGATTAACACGAATCCGTACATAATCAACTCAACTAAGCAACAATCAACAAACAATAAGGCATTCACGCATACAAATAGAATCAAACAATCAATATATATAGAAAGCTTACAATCTAGAAATCAGACAAGAATTTCTGGGCGAAAGAACGAAAGAAGTCGACGCCGCCATGTTGAATTTCAGAAAGTCTTGCTCAAACTATCAATTGAATCGCCTATGTGATGAGGAATTGCAGAATTGAATTGAGAGGCGAGGAATGGGTTTAGGCTTAAACCCCATGAAAAAAAGAAAAAATTATTATATATTTACTAATGTAAAAGTTTGATTTTTGCTTCCCGTCACTCCTCCTCTTATACCTGCATATTGTTTTGGCTTTTGTAAAATGAAATGGGCTTAATTGAATTATGGGCTTTATATCTTTATTTCCTCTTGGGCCTTATTCTAGTAGGCCCAAGTCTATTTTGATCCATATCAACTAATATAATCCTAATCATTTATATAATTACAATTTCACCATTATACATATATTCATTTACATACTACTCTATTTGATTTCTTCCTCTCCCTTGTGTTGCTGACTTGCTGTGCCATTGCCGTTGCTTGCGACCCCTCCATTTCTGGTTAGTTCTCTTTTTCTTCTCTTTTATATTATATATTATATTTATTAATGTTTTAATATTATTATTCATATTCATTAATAAATTCAACTATTCATTTATTCGTTTATACATTAGGGTTTATGTATTTTCATAAGACCATCTCCAATCATTGGACTCAAATTCGAACTCAAAACTTGTTTTTGCCACCAAATTTGCCACCATCTCCAACCCTTGAACTCAATTTGAAATATTCTCTTACAATATTCTTAATTTTTATTTTTTGAATTTTAAAACTTATCATATATTTGTTTTTTTAAGTTAGTAAAAAAATTAACTTAATCAATTTGAATTATAAAAATATAATTATAAAATAAAATCTTTTTAAAAATACCAACATTATATTATACAATTCATCACAAATACATATAAATACAAAAAAAAATTATGTAGTCATACAACATAATGCAATGCTTAGAAAAAATAAATTACATAATTATAGAAAAATATAAATTAAGATTGTCACTAACATTCCGAATTAGATCATTTTTAAATTTAACATGTTGTAATGCTTATGCGTTTTAGTAAATTTTATTGTAATTTTCATTAAATATTATATGATATCTCATTATATTTCTATTAGTTATAATTCACGGTTATATGTAATAAACTACATAGTCTGCAATATAATGTAGTGCTTATAAATATATAAATTATATAATATTTGAAAAACCAATTTATATAATGATTATTTTAACGTTCCAAATTAATTTTCCAAAAATATTCAATCAAAATAACTCAAAGTTCGTAATGAGCATCTACATGGTAAAATATTATATAATATATGTGCCTATTAATAAAATATTACAATATAATTATGTTTCATATCTTCAATTTCTAAATTTCATAAAAGAAAAGGTTCAATACATAAAATAAATAAGAAATAAGTGGAAATTAGTAAATAAAAAAATCAAAAAGAAAAAAAACTATTTGAGTTGTGAATAGTAAGTGGCAAATTTACCACTTACTATTCACAATGGCAAATATTGAATATTGATTTAAGTTGGGGTTTGAGCAAATTAAACTCAAAAATTGAGTTTGAGTTGTGATTTGCCTCCCCCTTGAAGATGCTCTAAATGTGTATGAAATGTATTAATTTTTTGATATTTGTATTATGATTTCAATGGGTTCATGTTGTGGGTTCATAGTATAGTTGTTAATTTCTTATAGAATTGAAGTTATATATTTCATGTAATGTATTATCATGATGTGGTTTAAATCCCAAAGATTGTTCCTCTTCTTTTGACATAGAAAAATTACTCAAACTTGCCACATTTTATCCATACGAGTTTTCAAGTATTGATTTGATGACTCTTAAATGCAATCTCGACATATTCCTTGAAGATATGCAAAAAGATGATATATTTCAAGATTTAGTTGATCTTAATGCTTTTTCGAAGAAGTTAGTAGAGACAAACAAGCATGTAACTTATCTGTTAGTGTATTTGCTTATTAAATATGTATTTACATATTTTAGTCGAGCGATTTCTATCCATAATGTTTATCTGTTATATATTTATTTATTTATTTGTTTTTTTTTTTTTTTGCCATGTTCTATATAAAAAGGAAAAGGAAAAGGAAAGGGCATGGACCCCACATTTTTTTCTTCTACCTCCACCCTCTCCTTTTACCCACACGCAGACTTTTCCCTATCACCTTCTCCCAACCAGGAGTAGGACTTGGGTGCCCCGGGGTACGGATCCAGGATTCGTACCCCCAACCCGACCCGGATTTTATATATATATATATTTCTTTTCTTTTCTTTTCTCTATTTTTTCCATCTTCTTCTTCTCCTTCTCCTTCTCCTCATCCGATCCTCTTCTTCATCTCC
Source organism: Scutellaria baicalensis (assembly GCA_005771605.1). Taxonomy (NCBI): domain Eukaryota; kingdom Viridiplantae; phylum Streptophyta; class Magnoliopsida; order Lamiales; family Lamiaceae; genus Scutellaria; species Scutellaria baicalensis. The sequence continues at coordinate 2,524,618 of CM016721.1, read as the reverse complement.
TCATCCAATCCTCTTCTTCTTCTTCGTCTTCTTCTTCTTCGCCTTCTTCTTCTGGTAATGCGAGCTCTTCGTTGAGAAACAATGGCGGGGGTGTACAAGGGCAGCTGCATTCTGCACGCCCCAAAGCTTCCATGTCCAGTTCCAGACGCTCTGTCACGCCCACTTCAAGAGCTCGTTCTCTTCCTCTCGATTATGACCCTGGTCTCTCTCTTTCTCTCTCCCTCCCTCCCTCCCTTCTGTCTGTCTGTTTCTGTTATGCACACACATGCTTATGGATATGATCACTCATGGATGGAGATTTCTATGTGTGCTGGGATTTGTGAAACAGTGATAGATTGTTGTGGTTTGGTCTTGTTTTGAAAATGAGGTTGTGATAGTATTACAGTTGTCTCGATTTCGATTAGGAGAATTTGAATGGTGGTTCAATTTATGAAATGAGATGGAAAATAGACCGAATGCTTAGCTATTTTTGGTGTTTTTTCTGCTGGTTGTTACCAACTGATGAAGGATGAGATTTTGATAAGCAATGATTCATCTTTTGGACAATGTGGGACCTGCATTGTTGATCCTAATTGAAGGTTATGCACTAGGTAAGAAAAGCTAGGTATCGAATGTGAAACTTAGTCTGTAAAACAGAATTGAATTTTAAAGCCATGGCTTTTTGATGAAAATGAAAAAGAAAGTCAAGACAAAAAAGCACTTGGTGAAGAATATGATATAAATCACATTTTTATTGTTTAGAAATATTAAACTCACCATACAGTAATGTAATACCTATAGAGTAAATATGTAATACCTATAGAGTACACATGTGATACCTATAGAACAAAAATTCAAACAAATAATTCATACCTTAATTGAGTTAGTTTGTGATACCTATAGAGTATACATGTGATACCTATAGAGTAAACCTGTGATACCTACACAAAAGTAAAAACAAATAATTCATACCTTTATTGAATGAACACATGATACCTTAAGAGTATACATGTAATACCTATAGAACAAAAAATAGAACAAAAAATCAATACCTTAATTGAGTAAGTTTGTAATACCTATAGAGTATACATGCAATACCTATAGAGTAAACACATAATACCTATCATTAAATCTCAATAAATATAAGTGTAATACCTATAGGGTATACATGTAATACCCATCATTGAATCATCAACTAGGTAATCAGGTGTGTGTGGACGCACACCAACTATGTTAGGGGCGCGTGGGCGGTGCCCCCGGTGCACACAAGTTTTTGCCCCCAACCATTGGGATGCCCTTTATATGTCTAGAAAAAGAAAACAAAATCATTTAGTTCAATTTCATAACAAATTTAAAATATTTGAGGAAAATAAATATTTTTCTTTTCATTTTTTTGTGACATCACAATTCAAAAACACGATTATTTATATGAAATTGGTGCATGGATCCCATGCACTCGTCCGAACCCCATGCATTGCACCCATGCCATGTGTGTATATCTTTCAGTTATTAATTGTACATTTGAAATATTTTCCTACACAATCATATTTTATCTTTAATTGTATTGGTCATACTTGATACTTGTAGTTATATTAGTCGTACTTTTAGGTTTTACAATTATGTTTATGTAAATAAATAAGTAAATATCACATAAATATATAAGCAATATCATATAAGGATATATGTCAAGTTGTGATGAAATTTGTTTTTTTAAGTGAAATTTATCTATATCTATATACATAAATATAAAGAAGACCTTCAATGGAAATAACAATAACTAATTTTCTCTCTCAAACTGACATACTATATTTAGAAATAAAGTAGTTATAGGAGTTAAAAAATGTTAAAATTAAAAGGATTTATACTTTTAGGACATGTTTGGATTGGGGCGGAGGTGGATTTTGTGAGTTTACAAATTAAAACAAATAAAAAGCCAATTAAATTACACAATTAATGAATTAGAAAATATAAATTAATCAAAAAAAAATTCATTAACCCCTAAACTTTAAGGGGTTAACGAATTAGGACCAATTTCGTAAAATTGAGTTTATTTCGTTAACCCTTAAAGTTTAGGGGTTAACGAAATTCTTCAAATTTTTTTCGTTAATTGATTCGTTAACCCCTAAATTTTAGGGGTTAACGAAATTATTCAATTTATTCATTAGTTGTTTCGTTAACCCCTAAAATTTTAGGGGTTAACGAATTTTTTTTCTTCGTTAGTTGAATTTTTTCGTAAACAATTATTTTGGTCATTCCTACATCACAACAATTAAATCACTAACAATAATTCACTACTAATCACAACAATAATTTAATACTACAATAATCAAACAAAATCTCAACTTTCAAACAATAATCAAACTAAATAAAAAACAAAGTATAAATAATCAAACAAAGTATAAACACTAACCTGTTCGGCCATTTAACTTCGCCTAGAAGTGGACCACCGCTGCTGAGAGAAATGGGACAGCAAGAATGGAGGAATCGTCGGCGACTGCTGAGTGGAAGAGCGACAGCTGAGTGGGAGAGAAGAAAGAAAGAAAGATGGGAGGGAGGAAGAGAATTTCGTTAAGCCCTAATTGGGGTGGGGTGGGTGGGGAAATAATGAGGGTAGGTGTGGGACACATTTATTATACTATATATTACAAAAATACATTTCAATTAATATAAATATATATAGATATTATAGTTAATATAAATCAATATATTACACGTGTACTTTTAATTTCAATTAATATAAATCAATATATTACATGTGTCATTTTAATTCTCCTGACATTACCGTACAAATGTTTTTGTGTATTTAGGGACAATATTTTAAATTTTTTGGTATATAGAGTACAAATATTATAATCATGGGTAAAATTGTGTTTTCTTATATAAAATTGGATAGTTTGGACATGCAACTCTATCAATTAATATGAACAAAATATCGAAAAATATTCATACCAGTTTTAATATCAGTGACTCCCACCGATATCCATATGATAAAATTGGGATAACCGTTATTCCATCAAAAAATAAAAAGTTTCACCATAGAAGTTAGGACGTTACTTTTTTTATCGATAGTCTAAATCAGATTTGTTATAGAAACGTATAAAAACTCATGTGAGACAGTCTCACGTGCCATGAATTTACAAAACACCTACTTATAGTGGAAATAGATGTACTATAACTCCAAAAGACATACCCATATTTATACCTATGAAAACATATTTATAAAATACTTACTTATAGATAAAAAACACATAGTTTAATGCATATTTGAATCCTATTGCACGTGAGACGATCTGACAAGAGACACATGTTATTGAAAATTAAAGAATACTAAAACCTAGAGCTGTCAAAACGAGCCAAGCCCGTTGGGCCGACCCGCCTTGCCAGACAAAAATGGAGGGTTGGGTTGAGTAATTTTAGGCCCGCAAATAAGTGGGTTTGGCCCGCGGTGGGTTGGGCTTTTGGTGAGTTGGCCCGTGGGCTTAGTGGGTTGGCCCGCCTTTATTTTTTATATATTTTTTATAAAAAAAATAAAGAGAAATGTTTAATAGTGATGATAATTCGTACCTCATGCAAGCAATGAATTATAGAATGTTGATATGTGTTGTTTATATATAGAAATTAAGAGATTTTTATGAAAACATTATTTTAAAAAATTGCTTTCATATATTATATGTAATTAAATGCATATATATCTTATTAAATGTATATATATGTTACATATATACTCAATTCCTTTGAAATTTAAAAAAAAAATAAAAAAAATGAAAGAATAATTTGGTGGATCGGCCCGCCTAACCCATAATCCATCGATGGGTTGGGTTGGGTTGAGATTTTGAGGCCTGCCATTAAAAAAACCCACCCCACCCCATCAAATGGAAGGTTATGGTGGGTCGTGGGTCGGCCCGTCCCGTCCCGCCGGCCCGTATTGACAACCCTACTAAAACCTAATAATTAGGCACACTGAACGAACCGCAGGGATCTGCAATGTAGCGACTCACCTTATTTATTTATTTTTCTTTTTTAGACTGTCACTTTTATCATCGACTTTGCGTACAAATTAATTTTACCCAAATTCACCCAATTAAGCAACTATTTATTTATTTTCTCAAATTTACTGATCTTTTTTTTTTTTAACCGGGCACGAGAGACGATGATTCGCTACGCCGCAGGTGCACTTCTCCTCCTTGCACTCTCGATCCTGATCGTCGCCGACGGTCAGGATTTCATCAAGCTTCCCTCCGAAGCTCGGCGGTTCTTCAGTGGTTCGGAGGAGGCCGACGGCGGCGCCGATTGTGACTCCGTCGGAACCAGATGGGCTGTCCTGTTGGCTGGCTCTAATGGTTACTGGAATTACCGACACCAGGTGATCATTGTCTCTACTTCTCCTCCTCTCTGAATATTTTCCTGTTTTAGGAATTTGATGTTGATAAATCCTACATTACTTCAGACGCATGAATACCTGGTGCTGGAAGTTTTTTTTGTGGAGCTTCGGAATTTTGATTTGCAATTTATCGCAATTTTTTTGTGAATATTGTGCGATTTTCAGTTTCACTTCAAAAAAAATTAAGCGTTCGAGATATTCGCAAATTAATTTTCCTGTTTTTAGGTATTTCGTTTTTCATACGTTTCTGATTAGTGAATATTATCGGGGAAAGCATGATCCTAACAAACGGTTAAGTATTTTGATGTAGATGTTTTCGGTGTTTACTTAATTTTTGTTAGTGTTTGGAGTGTATCTGTTTGTTCTTGTTGCTCTTGTAAATTTTTTCATTTTCTCAACGTTGAACTTTTGCATCATTTGTTAACTTAGGTCCGAGTTTCTCCACATTTTGGGTAGAATTTAGATTTTTGATGTATTTATGATTTTGTTTGTTGCTCTGATTTTCAGAGACCATGTTTCCACTGTTGATTATTTGTATTCGGGTTTATAAACATGCTACTTTTGGAGATAAAATTTGGAAGTTATTAAGCGGCCAATGTGGCTCACATGTTTTTTATAATGATGAGGCATTGATGATGATTTAGCATCCCAGCTGAATAACTAAATTTTAATTTTGATCTTGACAAAAGTTAGGAGAGTTATATTTTCTCAAAGCATCTTTAGTTGATTGACATCGATGAAATCTTTTTGAAATGTTAGAACTTGATTGAACTTGAATTTAATTGTGGCAAACATCTTTTGGTGAAGTCAAAAGATCCATTCTAAAAAAAACTCAACTGTGGATCTTTTAATCTATTTCATAAAACAGTAATTTTGTAATGATCCACTCTGTTTACAATAAAAGTTTATGTGCGAGCATATCAATTACTATGTAAATGAGCTTTGTATCAGTCAAATGTCGTGTGAGTTAGATTCTGTGTTGCTGAATGAAAAGAAAATAAATGAAGTGTTCTAAAGCAAATGTTCTTGCTAATAAAATTATCTTCCTTCCTACTATTGAGACTGATAATGTCTACCTATTACATAGGCTGATGTGTGCCATGCATATCAAGTCCTAAAACGAGGTGGACTCAAAGATGAAAACATCATTGTTTTTATGTACGATGACATTGCCAACAATAAAGAAAATCCAAGGCCTGGAGTCATCATCAACAACCCTCATGGTGAGGATGTCTACAAGGGAGTTCCGAAGGTTCATTCCATTGTGCCTTACTTCACTTAAGTTGAAACCGGATTTCCTTCTTAGCAGTCTGACTTTTCATGAAACAGGATTATATTGGAGATGATGTTTCCGTCGACAACTTTTTTGCCGTTCTTCTTGGGAACAAAACTGCCGTTAAAGGAGGTAGTGGAAAAGTTGTAAGCAGTGGTCCAGATGATCATATATTCATATACTACTCTGATCATGGTGGTCCTGGGGTGCTTGGTTAGTAACTTCATTGCAATACCATCTATCTGTATCCATCTTTAAATTGCCTGTGTTCAATGCTGTTGATCTTTTGTGAACATGACAAGTTATGACAACCTAAGAAGAAAAATTCTCTCTTATACATTCAAAGTTGTAGAAAATCTATAATTTGTAACCTTGATGGGATAGAGTGCCATTTTGCTTGATTTTTAAGAAAATTTACATATATATTTCCATTTTCTGCTTGATGTTAATACGTATTTCTAAATGCATATATTCAGGGATGCCTACCAGTCCTTACCTTTATGCGGATGATCTTATCAATGTTTTGAAAAAGAAGCATGCTTCTGGGACATATAAGAGCCTGGTAAAGCAAAGCTATCATTTTCTGTATGAAATTGTTAATCAGCTGTATACTAAAATGTGCAAGCTTGATGATCTTTATCATCTGTAGGTATTTTACCTAGAAGCGTGCGAATCTGGAAGTATATTTGAAGGTCTTCTTCCTGAAGGCCTGAATATTTATGCAACCACCGCTGCAAATGCTGAAGAGAGTAGTTGGGGAACATATTGTCCAGGAGATTATCCCAGTCCTCCCCCAGAATATGAAACCTGCTTAGGCGACCTGTATAGTGTGGCATGGATGGAGGACAGGTATGCTAGTTTTCCGACTTTGGTGAATTTAACATTGTTTAATTTGTGTCTGCTTAAAGCTACTTTTCTTGTGTTGTAAAAATTACTATCGTGTTGATTTAATCACTCAAAGACAAGTATCAACAAAGCAGACAAAATTCCCCTTTTAATGGCTCTCATCTTAAAAGGAAAAATAGTGTTAAAATTCTGGCCATGTGATTTATGGGTGCGTGTTTGTGGTTTAACTTTTAAATTGATGTTGTTATTTGCCATCATGAACAGTGAAATCCACAATCTTCGCACGGAGTCTTTGAGGCAACAATATCAGCTGGTAAGATCTTTTTAAATCATTTGTTTACATTGAGCAGTATGTTCTTATGATGCCCTTGTGTTGAAACTCGTCCGTTGGTGGATGTTGCACAATTGCCAGAACATGATATTTTTCAATGATGCATGCTGGCACTAAAGTTTTTATCGAGTCTTGCTGAAACTCATCCTAAAATTCCCATATTTTCCTGATATTGACTTGAGGAGTTGCTGAGTTATGTTGGCATTCGCAGGTAAGGAGGAGAGCCGCTAATGAAAAATCTAATTATGGTTCCCATGTCATGCAATATGGTGATCTGAAGCTAAGTGTGGATAGTCTTTTTATGTACATGGGTACAAATCCTGCTAACTGATAACTTCACTTTTGGGCATGAAAACTCTCTTCGGCCATCTTCAAAAGCTATTAACCAGCGTGATGCTGATCTCTTACATTTTTGGCATAAGGTATGTGACGCTCCTCTGTCTAAATAATTTAAGTCGGTGCTGCAATCATAACGTTTTAAGTATATTTTGATTTTGATGGTCGTGTTATGAGGTAAATATTTAATCATTGGGTGATAAATTGAGATTATTCATGCTGGTTTGTTCTAGTGTACATTATTTGTATCGAGAATTAAGCTTAAGAAACACCTTTGAGTTGAGCTTGATGAGCTGTTTGAATTTCAAGATCTAATACCTGGTTTCCTGGTCAAATCTTTTTTGATGAATGCATTTCTTGATCCCCTCTGACAGTTCATCAAGGCTCCCGAAGGCTCTGCCCGGAAATTTGAATCTCAAAAGCAATTTACTGAAGCTATGGCACACCGAACACACATAGACAACAGTATTAAACTTATTGGAAAACTACTTTTTGGAATTGAGAAGGGTCCTCAAGTGCTGAATACCGTCCGACCGGCTGGAGAACCTCTTGTTGATGACTGGACCTGCCTTAAATCACTGGTAAGTTTCATTGTTTATTTTCCACATATTCTACATATTTGTAGGTAGTTGTTTAGTATCACAAGTCAGCATAATAAAATCTCTTTCTTTCCCTGTGGTTTTAGATTCAGCTCCCACGCAATGAACAAAAATAAGTTCTGTGCTGTCTATTACATAAACCCGAGCGAACATGAATCCACAACTCCGATTTAGAGTTCCTTCGTTTTCTTAGTAATGGAATCCAAACCTAGTACCACCATACAACAAAAATTGGCATTTTTTCTTCAGCATTATTTTGTCATCAGGCCAAAGAAAATAAAATCCAAGTTATTTTGACCAATTCTTTTATCATTGTTAGTCTAGTCATGAATTTGTCAAATTTTGGCCAATTTATTATGATGATCAAAATTAGCTAACATGTGTATTGACGTAAAAGACACCTAAGATATGTGCCTTTAATGCCAATGCACAAGACAACTAATTATCATTACAACAAATTGGCCTAAATTGTACATTATTAGCTGAACCGTGCCTTAAACTCTTCAATTTTAGAAGAATTACTCCAAATAGTTAAATAAAATTAAATTATTTTCCCTCTATCAGACCTTGTTACTATTATCACTTGAATAACTGGATTCTAAATTTAACTCTCTGAGCACAAAGATCATCTCAAGCTGCCAAGCTTTTGTCTTAAAAACACTTGGCTACCAAACTTTCCATATCTAAGAACATTATCTATGTTGATCTGCCTTACAGGTACGAACATTCGAGACTCACTGTGGATCTCTATCTCAATACGGGATGAAACACATGCGCTCTATTGCCAACATCTGCAACGAAGGCATGAATCAAGAGCAGATGTCCGAGGCATCTGCGCAAGCCTGTGCCACATTCCCGTCTTATTCTTGGAGCTCTCTTCACCGGGGCTTCAGTGCTTGATATTTATGGTAAAATCGAAACAATGAACCATCGTATATCTCTCTGTCTTTACTGGATTTGCCCTAAAAGCGCGTTATATTATTACGACACTTTTGGGAAGACAACTGCTAACACCTATATTGTACAGCTTTGAACTGGGGTTGTCTAATGTAAATGATGTCCAATGTTCTTGTTTATGTTGCTCTTCATTCTAATGTACCAGAATTTGAGACTGTAACTTCTTCTTTTTTCCCTAATGAGTTGGGGGTTGGTGAAACGAAGTCTATAAAGACTAGAATACTTGGATGATCCGGGACTGAACCCTTGTCAATTTAATCTGCATCTTTATAAAGATGAAGATACCACTTGTGATACTCGTGTATCAAAAGTGATTTGCGTTGATATAGTACTATTTTATATCTAAAACTTTATAAATGCATAAAAAAATTGAAAAGAAATTAGTGCTCGTTTTTGGCAAGCAGAGAATCCAGATTTGAATAATAGAATCATATTACATAAAATTCTATTCGTAAAATGATTTTTTAAAAGTTATTTTAGTTTTCATTTTAATTCTATAACTAAAGGCACAACACATACTTCTAAGAGCACCACACATCATTATTGTATAGATATGAAAAGACTAAAATATCCTTTATAAAAAAAAATTTATTAAAAAAAAAAAAAAAGGAAAAGCTTTCATCTCCGGCAGCAGCCCCGCCGCTGCAACCCTTCTTCTCCGGCAGCCGCCCCGCCGCCCCCTCCCTTCTTCTTCTCCACCTTCTTCTTCTTCCACCTTCTTCTTCGCTGCTGACCCACCCCCTTCTTCTTCCACCTTTTTCTCCACCCTTCTTCTTCTCCACCTTCTTCTTCGCTGCTGCCCCACCCCCCCCTTCTTCTTCCACCTTCTTCGTCTTCCACCTTCTTCTTCGCTGCTGCCCCACCCCCCCCTTCTTCTTCTTCTTCCACCTTTTCTCCAGTCCCCCGCTGCTGCCCCACCCCCTGCGTGTTCGGCTGGATTGGCCGCGCGCCCACTGCGTGTTCGGCTGCCTTGGCCGCACGCCCCACTGCGTGTTCGGCAGCCCCGGCCGCTTGTCCCGTTGTGCTTTCGGTCGACCAGAACTGAAGCGTGCACGATTTTCCAAAAACACTTGTTCGATTTTTCAAGAAATTCGCCCAAAAAACAGTAATTTTGCACACAACTTCATCAAATTAAACTCTTGATTCACCAACCCATAACAAACCCTAGAGATATTTATACAAATTTCTACAAAAATCAACCAAATAAGTGATGAAAATGAAGAATGAATCGGCCGAATGTTGTTTGGAATGTCGAAGGAGAGTGTGTGGTGCCCTTAGTATTATTGGTATCCAATTTAATTTTTTGTGTGGTGCCCTTAGCATTTGATATTTTAATGAAGGATAGTTTAGTCTTTTCACAATAAAAAAATTATATAAAAAAAAATGTGTGGTGTTCTTAAAAACTTGTGTGGTGCTTTTAGTTCCTCCCTATCAATAATTATGAGCTAAATATCGATAAAAATCGGTATCGATTTCAATATCGGTGGCTTCAGGTAAAAATTATAAGAACATTCATGAATATCAAGGAAATATCGGTAAACATCGGTGAAATATTGATACATATCGGGAAAATATCGGTAAATATCCGAAATATATCGGTAAATATCGAAAAAAATATATGTACCAATCGAAATCGATATTTTGTAAAATCAAGGTACCGATATATTCATGAAAACCGATATTTTCATTCTTGGATAAAAACAGTTAATTAAACAAAAAGAAATAAATAAATAAATACTATAAAAGGAATTAAATTTAACTTAACCACAGTAGATTAGCTAACCAGAGTTAGGTTAATCACATGCTAAGTGCCAGAGCAACCGTTCAGTGAGAAAGTCCGATGAATAAAATAAATAAATAAAATATAAATATGTAGACGGCGAGTTAACAGAAAACAGATTCCGTCTGATCATTTGACGCCGTTAATCGAATCCCTGTGTCCCTATGTGGGACACAGAAACGACGTCTCAAACAGCTCAAATGAGAAGCCATCTAGACCGTCGATTGTTTTCAACGGCTACAGATTGAGAAGTGGAAAACTGGGAGGTATAGAAATGGTGGTTTATTTTTCATTCTATCATTCACGAGAAGAAGAAGAAGAAGAAAGAGCTCCCATCTCTCTCGAAAGAGCTCCAAATCTCTCTCTCCCTTTCTCTCTCTAGAATACTCTCTCTTTTGAATTGGGAAACAGAATTATATTTCAAAGCATTTTGTGAGTGGAAATGTGGTGAATTTGATTTTATCAAACGATTCAAACCTCTTCTTTGAGAAATGAAAATTGTTAGTTTTACGAGTTCGAGTAGGAGGATTCAGGATGGAGTTTCGAATGGTGGTTGTTGAATTACAGACACATTTTCCAGTTGTTGAAGGAGAAGATATCGAACCTTGATTTTGTTCACAGAGATTTCGGGAAGGAAATATTGAGTGCACAGGTTCTAATTTCCTTTATGTTTCCAATTTTTGTTGGTTTGCTTTCATTCTTTTTGCGGAAAAATATCTGAAACTTTTGTTGGACAGGTAGAGTGACGAGAGATATTGGATCAGTTTCCTGGTTAAGAAGATCGGAATTGAAGCTCTGATTTGTTCTCATATCACTGTACAATCGCTTCGTGCGAACGTAATTACACTTAATTTGGAGATTCTTGTGAATTCCACGTATTTGAAGCTCTTTTGCAGAGGATAATCTGAATGTTTGGCCGGAAAACTCAGATTATTTCAGGTAATTCGATTCGTCTTCGATTTCGATAGATCAGAGTGGAGCGTTGAATCTCCATCCTGAGAGATGAAACTTTCTCCGTTTTCGCAATTGCAGATTCACAGATTTATCAGATTTTGTAAGCATAGAGAGAATCTCGATTATCTCCACGGAAAGTGCAGTGAAGAGAATTGAAGTTCGAAGGTAATGCGATACTGATTTTCATTGAAAACTCTACTTCCACAATTTTCAGCTTCATCTTCGCATTTCTTCTTCATAATTGACAAACAAAACCATCAATTCTCTCTCATAAAAAAATTACAATAATTCTGAAATGGTGGGCTATCAACGAGCTCAGGTAACGGCGAACAAACCACCGTGAAATTCAACGTTTATTTTTTAACGGCGGTGGCAGGCGCACAGATGAGGGAGGTGGAGAGGAAAAATACCCATTCCACCAATGGGTTGAATGCAATCAGATCGGAGTCAAGGTCAGCTGGTACGACGTCGTCTGACTTCGTACTGCAGTGGGGGAATCGGAAAAGGTTACGCTGTATGAAGGTCCACGTTAAGGACCACAATGGCTTCACCCTTGAGCCGGCCGGTTCGAGACGGACAGCGGCCCGGGTGGACCGGCGTGTTGTTAGGTCGTATGTCAATAATAATACTACCAAGGATGCTCCCATCTCTTCTAATAACTTCAACAACAATAGTAATAATAGTATTGCTCTTCGAAGCCACGCTGGTGCTACTGCCCATCTCAACCTCCGCCGCCGTCCTCCGTCGCCCTCCCCATCTCCGGCCCATCGGATTTTAAGGTAAACTCCCCTCTTTCTTTTCTTATTTTTATCACACACACACGTATAATAGTCAATTTCGGGAGAAGATTTGTTGTGATTTATTCAAAAAATTAGGGAGAATTTTTGAAGAATTTAAACATGAATTATTATAAAAATTGTTCATCTTCCGATTTGGTTTTCTATTTTTTAATCCATTTGTTGCAGGAATAAGAATATTATTTAGACTTGTTTTTCATTTTTTATGTCAATTTTCTTTTAAAAGTATTACAAAAAATTCAATTGAAATGTCCCTTTACACGCTTTAAACTTTATTTAATCCGAACTTATCTTCAAATCGGAAATTTAATACTTTGTCATTTAATGTAACGAGGAGATAATACAAATAATAGAAAAAGTAACCGCATTTAATATGTATTCTTAAATTTTTATATGAAAATTTGAGGTGGTCTATTTATGATGAACATTGGCGCAATATTTATAGCATGTGTGAAAATAGGTGAAAGCGAAGTTGTATTTTACGAATATATTTTTATCCATCCTTTTATATAATATCTCTTCCTCTATTATTTTACGATTTTACCCATGGTATTTTCATTATTTCCAAATTCTTCCTTGCCATATTTGATATCGTCTTTCTAGGACTCTTAGAAGTATGATCTTTATAATCTTATTGCAAGATATGTTTTAAATGTTATATTAGTATTTTATTGTCTTTATTACGTATCATAATATTTATGAAGTGGGAATTTATTATATGATGTTATATATATGACAAAAACTTACGTACCCCCGGTGCACCGTAGCCCCAAGGGTATAATTAGTTTGATATTAGGTATATATTCATGAGGTATTATTAGTGTATTCATAAGGTATTAGTGTTATATTCTTGAAGGTATTAGTAGTATACTCATAAGGTATTAGTTGCATATTCATAAGGTATTACGTGTATAATTGAAATATATGTTTTAGTAAAGGTATTATTCAAGGTACTACTTGGTACATGTTAAGATATTACACATATTACTTAAAGATATTATAATAAATGTTTGGGACAGACAAGACCTACTATATATATATATATAAAACTATATTCTATTATATATAAAAAAGGGTGGGACATATTTAGGTCTTCACCTACTTTGTTTTACCATGAATAGTTTATTGTTAGATCACAAAAGAGAGAGATATTGAAAATTAGGACACGTAATGTTGTCTGAAATTGCGCTAAATAATTTCAATCCAACGGTTTGTGTTTGCCCCATCTTTCGACGATGTCTAAACACGCACACCTTTTTGTGACGAGTATAAAAGGCTAACTAAAAAAATGAGAACCACATCCTCTCTTAACAAACCCCTCCCCAATATCTACGCAATACCAATCTTCCCAATTTTCTGATCCATAAACTCTACCCCACAAGGGTATCCTAGTAATTTCCCGTCCCCCCATCAAAATCATTTCCTTTTTTCACTGCTGTAAAACTTTCTCTTTCCTAATTATCTGCTTCTTCTTGTTTCTTGTGATTACTATTGAAATCTTGCATTGAATAATCTTTAGGAATTCAGAGAGTTCAATTGTTATGAGGGGGCATAGCAATGGAGTAAGGGGTTTGTTAGCCTCTCCAGAGAGAAAAGGGACTTCCAATAGTAATAATACCATGAACAACCACCAGCATCATAGCAGCAAGAATGGTGGTGCTAGTAGTAATTACAATCATGATAGCAACCACCACGGTGGTGGTTCTGGGTCATCGGAAAATGCCCATGACGGCAAAAAAGGAGGGTCGTTGTCTGGCGGCGATGGCGTGGCCGCCGTGTGGCCGCCGAAGTTTGTGATCGCCTTGACAAATAAGGAGAAAGAAGAGGACTTTATGGCACTAAAAGGGTCCAAGCTCCCTCAAAGGCCCAAAAAAAGAGCCAAGTTTATTCAGCGTACACTCAATGTAAGTTTCTCCATTCCTTCTCTCTCTCTCTCTCTCTCTCTCTCTCTCTCTCTTTTGCATTGATTAAGTAGAAATTATGTGTTGCTTCTTTGATGATTTTGTTTCTCATGATAATATGGTTATAATGGACTTACTAATTGGAAATCTGTAATTTCGATTAAGTAATAAATGTTAATATTTCCTTCTTTTTTGGGCAATATGCCTATTTTTCCATGTGGTAAAGAGTATTAATGATCAGAATTAGGAATTTGTAGATTTCTAATTTTCCATATGTGATTATGTGGGGATTATTAATAATTTATGAGCTACGCTTAATAATTAATAAATCACCCTCCAATTTCAATAGTAGAGTAGGGAATAGAAATAAATTGAAGCTGTAATTATAGATTGGGAATTTAATTGTTTGAGGAATTTAATTATAACTCAACTAGAAATAATGAAAAGTGAGAGAAACTATATTTAAGAATATATATAGTAGTAGTTAGGTTGTGACAGGCATGTGGAGGTTATGAGATTCATAAACGTGGCTTGCACGTGTCACTTTAGCATAAATTCTTGGCCCATCACCCATTAATATTTGTTAATTCAATAGTTGGAAAACTTTGTCTCAGTGTAAAAGTGCTGAAAGCGAAGAAGCATTTAGTGGGGATTTTGGCTTTTACTTCTACCTTTGTTTTCTCTAAATATACTTGAAAATAATTGAGAAAAATAGTTTGTTTTGTTTGAGATTATTTCACATGTAAACTAATGGTTATGGATTTGATTCACAGGTGAAAAATGATCTATCTTACGAAAATTATCCGTAAGAATATCTCAACAATTTTTGCGTTAAAAAAATTGCATAAGAACTTATCTGACCTTAAAATTATACCATTCATGTTTGAATTGGGTTTCAACCAATCTCACATTAAATATGGAGCAAATATGTCATCATCAGATTTTATATATTACAGAATTGTAATCATTTTTCATAATTTCAACACAGCTAAACCATCATTTATTTTGTTAGGAGGGAACATATTAGGCCAGCCCATATGTCTTTATCGTGTTTCACATTAAGCTTGGATTTCAAAATAAAATTTTGATGATTTTTTAAAATTATTTGCACTATAAATCAATAAAAAATAAGAATGAATGAATTAATTTAAATACTTGAATTGCAGCTAGTAAGTCCTGGTGCTTGGCTTTGCGATTTGACCCTCGAACGCTACGAGGTTCGCGAGAAGAAAGTCACCAAAAAGGTGTTACTTTTAATTTCGTTATTTTTATATATTTTCTGAGAATTTGTTGTTTAACTTAATAGTTTTTTTTTTTGTTGAAAAAATAGATGAATAAATAAATATTATAATTTATATTTCAGAGACCAAGAGGGCTGAAGGCCATGGGAACTATGGTGGACTCGGATTCGGAGTAGAAGGAGTTTTAGAATACAGCAAAAATGTGTGTAAATTATGAATCAATGATTTCAATGCTAATTTTATTTTTTTTTCCATACCAAAATCTCTAATATCCAAGTATTTTTTATCTTTCATTTTCATTTGATGTAGGGTTGAGAAAATTCAAGGTTTAAAATTCATAGATTCATAAAATAAATGAATTATAAAAATATATATTTGTTATGAAATTTATAAGATATAAAATTATAATTCATATACAAGAAAGAAAATGTGTAAATTATTGAGTAGATGTTAATGGATACAAGTAGGTTTTGCGTATGAATGATGAAGTCCAGCTTTTAAGCCGAAAAACAAACATAGATTTTCAATTTTGACACCCAAAATTGTAAGAGAAAAACTACAAACAAATATTCTCTTATACAACATAAATGCTATAAATGACGTTTCTAACTCATTTGTATATTAGAGTTTTTTAAAGTGTAATTTGAAATTCAGAATTGAAAATAATCCAACATAAATCTTTGAACTTCAATCCAAATTCAATCTTAATTTAATCTTAATTAATGGCATATTAAATTCAGAATTGAAAATAATCCAACATAAATCTTTGAATTTCAATCCAAATTCAATCTTAATTAATGGGCCTTTCATGCCATTCAAATTTCTTAGCCTACAAATTTCTAAATTTAAATTTTCAGTAACTTCGTACATATTTCCTTTTTATTTAAAAAAGAAACTCATATATTTGATAACTATCTTCGTTACTTATAAGAGAAACGAAATCGATTTTCAGTTGGATTTCGAATAAAAAATGATTATATCTGAACTGAAAATTAGATAATAATCTGCAAAAGAAAGCAGAAAAACAGGCAATTAACATGATAATAATAATACTATAAAATGGAGATATAAATGGCAAATAAGTACAAAAGCAAATAATATAGCATATGAAGAACACAAATCCCCAAATAATGAAATGTCATCAGAAAACGAACAGATCTGCACAAAACACTCACAAATCCCTAAAATACAATCGCTCTATGAACACACTCACTATCGGTATGCAGAAACTCTATAAAATGCTTCAGATCCGGAGCGCAGATCCGAAGACGAACGAAGCCACGGCGAAGGCGCAACCAACCGCGAACGACGGCGACGCAACTCCAGCGGAGGAGGCAGGAGCTGGTGCCGGCGCCTCCTGCGCCGCCGAGCTACCGATGACAGCGAAAACCGTCAGCACCGCGGCCGTGGCCAGGATAGCTTTGCTCTGAAACACCGCCATTGCTCCGCCGCGTGAGTGAGTGCCCTGATTTTCCGAGCGTGTGTTTGGTGTGTGTAGTAGTTGAGTAGTGAGTGGCAGAGCGGAAAACAAGGGAGTGAGATGCTTTATATTAGAGAAAAGCATAGAGAGAGAGAGGGGGGGGGGGGTCTCGGGCAGGGGCTAGGTTGTACGGGCAGCTACCCGGATAAACAGACTGGCGAGTGGCGGGCAGACAGCTCATTGAAACGGCGCCGTATTGGGGAGTTAGTTGGTGGCGGGCAGACAGCTAATCGCGTAGTCATTTTCAGTAATAGAAATGATTTAGAGTGAATTAAGGATTAATAATTATTACAAAAACGGACATCTGTCCAGCTGTTCTGACCGTTGGTACAGTTATTACGCAGATATTTGTACACTGGACGAATTGGGAGCTGCCACGTCAAAAGACACGAGTCAATGAAGCGTTACTTTGCAAGTAAATTGGAAATGAGATATTCTATTACACTTGTTATTACATCTTCTATTTCAAATTAATCACCACATCACGTATATTCAATGACATCATTAATTAATATGTGACGTGTATTAAATGTTATGTAATATGAGATGTTACAGCAAATGTAATAGAATATTCAGACTTGGTAAACTTTGGTGGAAAAAGTCTCCACTCTCTAGCATCTTCTACAGCTGGTTGGAGAGTGTGACATGTACTTCCAACTATATAATAACATTATTATTTCTTCTAATTTAAAATTATATAACCGTTGAAAGAAGGAAATTTTTATTCCTCTAATATAACGTCACAGTGACTCTTATTTATTTGCCGACTTTATGAATAAAAATGTGTAAATTAAAAGGGTTAATTATGTAAAATAACACGAATAGTGTATAATTTTAATTACCATATTAAGTTTTGATTATAACATAATACATACTTAATTTAACACTTATTTTAATTCAAGATTTATTTGGATTTTTCAATTTCCAGTTGCTGAAGTGGAGTCTAATATACATATATATGTGTTAATTGTATACATGTACTTTTTATAAATAAAATCATCATCAACATGTAAATTATTTATACGACAATAATTAACTCATACAATTTTTGTTCCAATTTAGTAATCGAAGCCCCAAAGACGCAAACAACATATCTCGAATCAATTATCATCCACAAGTAAATATATACATCAACAATTAACTTATATAATTTGAACTTCATGTCAGCAATTATAACCTGAAAAATCCAAGAATGTCCGGAATTTAAAAAAAAAAGTGTTAAATTGAATGTTTTTGATATTACAATCTAAAGTTCATGCAGCAATTAAAGTAAATCTAAGTTGATGTTTTTCATGTATACATTTACTTTTACAAGTTCTTATTTTTTTGGGAAGATCTTTACAAATAATTATTTGTACATTATGAATTGTAGATTATATTTTCAGAAATGTGTTGGTTGGGTTTCATCGTATCAACAAATGTATGTCTCTAGGATACATGAATGCTAACATATAATAAAATATATATACTATATATACACTTCTTCATTAATTTTATAATATACGTAATGATATACTTAAAAAAAAATTGAAGGGTACGTCATGCGTGATAAATTTTGTAAAAGTGTTTGATAAATATTTTAAAAGTAATTCTTGTTTTTATTTCAAATGAATATCATTAACTATATATATGCTTATAACCAATTTTTGAAGTAAAGAGAACTCTATTAATTATTTATTTCAAAACATGATATAGCTAGTTCAAAAGAACCATCATCGTGCAACAAATTAACATCATATATGAATGCATCTTTACAATATCTCTTAATAACAAATTAAAGATTTCAATTTCTCAAAAGTTTTACAATTGATGTATTTAAAATCCTAAATATATTGGTGCTATCAAGAACAATGCTTCCAAAGAAGATGGAGAGAACTTCCTAGCAAAAAGGTAACAAATAGAAGAGGGCTCATCATCATCATTGTACAAACAACTATGATCTTCATACATTCTCTTTATGAGTTCCTCTGTTATATCTTCCCCATCAAATGTTGCTGGATGGGGCCCACCCCTCGTCCAGTCGACCCAAGTCGTGCTTCTATTGGCCAATAGATGTGCGGCTTGAATAGTCAACAAAGTCGAAAAATAATGCTCGTCAGGGGTAGCATGGTGGTCTACAAAACTCATCAAAGTTTGAGTACAATTTGGTATCCCGAACAATATAGAGAGCTAGTTCTTTATTAATTTCGAACCATTGGGACCCTTTTCGCCACGTGGCTTTGTTGGCATTGGCCAACAACACACTGATCTCATTATTATTGTGTCCTCTCTCGTATGACCAAGGGTCATCAAATGCCCCAATGAAGCTATATTTTGATTGAGTTATGTAGTTGTGGATGACATTGAACTTGTAGAGGGGAATGCAGGATTCGGAGACCAAAACGAACCATTCGTTGGAGATGTCGTTGAGCAAGGCATTCGCTAGAAGTCGCCTCTCAGCGTCGCACATAGTCATTGTTCCCCATTCAGAGACCTATATATACGATGAAAAGAAAAACAATGAGAATTGATATGAAATTATATTTCTCCACGTGTTCAGGACACTGGTAGATTTCCCACCTCGAGCTTTACTAGCTCGAGAAATAACTTAGCATGTTTGAACAATCACGTTGACCTTTTGAGATATTCGAGCTTCTACAACTTCAAGATGCATGAAGAAAAGACAAAAGATTCTACCATACAACTAAAACACTAAAACCAAAAATCATTAGACCATGTCTCAATTATTTCACAAACAAGCATTCAACAAACAAAAACACAAGAAACCATGCATGCAATTAACAATGAACATGATATATATACCTTGCTAGGTACTTGTCTCTTGTAAAACACAGAAGAAGATGGATAATGAGGTCGAAATGAAGGCGATGAATGTATGTAAATTGAGTATCTTCCATCATGCCCCTTAAAGAACCTCTCCCAAAGAGGAGCTAGAGGCAACATTCCCTCACTCAAGAACATAAACGCGATCTTAGAAACGCGATTTTTCTTGATTCGGGGCATGGAAGATGCCCTCAATAACAACTCTTTGTCACTCATACTATGCATCAAGTTGAAGGCTGGATTGATCCATTCTTCTAGCTTTTCTACTTCCTCTACATTGGAGTGAAGCAAATTAGGGTTTGCAGCAATTTTTGAGCTTTGATTTCCAAAATGTTTTATCATGTAGATGCTGGTTATGGAGAATGAAAACAAAAAAAGTACAAGTAGCTGAAGCAGGGCTTGAGGCAAAGCTTTGGTTTCACCTTTCTTGCGTACAAACATAGGACCTTTACCATCTTCCATGGGTACAACCTCTCAATGCATCTAAACAACAATGCAGCTCAAAAAGACATGAATTTGTACATGAAAAAACATCTATAAGAGAGAGAGAGAATTAAATTATTTATTAGTAACTTGTACGAGCTGTTATATTTGATATCTCATTTTATATTATACTGATCGATCATGTATTGATTTCATATGATATAATATAAATGGTTTGTTGTTATGATTTTACTTTATATGAAATGAATTATGAACAACCTCTCATGATTTGTATTTTTATATCATTAATGGATATTAGACGTTGATGAGTACTACTATAAATCCTATATATATAAATATATAAATATATATATATATGGTAGGTAATATTCAACGTATATATCCAATTTGTAACAAATTATTGACCAACATTTTAGAAGTAATGTGGATGGGATATAAGTTGTCTACCATAAACCCATGCACGACCAATTAATCAAATAATTAACCACTTTTTTAAATAAATAAAACAAAACAAACGCCAATAATTTGGATGAATCTTGATAATAATATCATAAATTAATATTGAAGTTTCAGAATATATATGACTATTTATTTTCTATGTATGTACAATGTACATGAGCCGACAACATTTGCATCATTGACATTTGTTATATTGTAAAGATCACGATATATAGTGGAGACAAATTTGTGCTTATTCTTCCAATACCAATTACTCTCCATTTACATTTCTCATAATTTATTTTTATGTCTCAGTTGGGTGATTATAGAGTTGGAAAGCATACTTTCTTAAAGCATCAACTTGAAAGAAATCAAGTGGGTTCAATGCAAAAATAACCTAACCTATTAGTTTTTTCAATATCCAATCTGAACTTTTTTTTATCAGATTGCAACTAGAACTGTTTAAACTATTTTCCTAGCTATAAAACGTGAACCCATAACACGCACGTTGACTTTATATGTCATCTTAAATTAAGAGTTTGCTAGACTACCGCAGGTCTTCAACACGCGGATCAGATATTCACGTTTTTATTGGAAAATGGGTTAAAAGATGTAATTTGATAAATTTTAGTAGTTTAGGTTGCGATCTGATTAAACAATATTATATTAAAAACTTAAAAAATTCAATTAATTAAGTGATTTTTTTCATACTAGAAATCTAGATTCTCAAAAAAGAAAAACCAAGAGTATATAAAGTTAAGCTAATTGGGCCAAATTCTATCAATGGGTCAGTAGTAGAAGTCCATGAACTTAAGAAATTAAATTTTAGGTCCCATAGTCATATAAAACAGCATCTCTTTTATTTTTTATTCCTCGTTAAAATCAATAAAACTGTATTTTTCTCTAAAAAAATTAAAGAGAAAAAAATACCATGTGATAAATAACTCACATAATTAAAAAAAAAAGGTATGTTACAAAAAAAATGAGATTAATTCAAATGATATGGATAGTGCAAAGTGTGAATAATTCATAAAAATACGATAAAATAAAGACTTAGAACAAAGTGTAAATAATTAATTGAGATTCAAATGATATGGAAAGTAAGTCATGCAAAGTGTGAATCATTCATAAAAGTACAATAAAATAAAGAGTGACACTTGTGTGCCTCGGGGCCGGTGCCCCCAACTTAACCTATTATATGGTGTTATATATATACTCTATAGATATCATATGTATACTCTTTAGGTATCATAATTATACCCGTATATACATATGATATCTGTAGAGTATATGTATAACACCAAGAAATGTAACACCTATAGAATATATATAAAACATATGAAGAGCATGTGTATAACACCTAAATCTGTGCCCCTATATGTCTCAAGGTATATAAGTTTTGTCCTAAAATAAAACTTAGAACAAAGTGTAAATAATTAATTTGTGTTTTCAAAACCGCATTAAAAGCTAGCAACGTGGGGTGGGTGCAATCTATATATTGTAAACACACGCTAATTAAATTAATCAAATTTACTACTCTTATATTTTTTATTTTCATATCTTATATATTATTTTGTAACTTCCACTCTATATATTGTAAACACACACTAATGAAATTAAAAAAATTGTACCTTTTATATTTTTCTATATCTGTAATATACAAGATATAAAAATATGGCTGATATGAAAATCAGTGGTGAAGATTTTAATCTAAAATCCTGCACATTAATCAATTTACTCTTCTTATATTATTCCATTTCTATAATATACAAGATATGAAAATATAATATACAAGATATGAAAATATCGATATGGACATGATCACGTAACTTCCAATCCATATCGTCATATTTTTATGATCACGTAAGGGTTAAATTCAATTTTAGTCCATTTAAAAATTAATTGTCCAATTTTCATCCACCATGGAAGCGGTTTTCAATTTTAGTCCAATTAAGTCAAAAATCGTCACTATTTGGTCCACCATGAAAGTGATTTTCAATTTTCAATTTTAGTCCAATTAAGCCAAAAATGGACCAAATAGTGACGATTTTTGGATTTATTGGACTAAAATTGAAAACCTCTTTCATGATGGACGAAAATTGGACAGTGACTTTTTATATGGACTAAAATTGAATTTTCTCACCACGTAACTTCCTTAGACATAAATTAGTAGTGAATATTTTAATCTAAAATCCTCCTTTATATAGGTAGCAGTTATGAAGACAAAAAAAAAAATCAGCAGAAAAAAATGAAATTGACTAAGTCTTTCAGTATTGATTGTGATTTAACATTTTAATTTAATATCCTCCCATAATCAGCAGAAAAGAATGAAACTGACTAAGGATTTTAATCTAGATCCTCTTTTATAGGTTACAGTTAAGAAGGCACAAAAAGAAATCAACACAAAAAAAGAAAAAAATTAGCAGAAAAGAATGAAACTGACCAAGTCTTTCAGTATTTTGAGTATTGTGATTTATTTGTGGTGAAAATTTTAATTTAGAATCAGCAGAAAAGAATGAAATTGACTAAGCATTTCAAGGATTGTGATAATTGACTAAGTATTTCAGTATTTTGAGGATTAATTGTGAGATCTGTGATGAAGATTTTAATTTAGAATCCTCCTTCATAGGTGGCACTTAAGAAGACACCAAAAAATTTAGCAGAAAAGAATGAAACTTAAGTGGATGATTATGGTGTTATTATTGCAATCCATTTTCACCATTGTTATGTGTGGAAGAATGGTTTTTAATGCTTCACTATCTCTCAATTTAGAGAGAGAAACTAACCTGCACAAAAGCCATGTTATTTTCACCATTCAAGTAGTACCCTAATCCCATCTTTTCTTAGAACATTTCTTCTTAATTTCATTATGGGCTTTTTTTTTTCCTCACAATTTCTTGTTTGATATAAAAAATGAAACAAGAAAAGTAGTGGTTGATATTTAATTCCAATGAAAACTGATTTTGTGTGTTGTTTGATAGAGTGAAGATGGAGATATCATTGAGTGCATAGATATATACAAGCAACCTTCTTTGGATCATCCATCTTTAAAGAATCACAAAATCCAGGTAAAATCAGTTTAACCTTGGAAAAATATGCATATTAACCCCTTCCTTTACTTAATTTCAATATTTATACTTATTCTTTTCTCCCATATATTGTTTTCTACTATAATTCTTGTTTGGTTTAATTTCAATTTTGATCCGTACATATGACTCTTTCCATTTTTGGACAATCAAGTATACGTTTTCAAATTTTGAATCTGTTTGTTTCTACTTTTTCAAATTTTGATCATATTGTTCAATTTTAGTCCTATATGTTTCAAAAAAATTTCAAATTTAGTCCAATTTCGGTCGAAATTATCGAAATCGCCGATGTCACGTAAGATTTTCCGACGGCCATCCGACCAAAATTGGAAAAATTTGAAACATATAGGATCAAAATTGGAAAAAATAGAAACATACATGACCAAAATTGTAAAATATATACTTGATTGTCCACAAATAGAAAGAATCGATACCAAAATTGAAGTTAACCGTTTTATTTCATCCCACTCCCATATAAGTCATCAAATTATAGCATCTATATATTATTGTTTGACACAGATGCATCCAAGCTACAAAGTAGACTCAGAAACAAAGGAAATTGAAGGAAGTAGTCAAGGCTATAAGCCTATGAAATTGGCATCACAAAGATGGCAGAGAAGTGGAAGTTGTCCTATGGGTACAATCCCTGTAAGAAGGATTGATGACAAAAACGATGTCGTTTCAAGAAAAGTGACGTCGTCGTTCGACTACAATAGACAACTAAACGAAACGAAAGTGTTATATCTTCTACAGAAGAATCATTCAGTAAGTCAAGTGTGTGTGTATATATATATATATATATATATATACATGTGTGTGTGTGAGGATCAATGTATGTTGGTTCAACTTGGTTTAATTTTTATATTCGATCAAATTTAACGTCCATTCGACATTTGAAGTATAGTTGGGAATCATACACACAGAAGGGTATGCTTATTATGGGGCAAAAGGAGATATAAAAGTGTGGAATCCTCATGTCGATTTGGATGATGATTATAGTACGTCGCGTGTGGCTTTGAAGAGTGGCCCGATTTCTAACTACGAAGCCATGGAAGCTGGATGGGTGGTGAGTTATAAACTAGTGATCGTGATGTCATTTATACACATAACGTGGGTTGGTGGTTATTATGGAATGCTTGATGAAAATGATGTGTAATAGAGGATCTTACTTCATCATCTATTTCAACAACTTTTCATTTAAATGATACCCTAGGTAAGTGTTTGAAAAGATGTTTTCTTAAGAGCATTTACAGTGGTAGTAAAAATTGGGTTATAGTTATATAACTATAACTATATCACCATTGTAGGCTCATGATGGTAACATGTTGGTTATAAGAAGATAACCAAGGGTGTCATGGAGTTATGACAGACTAACCAAGAAAAATAAAAGACAGAGAAATATTTTGTTATTTCTTCCTCTTTTTTTTTATTGGTTGAATATCAACATTTGATTAGATTGTAGGTTAAAAAAACGGGTTATAACCAAGTAAATGGTTGGAGGAGATAAGAAAAGTGATGGAATGATGAGGTGGAGAGGAGGTGGAGAAGAGAAAATCTAACTATAACCAATATCATTGTAAATGCTCTAAAGTTGAATTGAAAGGGTATTTTTGTCCAAAAAGTTGAAAGTAATCAGAAAAGACGTAATTTTACAACATACTATGTAGAAGACATTCTATTAAGAAATCATGTTGTTTGTTATAGTTACTGAACATGTCATCATGCTGTTTGTTATAGTACTTTATTGAACATTGTGACATGCATGCATGTTTTATAGTAAATGAGATCCTATGTACCACTTACACATCCCTGTACCACGCGTGTACCACATTCCAAAACACGTTAGATTAGTTTTTGAAGTAAAAACGGTTACAAATTAAAATATTGTTTTAGTATCAAAACAACGTAGTTTTGATGTGGGACACGGCTTTTTGGTACATAGGATCCGATGTGATATTATAGCTTATGTAAAAATAATATGTTTGCATGTTTGATAATATTGTGTTTCTTTACTAGGTTAATCCAAAGGTCTATGGGGATAGACAAACTCGTCTCTACGTTTATTGGACAGTAAGTACAAATATATATACCTATATATCGACTTCACTATCAAAAAACATTATATGAAACATGCATTTTCTATATTATTTTAGAAGGATTCGTCTCAGAAAACAGGATGCTTTGATCTAACATGTCCGGGTTTTATCCAAACGAGCAACGAGATAGCACTCGGAGCAGCAATATACCCGATCTCAAACCCCACAGGACTCCCATACCAAATAACAATCTTGATCCACAAAGTAAATAATCAACAATTAAGCAAAACATTACTTATAAACCCTAGCTTTCTACAACACTTTTTCTTGAATTTTCTTTTTTCTTTCACGAATGTAGGATCTAAACACGAGCAATTGGTGGGTGCAATACAACGAAGAGACATACATAGGGTATTGGCCATACGATCTGTTCAAGATAGTAAGTCATCATGCTGAAACAGTTCAATGGGGAGGAGAGGTATATAGCACGAGAGTCGGAACAACTCCACACACTGCAACGGAAATGGGGAGCGGCCGTCTCCCGGATTTTATTATGCAGACGTCGGGGTTTGTGAAGAGGATGAGAGTGATGGAGAACAACCTTGTTTTGAGGTTTCCACAGTGGACTAATAGTTATACTGATGAGTATAACTGTTATCAGACTTATTTCATGCATGATTTTGTTGATGAGCCTGAGTTTTACTATGGAGGCCCTGGGAAAAGTCCTATTTGCCCTTGAAGGCTACCTAGCCTTTCTTTGTTTGGAGGTCAATAATTAGCTAGTACTTGATCGTATAATATACATGTTTAACATATATACATATATATATTTTGCATGATCAACATTTACTATGTGTTTGTGTTGTTTTGATTAGTTGTGATGCATGTTGAATCATGATAATTTGGTCATGTTCATTAGCAATCAAGATTCATGGTTGTGTTAAACATGCATGTATATATATGTATATAGAGATGAATATTGGCGTTAGTCTTTATATTGTGCAACTCTTGAAAAATGAGTATTTATAATAATTTGTTTTGCGAATAGTACTCTGGTTTTTGCGATGACAATTTATCGCAAAGAATGCTAATATAAATTGACTATTTGTTGTCACAAAAGGTAATGAAACAAATACACTAGTGATATCAATATCGTCGAAAAAAAAATTATGAGAGGCTTTTGCGACAATAATTTAGCGACATTCGCAAAATGTTTCTCCGGCAACATATTTTGTTGTCCCCCAAAGTACTCAATTCTCTTATAGTGGTTTTTTTTTTTAACTCCGTTGAAATCATGTTTATTTAATTTGTTGATTATGTTCACAAAAACTCACGTAAGACCATCTCACGGATAGTTACCATGAGACGGAGTCCCATCATCCAAATATAACATATGAATCGTAGGGTTTGATTATGGGTAATTGAATTAAAGGTTAACCCGTCTCACACAATACTATAAAAATCCGTGAGACGGTCTCAAAAAGACTTATTCTCATGTTTAAACCTAACATGTGAATTGTAGGGTTGGATTATGGGTAGTTGAATTAAGAGTTAACCCGTCTCACACAATACTAATTGTAAAGATCAATTCGAAGTATTGATTCTTTTCACTTAATTAATTCAGTCTAAACTTTTTCTTTTTTTTTATCTGATTGCAACCTTAAAATTTTAGAGTTTATTTGATTGCAAACTAAATCACTTTTCCAGTCATTTTTCCAGTACATGATTTAGTTTTTTCACTTTGCAACCCAAACTATGTTGTTTTCATCCAATTACAATCTCTAATTTAGGATACATTCTGATAAATTTCAAAACTTGAGGTTACAATTATATAAAAAAAACACAAAGTTTAGGTTGCAAAATAAAAAAATTAAATCACATGCATATCATGTGATCTCCACTTCGACGAGAAAATCGCAATAGGATAAAGTTTAGAATGCTACATTGCATTTGAAAAGAAAAGAAAAAAAGATTACAATTTTTTTTAAAAAAAAATTGTACTTTAAATTTTTATTTACATGTCACCCCACTTTTCTAAAATTATTGAAAAGAAAGATAACAACAAAAGGATATTTTCTTTGCATATCCAAAAAAATCTACTTTCAAATATGAGCATATATGGTTTGTATTAAACCTTGTTGTTATATTACTATTTATGAACATACATATTTTGGGATTGCTCAATAGGCAAAGATGACCTAATTAACTAATGTCCTAAATCTAGGAAATTGTGGTGTTCTTTGCTTCCAAATTTCAATAAATTTTCTTGGCCACTTATTGCAAATCTCAACTGAAGTTTGGCACAGAATTCCACATGTAGTGTTTTAGATCTGCCCTTTTTCTAAATATAAACATCACTCATAAAATTAATAACAATAGACAATTGGAAATTTGTGTGGTTATGATTGTTTCTAGTTTTTTTTTTTTTTTTTTAGAAAAATATTGATTTGGGATGTCAAAACTATTAATTATTTCCTTTTTCTTTTCCTTTCAAGATTAAATTTTGTATCCATTTATAAGATCATGTTTTATAAAATAGATATACACTAGTATATATCCCGAGTATCACACGAGATTTTTTAAAATTAATATTAGTACAAAATTATTAAACAAATGCATCACATTTTGAGTAAGAAATAATAATACATCGAATACACATGAAAAATGTTACTTATCGAAAACTATTTGCATATTCACATAACTTAAAAAAATATTTGTATTTTTGATTTGTAGGTAATACATATACCTTAACCATATTTTAAATTAAAATTAAAGCAAAACTAAAATAAATAAAATACAATATATGTAGTATTTTTAGTGATACATATGTAGTGGTTATTCCTTTAGTATATATAAAAAATATATCTCGTCATTATTAACATAGTTTTATAATAAAATATTGCAAACAACAACTTTTTCCACACATTATTTGACCTCCAAAATATAATCATATCCAACATAAATATATACTTTTAATTATTTAAGTTTATTACATAATCAAAAATTTCAAAATTTGATTTCTCCCCGACCTTCCAATAAGAAATAAACATAGTTTATAATGAATATTATATGCCTTGGTTGTTTTTCATCATTACGATCTTTCATTTTTTTGGTACAAATCATTTCATTTCTACATTTTAATATGTTGTATACTATCTTTATGTTTGATCAATCAAGGTCAAACACAGTTTTTAGATAAAATTCGGTATGCACTAATCAAATTCTTATTTCTTGGAATTCTATTTTTATTCTTTTATAGAACATTGTTTTTTATAGAACATAGTTCTTTTAGATTTTGATGTTAGCTAGGGTTTAAGAAGATAAAAGAAACATGAAAGATGAAGAAAGAGATATGGAAGGAGAGAAATATCTAGTACTTCTTTGGAAGGGAAGGGCATTCTAGTCTTTTCATGCATATTGAATTCATTAAGGGGTGTGATTAGACAATGTGGTTTATGGAAAAGTGCAAGAAAATATTGCTTAATGCTTACATGTCAAGATTAGCTGTCCTAAAATGATTTTATTAAAATAAAAAGAGACCAAAAAATTGAACTTTCTAAAATTTGATAACTATCTCTTTACGAGGTTCTAGGTTCTGTTCTATCCAATTAATGGGCCCACAGAGCTTTGCGCTTTTCTCCTCTCTCTCTCCTCCCTTTCTCTCTCTCTCTCTTCCTACTCACGCGCCCCCGTTTCTCCAGTTCCCGAATCTAATTTCTTTGTTTTGACCCCTGTTTTTCTCTTTAATCATTCCTTCATTGCCTTGATCTCATTCCCAAAAGTTTCTTTCTACTTCACATTATATGGTCTTGCAAGAAAATATCTTTCTCTGAAAATATCTCTGTGTTTTTTCCTCAGTGGTGGTGGGTTTTTTTTTTTTTCAAGAAAGGGGAAAAGAATCAATTTTGGTGGAGAATTTCACTTTTCAGGAAGTGGGCTTTGCTTTGCTTTGTTTTGAGGGATATGTTGATGTAGTGTAGCTAAGTAATTGGAAGTAGATATTTCTGAAGAACGATTTGGACTTTCCTAGTTGAATTCTGTCATATATATTCTGGAAATCCCTTTGCTTTCTTTGGAAAAAGGGTTTGATATTTGCACGAAGTTGTTGGAGATTCTGCACAATTGGTGATTTCTTGATTTGTGTGTAGAATAGTGAGTGAGAGAGATAGAGAGAGAGAGAGAGAGAGAGAATGAAGAGAGGAAAAGATGAGGAGAAGGTTATGGGGCCTATGTTTCCAAGGCTTCATGTGAATGATACTGAGAAAGGAGGGCCAAGAGCACCTCCAAGAAACAAGATGGCTCTTTATGAGCAGCTCAGCATCCCTTCTAAGAGATTCAATCACCCTGTTCTTCCACTTAGCTCTAATAACAATGCTACTAATATAGAGCCCCCTTCAAGCCAGGTGATTTTCTCAGAAATTTTCCCCTTTTGCATATTGATCTTATTTGGGTTTCATAGAGCTTGGTTTTATGCTGAAGTTTGTATACATTTGATCTTGATTGTCTCATTGGATCACTTAATTTGTGGTGGATTAGCTCTATGTAGGATAGTTGCAGTTATTTGGTTGATTGGGTTCATATATGTGATTCATTTTGATTCTGCATAAATGAAATGATCTTGAAAATCTATAGTTTTGCTCATTAAGATGTAGCATATTTGGTTAAGCTTAGGTTTACTTTTTGTTTGGGTTTGGTTTGGGATGGGAGCTCATAGGGAGGGAGACTATGTTGTAGTGGTTAGCTTGAAGAATTGTAACTTTACAAACTGGGAATCGAGATTTTCTTGTGGTTAGCTCTTGTGGGGTTGTTTCACTTTGTGAGTACACTAAAATATCTCCTGATGAATCATCACAATTTGTACTTGCAGGGAGTTCAAAGTGAAGGGGGTATGTTTAACTCATACCAGAAATCTACTCAACAGCAATCTGAGAAGCTATACGGCCAATATCACGATTTCAGCATTCCATTGACACAAGTCAAGCAGAGAAAGAAGTCTGACGAAGACGACTTTAGAGTTCCTATTTTCTTCCAATCCCTCCAAAGTCGAGAATCTGATAGATATGCTAATGGGGAAAAACTCACTCCTTCCAACCCTTCTAATTTCATTCGACCATTGACTTTCCATAAATTCCAAAAAAGGGGCACACATGATAGCCCTATGAGTCAAGACAAAAGCCAAAAGGAAGAGAATCCAAAAGAGTGTACAACTGATCAAGTGAAAGCCGCATCTTCCTTGAGTACTGAGAAAGCTGTACGTCAACATGATACGTTAGTGTCTCGTGAGCCAAGAGATAGTCCTGCTAATAGTATAGACAGATTAGAGACTCATAGCATCGTTCAGCCTGAGCTCAGTGATGATTCCCTACATGTTTTGGGTGAGAGAATTCCGGCCTTAGACAAAAACAATTCTTGTGCTCCCATGAGAACTTGTCCATCAGAAGACGAGAGAAGTTCCCGTGATCTCAGAAATGACACGGGAGGGCTAGACAAGTCATTTAGATCAGCACCTATGAGGAGGAACTTGGAGAGGGGAGACAGTTTGTCCGGGACTTCTGTTGTCGATTCCGTCTCCAGGTTGGATATGACACCTGATGATGTGGTGGCAACAATAGGTCAGAGACTTTTTTGGAAAGCCAGAAAAGCTATTCTTAAGTAAGTCATTATTATGCTCTGTTTGTTCTGTTATTTATGTTACTCTTTGTAGCCTTTGGATAAAATTACCCATTCTTCATCTTACAACTCGGCATTTGTTGTATCTATATGCATGTTGAGTTGATTGGTGATGAGGTGGCTGAGAGTGTGAGACTCTCTGAATATATCTGAAGAAAATGTATAAGAACTTGTCTTTTCTTGAAACAAATTTTTTTTTCCACTATAAGCAATCTTCGTGTTGAATTATCAAGAGAAAAATTACTCTTTAAAGTTTATCTTGAGTTCTTGTATAACTTATCATTGTTTTCTGGGGATCATATGATCTGAATGCTGTTACAAAGGTTTCTATATTCACTTTCACTATACAAAACTGTTTTGTTTTATATTTAGGTATCCAAGAATGCAGCTATACATGCTCGTAGATTCCTGCCTCTTTCCTCTCTATTATGTGTGTGTGTGTGTGTGTTTTTTTTTTTTTTTTTTTTGGGGGGGGGGGGGGGGGGTGTAGCTACTTGCAAAGACAATTAAACGTTAGTGAATAACATGGCGTGAATCTCATGGATTGAAATTTTGTCGTTGTTATGGCTTCATATTTATCGAGAACTATTATATACTTATGCTTTCTCATTTTGATATTTTCTGAATAGATATTTATGGGCAAACCAGTGAATCTTCTTAGCCATGTGCAATAATAGTTGAGACTAGTCCTGGATGATTGTGTTAGATATTCTTTAACCGTTTCATATGCTTCGATCTGCTTGTTACTTATCTTTCTTTTTCCTTTTATTGCAGTCAACAAAGAGTTTTTGCGATTCAAGTATTTGAGTTGCATCGTTTGGTAAAGGTGTGTGAAACTACATTCTTGTGAATTATCATATATATTTTTTCCCATCTCGTGTTTGTGTTTCGATTTTCTACATCTGAGTATATAATGTTATTATCAGGTTCAGAGATTGATCGCAGAATCGCCACAGCTTTTGGTCGACGAGTCAGCCTATTTGGGAAAACCAAAGAAGGATTCGTTTGGATCAGAAATTGCATTAAATTGTCCTGTTAAACCAATTCCTAAAGTTTCCAAGCAAAGAGACGAACCAGATAAACCGAGTCAGAAGAAGGAAAGCGCAGCCGAGAACACCATTGGAAAACCATCTTTTTCATCCATTCAAAACAGTGTACCGCTTCCTAGTAGCCGGCCGTTGAACGGAAACTCTCGAGCACCGTCCGTAAGTAGCAATCCTAATGCTAGGCCGCCATGGTGCTTCAATCAACCTCCAGGGCACCAGTGGTTGATCCCTGTGATGTCTCCATCTGAAGGACTAGTGTATAAACCGTACCCCGGGCCTGGGTTCACCGCCCCGTCCTGCACTGGCTGTGGCCCTCCCAGCCCTAATCCATTACCTTGTAATTTCGCAAGTCCCCCGTATGGGATTCCGGCCTCACATCCCCACTACCAGATGCCGTCTTTTCCTCAGAGCCGGCCCCACGGCTACTTCCCCATGTACGATATGAATGGAGTTGCATTCTCGGGTTCGTCAGCCGAGCAAATGAACCCTCCCCCGCCAATCCCTAATCGAACTCCGGCTCGAGAAGCCAATGTGCGTGCAACTCCAAGCCACGAGAATCGAGCTCCTCTGGATGATACCATTGGATGGCACGTTTCTAAGGACATTGAAGTACAAGTCAGCACCACAAGTAGCCCTGTTGAGTTGCAGGATAGCAGAGAAAACGAAGATATGGAACGAACGAATGTGCTTCCGCTCTTCCCCATGGCTCCAGGTACCAACGGCCCTAGCCCTAGCGGTAGCCCTCGTCAGCCCGGCCCGATCAGGGTCGTGCCCCACAATCCAAGTTCTGCAACTGAGTCTGCTGCTAGAATTTTTCGATCAATACAAGAAGAAAGAAAACAGTATGATTCAGTGTAAGGTGCACATTCACATTGTTCCCTTGTTTGTACTTTCTTGTACATATATTGAATTATGTATCAAGAGGTGTTGTAAGATGTGATCACCTTTTTCCTTTTTTAACCCCCTTTTTGTTGACTTTTTGGATCTTTTGACCAAATTAAGTCAAAGTCAGTGGCAAATGTGGCAAACTTATTTAGACATAAGTGGGTGTTAAATTATTTACACTAAATAATCAAATACAACAAATTATCAAATTATCAAATAATGTAGGACGCAAACTTAAAATTTAAATACATAAACACCCTAGGCATACTTGTGAGGGGATCTCAACATTTATCCCACCAAACATAATGTAAAAATCGTGTAACACATATTTAGAAGGTAACATAAAGAATTGCACATAATTCTAATGATAATTTGTAAGTAACTCCCAAGTATTTCATTGTAAACATAGAAAATTGAGAGACTATTTAAGAAGAAAAAAAAAAGGACTATACAACATATTAGAGAGAGGAAAAAGGAAGAGAAAAGGAAAGTCATTTGTTATGATGGGTGCTTAGGCTAGAGAAGAAGTCATCACTTATTGTTGGTGTTTGTGTGAACCCAGAATTAGAAGCACCTGATCCAACACCCATAGCTTGACCCATGTAAAATGAAGGCAAACCCCCCTTCTCCTTTTCTTCTGATCCATCGCTCAATCCACCAACAATCCCGATATCTGTTAAGTTTACCTTCTTCGTTGCTGTGATAAAAAACTGTATTAGTAAAAACGAGAACCAAACTTGATCGAGCTTGATTTTTCGAGCTCAAGCTTGACTCAATAGCAAATATGATTACTTGTGTGAATGAGGCTCGAAGTGAGCTTTGTCGAGTTGCAAATTACTGAGCTCAAGTAGGAGATTTGTTTGAGTGAACTCAATCTCAAGCTCCTCTCGGCTTGAGTTTGAGGGTGTTTTGAACCAATCTTGAGAGTGGATCATGAACTGGTTCGACTCGATTATACCCCTAGCTTTTACTTCTACTTCTTACATGAAAATGTAGATTAACTCCATTACTATTATTATTAAAGATTAGTCTCATCAAGTATTGCCAAGTTGTACATTATCTCTACTAAGACTAATGATGAAAGCATATTGTCCATAAAAGCTTGTAGATAACAGAAAAGCTTGTTGTCCAGTGAATAAATACTTACGTGCAGCGATATTGAGATCAACCAACCCACGGCTCAAGGAATCGGCCCATATTCCAGATTTGACTTGAAATGCTTCCTTCTTTGGTGGGGACTTGGTTTGAATCGAAGATCCATCACCTTTCTCCTGAGTTTCGTCATCAGGAGAATTTTTGTTAGATGCCATAGGTAAAGCATCTGTCTGAGAATCTAAGGAACTCAAAGGATTGGATCCTTCGAAATTGTTCATTGGAAACGCAGCAAATGGATCAATAGTGTTGCTAGTTGTATCAGATTTAGAGGCCTCATTGTCAAGCTTGGGAACTGGATCAGGTGCTGCAAAAAAGTCCATAGTTGTAGAAACAGGAGGAGTAGGCTGGGAGGCGAATAGATCAACATCCATCTGCAGAAACGAATCATAGTTAATTAGCTCGACACCCTTAGAATAATTAAGGCATTATTATTCCAACCAACACAAGGGAACCACAATGTAACATGAGGCCCTTAGTGGTTTCTATGATAAAGGAGCACATCTGATTCTTACACATGAATACTCTCTCCTAGCCCCCAAACTGAAAACAGAAAGTCATCACAATTACTGAAACAATGCAAAAGGAAAGATACCACAACCATGATCGAACTAAAGGATCTAGCCCAGAGTATAGGACTAGAAAATTCGAATTCATCCATCTAATGCTATTTAGGTTCAGAATGTAACATTTGGCATCTCAAATTTGATCTTTCAGACTCCTCCACTACTCTAAATCTAGAGAGATTCAGCTTTTCATAGAATGAGATGCACGTTCATGAGAGCATATTATGTCTTAAGTACAAATTAAAGACACGAAGGAAATAAATAAGTCATCAATGATTGTTTGTAAACCATAGGAAATTATATCTGGTAGATGTTTGACTATTCAAAGTAGTGATGAAGGTCTTATACTTCTTAGACACAGGGGTGTAAACCTTACCTGAGAAACAGGACTCTTTCCTGATTGTGGTTCAGGTGTTGCCGATAAAAAATCAGTACCAGCAAATAAATCAACTTCTGATGAATTATTGGCAGAAGAAGTAGAATTATCTGTTGAAAAAGAATCAGACGCATCGAAAAAATCAACAAAGTTTTGCCCAAAAAGATCCACTTGGTTGCTTCCAGCTGAAGGTTCTGTTCAACCAAAAAATAAAAGAATGTAGAGAAGATTTAGATTCATTATAAGTTCCTCAGACCAACAAATCAGTTAATAGCAAGTCCTCATGTCAAGTAGGCTACATCATGAAAGACGGTGGCCATGGAAGTTCTTGCACATATGTCATTGATATAAAACTAAACACCTGAGTGCATCAAAGGAGAGGAGTTATTGAGGGGAAGATAATGAGAGCACCGTATAGACAGTTTCAGATGCTTAGTGTCAGTAGAGATACTATCATTGTGCACATTAGTCATACTACAGAACCTTTCTCTGATATACATCTTTGTCAAGCTCAGTATAGGAGAGTTGATTAGATTTACACTTATTAGAGTGCATGCACACCCTCAGGTGCATGGACATCCAGAGTCCTAGTGTACTTTGCCAAACAGAGCTAAATCGGCACATATACAAAGTTATATACCAAGTTGTGAATCTTTTTACTCTATCCTGGGTTTATGGGAAGGTATAAAGCATTTTACTTCTATTACACTTTCATTATTAGAGATGGCATCCAAATGCCATGGTATCCTACTATAATAGCTGTTAAATTTCAAGTTCGTAAGGCTTAAGAATTAAGATAAAGCAGAGTATGAAGCTGTCTGTTCTGCCTTCTTTTGTTGGAATACAAAAGGTTCGGCCAATGTGTATTACATTACACAAAATAATTGGAAACATATTGCTTACTAGAACTCGAAGTGCCCCGTGGATCAAAATCATCAAATTCTTCATCATATTTGCCTGAAGAGGCACTTTGCGGGGACAATGAAACAGATGTGTTCATCTTGCTAGCTTTGCTTGATGTTTTCGATGCACCAGAAACAGGAGAGTCTTGTTTATTGCTGCAAACATGCTTGTGGTTTAGAGACAATCAAGCAAAGATCTAATAAACAATATGGTCAATGATCAAGTCACATAAATTACAATATCTCTTTCAAGGAACCTATCCAAATGTCCAATCATAGATGAATCAAATTTCTCAGTTTACTTCAGGAGCATCAAAAAACACATAAATATGTCAATTGCTGATGTGTCAGGCAAGCTGTGCAAGGCCAGTACCCTCATGGCTAAAAGATATGGAAAATTCGCAGTCCTACAAAGCCATTATGTTAAATATTAAATGACTCATACTAAAGTTCATTCACAAAAAATGAAGGTTTCGAATGACTTGAAGGTATCCACCACATCATGCATCAAACAGAACATTAACACGTGTGTAGCAATGCTTGATTCCTTTGTTCGAAACACCCCCCCCCCCCCACCAACACGCACACACACCAAAATAAAAAATAATATTCCGCGAAGAATAAGGGAACTCTCTGACTCAGTCACATTGTAGAGCAACTAATTTGACACCACAAACCTGCCATAGCGAGAAGGCTCTTTCATTGATTTGGTAGTCTTCACATATTTATCTCCACCATACTGATCCTTATCGTTATAACTACCAAATGTGCTACTGCCTCCTGTACTACCAAAACCTCCATATCGATCACTACTCCTATAGTTACTGCTACTGAATGAGGCTGAGCCAGACTTGTTTGTTATTCCAGACGATGATAGCCCAACATACCTGAAAGGTAATTGCATAGATCATATACCCTTCGCCACATAGTGAGACACCAGAGTATAGATACATAGGAGCACTAGAAATAATATTAAACCTGAACACGTGGACTTACTTTTCACGATTGCTGGCCGCCTTATTCCTTGCTTCTTGTATTTTGTCTTTATTATTTAGAAGAGCCACTATGGTTTCGGACTTTTTTCTCACATTAAGTCCCACATCCTTCCCACTAGGCTCAACATACTCAAAATTTGACAGAGACTAGAAAAATGACAGACGAGAGGAGAAATCAGTAAAATGAAAAAATCCTCAAGCCAATATCAATCAATAGTCTAACTAAAGATTTGACATATTCATCTATAGATAACACAAATAAATGGATTCAAGTGATAGAATACATACAGATATTTGATAAGTATGCTCTATTATGTCATCAACAGCGCGTTCAGATCCATTTGCCACCAGATACTCTATGACAGCCAATGCCTGGCCCAGAACAATATTAGTTTTTGCCCAAAATTTGAAGGCCGATATAAGACAGGAAGAATCATATGAGATGCCAGCTTCACTCATTAAAGCATGAAAAAAACAATACAGTAATATCACCAACATCCATCTGCTACCTTGTAAACCAAACGCCAATTCTTGCCAGTTTCAGCCAATCTGGTCCAGAGGACATTCATGATCATTTGACATTCAGAGCTGCATAATAACTCAACGATCAGACATGTGACAAATACAAATCAGGTAACAATATAAGCAAAACTGATAGGAAAATATGAAATCCAGTCAAACTTGTGAAAGAAAAGTCACAGTAAGTACTATTTTCTTGTGGCCTGTGCGATCTCTGCCAATACTGTTCCATGAGGACCCCAAGGTTCATCATCAGTTGCATCCAAAACCTATCTTAAAACATAAAATATCAAATTTTCATTCTCACAAGAATGCTAATTTGTTATGAGAGGTAAAATTCCAATATTTACAGATGCATTTACATCCCAAATGGAACCTTCATTTCTGAATAACATATAGATCAGAAACAAAATATCACAATGCATGATGAAAGCAACTAACCATATACTTCTGTGCATGGATGTACCATGTCAGCAATAAGAAACAAAGATGCATACAATTCTATGTGCTTTACAAGAAAGGCATAGTATACCAATTATAAACTGGCGAACCTGGTATGGCTTTTACATTTTAATCATTTTGGCTTGTATCCCTCTAAATACCCATTGACACTAAACAAGAGCTCATAATTTTTTCCCATAGATTCTTATTTTCCATCTCTGCTAATTGGTGTGATTTTGAGTGTGAGAGAGAGTCAAGTCTTTGATCCTAGGGGTACAACATAGATATGATAGATTGCCATAATGTCTTAGGACAGACATGCTATGCACCAAATCTCAACCAGTGCTAAACACATTTGAAGAGAATTATCCCCCAGTCACTTCTAAATAGAGCAGCTTGTAACTAGAACAAAGTTGATAATGTGAACATTATTAAGCACACCAAGAGTCAAATAAGTCCATGTATTCTCCCAATATTCACAGCTTAAAGCATCAACTGATATCAATATTATCCACCCATAGCCTATAGGTATCAAATCCAGAAAATAGAAAGTAACTATAGTCCTCACCAATCACATACGTCAGTAAATATATCAACTTAGCTCAAGTTATCATGATACTGATACCAGTGATGCCATGATATCACTGATAATATCAATAAAACTATCAGATATAGATCTGATAATGGAATTTAAACTTCTTCAGTGGATTAGTTTTTGTATGGATAAACAAACATGTATGCCACCGATACTAGGTGGTCGTATAGCAACGCTTTCCAGTGCATAAGTTAGATAGTAACATTATGTTTAACACTGATGATATTTGATGCCATCAAAGTTTTAAGGTAGTATATATACCAAGGATATTTGTGATGTTTATCTTCTACAATCTATCTAATGCCTTAGCCATTCATATCATAACATCTCATTACCGATGTCTAAAATACCAATCAACATTATGGCTGATACCAGCATACCACAACTTTGGACATGGTAGTATTAATAATCAATATCAAACTCATCAAAAGATGAATGTCAGAATGTTATCAGAACAATATATTCTCAACGCACCATACATGCAATGCAAATGATCAATTCACTGTTTCCACTCATTTACCAGGCAAATCAACATATTAAATACGTAAAATCCTAACAAACTGACAACGATACATTATCTACGTATAAATTGAATCGAACAACTTGAATAATCAAATAACAAGCATCAATATTCAAACATTTCAAAAAAATCCACGAAATTGAGCTGAAACCAATTACAAATTCCCTATCACCTTCTGTTCGATTTCCGGAACCTTCAACACCTTCAAATTCACCTCCCTCTTTCTGTATTTACAAAGATAAAACACAAAGTCACGCGATATTAATACAGATTAAAGACGACATACAGATTAAAGACGACCAAATCAAAAACAAAAAAAGTTAACAGAGATATAAATGAACATACATTTCACGGACAGTTTGATCGAAAACCTTCAAAAAGTCCATGGTTGATCCGCTGAAGGTAATGAAAATAGGAAAACAGATCAAATGAGAAGATTTAGATGGATGAAAACATCAAATTCAGAAAACATAATAGAATTATGGAAGTATTATTTGTGAATGGAGAAGCACCTTTGAGTAAATAGGATGAAAGAAAGCACGAGAAATGGAGTATGTGTGTGTGTGTGTTTGCCTGTGCGAATCTTTTACATATTTCGTGAAAATATTTTAGTATTAAATTTGTGCGGCAGTTTTAAATTTTGTAAATTTATTTATTAAATAAATATTTATCTAAAATAATCAAAATTGATTTTTTTTATTTTATAAAATACCTTTATTCTTTTAGGGAATGAAAGGCTATTCCCTTGAATATCATGCAAAAGGATGATTAATCTATCAGTCAAGTCACAAGTGGTTCCTCTGCCTCCAGGACCTGGACTATGATGTCTTGGAGGCAAGGGACCTTACTGACCCCTCGTCTCCGAGGCTTGAGTGGTCGGACAAGGAGTTGATTCCTCGATGCTACTACCCCTGGTACGATCAAGTGCGGAGGTCCGAGCTGGAAACCGGTTTGTTTATGAGGCTCCTTAGATGCCTCGTGTTTGCGGAGCAGTCCGGTCAGCTTTACCTCATGACACGACATGTCGTGGAATAGATGACTCGTGAGGGTATTGTTGTCAAGGATCTTAGTAGAGATGATTATCCTTACAAAACCATTGATTTTAGTGTTCATAAGGTTGATAGTGATGGAGGAAGGCTGATTTACATGGAGGGTTCGTTTGATGGGTTGACCGTGTTCGTCGGGCTAAACAACTCGTTTGCAATCTCCGACTCTCTGGAATTGAAACCTAATTCGATTTACTGGATATCGACTTAGTGAATGGATGAGAGTCATGGTGGTCATGATATTGGCATTTTCGACTACGAAAACAGGGCTATTTCTCCATGCTATTGCTCTTGTGATATTCAATCCTTCAAAATGATCAAACCTGCCCCTTTTGGATCACTCCTACCCACACTTAAATGCATTTGCTAATTTTGATTTTATTTTATTGTCATGTTAATATTATAACATATCAAAATGGGACCTCGTTCGAATTGGAATTATTTTGTTTGATAAATTATCTCTTTTTATGTTTGTTTTTGGATCTTTATAATTTTCATGTTAGATAATTGGTAGCAAGTCGTAGCTTTCTCTCTTTATATGTTAAGATTATTAACATTGTTGATTTCTCTGTTATAAGGGTAAATAATCTCAAAAAAAAATTGGAATTTAACACGTACCAACTCAGATTTTTTTTCTTCCTCAAAAGATAAATATTTGGTTGTAATTATTTTCCATAATCTAGATTTAATTATTTTAAATTAGCAACTCATATGTGTTTAAAATATGGAAAATGTGACTATAAATAAATTTATTTGATTTCATTTTAGGAATGAAGTGTGGAGATATATGTTTAAAATATGGAAAATGACAAATGTATCTATTTAATTTGCTTTGATTTTAGAAATGAAGGGAAAAGATTTGATTTGAATTGATTTGATTTTAAACGTCAGCTGTGGACATACCAAGACATACTAAGAGTTGTCCATCATAGACATTTTTTAACATTTTCCATAATAGTATAACAGGTTACGAAGTTCACGTATTTATGTAGTTTAAATCTACAAAATATGAAAAATCTTACCAATTTTATAATTTTATGAAAATCTATGATTCCATTTGCAGTTACACAAAAACCTAGGTGCAATAATCATGTCATGCAACTAACATATTTATAATAGAAAATGATATATTTATAAAAGGAGTTTTTATAGAAATCATAATATTATAAAACAACTACTTATATTTAATAAATATATACGTATATCTGTAAAAACATATATAAATCTTGTGTCACGTGGCCAATAGATCAATATGGTGCTTGCTCTTCCTTTTCTAGTGGAAAACTAAAATATACTTTATAATAATAATGATAGTAAAAAGAGAAGAAATGGCACATATTTTCAGGGAAAAAGAGCATTCCACTAAACTAAGTTCAAGTATTGATACTTTTTAGGTTTTGATTTGTGCAGTTCATCTACTGCTACCAATTATTAATCAATCCATATCATCTTTTTTGTCTCCTTCTGTCTTCTTTTCTACTTTTTTCTTCCACTAAAACTCACGTGAGACGGTTTTACGGATAATTTTCGTGAGACGAATCCTTATTACCCATGTGTTGAATCCATTTTCACAAATTTCAATATGAATTATTAAGGGTGGGTTATGGGTTGACCCGTCTCACACAAGAAGATCCGTGAGACGGTCTCACATAAGACCTACTCTTATTCTTCTCTTATTTAATCAAATCTATTTCAATTTTTTTCACTTGTCACTTTCACTTCTAAAAAAAATCTCTTTTAGCTTGAACATCTCCATTAGACAAAACATAGTTTGGAAATTTAATTAATCAACACATCCAAGTTTAGAGATTTGTGTAATACTAAACTCTGTATAAAATAGTTTGACGAATATAATTATGTGAAATGGAGTTCATAATTTAAAAATTCAACTTATTTCTATAAAGATATATACATTATATGTAGATTGTAGGCTGATTCATCTCATGAAAATTGAAATTAAATTTGCTGGCTAGGAA
Organism: Scutellaria baicalensis; assembly: GCA_005771605.1. Classification (NCBI taxonomy): domain Eukaryota; kingdom Viridiplantae; phylum Streptophyta; class Magnoliopsida; order Lamiales; family Lamiaceae; genus Scutellaria; species Scutellaria baicalensis. Next base: position 2,482,247 of record CM016721.1, on the reverse strand, counting down.
ACTATATTAAGCATGTTATTCGTATAAAAGTAATATCTTGAATTTATTTATTTTTTATTGTGTTTCAGATACATATACTGTATTTATTTCAATGCTCTATGATCCACCAAGGCAAAAGTTAGCCTTAATAAGCCATCATATATTTAACACGCTTGGAATTTGACACATTTTACTATATATATAATCATGATATTTATTTCTATTATACGAATTATATCGATCAAAGAGATGTTATAATATATAAAATGGAACGAATTTTAAAAGTGAAAAAAGATAATATTTGCAATTTCATGATATAATTATACTATTTTATTAACGTAAAAAAGGATATGAGATTATACCACGAATTTTCTTACATGAGACGAATTCCATATAGATCGTATGGTCCAATCAAAGACGGTCAACCTCAGTCAACATTGGTCAAGCTACCAATCCAGTATAAATATTAATAATATATATATATATATTTAATTCACGCTAAAAATATTACATTACATATGACTCAATATTCTAGTAGTTTGTAAATATTTATTTGCAAATTTATAAAATTATTTGTTATATATGATAAATTGTCCGTATTATGCTAGAAGTATTAACAAAGAAATATCATTCGATAAGTATAATGCATTTCAAACATACAAACTAGTAATACATTTCAACCATACAAGTAAATATATATTGATTATACAAGTAGTATATTGGTAAATGCAAGTAAATTCGGATGAATGTAAACGCACTATCTTTCCATATATGCTATATGAATAATCATTAAATGACACATGTCACTCAATGGTTTATTCCAATTTTTCATTCAATTTTTTAAATTTATAATTTAATTCAATTAATTCTTTTAATGATAATTGTTAGCAATTTGTAACCTATGAGTTAACCAATTCCCTTAATGGTATGATGAGATTTTCAATTTAATATTTGTTAAATGTCAATGTTTAATTTAATTCAAAAGGTTAGGGTAAATATTATATAGATGTATATTTTTTAGGTAATGTGAGTATACAAATATAGTTTTAAGAAAAATAAACTTTAGTAAATTCATGAAAAAAATTATTGATTGTTAATTAATACTAATAGTATATGTTAATATTAATATGCATATATTGAATATTAATAGAAAATGAGATGCTGATTTATGATGTTTTTAAGCCATGTGAATATGGAAATAATTTTCGATAATTAACATATTTGATCCAACATGTGTATTAAATGCATTATTAATTTTTATTCAAAATATATTACACTTTAATATTAACTTTTTAATAATATTAATTTAACAAATCCCGTGAATTATACTAGTAAACCAATAAGTATAAACACATGATAGAAACGATTCAACTCACTGAGTCGAATTAGAGACATATATCATAAAACTATTTCCTAATACACAAAATTTCTTCTCTTTATAAATTATAGTTAACCCTAGGATCCATAAGATCATTATTTTTAGGGGTCCAACAAAATCCAATATGAGTGCATATGCAAATGATAAGAAGTTGCCAAACTTTAGCAAGTGCATATATAAAAACTTAAAATAAAAGGCCCACAAGTACCTAAGTAAACATTTCTTTATTGAATATGAATTCATAGTACCTTGTCACGAATCTAGTTTTGTAAAATAGATTGATTCATAATTTATATTGTAAAAGATAAGTGTTAATTTATAAAAATAAGTTTGAGTTATTTTGATTACATCTTACACAGTTAGAATTCGTGACACGGACACATAGAAGTTGTACTCTATCTTAAGAGTTACTCTCATGTGCACCAGTTGCACGAATCTCAACTCGGGCCTCTTTATTTTTTTACGTATTTTAGTCGTTACCTTCACGTTATGGTAGTGTTACCTTCGTGTTATGTTAGGATTACCTTCGCATTATATTAATGTGACAACATCTCCAGATTTCATACCCTTAGTTTAAAACCACTGAACTAAAATAACATGAAGGTAACACTAACATAACATGAGGGCATGACTACCTGGAGCGAATCTTTGTGAATTTGAGCACACCCACTAGGCGCGTGGGGGCACGTGAGAGCATGTTAGGGCTCGTGAAAACGTGCATTAGAAAAGTGTGGGGCAGATCGACTTGGATATCCATGCATCAGTTGTACAAAATATTTTATCCTGTCTTAATTATGATTTATGATCACTAATTATATCCTAAGCTAACTAAGTTGGACTTAGTAATAAAATGTTTATCTAAATAAAAGATTAGATATGTGATGTGGACCTTAAACTGATAAACATGTCCTTATCATCACTCTTATCCTTATTTTATTAAACATTAAAAAAGTACTTTATCACTTTCAATAACAAATAGTATAAATTAATTTAATGCGATGTCCCTATTTTTTTCACTCTCAATAGATTCTTCCGACCATAATTGATAACACCAATGTACTATCATTATTAAATACTCCCTCCCTTTCTATTTTACCTAGGTTGATTCAACACGGAGCCTAAGAAAAAGTTGTTGACTTTAATTGGATGTGTTATTTTAATATTTTTGAGTTACAATTTTGTAATTTAAAAATATAATTTGAATGTAAATTTTGTAAAATGAAAGAAATTGAAGGGTATGGGAGTAAAAAAATTTTGTCATTTTTGGACTGACAAAATAAGATAAGACAAACAAAAATGGAAAATAGACAAAATAGAATGGGACGGAGAGAGTATTAAATATCATATATATATATATATATATATATTATCTCCATCTCTATACAAATATTATTTTAAACACGAATTAGTGATTTTGATAAAAAGTCTGATTTATTTTTGTTTAAGATTAATCAAGTGGGATCAATATCTTTTTCATCTCTCCACAATATTTTTAACATATTTAATCTGATAAGAATAAATAGTAGTATTTGGTACATTATATATAAATATGTTTTAAAATTTGAAAATGACACTTACTCTAATTGATGAAACGGCACTTATAATTCGTCCAATATTATTTACTAAAAGACAAAACTTATATACCCCTAGGGTACATAGGGACACAGATCTATATATTATACATATGCTCTTTAGGTGTTATATATACTCTATAAGTGTTATGTTTCTTGGTATTATACATATATTCTACAATTATCATATGTATATAAGAACATACATATAATATCTAAAAAGTATACATATAATATATAACATCATATAATAGATTAAGTTGGACACCGTGTCCCGGGGTCTCCTACACTGTTGAATTTATTTTTTCCTTCTTTCCATTGCAATTCTGTTTTATTAAATTCGATTCCCAGTTTTGTTTCTTCTTGTGTCTCTTTCACATTTAATATCCTTTTAACTTTTATCCCTATTTTGTTAAAATAGGGCAAAATTAACAATAGTAATAAGTACTAAAAAACCATAAATAAACAAAATAATACATGGCTCCAAAGGACCCCCACAAACATGGACACGACAAAATGTACACTTTCCTTATTTTTAACGTAAAACCTAACATCTCTGAAAAGTTATGAACAGCTCATAAATTACAAGATATCTTAAATTCGTCCCAATCATAAATCAATTTAGACCACAATTACAATCAATCAATTATGTAAAGTTAATCCCAATTCATAATCGATAAAATTAATTAATTATATTTTGTGCAAGGTTTTATGAATTAATTATTACCATGTAATTCTTTCTCTTGAAGTAAACTAGTTAGATAGATTTTCCCTTTTCTTTAATTTAAGTGGATAATATTATCTCAATTAATAAATCCCCAAAGCACAAAATAAGTATGTAAATCATGTGAGATGGCCTCAATCAAATGGCGCCTTTTTGGTAATCTTTTGTCGTTTTCTCTCCCATTGTTATCCAATCGATTCTTCGAAAATCAATCAAATCATATTTGAAGTCAAAATATTAAATTAAACTCCATAATTACAAAAATTACAAAGCGTCGAATTTGGTTTCACAAAATATTAAAAATGACAACAAAATAGGTAGTAATAATAATAATGATAATAATTAATTAACAATTACCCGCTAACCGACCCGGCTTACCCGGATTACCAAAGCAGAGCTTCAATGGAGTCAGAAACTAGAAACATACATATTCACATGCGAACCGGGTCACGATCCGACCAGGTTCGTTTCACGCGTTCGTGACCCATCCAAAACCCGCTGAGTCGGCTCGGCCACCTCGGTCGAGTGAGTTCTCCTTGCCGAGTTTCGCGTAGATTCGTTCACGCAGCTCGCGCCCTGACTCGACTCGCTCCATCACTGGCTCCTCCTCGCAGGTGGGCCCCCACGCGTCGAACGCTCTGAGCCCAGACCGGGTCTGGGTGCGAATCGGGGTCGAGGGCAGGCTCATAAACCCGGGTCTGGGGCTGCGGGGAGACCCGAACCCGACTCCCCAGGATGGCGGGCTCATGCTCAGGCGCATGCTCTTCTTCATCTTGTTGAGCTGCAGGCATCGCATCGACTCGGTGAGCTGGCTCATTGACTCGCTGGGAGAAACCGGCGGCGATCCGGTGGTGGGAGACGACGGCGGAGGGGAGTAGAGCGTCGACTTCGGGGAAGAGCCGAACAAGCCCACCACGAACGAGTCCTGCCCGAGGCGGCCCGGCGAGGCGTCGGGGCTGGTGGCGGAGTACGGCAGCACCCGGAGCTGCTCCGGCGTGTGGGCGAAGAAGCAGACGCGGCGGCGGCAGTGGGTCCCGTCCTTGCACGGCTGGGTGCGGTAGCGAGCGGGGTGGAGCCACGACTCGAAGACGCCGTGGGCGTACTCGCAGGCGTCGCCCCTCGCGCACTCGCCGCGGCGGAAGTCGGGGCACGCGCTGCCGGAGTAGTGGTGTTTGCGCGGGTCCCGCCGCTGCGCCTTCTCGCCGGGGTGCGCGAAGGGGCACTCAGTCCAATCATGGGACTTGGCAATGGCGCATTTCTTCACCTTGAACTCGAACATCCGGAAATTATCGCATGAGAACGCGTCCACCGGAAAGTCAAAGTCGTCAACGCCCTCGTCCTCCTTGTTCGCCGGCAGGTACCGCTGCAGCGCCGCCATCGCATTCTCCAGGGACTGAATGTGGGCCGTCGGATCCTCCACGAACTGGCAATCCCAAGGCGGGATTTTGACGGTCGGATTTGACCGAGGGTGATCTCCGGTCATCATCATCATTCTCTTCTTCTTCTTCTTCAGAATCTATTTATCCTTCTTCTTCTTCTTTTTTTTTTCCTTGAAAAAAAATTACTCTTCACTTCACTCTAATGGCACTGTCATGATCACCAAGAATTTGGAACCAAGGGTTTGCAATATATCCTGATATTTTAACCATGGTTAGTTCCCTTGACTTAACCATGGCTAGGTTAAAATATCTACCATGAATTAATTTCATTTTTATATATATAAGTCACATTGCCAAGTGGGCTAAAAGAAATAATTCCATAAACCTAAACTTACCTTTACATTTACTTCAAATTCTCTCTCATCTCTCTCTCTCTCTCTCTCTCTCTCAATTTTTTGGGGCAATCAATGATGAAATAAGGAGTTGTTTGTTGGGAGCAGAAATAAAGTAAGAATTTCCTAAGTTTTTGTAACACTAAAATTTAAGCTTGCTTCTGCTTCAGGTCTCTGTATCTCATGCGTTACTCCAATAAGCTAGGCTTTTCTAGTTTTAGGATACTTTCCAAACATTACTTCTATAACTCATGCTCCCTTTGGATTTTCTATTTTCTCTAATCTTTTCTTCTATTCTCTCCTTTTATTTCACATCAACAATCATACATATTGTCCTTAATGTATTTCATACATGTGTTCATCTGGTACGTTTTGATAAATTAAAGTTGGAGATGAAATATCATTCTATAATATGAATGAAATTAAAGTTTAGTGTAAGTTTATAATGCGGGTGGTGGTATTTTAATGCATCGTCATCCATTGTAAGGGTTGGAGTACCCCTTATACTCCCTTTGCAATGAATTTTTTGCCTTTTCAAAACAAAAAAAATGAAAAATTAATGTTGTTTTGAGCTGATTTCAAGATATTTTAGTTCTCGAATATGACTTTTATTTTTTAAATATCTTTTATAGCAGTGAATTTTGTTTTTATACGTTATAAATTCACGTTTTTTTCTTTTTTACTGGAAACCGTTGATAATTTAATTCTTCCATGAACATTTGACACTTGTGGAAAGATTTTAAACTTGAATGGATTTTGAAAATGATGCGATGCTGGGATTCATTCATTCCTTAAATATTGAAATACATGGAGCTTTTATGTTAGATTTTCATCTCATATCAAAAATTATAATATAAATTAGTTTTTCGTTTGCAATCTTATTAGGGAGCTACTAGTAAACTATTAACTTGGTGTTTAAGAAAAAAACTCCATTATTGATCAAAATCTCAAGCAAATTATTCCTAATGCTTAAGCATAAAAATGGATCTTGAACATAGATAAATGAAAATGTACCTTAAAAATGTTGTGAGACTTTTAGGAATGATATATAGTGCTATTAATGTCTAACTTTTGGATAGCTAGAACCAAATCATCTGTTTGTCTTAATTTTTGAAAACAAGATTGTACTTTTTAAGTTCTCATAACTATCTTTCTAATTTTTGATATATACAAAAATTATGTTATCATCTAACCAAGAGTTAAGTAAAATATAATAATATAACCATGTATAATTTTTAATACATAATTTCTCGCTTCTTTTTTTATTATGTGTGATACTATATAAAAAAGTTAAGGAAATAAATGAAATGCTATAAATGTTTCAGGATTAAATAGGCCTACAAGAGGGGGTGAAGACTCGATCAAACTAGCAAAGATAAACTTGATCAAAGAGAAAGGGACCGATGCAACCCACTTACAAGGTAGAATATTGAGCTGACCATTTTATAGATCATTAACGTTTAGTTAAACAACAGATAACTCACCCCCAAAATGTAAGAATTTAAAAGGACATTGATGTATTTAAGGATGTCGACGACTGACAAAGAAGATTCTTAAACTGATAATGAAAGAAGAACATTGTTTTCTTATATTGGAAGAACACTATCTAACAAAAAAAAAAAACATTTAAACAAATGAAAGTATAATTTGCCCTCAACACTTAATTGTGTTATTCAAGTAGGTAAAGGTCAAATAACTTATAAATAGGGATGTATTTTCTTTAAAATACGACCAAAAACATAAGAATCCATAAGCAATGTACTTCAAGAAAAAACTAATTCTCTATTATTTTGTTTGGATCATTCAATCTACTTCGTGAACGACATATATTGTTATGTAGCTAACCTTTTTTTTTTTTTTTTAACAGCACACAATTAGACAAAGAAAAATCATGAGTGAGTTTTGTGTGAGATCGTCTAACGGATCTTATTCCGTTACATGGATCAACCCGACTCAGTCAAAAGTCAATGATCAAAGTCAATACACAATTCACTTTATATATATATATATATATATAATCAAGCCACATATATTTAATATTGCAAAAAATAAAATAAAAATAGCTTTTTCAACAATACAACAACATAGGACACAAAAACACCACAATCACACCATGACCATTTTAATTTGTCACGACAAAATAAAAAATTGACATTTATACCACACATAAATCATTATTACACTATCTAACTATATACTCAAAATATAAAAATAAATAACTATTTTGTGACCCATATTTAAAGGGGAAAAAAGAGGGTGCATCTCAGCCACACAGCTCAGCTTTCAATAGTACAGATTTTCACTGCAGGATTAATCGCATGGTACAAGTATTTTTAGCACTATAATTCTGGGAAGGACACGTGGCACCCTGTAGAGAAGCCTTCTGGCTATCCGACCACTCATCGTGGCGCAATTTATCGTGGTACTGTTACCGTGTTTTTTACTTTAACGTGTCCCCCTCCCGTTCCATTTAGACAAAACCTCGTCTTGGTGGCTAACTTACGCCTTTATGGGTACATGCACCTAATTTCAGCTGCCCGTACAAATATTTCCAATTTTCCTTTTCTGGCATTTTCTTTTCCGTTAAAAATTAATTTCTATTATTAATTTTAAAAAAGTTTGTCACCTAACAACACACCAACAATAGGACCACAGTCCTTTCTAACTCCAAGTCTATCCTCATCTCACGTGGATTAGGTCAATCCGAATTCGAATTTGGATAAAAGTATCGTTTTTTTTAAATAGATTTTGTGTGAGACCGTCTCATGAATCTTTTTTCATGAGATGGGTCAATCAATAACCCACACTTAACAATTCATATAAAAATTTATAGATATGAATTCAAATCATGGGTAATAAGGATCTGTCTCACGGAAACCGTCTCACATGAGTTTTTGTGATTGTTATAATAGTCAAATCATGAAAAAAAATCATGAGATTAGACTTTATTATACACAACTTAAAATCATCTCCACGAGCCGGTTTCTGTTTTACGAATTATGATTCATCTCATAAAATTAGATTTATAAGAGGATGGAAAAAAATATATTCATTCCAAAGGTATACAATTGGGAAACATTGAAATTGAGTAAATGCTAATATGTGACACCATTGTTCCTCCAACTACCAAGAAAAAATAAAATAAAGGCTCTTTACTAGAGTAGTTTGGTTCCATAAATATTATTTTCTGAGACCTATTTTGTTCAAAGAATGTGTACACCTTCTAGAGCTACTATTGTCTGTCCATAAATAATAATTGAATGTGTAAATGTTACCATGACCAAGAGACTAATTTCTTTTAAATATTTTGATCTCTTACTATAATTAATTTTTTAAATATATCTAAGATACTACCTTATCCATCATGTCAAAATTTTAATCACTTGAAGTAAGTTATTAATGTAAGAAATTTTAGAATACATAATTCCATAATTATATGTATAAAATATATAAATTATTTAAACAAATCGTGTCATGCCAGTTTGTAAAAGAAAATAAAAATCAACAAACCCCATTTCGATATTAGAAAGTTAGATCGATGTGAATATAATTTAACACATGAACTAATTATTTCAAGCCCTTGAAATTAAAAGATGTAGTCTACTTTTAAACCATATATTTATTATGTAATTCAAGAGAAAGTTATTAAAGAAGATTTTAGAATATAGGATTCAATAATTAGGAAACTAAATGTGGTCATGTGATTTTGAAAAATAGAACCCCACATCCCATATCTATTTAAATGACTTTCCTCGTGGAGATGATTTAATTAAAAGAGATCATTTGCTTTGAACAAGATGTACACGTGTATATAATAAAATTTAAAACATAAGTAATACTCCCTCTGTTCCGCTATTTTCAGCCTACTTGTCATTTTCGTTTGTCCCAATTAAATCTGTCAGCCCCAAAATGGCAAAGAAAATTTTACTCTCTTACCCCTCATTTTCTTTCATTTTACAACTTTTACACTCAAAAAGTTGATTTAAATTACAAAATTGCCACTCAAAAATATTAAAATAACACATCCAATCAAAGTCAACAGTTTTTTCTTAATATCTGTGTCGATCAAAGTAGGCTAAAAATCATGGGACGGAGGTAGTATAAAATATTAATTCTATTACTTTTTACTAATATCTCATTCCAAAAAAATGGCTGATTTTAGGCAGATGTGGCTATCTCTACCCACTTCCTCACTAAATTTTATATCATTTATAATCATTAGTATAAATGATTTGGTTTATTGCTAAATTTCTATAAAGAAAGTAAAAACAAAAAAGGACTAAAAAGGTGAAAGTTTGTAATATTTAACACCATTATTTAATGCAATTATGAATAACCAACCATGAATGGCAACATGCCAACACTATTAATAATAGTAATTAAATTCTTAATGCATAAGCTATTTAGAACAATAAACATAACCTTTATTAATTATGTAAGTCTATGGTTAATTAAGAAGATCGGTTTCCTTTATTTTCGAACTCCATTGTTTGTTTTTAATATTAACTTTCAATTAGCATATATATAATAATTTAGTTGAAACATATTGGCTAATTAAGGCTATTGCGAAATATATTCTCATGAATTAAAAAACTGAGACATGTCAACTCACAAATAAAATGGTGGTGATTTAATAACTTTAATATAGGACATTATTTCTTTCTGACAAGTCGTTTCGAAGATTATATAGAAAAATATTTTCTCTATTCTAATTGTATGGAAATATGTTCTTATATTCGAAATAATATAGAAGTATACGATGGTTTTATTAGCTATCTATCTCGTTCAAACACTTAATGTATTAGTTATTTTCATTTTAAAATGTGTTTGAAATTTGGATTAAAATCGTCTCATATCAAACACAATCAATATATTAGTTATTTTCATTTTAAAACGTGTTGGAAATCTGAATTAATAAGACCGTCTCATATTAAATCCACTCTCTCCTATCCAATATTAACATAATGAATCTTTAAGAATTTTTACGTAGAACAAGAATATTTATCTATAAGTTATATATATATATATATAAGTGAACGATGTAACTTGTAAATGATAAAATAGTATAAATTGAGATATTCCCTTGACAAGCTGATACAAACAAGAACGAAGGTTTCATATGAAATAAAAACAAATAGCTCACCAAATAATTTGTATTAAAATAATTATATAAAAAATGATATATCTTTAAAATATTGAAACTAAATACAAATGATTTTTGATATGAAGCTTTATATAGTATAATTCATTAACCAATTCTTAATTTTTACAGATTTATACATATATCATGGGTCGCGAATCATAAATTGATTTGTTTTACGAAAAGTACATATTCATTAAACGATCTAATAAAAATCATATTTTAAGTAGGGCAAAAACTTAAATATTTCTGTGCGTGTTGTACATATGGAATCTTCAGATATCATATGTATATTCTTAAGATATTGATTTTACATGATAAAGTGTGATATTAGGTATATCACCTGCATACTCTTAAGATATTATTTTATTTTCAATGATAGGTATTAGATATATACTCTTCAGGTATCACACATATACTCTTAAAGTGTTATTTTCTATTCAATGATAGATATTAAACATGTACTCTTATGTATCATGTATATATTTTTAAGATATTACTTACTTATTCATTAAAAATATTAATTTTTTATCTATATATAAGTAATGTTTTAAAAATATATATTTTACATGAAGAACATAAAATATATATCTAATATCATGCTGAGAGGTCGAGTTGGCGGCACCGTACCAAAGACAGCCAATTTTTTAAATAATGGAGTTGTTAATAAATATATATTTCTTGAAAGTTGACTGGTTCTACCTTGAATTGACCATTATGCCCCGAATCCAAAAAAATCTGTACGGCGGACACGTGGCGGGAAAAGGTCACGTGAGGAAAAGCAGCGGAGTCAAGGTAGGTACACGTGTCTGGCGGCGTGTAGCCGGTGAAAGCGACAGGTGATTGCGTGGCCTATATTTTATGGATATATACATTTAATAACTGTCCTTTAAGTTTTAGATCATCTCCTCGTGATTTTTATTTTTTACTTTTTAGTTATTTTTATTTCTTAAAAAATATCCGGTTTGGGTTTATTTCAATTTTTCCACCTCTTCAAATCTTATCCACAAGTGTTGTGGAGTTGACTGCAGCCTTCACTAGTGGAATTCAGGTATCTCTCCCGAGGATGAAAATATCCCGATATTTTTTGATATATTTTTTATATTTTTATTTTTTCATGTGATCGAAATAAAAATGAGCTGTCACGATATATCTTCGATATTTTCATTTTTTGATAAAAAATAAATGAAAAATCAATAATTATTAGCTAAATGTATGTAAAAATTGGTATCGATTTCAATATTAGTGGCTTCAGATAAAAATTATTAGAAAATTCATAAATATCAAGGAAATATCTGTAAATATCGCTGAAATATAAATAAATATCGGGAAAATATTGGTAAATATCAGAAAAATATTTATAAATATCGATAAATATCGGAAAATATCGGTAAATATCGGTAAATATCGGAAAAATATATGTACCGATATTTCCACCGAAACTGATATATCTATCGATATTTCCATAAAATCAAGGTACCGATATATTCATCAAAACCGATATTTTCATTCTTGTCTCTCACCAAACATCGTTACATATTAGGGTTAGTTTGGCACGAGTGTTGGGTTAGTTAATATTTCTGTGTAATGGTAGGGTAATACTACTTAGAAAAGTTGATTAAATGTTGTTGAGTTAGTTTGAGGTGAAACCGTCTTACTGGTCATTTTATATGAGATGTGTTAATCTACGACTCATCCTTCCCAATTTACAGATAAATTTATAGAAACTGATTGGGTTAGTGGTTGTAAAACTGATTGCATCAAGATGTTTTCATCGATAATTTCCGTGATAGTGCTCGTTTTTATCCACCAACCCTATCCATTTCCACAAATTTACATGTGAATTGTGAATTGTGGGTTGCGAATTATCTCATTTCACATAAAATGATTTATGAAACGTTCTCATATAAGGGTAACTCAACTCGTTTATATTTTAAGTGAGGGACTTTGAGATAATAAAAGTAGGTGGCAAACAATGTAATCTAATCGGCTTAGAGCATCTACAGCAGTTTGCACTACTTTAGTGTAGATTCCCCACTAAAGTAGTGTAGAAATAATATATTGCCAACAGTCTGCATCGAATTTTACACTAAAAGGAATATTCTATAATAATTCTAATTATTAATTTATTTAATCATAATTTTCTATTTTATTATAGTTGCTCAACATATATTAATACACTTAAACATTATTTAATATAGTTTTTTTCTTTATATTTTTAAATTTCATAATAAAAAATCATATGATTAATTGAATGAAACTTAATGTACAGTGAAAATAAAAACAATAACTTTGTTTTTTATTGAAATGGAAATAGATGTTTAATTTCTAATTTTATGTTTTATTTTCACGTATTTTAATTCATTTTAAAAACAATCAAATTAAGATATCAGAATGAAACATTCTTAACATTTTCTATTACGACCTTATTTTTTAATCTCCGAACTTATCGATAAAATCCTTTTATTTATTCATTTTGGAAGATGATCACTAGTGTTCATTTAATAACTTTATATAATATCGTAAAATTATCACATTTTAGATTAATTTTTTTATATTACCATTTGAGAAATTAATATTTATATTATCTCAAATTTTATAAAATTAACTATGAAGAAAGTATATTTAAAAGAAAAAAAAAAAAGTAGTGTCGAACAGTGCAGCACCTTGCTGGAGAGAGGATTGTCATTTTATGTGACAGGTCTACACACAATCCACATTTCACAATTCATATATAAATTTATGAAATCAGGCTGAATTGATGGATAAACATGATTAGTCTCACGAAAATCATCCGCGAGATCACACGTAAGTTTTTGTTAACTTTTTTAAGTATATATTCCAGTGAATTTGATAAGCTGCAAGGCTCGATTCGAGTTTCAGATCAATATTAAAAAAAGTATTAAGATAAAAATAGTTTTGAGTATTGAATAGTGCTATTTTATATGTAGCTCTTTGCAATGCGTTGCCTTGTTATGGGCCAAAAACTTTCTTAATGGGCTATATTTAGAATTTCTAAATGGGCTTTAATTTTCTCACTGTAATTTGGGCTTGGCCCATATTTGAGTGGTTTTACTAAGTGGAGCGGACTTTCAAGCAAATTGTGGTTTAATATACTTGGAAAATATTTGAAGTTAAAAATGGTGATGTTTTTCTATGTATTTTTAGTGTTTTTCCAATATAATAGTATTCATGTTGGTTGTTTATTTTAGTTTTTTATTTTTATTTCTTTATTTGCATGTATGAAAGTTTGTGAATAAGATTTTTAATATAGTATGGTTTTGTGAGACGAATCATTCTGTTCACATTCTATTTTATAAGTTGTGGGTTGATCTGTTTTATAAAAATATATTTGTGTAATAATTGTATTGGTTATGAGGTGAGGTTTTTGAGTTCTATTTAATTTTCTATATCATAAGACTAATTATTTACATTTTGTATAATTATTATTATATTTAATGGTTTGTATGTGTCAGAATAACAAAAGATTGCTTGTATTATCTAGACAACTAAATTTCACATTTTAATCCTAGATAAGGATAGTATGTCACTCATTTTGTATGCTTTATAAATTTAAGGACATGTGTCATAACTTAAATAATACTATTTGATTTAAGAAATATCAATCATCTTTTGAACTCAATTTTAAAATTATTTCTATTTATAGTCCCTACATCAATGTACAAAGATGTTTATTGAAAGAATTCTTGCCTTCCACGTCCAAAATTAAGCAAAACGTGTCACTTTAAATTTTTTGGACTTATCATAGCTTTGGCTTCTTGATTCCATTATTTATTTTATGATTTGGTTGTTAGTTTTAAAATTAAGCAAAACGTGTCACTTTAAATTTTTTGGACTTATCATAGCTTTGGCTTCTTGATTCCATTATTTATTTTATGATTTGGTTATTGGTTTTAAAATTATTCCGTAAGACTACGTTTATTTTGAGAGATAATTTCAGATGGTATTTTATGTAATTTTATTTTATCTAGTGTTTAGTTTGATGTAAAAAAAATAAAAAAATTCGAGTATGCTGTCTATGTGAGATAAAATGTTACAGTACGAGTAATATCTTGGACAATAATCCAAGTCCTCCTACTGAGGTATTTTACCCAAAACTTGAAATAATACTGATAAATTAAATTTATATCCCTAGTTAACATTCATACCTGTAATATTGAAAGAGACATTTAGGTAATATCACTCTTATGTGAATAACCTTCATATATTAAATAATAAATGCTGAATAAAGATAAAAAAAATTACTATAATTTTTATGTAGATCATTTTGATTATAAACTTAGCTTTGGATCTTGTCAAATCAATATATACATTTAATCTAACTAGTTAACATGTTTATCATCCATTATTGAAGTTTCAATAGATTTTCAAGAATCAAATTTGTCATTGAGTCAAAGAAAGAAAATAAAACGAGGAGTGTTTTGAGCCATGATTTATGAAGTCGATCATCTAATATTTAAGATGATTTCATAAATATATTTAGTGAAATAGAGTCGCAATTCATATCAGATCATTTTCCACAAATTTATGTATAATTTTTGAAAAGTGAATTTTGAGTTGACCATAAATTAAGATAAAAATAGTTTGATTTTTATATTCATTCTCTCTTTTGTACAAACACGATTATTTTTATTTAGAATACTCTTACATTTACATCGCAAATCACAATAAGTCATTAATATTAAAAGTTAGGAAAACATATAATTAGGTCTTTTAGAAATGTGAATAATTTCAATAACCTCAATTAGATGTCTAATAATAGGCAAAAACTTATATGCCCCTGGTGCACACAGGGCACGGATATAGGTACTATATACATGATCTTCAGGTGTTATATATATACTCTACAGGTGTTACGTTTGTGGGTATTATACATATATTTTATAGGTATTATATGTATATAAGAGTATACATGTGATACCTGAAGAGTATACACATGATACCTGTAAAGTATGTATTTAACACCATATGATAATTAATTTGGGGGCACCGTGCCCCCGGGCACACAAGTATCACTCCTAATAATATTGTAAATGTTATATTTGATGGACATAAATTATACGGTACAACTATGTATATCAAACTAGCCTTTATATATTGTATTAAATTATTGAGAAAATTCCCTTCAAAGAAAAAAAAATTATTGAGAAAATTAGCCTTCATAAAAGTGACAAAATTATCATACAAAAAATAATAATAATTTGAGATTAAAAAAGATGAATAAAAATACCACACATACAAGCATGCGTTGGCAATAGAGACGTGTTAAGGTAGTTAATTTTGGATATGATATTTAAATCTTATA